>CM038681.1:425635549-426235549 GCA_021605205.1 Aegilops longissima | reverse complement strand
TTTTAGAGTTGTGTTGTGATATCTTCCGTGAGTCCACGATCTTGATCGTATACATTTGCGTGCATGATTAGTGTGCGATTGAATCGGGGCGCCACACCAGCCTCGCTGCAGATGTAATCGACGACGTTAATAACGTCAGCAAGAGCAAAGCCGATGACTACTCGATAGTTCAAGTGCCATGCTTTACGGCTTAGATCCGGGGCTTCAACGATGTTTTGAACGTCATGGAGCATATGAGATGTTCTAGGAGTTGAAGCTAATATTTCAAGCAAATGCCCGATTGAGAGATTTGAAGTCTCCAATAAGTTCTACTGTTTGCAAAATGGAAGAGAATAGTTACGTCGGTGAACATATACTCAAAATGTCCGGTATAACAATCACTTGATTCAACTGGAGTTAATCTTCCAATGATAGTGTCATTGATGTAATTCTTCAATCATCGCCACCAAGCTACAAGAGCTTCGTGATGAACTATAATATGCAAGGGATGGATAAGACAATTCCCGAGCTCTTCGCAATTCTAAAAGTCTGCGGAGGTAGAAATCAAGAAGGAGCATCAAGTGTTGATGGTCAACAAGACCACCAGCCAAGAAAAAGGGTAAAGGGAAGAAGAAGGAACTTCAAGAAGAACGACAAGCAAGTTGCAGCTCAAGAGAAGAAACCCAAGTCGGACCTAAGCACGAGATCGAGTGCTTCTCTTAAGCAAATGATCCTCATCGAAGCGGAATCGCCCCAAGTATTTGTCGGCTAAGAAGGATGGCAAGGTGAACAAAGGTATATGTGATATACATTTTATTGATGTGTACCTTACTAGAGCTCGCAGAGCACTGGTATTTGATACTGGTTCTTGCTAATATTTGCAACTCGAAACAGGGACTACGGATTAAGTGAAGACTGGCTAAGGATGAGGTGACGATGCGCGTGGGAAATGGTTCCAAAGTCGATGTGATCGCCGTCAGCACGCTACCTCTACATCTACCTTTGGGATTAGTTTTAGACCTAAATAATTGTTATTTGCTGCCAGCGTTAAGCATGAGCATTATATCTGGATCTTGTTTGATGCGAGACGGTTATTCATTTAAATCTGAGAATAATGGTTGTTCTATTTATATGAGTAATATCTTTTTATGGTCATGCACCCTTGAGGAGTGGTCTATTTGTGATGAATCTTGATAGTAGTGATACACATATTCATAATGTTGAAGCCAAAAGATGCAGAGTTGATATTGATAGTGCAACTTATTTGTGGCACTGTCGTTTGGGTCATATTGGTGTAAAGTGCATGAAGAAACTCCATACTGATGGACTTTTGGAATCACTTGATTATGAATCACTTGGTACTTGCGAACCATGCCTCATGGGCAAGATGACTAAAACGCCGTTTGATACGTCTCCAACGTATCTATAATTTTTTATTGTTCCATGCTATATTATATTCTGTTTTAGATGTTCATTGGGCTTTATTATACACTTTTATATTATTTTTGGGACTAACCTATTAACCGGAGGCCCAACCCAAATTACTGTTTTTTTGCCTATTTCAGTGTTTCAAAGGAAAAGGATATCAAACGGAGTCCAAACGGAATGAAACCTTCGGGAACGTGATTTTCGAAACAAACGTGATCCAGAGGACTTGGAGTCTATGTAAAGTAATCCGCCGGAAGGGGCATTGATCACTGAGGGCTTCTACCGCTACAAAAAAATACACTTCCGTGATGATACGTGTTTGTCACAAGAGGTCGCGTTTTTGTCATGCATGTACATCCATGACAAATTTATGACAGTAATCGAGATAGTCATACCGTCTTTGTCAGAGAAGTGTTTGATGACATTACCAAAATTATCATCACGAAGTGTCCACTTCCATGACGATAAATCGCGCGTCACGTAAGTGCTTTCGTCAAGGGTGACCGACATGTGGCATCCACCGTAGCGAACGCCGTTAAGCTATCGGTCGGGTTTTGGATCCGATAACCCGTTAATGACCCGACCAATGGGGATTTTCCACGTGTAAAATCATCATTGGTCGGAGGAAACACGGTGTCGGCCATTGTTGGGACAGATGTCATCCACTCATTGGACGAAGGTGCCTATGATATGTCGACACGTGGCACGCCCAACAGAGGCCCATTCTCGTGAAAAGGCCGCCGCTTGACTTGGTCAAAAGGTGATGGGCCGCCCATGGAAAGCCCGTTAACGGCTGCTCGCATATAGCCTAGTTACGACCCACTAACCCAAGGCCCATTACGCCTATCCGAATTAGGCCCATGAGCGCCATCTAGGCCATCCAATATGATTCCAAATTTTTCGCTTCGGCCCATGTATGGCCCATGACGCCTTTCGCCCATATGAGGCCCTATGTAACTCTTGGCCTATTAACGCCGTGGTGAAACCGCCCGCGATGAACAAAGTATTACCTTAGACCCATTAACGGCCGTGGTGGCCGCCCGTAATGAATAATGTATCGCTTTATACCCATTAAGGGCACGTTATTCGATTGGGCGTTTAAAGACATGTTATCTTTCGCCTTCTCGAGCCCATTTATTCTTGGGCTTATTTGCGATTCGTTACTTACGACCCGTTCTCGCTATTTTCTCGCTAGGGGCCAAATTCAGCCCGTCGTTACATCGGCCCGCTTGTGGTCTCATTAGTTTGTTGGGCCATTTTCATAGCATCACCAACACGGCCTATTAACGGCCCGTTATGGTCACCAATAAACGTCATTTATTTCCATTATAGGCCCATCTACGCCCATTAAAGGCCAAGACAAGACCCATAAATGAGTCACGCCCATGGATCCTATGTGACGAGAAGGCCCATGGATCCTGCGAGACGAGAAGGCCCATGGACATCGCGAGACGTAGAAGGCCCATGGATCCTGCGAGATGTAGAAGGCCCATGGATCCTACGAGACATAGAAGGCCCATGGATCCTACGAGACATAGAAGGCCCATGGTCGGGCGAGTTGGCCCCCGTTTGAACGATATAGCATATTCAAAGAATTATCCTACTCAATACTATCACCTCTAAAAAGCATACACTATACAACAAAGAGATCAAGGCATAGAAAGGTAGAATAATCCTACACTATACAATAAAGAAATTACACCGATTATACCCACGGGCATTATGGTACAGCACGGTGATAATAAAGCATACACAAACAAAGAAATTACATACACTGGGCAATACGGCTCATACATCATGGACGCCGCATCAACTTAACTCCATTTGAACTATAATCTCTTCGTAAAATAGGATTGGTCGGATTCAGATAGCACAAATTTCAGTTTGCAAATTCTCCAATTCATTCATGGTTACCTCGGTGTCTTGTTTCATTTTTTGACTCCGCATCTAATACCGCATGTCCGGCCTCAACTTGTTGATTATACGCTGACAATCATGTACACGTTGTCTTGTTACCTCTAGTTGATGCTCGAGAACATCAACAAATTCCAATTCCAATCCATAATCATTCAAGAACGGCCATGCCGCATTTGCGCAGATTTTTGTGTTGATCTCACTTCATCCCGAAATGTTTCGTAAGTACACATTTCCCTCTCGTGGCCGCTGGACTGAGCTTCAGCTATAATACAACTACCTTTGAGTCAATAACATGTGGACCCGATAGGTGACCGGTCCACATGTAATGCTCCCAAGGCGAGGGGCAAGGGGGCCAAGAGGGGTGAGCCGCAGGTCGGGGACGTGTGGTTTCATGGATTCAAGCGGCGTCGTGGGAATCATGGGTGGCTGTGGTAGAAACTTGATGCTCGCCGATTTTAGGTGGCCCACATGTCTTGCACACAAAGGCGAGGGGCGGTCCGCCGAGAGGGTGAGGCGATGTCGGGGGCGGTGCCGTGGGTTGAGAGGCCTCGTGGGAATCGCGAGATGAAACGTGATGGTCGCCAGAGTTGAACTTCCATGGACAAGTTGTCATGTCTACGACACATGCACTATATACCGATCACCGGAAGGAGTAGCGAGAAAGCTATATATGCGGATAAATAGTTCCTTATAGTCAAGCGGACCCATGCTACTACTCTGTTCCAAAGACATGCACACCATCGAAATAGTCCATCTATATCAATATACACCGAGAGGGAATAATTTTTTTTACAAGAGAGGAAATAGTTCATCCATCCATAATGCCCTCCTGCTGGTGCAGCGTGATTTGTATCGAGCACAAAATTTGCTACGTCGAATAGGGATGGTGTCTGTTTTGCACAATCTTCTACAGGAATTTTGATTCTAGTTTGTAGGTCAGCGATGCTTTTCAAATCAAGGTTGTACGGCTCCAACTTCTGTTTGTCCCCTTCGATGGCTGCCCCACAGAAGTATACGCCCTCCCGAGACAAGAAATCGTGAAGCTCACCCGGTATCGAGGGCGAGTGTATGATGTGGTACACCAAAACATCATCTTCGAGGCACAATGAAGGACGCCGTCGGCCGGATCTTCCTGTGGGCACGCCTCCGGTACTCGTGGTCGAGAACGATGACCCTCGCCTCTACCTTTTGAGGGAGTTGGATACATTGTTGATCCACCGCCAACAACCCTTGGGTGGACGGTGATAGTGGCAACTATGCGCATCGAGCCTTCGACGAGGACATGTTGGACGCTAAAACCTGCATCTCGATCTCTTTCGCCATTTGGAACCGCTGAACGGAGGGCTATGGTTTGGAGAATTAGGATTAGATGGCTAGTCTAACTCAAGTAGTAGATGATTATTTAAAGAGGTTAAAACAATGTGAACGCAGGTTTGGATGCAAATGAAGACGAAGGGGAGGTGAAGAAGCCGAGGCGAATCGGTTCCCGATGGAGAAGTAAATGGGAGAAGTGGCGTGCGAGCAGTTGATTAGACGGCTAGGTAGACTAAACGAAAAGGCTATGCGGGTAGACCGAGGAGTCGTACTGCTCGCAGTATGCGTGCTCATCCTTCCCGATAGGTGGGACCTATGCAAGCAGATAAAAAAAATGTGTCGTAGCTTTTTTTTGAGCCCGTGAGTGGGAGACACAACATTCTCGGTTAAGGAATACTCCCTCGCTTTAGGTGAGTATATGTCACCTTATGAAAATCAGGTTTTCCCAAAACCTTTATGCATGGAGCATTAACTTCCCGCCGATCCTCCCAGCCTCGTTAGCCAGCGTTCTCTTCCTCTGCTGCGCTTCTACCTTTCCATTTTTCCTCTTCTCAAGTGTGGAACGATCTACATGTCCGTCCTTGATGCACCAGATCGACCAACGCATGCATCACGGCAGTATGCTGATTGGGCATGCACGAGAATTTGGTTCTGCCGCAATATGGATGATACCGAACGATGAAGTGAACAGCATGCTAGCATGGGAGACCTATTTCCGCTATACAATCTTGAGTACTCATGTTCCTACTACTACTAGTAGTAGTACAACTGTGGTACACTTGATGGTCAAAATACTATTCATCCGGTCCTCACAAAGGAAGTGACAACACCCTCGCTGACACTAGTCCAGCGCGAGGCGGTGTGTTCGGGTTACCAAAGTCAGCCTCACCACATGCATTGTGCAATCTGTCACCGCCACAGACAAAGACATTGGCGCCTCGCCTCCTCTCCGCCTCCCATAGCACCACTCCATCTCCATCTCCTTCTCTGCTCCGCCTCCATCTCACTTGTGCCCCCATGTACCGCTGCCTCACTCGCCTCCCCAGACCACTATTCCTCGCTAGCCGCTCCAAAGACCGACATACTTCTCCCAGAAATCAAGCCCCTTCCAAACTCCACCATGGCGAACGCGAACCGCGCAACATCCATATGAGCCGCGATTGAGCAATCTCCCAAAGACATCCTCGAACTCGTTGTTCGTGTATGGATATGTTGACCGCCTCGCGGGCGGGCTGCATGCTCGAGGGACATGCACACGCCATCGTCGAAGCGAGGCCTAAGCTTTTCAAGACACCGCTTGTCGCTATCTCGGTCTTGCGAGATTGGCTCACCATGATAGGAGGCGTGCATGATGCCCTCGACTTCAATCCGATCTCCATTAGCGAAACTTCTTTGCGTGTATGTAGTGTGTCGTTGTACATCATTTCTCTCGACATCGATCCGATCACCATCACCCAAACTTCTTGGCAGGTATGTACCGGTCGGCATGAACTCCCATCGATGGCTGCCTTGAGAGAAGACGGTAAAAGTTGGTGCTCGTGAACTTCCGCACCTCCCATGAGATTATCCTTCCTCCGTTGGATTATATAGAGTATTACCATCGCGTCCAAGTCATCTAGATTACTACGCCGGTTGGACGGACCTTGTTTTGCGTAAGATTGTAATCTGCCAAGTACCCACACGACATGCGAATTACGCAGACTTCAAGCTAATTGCCTTGTTCGATCGCTGACTCGCTTATCTTTACGCCGGTGCCTTTTTAGCCGGAGACAACTCGCTCTCAGGGGATCATTCTCAAAGTCGATACACACTTCGTGATGCTATTGAACACAATGGCATCATCTACGCGATCGACAAAGCAGATGGCACCACGTATTGCTAGGACGGCGCGGCGTGTAAGTTGTTTCCGCCTCATGTTAATGATGACGCCATGACACTGCTTTGAACTTTTTTGATGATTGGCATATCCTGTTTGAGCAGAATTTGAGTAGAACTATGGCAATATATTAGAGATGCCGTAAATCAGCTATATTTGGAATGAGTTAATTCATGCGATTGTGACCATGTCATTACAACCAATTTGTACCTGAATAATCAAACGGTTAGGAATATATGGATATTATCCTTATTTTACAAGAATCTATATACTACTACTAAATATGAGTGTGTATCAATGGCCATGTTAGTTTCCTCATTTTCATGATGTAGAAACATGCACCACAATCGTTGGTTTCATCTAACCATACATTAGGGAAGTAAATGTGCATATGGAGAACTCTATATTTCAAGTAGTGAAATCCTGCAATGCTTACCATGTGTACATACCTATATTCGCCTTCAACAATCAATGACTAGGATAATATTCTCACAAAAATTTGCCCACGTAACACGAGTATATAACAATGCATGGTCTGTTAGTTACCTTGAAGAATTTGTTTGTGAGGATGTAACATGATTACATAACATGCATGACATGGTAGTTTCGTGAAGAATCGATTGTGAGATAACATGAGTATAACCATGCATGGCACTTCTATATTTTCAACCCAAGATACATTTCCTCAGTATTTTCCTCCCGGTTCCAACAGGACATATCAATGTTGTTTCTTGCATTATCCTACTCATACTCGAACAATGCTGATCTTACATTAACAATGCCGGTCCTTTTGATATGATGCGGTGTCCCTACAATTCTCGCCCTTTGTAATTGCACCACCTTTGCCAAAAACAGGAAGCACAACTGGTTCCTCGCCGATCGACGATTTAAAAAAGACCGATGATCATTTGGACACATGAGCCGAAAAGTTATATTGCAAAACCCCACTATATACAAGCACCATGTAATACGTGAGTATCCGGACGATGGTTGTTACGCCTATGAGCAGGATACCGCTTGTTGGGGCCTTTAGGATTTTTAGTTGAGGCGGGTAAACAGCCTTGGTTCACACTCTCCGCTTATCGGACTCAATTATCCAATTAACCAGAGATCACCGCTGGCAAGGACCTTGATGGCGAGAGGCTCATTTGCTATGGAAAATCTGTGTCTACGGCAAGCCCTAGGAGTTCGGGAGCATACTCCCCGATTGTCAACGATACACTGCAGCCAAAACAAGGTGAGAATGACAAAGGCATCCGAATTAACTTTGATCCTTGGATGTCTCAATTACGACGAGCGTGATGTGGTTCAAGCCTTCAGTTGATAGGTAATTGGGCTGTTGCATCGAAGGGTGGAGTACTCGTGTCTCCGGATCACCGGTCGTCAAGCGGGCTGCAAATTATGATGGTGTTGGATCATCTCTTGAATGACTTTGTTGTCTTTGCTGCTGGTTCGGATGGGTAGTTCTTTCTTTTGTTATGCATATTCCTTGTCATTTGGTCATCCTCGTCTATGTCACTCTTTCTATGTAATAGTTGCTTCATTTAGAATGTCATTCTCGCCCCGATCACGAGAGTCCGAGCGCCGCAGATGGGTACATTTTGGTGGTGTAGCAAGACTTCTTATGAACTATCATGTCTTGTTGTTTATGTCGGTAGTAGTCACTAGTTAGTGTTTGAATGTTGTATATATCGTTGTTTCGAACTGTTTATTGTCTCGAACTACTGGTGGGCTAAATGAGGGCATCACCATTCTATAGTGTTCAGAGTATATCTCCTTTTTTCAAGTTATATAATTTGAGCTCACTGTCTTTTCGATGATGTACACTTGTTTGGGCCAGTGAGGTGTCGTTGAATATGGGCCGAGTAGTCACGCAATGCCAAACAGGTCAATTATAACTCTCGGGCCGGGCTCTCAAAAGATCCTGAAAAAAAAGGTCGGGCTCTCCAAAAAAGAAAGAATAAGGACTCTTAGGCCGACATGTGGGTGCCAACGGTGTTTTCGTGCACTTGCGCGCCGAGAGCATATTGGCGCGTGCTCAAATTCATGCTACCTTTTCATCCCCGCCTCCGCCCTCCCTACCTCTGGAATCTCGATTCCTACCCGCCCCCCTAAATCGCCTCCTGTTCTCCCCAGACTCAAGCGCACTATCATGTCGCCGGTCAACGTGGATCTCGAGCCGAGATCCCGAGGTTCATCCTGCCTTCGGTCGCTGCATGATGTCGCTCAACAATGGCATGGCGGCGCTTGACGACCGGTTTGCGGCAAAGTCTGCCGATGGTAACCATCAACGGCGACTGGCCTCCTGTCTCGCCGGACGACCTTGTCAAAGCTCTTGGCATTGCGCACAACATCCAAATAAGTGACTTGCTCGTCAAGTCCGTCCGCCACCGGCTGATTTCTTCGTCGGTTCGAACAACTTTCGATTGCGATCGTGTGTTCGAATCTTCCCGGCGCTTGTTCGCAATGGCGCTACCGGTGAGCTTTGATCGGTGGCACCTGGATGGGGCTCGGTGCCCTCGAGCTTGAGTTTTAACAAAGCTTACCTTCCACGGCATGCCTCGGCGTGCTTGGAACAGCGAGTCCATGAACGAGCTTATCAACGACCTTGGAGGTGAGCTCGTAAGTATGTTTGTTCCTCCGCACAGCTGGGCTCGGCGGTTATGTCATGGATGAAGAAGCCGTCCACCATACCGAAGGTGATTGGTGTTGAGATTCGGTGCAGGAACCGGGTTGTACTATTCGTCGCCACCAAGGCCGCCGCGGACCACGTTAGGGATGTACCAGACGAGTGTTCGTGCATGTCGAAGAAGTGGTCAATCCATCAATCGAAGTCCTGCTGCCCGGTGGTGCTGTGGTCCGTCGACGACGCCCATTATAGGAGTCAACGCCGACTTTCCCCGTGTTGCTCGGAACGATGGATGGCATAGGGCCTACTCCATAGCGCGGGCGGAGGCCATCGCTTCTTTGGGAGAAGAGGCGGGGCTGGCTGCTGGATGTGCTCTAATTTGAGGTAACAACTGAATCTTGTCGATAGTACTAGTTAAATCCGAGCTATGGGTCTGAAGCAGCGATATGCCAAGACATTTGATTGTGACCTGTTCTAATTTTGTACCTGAACTTTTTTAGAAAGGGTTGTACGTCAACTTAATGTGCTAGCGTAACTTATTGTGTTGTGCATCTGTTTTCTTTGCACAACATTCAAGATATTTCCCGTCATTTATAAAGACGATGAACCGTTATGTACGACTTCGTTGGTTTGAACATGGCCCTTCCCGTAGCGATCCACCGCTTCCATCCTGATTGTGCCGCTGCGTGAAATTTTTGTATGCAAGTTCAGTGAGCTATGATGTTCTATATGATTGTGTAAACTATATAAGTTTTACCGAGCATCGGCAATGCATATGGCTGAAAGATGTATTTACGAGCATCGACCGATGGGTCTCTCTCTCTATCTGTCTCTCTCTCTCTCTCTCTCACACACACACACACACACACACGCGCGCGCACACGCACAAGTGGGACCTGTTGAATTATTTATTTGCTCGTAACAGCTTTTAATTAGGTTCCACTGTAATCTAACTTTTTTCTTAAGTTATTAACTGAGCTCAGTGACTTCAAAAAGTTGTACAGAAGCCTTGTTTGGGCCTTTCCGGCGTCCCTGAATGTGGGCTGAGTAACCATGTTAGGTTGTACTGTACTACACAGGCCTTTTTTTTAACATAAGCAATGCAACTTGGCCGACAGTTGTACACAATATCCGGGTCAACTTGTTATCCGCCCCGCTGGGCTGTAAAGTTTCCTAGGAGGTATGCATTAGGCTTAACAAGAAATGGACTTTAAGAAATAATAAATGGGATGTAATTATAATAACTGGGCAATTACTATGCACCAAACACGTAATTAGTTTGAAAAATATATTATTTTTGGAATTTACAAATTTAATTTCATTACTTGTTGCGCGTGCAATATTTCGTTGGATTTTAACGTGATACAACTTTATTTTGAAATTATATTTAACCCGACTAGAAATTTCGGATAAAAATATTTCGGATCCCATCAAAATGTGGGAATTTTTTTTAATTCTGTTTTGAGCGGTTGTTTGAAATTATTAATCGTTGTCCTACCTAGAAGTTGGGCTGTACTTTTAACAAACCCGTAAATGGGTTGTAGTAAATTCCATTAGAATTGAAAAATGGGTTGTACATTCTTACAAATCGCAAATGGGCTATATGTTCTCTGCCAAATCTGAGCTGTGGGCCTACTAAGTTGACGCGTACCAAGGGCTTTGTCAATTTAGTCAATATAAACGATTCTAGCTGCACTGATCGTACGATGTCCATCCAACGGCCGTAGTGCTTCTTTAACCTCTGGTCTTCTTGCTCCGGCCAAAGCAGCGCCGGTCATGTCGCGTGCTCCGCCTCCCGTGGCGGGCTGTGATGCCGCGGATGCCTCACCGCCCCGTACTACTCCCACCGCTGGCCAGGCCATCCCTCTACTCACCCACACCCCCTGTTATTCTCTGGCGACGGCAGTCGAACCAGTGAACCCTCGTACTCCTCTCCGCGCGGGCTACCACTGCTGCGTCTTCCCCGGCTCCGCGTTGTCCCCTTCCTAGGCCTCGCCGTCGTCCAGACCACCGCCCTGGTGCTCTCGGCGCGACGTGGTCAACGTGGTCAACGACCGACTTCCATCGGAAGAGTAGTGTACGTGGAGAGGCTGACAGTTGGGTCCAGGCGGCCGCAAGAAAGTGCCTCCTTATTACGCGCAAAATAATTATTCCTCCACCTGACAGCAAGGACCCACCGGACGGGCCACCTTATTTCGCGAAAAAATGTTTCCCCCCTGACTGCTGGGACCCACCGGACGGGCTAGCGTATTTCGCGAAAAAACATTCCCCGCGCTGTCATCTCGGATCCACCGGAAGTGCCTCCTTATTACGCACAAAAAAATGAATACTCCCCCTGCTAGCTGGGACCCACCATGGTGGGAGGCTGACTTATGGGCCTACTAAGTTGATCGACGGGGACTTTGTCAACTTTAGTCAATATGAACGATTCTAGCTCCAAAGGACTGTCGATGGCCATCCAACGGCCCTAGTGCTTCTTCAACCTCTGGTGTTCTTGCTCCGGCCGCCAAAGCAGCGCCGGTCGTGTCGCATGCTCCTCGCCTCCCGTGGTCGGTTGTCTTTGCCGTGGAGGCCTCACCACCCCTACTATTCCCACGGCTGGCGAGCCTGCGGCGGCGGCAACCTCACACCCTAGCCGAACCGGTGAACCCTCGTATTCTCTCCGCTGGGGCTTCCACCGCCGCGTCTTCCCGGCTCCCGTCGTCCCCTTCCTAGGCCTCGCTTGCCGCCCACCGCCGTGGTGCTCTCGGCCCAAGCGTGGTCAATGTGGTCAACGACCGACTTCCATCGGAAGAGTATCAGACGTGGAGAGGTCGACAATTGGGTCCACGGCAGCCGCAAGGAAGTGTCTCCTTATTACGCTGAAAATAATGATTCCTCCACTGACAGCGAGGGACCCACCGGACGGGTCACCAGATTTCGCGAAAAAACGCTTCCCCGATCGCTGGGACCCACAGGACGGGCCACCATATTTCGCAAAAAAACGTTCCCCATTGTCGGCTCGGACCCACCGGAAGTGCCTCCTTATTACGCAGAAAAAATGAATACCCCCGCTGGCCGGACCAACCTTGGTGGGAGGCTGACTTGTGGGCCTACTAAGTTGATCGATGGAGGCCTTTGTCAACTTTAGTCAATATATGAACGATTCTAGCTCCAGTGACTGTACGATGTCCATCCAACAGCCGTAGTGCTTCTTCAACCTCTGGTCTTCTTGCTCCAACCGCCCAAAGCAGCGCCGGTCGTGCCGCCTGCTCCTGCCGCCCGTGGTCGGCTGTGATGCCGTGGAGGCCTCACCGCCCCCTACTACTCCTACCGCTGGTCAGGCCATCCGTCTATGCACCCACACCCCCTGTTATTCTGCGGCGACGACAGCCTCACACCGCAGCCGAACGAGTGAACCCTCATACTCCTCTACGCGTGGGCATCCACCGCGCGTCTTCCCGGCTCCGCGATCGTCCCTTCCTAGGCCTCGCTGCCGTCCACCGCCTGGTGCTCTCGGCGCAAAGATGGTCAACGTGGTCAAGGAATGGCTTCCATCGGACGTGGATCGCACGTGGAGAGGCCGACAGCTGGGTCCACGACCGCAGCAAGGAAGTGCCTCCTTATTACGCGCAAAATAATTATTCCTCCACCTGACAGCGGGGACCCACCGGACGGGCCACCGTATTTAGCGAAAAAAACGTTTCCTCCTGTCTGCTGGGACCCACCAATTACAACTTCGCACGCAAGGAAGTGCGTCCTAAAAAAACGATTCACCCCCCTGACTGCTGGGACCCACCAGCTACATCGTCGCACGCAAGGAAGTGCTCGGTCGGGACCCACCTGGTCGAAGCGTCGTGGCGTTGTCATTCGGTCGCGAACGGTACGCGTATATATATCGGTGGATGTAGAGGTGCGCGTGAAGTAGTAGAGGCGCCGCGTAGCATGTACACGCACGTCAGCGGCGAGGGTGCAAGAAAGAAAATACGGCCACGTACGTACATACGGGCAGGGTCTCTAACGCCTATCGCGCATACGTACATGGCTGGGTCGAACGGAGAAACAGCGTCTTCGTCGTGTTCATGGGGATCCAACCGGCTGGGTCGGAACGGAATGCGTGGTCGTGTTCATCGGGAGGGCTTGGACGGAACAGGCGATGGAACGAGGCTGGCGTATCGCTGGCGGAGGAAACGACCTTGTGTTCGACCGCCACGTCAAACGGGTCCTATTGATCGGGATGGGCTGGCGTCCGCAAAAGCGGAGGAAACGGACCTCCTACGGTCGAAACGGGGTCCCGTTGATCGGGAGGGTGTGGCGTATCAAGAAAGCGGAGGAAACGGACCTCCCACGGTCAAACGGGGTCCCGTTGATCGGGAGGGTGTGGCGTACCGCAAAAGCGGATGAAACGGACTTGTGTTGGGCGCTTCGGTCGAAACGGGGGGGTGTGGCGTGCCGCAAAACGGACTCCACGGGATCTTTTCATCTCCACCGTCGACCTCCTCCGGCCTCCACGGGCTACCGTCGACCTCCTCCAGCCTCCACGGGCTCCTGTTCATCCAGCCACCACCGCTTCTCCACCGCCATTGCTCAACCACCCTCCACACGGGCACCCTCCACCGCTCATCGCTCGTCCAGCCCTCCACACCACGGGTCCTGTTCAACCACCCTCCACGGCCACCCTCCATCGTCTCATGTTCATCCAGCCCTCCACACCACGGGTTCCTGTTCATCTAGAGGCAACGTCACCGCTCATTTGTTCATCTCGAGAGCAGCATCGATCGGCTTGATTAGCAGCAGAGCGAAGAATCACTCCATCGGGTTCGATTAACAGCCATCGATCGATCGCTCGGGTTCAATAACGCGTAGCTCGCAGACAATCGCTCGGGTTCGATTAGAGCTAACGCCGCCTGCCTGCAGCGTCGTCGAGAGAAACGCGCCGCTCCGCCTCGACCTCCCACCATAACCGCAACTCCCGAAATTTTCCTCCCCTCGCTTCTACCATGGTTTTTCCGTCATGGACGGCCCAAAGAATGTCATACAGCTGCGTCTCCGCCCGCCCGTGACGAAAAGCCCATTTTCTGTCATGATTTTGTCATAGAAGTAGGAGCCCACCACATCTATGATGATACCGGGTTTTGTCACAATTATCGTCATAGAAGTGTCATATGTATGACAGAAAAAAAATTCGTTCGGCCCAAAATGTCACGGATGTGTCTTTTTTTTGTAGTGTACATCAACACCATAGCCTCTCTGATGATGTGTGAGTAGTTTACCTCAGACCTTTGGGTCCATAGTTATTAGCTTGATAGCTTCTTCTCTCTCTTTGGATCTCAATGCAAAGTTCTCCTCGATCTTCTTGGAGATCTATTCGATGTAATCTTCTTTTGCGGTGTGTTTGTCGAGATCCGATGAATTGTGGGTTTATGATCAAGTTTATCTATGAACAATATTTGAATCTCCTCTGAATTCTTTTATGTATGATTGGTTATCTTTGCAAGTCTCTTCGAATTATCAGTTTGGTTTGGCCTAGTAGATTGATATTTCTTGCAATGGGAGAAGTGCTTAGCTTTGGGTTCAATCTTGCGGTGTCCTTTCCCAATGACAGCAGGGGCAGCAAGGCACGTATTGTATTGTTGCCATCGAGGATAAAAAGATGGGGTTTATATCATAGTGCATGAGTTTATCCCTCTACATAATTTCATCTTACTTAAAGCATTACTATGTTCTTATGAACTTAATACTCTAGATGCATGCTGGATATCGGTCGATGTGTGGAGTAATAGTAGTAGATGCAGGCAGGAATCGGTCTACTTGTCACGGACGTGATGCCTATATACATGATCATACCTAGATATTCTCATAACTATGCTCAATTCTATCAATTGCTCGACAGTAATTTGTTCACTCACCGTAATACTTATGCTCTTGAGAGAAGCCACTAGTGAAACCTATGGCCCCCGGGTCTATTTTCCATCATATTAATCTTCCAACACTTAGTTATTTCTATTCCCGTTTATTTTACTTTGCATCTTTATTTCTCTTTATCATAAAAAATACCAAAAATATTATCTTATCATATCTATCAGATCTCACTCTCGTAAGTGACCGTGAACGGATTGACAACCCCTTTATCGCGTTGGTTGCGAGGTTCTTATTTGTTTGTGTAGGTGCGTGGGACTCGAGCGTGGTCTCCTACTGGATTGATACCTTGGTTCCCAAAAACTGAGGGAAATACTTACGCTACTTTACTGCATCATCCTTTCCTCTTCAAGGGAAAACCAACGCAGTGCTCAAGAGGTAGCAAGAGGGATTTCTGGCGCCGTTGTCGGGGAGTCTACGCAAAAGTCAAGACATACCAAGTACCCATCACAAATCCTTATCCCTCGCATTACATTATTTGCCATTTGCCTCTCGTTTTCCTCTCCTCCACTTCACCCTTGCCGTTTTATTCACCCTCTCTTTTCTGTTCGTCGCTTTCTTGTTTGCCTTGTCGTTATGGCTAGTCCCTTATCTACTCCGTTGTCTCCCGAATTTGAAGTTCTTCACTTCAAACAGAGACAAGGAGAAAACTTAAAAGATGCTTGGTTTAGAATGATGGAATCTTATCGTAATTGTACCCTAGAGGTGAACTTTAGAATTTTGCTTCGCAATTTTTATGTTTGACTGAATATGTCTCATAGACAACTCTTGGATTGCGTTGCCAAAGGCAATTTTATCGAAATTGATCCCAGTATTGCACATGAAATTATAGAGGGTATAGTGGGAACACTACCTCAACAAAAGGGGCCTCATCATACCCAGGAAAAACTGCAAGTTTTTGAGAAAATTTGCGAAGTAACGAAAATTTTACAAAAATCTCTTGAACCTCTTAAGAGTGTTAGTGGAAATCTTCACCGCATGAATATGTTGATTACTCTTTGTAATAAGCGGTTGGATTCTTTAGATCTGAAAATCTCGGAATATGAAGGGAAGCGTAAAGAACCTCCCGGATTCGAGCATAACTCCGCTAAAAAAATTAAAGACCCAAGATGATAATACTTAGATCTATCCTTGCTTTTATGCCTAGCTAGGGGCGTTAAACGATAGCGCTTGTTGGGAGGCAACCCAATTTTATTTTAGTTTTTTTTTCTTTTTGCTTCTGTTTAGGAATAAATATTTGATCTAACCTCTGGTTAGATTTGTTTTTATGTTTTAATTAATGTTTGTGCCAAGTTAAATCTATAGGATCTTCTTGGATGATAGTTATTTGATCTTGCTGAAAATTCCAGAAACTTTCATGTGATAAAATATTGATTCCAATGGCATCATATCAATAAAAAAATATTTAGGTCATCCTATTTTTTCAGAATTTTTTGAGTTCCAGAAGTTTGCGTTAGCTACAGATTACTACAGACTGTTCTGTTTTTTCACAGATTCTGCTTTTCGCGTGTTGTTTGCTTATTTTGATGAATCTATGGCTAGTAAAATAGTTTATAAACCATAGAGAAGTTGGAATAGAGTAGTTTTAACACCAACATAAATAAAGAATGAGTTCAATACAGTACCTTGAAGTGGTGTTTTGTTTTCTTTTGCTAACGGAGCTCACGAGATTTTCTATTGAGTTTTGTGTTGTGAAGTTTTCAAGTTTTGGGTAAAAGATTTGATGGATTATGGAACAAGGAGTGGCAAGAGCCTAAGATTGGGGATGCCCATGGCACCCCAAGATAATCTAAGGACACCTAAAAGCCAAAGCTTGGGGATGCCCTTAAGGCATCCCTCTTTAAATCTTCGTCCATCGGTAACTTTACTTGGAGCTATATTTTTATTCACCACATGATATGTGTTTTGCTTGGAGCGTCTTGTAAAATTTGAGTCTTTGCTTTTTAGTTTACCACAATCATCCTTGCTGGACACACCTTTTGAGAGAGACACACATGATTCGGAATTTATTAGAATACTCTATGTACTTCACTTATATCTTTTGAGCTATATAGTTTTTGCTCTAGTGCTTCACTTATATCTTTTAGAGCACAGTGGTGGATTTGTTTTATAGAAACTATTGTTCTCTCATGGTTCACTTATATTATTTTGAGAGTCCTATAAAACAACATGGTAATTTGCTTTAATTGTGAAATTAGTCCTAATACGCTAGGTATTCAAGAAAACTTTCTTATGAGTGTGTTGAATACTAAGAGAAGTTTGATGCTTGATAATTGTTTTGAGATATGGAGGTAGTGATATTAAAGTTGTGCTAGTTGAGTAGTTGTGAATTTGAAAAATACTTGTGTTGAAGTTTGCAAATCCCGTAGCACGCACGTATGGTAAATGTTATGTAACAAATTTGAAACATGAGGTGTTCTTTGATTGTCCTTCTTATGAGTGGCGGTCGGGGACGAGCGATGGTCTTTTCCTACCAATCTATCCCCCTAGGAGCATGCGCATAGTGCTTGGTTTTTGATGACTTGTAGATTCTTGCAATAAGTATGTGAGTTCTTTATGACTAATGTTGATTCCATGGATTATACGCACTCTTACCCTTCCATCATTGATAGCCTCTTCGGTACCGTGCATTGCCCTTTCTCACCTTGAGAGTTGGTGCAAACTTCGCCGATGCATCCAAACCCCGTGATACGATACGCTCTATCACACATAAACCTCCTTATATCTTCCTCAAAACAGCCACCATACCCACCTATTATGGCATTTCCATAGCCATTCCGAGATCTATTGCCATGCAACTTTCCACCATTCCGTTTGTCATGACATGATCATTATTGTCATATTACCTTGCATGATCATGTAGCTGACATCGTATTTGTGGCAAAGCCACCATGCATATTATTTCATACATGTCACTCTTGATTCATTGCCCATCCCGGTACACCGCCGGAGGCATTCATATAGAGTCATACTTTGTTCTAGTATCGAGTTGTAATCATTGAGTTGTAAATGAAGAGAAGTGTGATGATCATCATTTATAGAGCATTGTCCCAAAAAAAGAGAAAGGCCAAAAGAAAGAAAAAAAAAGAAAGGCCCAAAAAAGAAAAAGAAAATAAAAAAGGGGCAATGCTACTATCTTTTTTTCCATACTTGTGCTTCAAAGTCGCACCATGATCTTTATGATAGAGAGTCTCTAGTTTTGTCACTTTCATATACTAGTGGGAATTTTCCGTTATAGAACTTGGCTTGTATATTCCAACGATGGGCTTCCTCAAATGCCCTAGGTCTTCGTGAGAAAGCAAGTTGGATGCACACCCACTTAGTTTCTTTTGTTGAGCTTTCATACATTTATAGCTCTAGTGCGTCCGTTGCATGGCAATCCCTACTCCTCACATTAACATCAATTGATGGGAATCTCCATAGCCCGTTGATTAGCCACGTTGATGTTGAGACTTTCTCCTTTTTTTGTCTTCTCCACATAACCCCCATCGTTATATTCTATTCCACCCATAGTGCTATATCCATGGCTCACGCTCATGTATTGCGTGAAAGTTGAAAAAGTTTGAGATTACTAAATTATAAAACAATTGATTGGCTTGTCATTGGGGTTGTGAATGATGAGAGCACTCTTTTGTGAAGAAAATGGAGCATGACCAAACTATATGATTTTGTGGGGATGAACTTTCCTTGGCCATGTTATTTTGAGAAGACATAATTACTTAGTTAGTATGCTTGAAGTATTTTTACTTTTATGTCAATATTAGACTTTTATCTTGAATCATTCGAATCTGAACATTAATACCACAATTAAGAGGGTTATATTGAAAACTATGCCAAGTAGAATTCCACATCAAAAAATTTGTTTTTATCATTTACCTACTCGAGGACGAGCAGGAATTAAGCTTGGGGATGCTTGATACGTCTCCAACGTATCTATAATTTTTTATTGTTCCATGTTATATTATATTCTGTTTTAGATGTTCATTGGGCTTTATTATAGACTTTTATATTATTTTTGGACTAACCTATTAACCGGAGGCCCAGCCCAAATTGCTGTTTTTTTGCCTATTTCAGTGTTTCGAAGGGAAAGGATATCAAACGGAGTCCAAACGGAATGAAACCTTCGGGAACGTGATTTTCGGAACAAACGTGATCCAGAGGACTTGGAGTCTACATAAAGTAATCAACGAGGAGAGCACGAGGCAGGGGGCACGCCTACCCCCCCATGCGCCCTCCACCCTCTTGGGGCCCATGTTGCTCCACCGACGTAATTTTTCCTCCTATATATACCTACGTACCCCCAAACCATCAGAAACAGAGCCAAAACCCTATTTCCACTGCCGCAACCTTCTGTACCCATGAGATCCCATCTTGGGGCCTTTTCCGGCGCTCCGCCGGAGGGGAATTGATCATGGAGGGCATCTACATCAACACCATAGCCTCTCCGATGATGTGTGAGTAGTT
This sequence comes from Aegilops longissima, assembly GCA_021605205.1. NCBI lineage: Eukaryota > Viridiplantae > Streptophyta > Magnoliopsida > Poales > Poaceae > Aegilops > Aegilops longissima. The sequence goes on along the minus strand of CM038681.1, from coordinate 426,216,044 downwards.
TACCTCAGACCTTTGGGTCCATAGTTATTAGCTAGATGGCTTTCTTCTCTCTCTTTGGATCTAAATACAAAGTTCTCCTCGATCTTCTTGGAGATCTATTCGATGTAATCTTGTTTTGTGGTATGTTTGTCGAGATCCAATGAATTGTGGGTTTATGATCAAGTTTATCTACGAACAATATTTGAATCTCCTCTGAATTCTTTTATGTATGATTGGTTATCTTTGCAAGTCTCTTCGAATTATCAGTTTGGTTTGGCCTAGTAGATTGATCTTTCTTGCAATGGGAGAAGTGCTTAGCTTTGGGTTCAATCTTGCGATGTCCATTCCCAGTGACAGCAGGGGCAGCAAGGCATGTATTGTATTGTTGCCATCGAGGATAAAAAGATGGGGTTTATATCATATTGCATGAGTTTATCCCTCAACATCATGTCATCTTACTTAAAACATTACTCTGTTCTTATGAACTTAATACTCTAGATGCATGCTGGATAGCGGCCGATGTGTGGAGTAATAGTAGTAGATGCAGGCAGGAGTCGGTCTACTTGTCACGGACGTGATGCCTATATACATGATCATACCTAGATATTCTCATAACTATGCTCAATTCTCTCAATTGCTCGACAGTAATTTGTTCACCCACCGTAATACTTATGCTCTTGAGAGAAGCCACTAGTGAAACCTATGGCCCCCGGGTCTATTTTCCATCATATTAATCTTCCAACACTTAGTTATTTCTATTGCCGTTTATTTTACTTTGCATCTTTATTTCTCTTTATCATAAAAAATATCAAAAATATTATCTTATCATTCTATCAGATCTCACTCTCGTAAGTGACCGTGAAGTGATTGACAACCCCTTTATCGAGTTGGTTGAGAGGTTCTTATTTGTTTGTGTAGGTGCGTGGGACTCGAGCGTGGTCTCCTACTGGATTGATACCTTGGTTCTCAAAAACTAAGGGAAATACTTACGCTACTTTATTGCATCACCCTTTCCTCTTCAAGGGAAAACCAACGCAGTGCTCAAGAGGTAGCACCATTCTCCAGAACAATGGAGCGAGCAACAGATTTGTTGGAAATCATACATACTGATGTATGTGTCATGTCTACTACACAACCTTCTTCTTATAGACGTTGTTGGGCCTCCAAGTGCAGAGGTTTATAGGACAGTAGCAAATTTCCTTCAAGTGGATGACCTAAGGTTTATCAATCCGTGGGAGGCGTAGGATGAAGATGATCTCTCTCAAGCAACCCTGCAACCAAATAACAAAGAGTCTCTTGTGTCCCCAACACACCCAATACAATGGTAAATTGTATAGATGCGCTAGTTCGGCGAAGAGATGGTGATACAAGTGCAATATGGATGGTAGATATAGGTTTTTGTAATCTGAAAATATAAAAACAGCAAGGTAACTAATGATAAAAGTGAGCACAAACGGTATTGCAATGCGTTGAAACAAGGCCTAGGGTTCATACTTTCACTAGTGCAAGTTCTCTCAACAATAATAACATAATTGGATCATATAACTATCCCTCAACATGCAACAAAGAGTCACTCCAAAGACACTAATAGGGCAGAACAAACGAAGAGATTATGGTAGGGTACGAAACCACCTCAAAGTTATCCTTTCTGATCGATCTATCATAGAGTTCGTACTAGAATAACACCTTAAGACACAAATCAACCAAAACCCTAATGTCACCTAGATACTCCAATGTCACCTCAAGTATCCGTGGGTATGATTATACGATATGCATCACACAATCTCAGATTCATCTATTCAACCAACACAAAGAACTTCAAAGAGTGCCCCAAAGTTTCTACCGGAGAGTCAAGACGAAAACGTGTGCCAACCCCTATGCATAGGTTCATGGGCGGAACCCGCAAGTTGATCACCAAGACATACATCAAGTGGACCACGTGATATCCCATTGTCACCACAGATTAGCACGGCAAGACATACATCAAGTGTTCTCAAATCCTTAAAGACTCAATCTGATAAGATAAATTCAAAGGGAAAACTCAATCCATTACAAGAGAGTAGAGGGGGAGAAACATCATAAGATCCAACTATAATAGCAAAGCTCGCGATACATCAAGATCGTACCACCTCAAGAACACGACAGAGAGAGAGAGAGAGAGAGAGAGAGATCAAACACATAGCTACTGGTACATACCCTCAGCCCCGAGGGTGAACTACTCCCTCCTCGTCATGGAGATCACCGGATGATGAAGATGGCCATCGCCGAGGATTCCCCCCGCAGGTGCTTAACAGGTCCCGATTGGTTTTGGTGGCTACAGAGGCTTGCGGCGGTGGAACTCCCGATCTATTCTGTTCCTCGAAGGTTTTAGGGTATATTGGAATATATAGGCGAAAGAAGTCGGTAAGGGGAGCCACGAGGGGCCCACGAGGGTGGAGGGCGCGCCCCCCTGCCTCGTGCTCTCCTCGTTGATCCCCTGACGTGCACTCCAAGTCTCCTGTATTGCTTTCTTTCCAAGAAATAACTTTTCCGAAGGTTTCATTCCGTTTGGACTCCATTTGATATTCCTTTTCTGTGAAACACTGAAACAAGGAAAAAAACATAAGCTGGCACTGGGCTCTGGGTCAATAGGTTAGGCCCAAAAGTAATATAAAAGTGCATAGTAAAGCCCATTAAACATCCAAGATGGATAATATAATAGCATGAATACTTCATAAATTATAGATACGTTGGAGACGTATCATCATCCCCAAGCTTAATTCCTGCTCGTCCTCGAGTAGGTAAATGATAAAAGAAATAATTTTTGAAGTGTGAATGCTAGCAGGTGCACAAGTTTGATCAATGATAATTTCAATCACCTTTTCTGCATCATCATAATAGTAGCTCATCTCATAAAGCTTCTCATGATCAAGCAACAAGTTATTCACATGTTAAACTATAGATCATAAACTTTCTTGAAAACTAACAAACCGTGTTATTAGTCATCAAACAATTACAATTCATCTTATTTTCAGGAAGAGTCTATGTCAGAGCTTTGATTTAGCAAACTCCACATACTCAACTATCATTTAGTCTTTCACAATTTCTAACACTCACGCGATATTCATGGGTTCAAAGATTTAATCAGACACAGAGAAAGATAGGGGCTTATAGATTCGCCTCCCAACCTTTTACCTCAAGGGTAATGTCAACAATAATAGCTCATGATGCCTTGCATCCAATTGGATATATATATATATATATATATATATATATATATATATATATATATATATATATATATATATATATATATATATATATATATATCGAATCTTTCCAACACGAGGTGCTTGCCAAAGGATAAAAAGAAAAAGGAAAGGTGAAGATCACCATGACTCTTGCATAAAAGTAAAAGATAGGCCCTTCGTAGAGGGAAGCAGAGTTGCCATGCGCTTTTATAGTTGGATGCACAAAATCTTAATGCGAGGGAACGTCACTTTATATTGCCACTTGTGATAGGGACCTTTATTATGCAGTCCATCGCTTTTATTTCTTCCATATCACAAGATCGTATAAAGCTTATTTTCTCCACACTAAAAGATCATACATATTTAGAGAGAAATTTTTATTGCATGCATCGATGACAACTTACTTGAAGGATCTTACTCAATCCATAGGTAGGTATGGTGGATTCTCATGGCAATTCTTGGTTTAAGGGATGTTTGGAAGCACAAGTAGTATCTCTACTTGGTGCAAGGAATTTGGCTAGCATGAGGGGGAAAGGCAAGCTCAACGTGTTGGGCGATCCATGACAATATACTTTATTTCGAATATAAGAAAACATAACCCATTACGTTGTCTTCCTTGTCCAACATCAACCTTTTATCATGTCATATTTTAATGAGTGCTCACAATTACAAAAGATGTCCAAGATAGTATATTTATATGTGAAATCTCTCTTCCTTCAATATTCTTTCATGAATTTTTCAAGTGACCAATACAATGTTTGCTAACCTTCAATAAATTTACCACCTCTACTTCTTATATGTGAAGTCATTACTCCCCATGGGATAAGCATATGAAACATATATAATTTCAGATTTATGATATTCAGTTCATTCAACCATTTACTCATAGGATATAAGTGAAGCTCACGAGTAAATGACAAACTACTCCAACAAGATATAAGTGAGGATCAATGAGTAGTTGAATAATTATGTAGCTATGTGAAGACTCTCTCTCATTTAAGAGTTTCAAATCTTGGTATTTTATTCATACAGCAAGCAAAACAAAAGAAAATAAAATGACGCTCCAAGCAAAACACATATGATGTGGTGAATAAAAATATAGCTCCAAGTAAAGTTACCGATGAACGAAGACGAAAGAGGGGATGCCATCCGGGGAATCCCCAAGCTTAGGCTCTTGCCACTCCTTATTCCATCATCGAATCTTTACCCAAAACTTGAAAACTTCACAACACAAAACTCAACAGAAAACTCGTAAGCTCCGTTAGCGAAAGAAAACAAAACACCACTTAAAGGTACTGTAATGAACTCATTCTTATTTTTATTGGTGTTAAATATACTGTATTCCAACTTCTGTATGGTTTATAAACTATTTTACTAGCCATAGATTCATCAAAATATGCAATCAACACACGAAAAAACAGAATCTGTCAAAAACAGAACAGTCTGTAGTAATCTGTAACTAACGCAAACTTCTGGAACTCAAAAAATTATACCAAAACAGGACGACCTAGATAATTTGATTATTGATCTGCTGCAATTGGAATAAGTATTTTACCACATGCTGGTGATTATAAACAATTGTTTTCGTGAACAGAAAGTTTCTGGAATTTTCAGCAAGATCAAATAACTATCATCCAAGAAGATCCTATAGGTCTTACTTGGCACAAACACTAATTAAAACACAAAACTACATCTAACCAGAGGCTAGATCAAATATTTATTACTAATCAGAACCAAAAAGCAAGAAACAAAAATGAAATTGGGCTGCCTCCCAACAAGCGCTTACCTTTAACGCCCCTAGCTAGGCATGATGATTTCAATGATGCTCACATAAAAGATAAGAATTGAAACATAAAGAGAGCATCATGAAGAATATGACTAGCACATTTAAGTCTAACCCACTTCCTATGCATAGGGATTTTGTGAGCAAACAACTTATGGGAGCAATAATCAACTAGCATAGGAAGGTAAAACAAGCATAACTTCAAAACTTTAAGCACATAGAGAGGAAACTTGATATTATTGCAATTCCTACAAGCATATATTCCTACCTCATAATAATTTTCAATAGCATCATGAATGAATTCAACAATATAACCAGCACCTAAAGCATTCTTTTCATGATCTACTTGCATAGAAATTTTACTACTCTCCACATAAGCAAATTTCTTCTCATTCGGAATAGTGGGAGTATCATAAGAGACTTGAATACTATAAATTGTTTCCACGTTTAAATAGTAATGTTCAGAAAAAGGGTAATCATAATCATGACAAGTTTTATAAATATAATCATCACTACTTTTTATAGCATAAGTTTCATCACAATAATCATCATAAGTAGCAACTTTGTTCTCATCATAATCGACTGAAACCTCTTCCAAGATAGTGGACTCATCACTAAATAAAGTCATGAACTATCCAAATCCACTTTCATAAATATTATAAGATTCAACATCCTCCAAAATAGTGGGATCATTACTTCCTAAAGTTGACACTCTTCCAAACCCACTTTCATCAACATAATCATCATTAGTAGGAGGCATGCTATCATCATTATAAATTTGCATATCAAAACTTGGGAGACTGAAAATATCATCTTCATTAAACGTAGCATCCCCAAGCTTGGGACAAACATTAATTGCAGCAAATATATTCTCAAAAAACATCATCTTCATCAAACATAGCATCCCCAAGCTTGGGCCTTTTCAAATCGTAAGCATAATCACTCTCATCATTAATAGTATGGATAGCACCAATAGTATAGCAATTATCATCATCACAACGAGTAGTCAGAGCAAAATCATTTGGGAGGGATACCTTTTTACCTTTGCTTCTCTGTTTTTTTCTTTTTCTTCTTCACATCATGTGCGGGTTTATCCCTCTTTTTTGAGCTCCTTATTGATGAGATTGGTTGAATAGAAAGCTCCTCCTCGTTACCTGATTCATCATAAGAAATAATAGGAGGATATTGGGAAGTCTCTTCCCTTTCATTAGTGTTCTCTTCATCTAATATTTGCTTTCTTTTCTTTATGTAACTGGCAATATAAGGATTTTCAATGCAATTCACTACACAATACATATAAATTTCCTCTAGATCAAAATCAAGAAGTTTATCACAAGCAAATACTGGAAGATAGTTAGTTATACATTTCATTTCTTCATAACCCATAAGCAAACTAAGTTAATTATGATGTGCAAGGGAAATCAAGTCATCACAATTTTTGGAAACGATTAGATCATGAAACAATTTGCATCGGATAGTTAAATGACCATGTTCATTGCAAAGTTCAGAAGTACGGCTAAGAAAATTTAAATTTTCAGCACAAACATCTAGCCTTTCTTGTAACCATTTAGTTTCTAAATGCTTATGCCTCTTGCAATATCTATCTTCCCTATTTGGTGTGTACTTGCAAACCCAATGCACTCCACAAAAATTGACATGTTTATAGGAGACATTTTCATCATAACTAGTGCAATCATCATTAGTACTATGGATATTCAAGGAGTTCATACTAACAACATTGCAATCATGCTCATCATTCAAAGATTTAGTGCCAAACATTTTAATACATTCTTCTTCTAACACTTTGGCACAATTTTCCTTCCCATCATACCCACGAAAGATATTAAAAAGATGAAGCGCATAAGGTAAACTCAATTCCATTTTTTGTAGTTTTCTTTTATAGACTAAACTAGTGATAAAACAAGAAACAAAAAGATTCGATTGCAAGATCTAAAGATATAACTTCAAGCACTCACCTTCCCGGCAACGGCGCCAGAAAAGAGCTTAGTTGACGGGGTGTGAGTGTCGCTTACCTAGCCTCCCCGGCAACGGCACCAGAAAAGAGCTTGATGTCTACTACACAACCTTCTTCTTGTAGACGTTCTTGGGCCTCCAAGTGTAGAGGTTTGTAGGACAATAGCAAATTTCCCTCAAGTGGATGACCTAAGGTTTATCAATTCGTGGGAGGCGTAGGATGAAGATGATCTATCTCAAGCAACCCTGCAACCAAATAACAAAGAGTCTCTTGTGTCCCCAACACACCCAATACAATGGTAAATTGTATAGGTGCACTAGTTCGGCGAAGAGATGGTGACACAAGTGCAATATGGATGGTAGATATAGGTTTTTGTAATCTGAAAATATAAAAACAGCAAGGTAACTAATGATAAAAGTGAGCACAAGCGGTATTGCAATGCGTTGAAACAAGGCCTAGGGTTCATACTTTCACTAGTGCAAGTTCTCTCAACAATAATAACATAATTGGATCATATAACTATCTCCCAACATGCAACAAAGAGTCACTCCAAATACACTAATAGCGGAGAACAAACGAAGAGATTATTGTAGGGTACGAAACCACCTCAAAGTTATCCTTTCTGATCGATCTATCATAGAGTTCGTACTAGAATAACACCTTAAGACACAAATCAGCCAAAACCGTAATGTCACCTAGATACTCCAATGTTACCTCAAGTATCCGTGGGTATGATTATACGATATGCATCACACAATCTCAGATTCATCTATTCAACCAACACAAAGAACTTCAAAGAGTTCCCCAAATTTTCTACCGGAGAGTCAAGACGAAAACGTGTGCCAACCCCTATACATAGGTTCATGGGCGGAACCCGCAAGTTGATCACAAAAACATACATCAAGTGGATCACGTGATATCCCATTGTCACCACAGATTAGCACGGCAAGACATACATCAAGTGTTCTCAAATCCTTAAAGACTCAATCCGATAAGATAACTTCAAAGGGAAAACTCAATCCATTACAATAGAGTAGAGGGGGAGAAACATCATAAGATCCAACTATAATAGCAAAGCTTGCGATACATCAAGATCGTACCACCTCAAGAACACGAGAGAGAGAGAGAGAGAGAGAGAGAGAGAGAGAGAGAGAGAGAGAGATCAAACACATAGCTACTGGTACATACCCTCAGCCCCGAGGGTGAACTAATCCCTCCTCGTCATGGAGAGTGTCGGGATGATGAAGATGGCCACCGGTGAGGGATCCCCCTCCGGCAGGGTGTCGGAACAGGGTCCGGTTTGGTTTTTGGTGGCTACAGAGGCTTGCGGCGGCGGAACTCCCGATCTATTCTGTTCCCGAAGGTTTTAGGGTATATGGGATTATATAGGCGAAAGAAGTCGGTAAGGGGAGCCACGAGGGGCCCACGAGGGTGGAGGGCGCCCCCCCCTGCCTCGTGCTCTCCTCGTTGATCCCTTGACGTGCACTCCAAGTCTCATGTATTGCTTTCTTTCAAAAAATAACTTTTCCGAAGGTTTCATTCCGTTTGGACTCCGTTTGATATTCCTTTTCTGCAAACATCAAACAAGGAAAAAAACAGAAATGCACTTTGGGCTCGGGTCAATTGGTTAGTCCCAAAAGTAATATAAAAGTGCATAGTAAAGCCCATTAAACATCCAAGATGGATAATATAATAGCATGAATACTTCAGAAATTATAGATACGTTGGAGACGTATCAATGTGGTCCGATGAATATTGAGGCTCGGGGCGGGTATCGTTATTTTCTCACCTTCACAGATGATTTAAGCAGGTATGGGTATATCTACCTAATGAAATATAAGTCTGAAACATTTGAAAAGTTCAAAGAATTTCAGGGTGAAGTGGAAAAACATCGTAACAAGAAAATAAAATGTCTACGATCTGATCGTGGAGGAGAATATTTGAGTTACGAGTTTGGTCTACATTTGAAACAATGCAGTATAGTTTCACAACTCATGCCACCCGGAACACCACAACGTAATGGTGTGTCCGAACGTCGTAATCGTACGTTACTAGATATTGTGTGATCTATGATGTCTCTTACTGATTTACTGCTATCGTTTTGGGGTTATGCTTTAGAGACGGAAGCATTCACGTTAAATAGGGCACCATCGAAATCCGTTGAGATGACGCCTTATGAACTGTGGTTTGGCAAGAAACCAAAGTTGTTGTTTCTTAAAGTTTGGGGCTGCGATGCTTATGAGAAAAGGCTTGAACCTGATAAGCTCGAATCCAAATCGGAGAAATGTGTCTTCATAGGATACCCAAAGGAAACTGTTGGGTACACCTTCTATCACAGATCCGAAGGCAAGACATTCGTTGCTAAGAATGGATCCTTTCTAGAGAAGGAGTTTCTCTCGAAAGAAGTGAGTGGAAGGAAAGTAGAACTTGATGAGGTAACTGTACCTGCTCCCTTATTGGAAAGTAGTTCATCACAGAAATCTGTTCCTGTGACTCCTACACCAATTAGTGAGGATGCTAATGATGATGATCATGTAACTTCAGATCAAGTTACTACCAAACCTCGTAGGTCAACTAGAGTAAGATCCGCACCAGAGTGGTACGGTAATCCTATTCTGGAGGTCATGTTACTTTACCAAGGCGAACCTATGAACTATGAAGAAGCGATGCTGAGCCCAGATTCTGCAAAATGGCTTGAGGCCATGAAATCTGAGATGGGATCCATGTATGAGAACAAAGTGTGGACTTTGATTGACTTGCCCGGTGATCGGCAAGCCATATAGAATAAATAGATCTTCAAGAAGAAGACTGACGCTGATGGTAATGTTACTGTCTACAAAGCTCTACTTGTTGCGAAAGGTTTTCAACAAGTTCAAGGGGTTGACTATGATGAGACTTTCTCACCCGCGGCGATGCTTAACTATGTCCGAATCATGTTAGCAATTGCCGCATTTTATGATTATGAAATTTGGCAAATGGATGTGAAAACTGCATTCCTGAATGGATTTCTAGAAGAAGAGTTGTATATGATGCAACCGGAAGGTTTTGTAGATCCAAAGGGAGCTAACAAAGTGTGCAAGCTCTAGCGATCCATTTATGGACTGGTGCAAGCCTATCTGAGTTGGAATAAACGTTTTGATAGTGGGATGAAAGCATATGGGTTTATACAGACTTTTGGAGAAGCCTGTATTTACAAGAAAGTGAGTGGGAGCTCTGTAGCATTTCTGATATTATATGTGGATGACATATTGCTGATTGGAAATGATATATAATTTCTGGATAGCATAAAGGGATACTTTAATAAGAGTTTTTCAATGAAAGACCTCGGTGAAGCTTCTTACATATTGGGCATCAAGATCTATAGAGATAGATCAAGACGCTTGATAGGACTTTCACAAAGCACATACCTTGACAAAGTTTTGAAAAAGTTCAAAATGGATCAAGCAAAGAAAGGGTTCTTGCCTGTGTTACAAGGTGTGAAATTGAGTCAGACTCAATGCCCGACCACTGTAGAAGATAGAGAGAAAATGAAAGATGTTCCCTATGCTTCAGCCATAGGCTCTATCATGTATGCAATGCTTTGTACCGCACTGATGTGTGCCTTGCTATTAGCTTAGCAGGAGGTACCAAAGTAATCCAGAGTGGATCATCGGACAACGGTCAAGAACATCCCGAAATACCGAAAAGGACTAAGGATATGTTTCTCATTTATGTAGGTGACAAAGAGCTAGTCGTAAATGGTTACGTCGATGCAAGCTTTGACACTGATCCGGACGATTCTAAATCGCAAACCGGATACGTGTTTACATTGAACGGTGGAGCTGCCAGTTGGTGCAGTTACAAACAAAGCATCGTGGCGGGATCTACGTGTGAAGCGGAGTACATAGCTGCTTCGGAAGCAGCAAATGAAGGATTTTGGATGAAGGAGTTCATATCCGATCTAGGTGTCATACCTAGTACGTCGGGGCCGATGAAAATCTTTTGTGACAATACTGGTGCAATTGCCTTGGCAAAAGAATCCACATTTCACAAGAGAACCAAGCACATCAAGAGACGCTTCAATTCCATCTGGGATCAAGTCCATGTGGGAGATGTAGAGATTTGCAAGATACATACGGATCTGAATGTTGCAGGCCCGTTGACTAAGCCTCTTCCACGAGCAAAACATGATCAGCACCAAAACTCCATGGGTGTTAGAATCATTACTGTGTAATTATTGACTCTAGTGCAAGTGGGAGACTGAAGGAAATATGCCCTAGAGGCAATAATAAAGTTATTTTTTATTTCCTTATATCATGATAAATGTTTATTATTCATGCTAGAATTGTATTAACCAGGAAACATAATACATGTGTGAATACATAGACAAACATAGTGTCACTAGTATGCCTCTACTTGACTAGCTCGTTAATCAAAGATGGTTGAGTTTCCTAAACCATAGACATGAGTTGCCATTTGATTAACAGGATCACATCATTAGGAGAATGATGTGATTGACTTGACCCATTCTGTTAGCTTAGCACATGATCGTTTAGTTTACTGCTATTGCTTTCTTCATGACTTATACATGTTCCTATGACTATGAGATTATGCAACTCCCGATTACCGGAGGAACACTTTGTGTGCTACCAAACGTCACAAAGTAACTAGGTGATTATAAAGGTACTCTACAGGTGTCTCCGATGGTACTTGTTGAGTTGGCATAGATCAACATTAGGATTTGTCACTCCGATTGTCGGAGAGGTATCTCTGGGCCCTCTCGGTAATGCACATCACAATAAGCCTTGCAAGCAATGTGACTAATGAGTTAGTTGCGGGATGATGCATTACGTAACGAGTAAAGAGACTTGCCGGTAACGAGATTGAGCTAGGTATTGAGATACCAACGATCGAATCTCAGGCAAGTAACATAACGATGACAAAGGGAACAACGCATGTTGTTATGCGGTTTGACCGATAAAGATCTTCGTAGAATATGTGGGAGCCAATATGAGCATCCGACTTCTGCTATTGGTTATTGGCTGGAGATGTGTCTCAATCATGTCTACATAGTTATCGAACCCGTAGGGTCCGCACGCTTAAAGTTCGGTGACGATCGGTATTATGAGTTTTTGTGTTTTGATGTACCGATGGTAGTTCGGAGTCCCGGATATGATCGCGGACATGACGAGGAGTCTCGAAATGGTCGAGACGTAAAGATCGATATATTGGACGACTATATTCGGACACCGGAAGTGTTCCGGGTGGTTTCGGAGAAAACCGGAGTGCTGGAGGGTTACTGAACCCCCCGGGAGAAATAGTGGGCCTTATGGGCCTTAGTGGAGAGAGAGAGGGCTGGCCTAGGGCAGGCCACGTGCCCCTCCCCCTCTGGTTCGAATTGGACTAGGAGAGGGGGGCGGCGCCCCCTTTCCTTCTCCCTCTCCCCCTTCCTTTCCCCCTCCTAGTAGGAGTAGGAAAGAGGGGAGTCCTACTCCTACTAGGAGGAGGACTCCTCCTCCTGGCGCGCCCTACAGGGGCCGGACGGCCTCCCCACTTGCTCCTTTATATATGGGGCCAGGGGGGACCTCCAGACACACAAGTTGATCTGTTGATCTCTCCCAGCCGTGTGCGGTGCCCCCGTCCACCATAATCCAACTCGATCATATCGTAGCGGTACTTAGGCGAAGCCCTGCGTCAGTAGCATCATCATCACCGTCATCACGCCATCGTGCTGACGAAACTCTCCGGCGAAGCTTTGCTGGATCGGAGCTCGTGGGATGTCATCGAGCTGAACGTGTGCTGAACTCGGAGGTGCCGTGCGTTCGGTACTTGGATCGATCGGATCATGAAGACGTACGACTACATCAACCGCGTTGTGCTAATGCTTCCACTTTCGGTCTACGAGGGTACGTGGACACACTCTCCCCTCTCATTGCTATACATCACCATGATCCTGTGTGTGCATAGGAATTTTTTTGAAATTACTACATTCCCCAACATCCTTCGCTCGTACCTCCTGCACATCATGCAACTTCCATTCCTCTATAGTGGAACAAACTTTGCTAAAACCGCAGCAATATACACAACATGGAACATTTGGAAGGAAAGAAATTGACGCGTCTTCGATCACAAGGCTTTACAAGAGTGTGCTATCCTTCAGCTCATCAAGCAAGACATTCTTCAACCGGCTCTCTCCACCCATTGGCTTTCTGATGTCGAGAACAACCCAGAACCAGAACCTAATTGGCGTTTCTCTCTTTTCTTTTGGTGTGGGACACCTAAAAAACTGGCTATGTAATGCAACCTTTGTATTATTTTTACTCCTTAATATATAGGCAGTACAAGCTGCCAATTCCTTAAAAAAGAACCAAGAGATAGTAGTTACTTGAAACCATTGCTTTTTTTTACAGGCAAAGACTTTATTTCTCATAGAATGGTCATATCATTTACAAGAGGAAGAGAAATAAAATCTGGGGTAGAATTCTCCCATAGTCCAGACGATAGGCTATCATTCTAGCTAAACTACCAGCAACTTGATTCGCTTCCCGCAAACAATGTTTAGCAATTTTTTGTGAAATCCATATCCATTTGCTTACACTCTAGAACCACATCCACATCAACTCCCAAGATAATCCACTAGAAGGGTTGGGCGCGCTTTGCTTCGCGGTTGTTGTTGTTGGGTTTCTATCACTATGTTGTAAAATATAAGGTGTGTTACTTTTTGAAAACACAAACCTTTTAAGTTTGATCAAATTTCTAGAGAAATACATCAAAATCCATAACATCATATTGGTGTTTTTAGATTCGTCGTGAAATGAATTTCCATTCCTCGTTTAATATTGTGGATGTCGATATTTTTACTCTGAACTTAGTCAAAGTTAAAGAAATTTGACTTTCTATAAAAACTAATATCCGTTATATTTTTGGAACTGATGGAATATTTAGTTTAACGGGTGGGGGAGATGATAGAGTGTGTTTTATTTTTATTTATAATGGGTTGATTTGGTGGGCCTTTTGTTGTGTGATTATGTGTTATCTGCTAACCAATCTATATTTATGCGGAGAAATTTTTGTGTCGGTGGTTGGGTATATTATATTGATGCTATAATATCACATGGTGGCGCTTCTTTTTTCTATGTGGTGGGAGGGTTGTGGAATTGATATTTTTATAGGTCGGTTGTTGCTGATTGATCTAAAAATTGTTGGCCTGGTCAAAATCATAAACCAAATTCAAAATTGAATACCTCAATTGCATGAAGGGCTTCAAAATTAGGGAAACATAGTGTATTAACAAAATTGAATGGGAGAAATTGAGAAATTGTTGACCTAGTCAAAATAGAAAAAACACAATTCTAAATTGAATACCTCGATTAATCGTGAGGGCTTAAAAATTAGAAAGCATAGTGTATAGTATAAAATAATTGAATGGGAGAGCTTTACGAAATTGTTGACCCGGTCAAAATCGGTGACCGAAATCTAGTTGGGAACCTAAATTGAATGTGGGATCTTTAAACCTAGGGAGCTTAGTGTTATAGAGGATTGATTGCATTGTTTCCACTGCCAGCATGCAATCATACTCAATTTCAACACTATTGCAACCAATGTTTGCTGCGAGATATGGTCTAAAGCTCTGCCGATTCAGTGTCACGAATATGTGCTAGAAACCAATTTTCCGCTACAACAAAGTCACCATGGTCGCCGTGGAGAACAGCGACACATGCGCTCGATAGAGTATCTTCATGGAAAGTTGCATCGACATTTATCTTGATCAAACCGTGACTAGGTTTTCCCCACATACATTCATGCTTCTGAACCGGTAGCTGAGAAGTATTTGAATTTATGAAATTTGTAGCTAGAACTCAAATAAATACTGCCATTTCCTCCACTGTTTGGACTGAACCCTTAACCATCTGCCTGCGTTGCCACTAGATGTATGATTGCGGCTTGAAGCTACGTCAGTATTTCCCCAAAGAGGACGGGATGATGCAGCATAGCAGCGGTAGGTGTTTCCCTCAGATATGAAATCAAGGTTGTCGAACCAGTAGGAGAACCAATCAACACAACATAAACAGCCCCTGCACACAGATAACAAATCCTCGCAACCCGACGTGTTAAAGGGGTTGTCAATCCCTTTTAGGTAACGGCACCTCAAGATAGGCAAACAGACGTGAGATAAAATTGTAGTAGATTGATAGATCGAAGCTAAATAAAATAAAAAAGAATAAAATGCAGCAAGGTATTTTTGTATTTTTGGTTTAATAGATCTAAAATTAATGCAAAGGAAAAGTAGATCGCGAAGGCAAATAATATGACTAAGAGACCCGGGGGCCGTAGGTTTCACTAGTGGATTCTCTCGAGAAAAATAGCAAATGGTGGGTAAACAAATTACTGTCGGGCAATTGATAGAACTTCAAATAATCATGACGATATCCAAGCAATGATCACTATATCGGCATCACGTCCAAGATTAGTAGACAGACTCCTGCCTGCATCTACTACTATGACTCCACACATCGACCGCTATCCAGCATGCATCTAGTGTATTAAGTTCATGGAGAAACGGAGTAAATGCAATAAGAACGATGACATGATGTAGACAAGATCTATCTATGTAGAGATAGACCCCATCGTTTTATCCTTAGTAGCAACGATACATACGTGTCGGTTGCCCTTCTGTCACTCGGATCAAGCACCGTAAGATCGAACCCACTACAAAGAACCTCTTCCCATTGCAAGATAAATAGATCAAGTTGGCCAAACAAAACCCAAATATCGGAGAAGAAATATGTGACGCCCCCGATTTAATCGTACACTAATCATGCACGCAAATGTGTACGATCAAGATCAGGGACTCACGGGAAGATATCACAACACAACTCTAAAACATAAATAAGTCATACAAGCATCATAATACAAGCCAGGGGCCTCGAGGGCTCGAATACAAGTGCTCGATTATAGACGAGTCAGCGGAAGCAACAATATCTGAGTACAGACATAAGTTAAACAAGTTGCCATAAGATGGCTAGGACAAACCGGATACAGATCGAAGAGGCGCAGGCCTCCCGCCTGGATCCTCCTAAACTACTCCCCGGTCGTCGCCGGGGGCTGCACGTAGTAGTAGGCACCTCCAGTGTAGTAGTCGTCATCGACGGTGGCGTCGCTCTGGGCTCCATCGTCTGTTGCAGCAATCGAGTAGAGGTAGGGGAAAAGGGGAACAAGGCAACCGTGAGTACTCATCCAAAGTACTACGCAAGCAAGGAGCTACACTACATATGCATGGATATATGTGTAAGGACCATATCGGTGGACTGAATGCAGAATGCCGAATAAGAGGGATAGCTAGTCTTATCGAAGACTACGCTTCGGTCACCTCCGTCTTGCAACAGTAGAAGAGGGTAGGTTGAAGTCCTCCAAGTAACATCACATAGCAATATTCCTACCCGCGATCCCTCCTCATATCCACGAGAGAGCGACCACCGGTTGTATCCGCACTTGGAAGGTGTGTTTTATCAAGTATCCGGTTCTAGTTGTCATAAGGTCAAGGTACAACTCCAAGTCGTCCTGTTATCAAGATCACGGCTATTCAAATAGATTAACTTCACTGCAGGGTGCACCAACTTACCCAACACGTTTGATCCCATTTGGCGGACACACTTTCTGGGTCATACCCGCCGCTGAAGATCAACACGTCCGCAGCCCCACCTAGGCACAACAGAGAGGCCAGACGCGGTCTAAACCTAAGCGCCAGGGTCCGGGCCCATCGCCTGAAACACACCTGCGACGCTATGTGGGCGGCCGGAAGCAGACCTAGCCTAGTGGCGTTCGATCCAATCCGGTAGCGCCGCTCCGTCGTCACCGACGTCTCAAGTGCTTCGGTGATACCACGGCGCCGAGTGCCCATATCTTTCCCACGAGTTGGTTAGTGCGTATAAGCTCGTAGCCAACTCAGATCAAATACCAAGATCTCGTTAAGCGTGTTAAGTATCCGCGAGCGCCGAACAGGCCAGCCCACCTCTCTCCTAGGCGGTCTCAACCTGCCTGTCGCTCCGCCTCAAAGATCCACTCATGGTGCTCCACCAAATTGACCCGACTTTAGTCTCCACATGTATCATGTATAAAGTATATAGTATATACCGTGATCACCTCCCGAGTGATCACGGCCCGATAGTATAGCACGGCAGACGGACCGTAATGTAGGGCCACAGATGAAAGTACTAGCATCCTAAACTAAGCATATAGGATTGCGGTAAGGTAACAACAAGAGTAACAAGGACAGGCTATGCATCGATAGGTATAACAGAAAGCGATAACATGCTACACTACTCTAATGCAAGCAGATAGAGCAGAATAGGCGATATCCGGTGATCGGGGGGCTTGCCTGGTTGCTCGCAAGAGAGAGGGTCGTCAACACCGTAGTCGAACCGGGCAGCAGCAGCGTCGGTCTCGTAGTCTACCGGAGACAAGAGGGGGAAGAAACAATGAATACCATGTAAACAGATGCATATCGATGCATGACATGACAAGTAACGATGCTAGGCGTGCCCTAACGTGGTATGAGGTGGTACCGGTTAAGGGGAAAACATCCGGAAAATATCCCGGGTTTCGTGTTTTCAGCGGAGGAGCCGAGGGGAAAGTTACGGGTTCGATAGGTTAGTGGGGTGTGGCGGACGAGCGGATCGCGTGTCCGGATTCATCTCGCTGCTCGAGCAATTTTCATGTTGAAAATATTTTAATCCGAGTTACGGATTAAAAGATATGATTTTCTAAAGATTTTATTAATTTCTGGAATTTAATTAATTAATTAATTAATTAATTCGAAAAATATCATGCTGACGTCAGCAGTCAGCGTTGACCGTTGACCTGGTCAACCTGACGTGTGGGGTCTGTTAGTCATTGACTATTAACTAATTAACCTAGTTAGTTTAATTAATAGATTAATTAGGTTAATTAAACATGATTAATTAAGTTAATTAACTAAATTTATTATTATTATTATTTTTAATTCTCTTTTTTTTATAAAACCATTCTGGGGCGTGGGCCCCAATTGTCATTGGGCCAGGGGGCCTTAGCGGGCGCCGGCGCTAGCGGTTACGGGCTGCGGGCACTAGCGATGCCCGACCAGGCGAGGGCCGAGCGGCCGCCGATGGGCGCCGACGTCGGCGACGCACCGGGTCAGCGACGAGGCTGGCCGGAACGGCACCGCGAGGTCGGCCGAGTCTTGCCGGACTACAGCAGAGGACGGTGGGGCCCCGCGAGGGGCGGTGGAGGTGGCTGTAGGGCAGGGCGGCAGGGGAGCCGTTGGACGGTGCAGCAGCGGCCACGGGGTGTAGCAGTAGGGGAGGTCCGGGACCGGCGCAGCCGGCGTGCATGACGGTGATGGGAGTAGCCGAGGTGTGGAGAAACGACGACGCGGGCACGCGCAGTCCACGTTAACATGGGCGGGCGCGGGCGAGCGGGTCCGGTGTGGCCCACGACAAAGCGCGGAGCGCGAGCGTATGTGACGGTGACCGCGGGTAGGAGGAAGGAGGGGGCGCCACGTGCGCTGCGGGAGAGGAGGGGCCATCAGGGAGGAGGACGAGGAAGCGGCGTCGTCCGACGAAGGGGATCGAGGCAGACGGCGTCGAGGCGGCTCCAGGGACGGCGAGCGGCGGCGGGGTTGGTGGAGATCCGACGAAGGTGCGATGGTGGCCGCAGGGAAGGGGGTCGTCGCGGGTGTCATGGCGGTGGGGGAAGTCCGGCGACGAGAAGTGGCGTCGGCGAGGTAGTCAGAGGGGTCGCCGGCGTGGCTTCGAGCACGAGGGAGCTCCTCTCCCTCGGGGATTCATGCGTGCGCGCGAGCGCTCCTGTGGGTGGCGGCGGACCAGGAGGGAGTGGGGATAAGTTAGGGTTTGGGGCTGGACCAGGGGGGTTATGGGGAGGAAGGTGGGCGGCTGCGTTCAAGCAGTGAGGCCACCGGGCCACGTGGCCCAGCTGAGAGGGTCTGTTTTCTTCTTGCCTTTTTTTTCCTTTTTTGTTTTATTTTAATTAGCTGTTGTTTTCCATTTAAAACTTGATCCAAATGACTTTTGTAAAAGTGGAGCATTAACACATAAATACTATGCAATAAGCTGCACTGCCACCAGAAGTCTAGTCCCCAAATAAGTTAGTTTGATATTTTATTAATTAGTAAAGGCATTTAAATAATTATGTTTGCTACTATTTTATTTATAGTAGAGCATTTAAACGCTTTATAAAAATGTTGCTTCTTCACCACAATTACCTATGCAGTATTTGGTTCACTCCGATAATTTTAGTTTTAATATTTGAAAACTTTTATTGTTTGCCTGATTTTGAATTTGAATTTGAATCGGTTTTGAACAAATTCGAGATTAGCAACTATAATCGAGGTGACGTGGCTTCATTAGCAGAGGTTCACTGTAGCTTAATTATCCGGGCGTCACAATTCTCCTCCACTACAAGAAATCTCGTCCCGAGATTTAAGAGGGGAGTAAGGGGGAAAGTTCTGGTTACGATATTCTAACGGATCTTCTCGAAGAAGTTAATCCCTTTCGTTGATGTCTTCAATTCTTTATTCCGATGCATCATGATAAACTTGTCATCATTTCTTCGGGAACTCCATCGTACTTACGAAAGGATAAGGGCAGCTCACTACGACATAATGCTTTTGAGGGAAACAATCTGGGGTTAACCCATGAATTAGTATAAGATTATCTCTCGAGTTGAACATATGAAATACCTCGAGAGTAAGGTACGAAGGTACCATAAGAGGCTCTAAGCGGATAGGTAGTTGCCTGAAGCCTGAACCAGAGTGAGAAAGGGGTTCAGAGTAGCGAGAGTAAGTATTGCGTATGATACCAGAATAGATCACTAGGACAGTGGCCCATGAATTACATACGAGTCCACGCGCGAGGAATAACCTTGGGAATAGGGGGTGTACAGGACAGTCAGGTTTCGATCCTGTGGAACTGTGGGTTATGGGCCCACCATGTGGGTTAAACGTTGAAAGAGCGGTGACATCTTGCACGGTTATGATAGCAAGGCATGTCAGAGGAGAGTCTGAGGGTCATGTCGGCAACAACATAGGTACCAAGGGCGAGGGACGAAGAGAACCACTTTCCTGCTCGTTGAAACGAGGCGGACCAATAGGCAAGGTTCCGTCCCATCGGTGGTTACGGAATGTCATCAACAATAGTAACAAGGTCTTCTTGTGAGTTGTACATCGATGTGTTTGCACAAGCAGTGGATTATTACTGCTTATATCATATTGATCATAGAAAAGGTTTAAACAAACCAATGGAAGGAAAATATGATCATCAGATTAAACAGAACAACGGAAAGGAAAATATGTTTAAACACATATTTCAAGGATATATCCTTCCCAAGGACAAGCAGAGCAGGATATCCATGACAGGATATAAAGTAGAAAACCATTTAGGTAAGGGGGGAGGAATCTCATGATATTACCCATACAACGGTGTTAGGATAAATGATAAATAAAATTTAGCATCGCGCTTCAAATGTTCCTGTTGAAAATTAGAGTACCATTGACATGCTTCGAGATAGCATTGACATGGTCTTTAGGTGAAGATCAAACTTCGGAAACACGAAGGATCCATCAGGAATAACTTGTAGAATAAGTCTTACAATTTCCTCATGGATGAATGGATAACCTTGCTGAAAAGGAATCTATAATGATGGGTCCTCCAGCCGGGGGGGGGGGGCGTGCTAGGCATGACATCATGTTACCGGGTCACCAAAGGATCAACATCATAACTCTTGGAAAGTTGTCCCAACCTTCATATCTGACCGAGATTCAGATCCGATTGGTGTCAGGATACCTCAGACTTAGGATACCTGAGAAGAAAAGGTGCAACGCAATTTGACGAGATGACATTGTAAGATTCTCGGGGGAATGAACTATGAAGTGATTTCGGTTAACAAGAGTCCATCATTAACCCAAGGAGAGGACAAGGAGGTGTCTGGTGAACTCAACGGCAATTCGTCGAGATTCCCAAAAGATGGATTTGCACAATCACGTGAACAAGGAGATAACATTTGTCAGATCAAATGATATAAGGAAGTATGCTCGAGGAAAACATACACAATTAAACATTGGTTGAAAGGTGCGCCCGAAATATGGGTTGGGTTGCACGACCAATGTCAGAATGGTGATTCAATAATCAATAGCCTAAGAATGAACAGCCGACCATTAACTAAAAAAAATAGGGTTGCTAGAAGGACAGAATCCAAACAGCACCGTTCACTTGTTGGTACCCCGGTCGGAATCAACACGAGGACCATGAAAGAGTGGTGATGGTGAGTAGTATCACTATACCAAGAACTCTTTAAGAGGTGGAGCAGTCCTCACAACATCCTTGATACTAAAAGATGGTAATACTCCAAGGTAAAGAAGAACAAATGCTAGATAGCAGGGAGCTCAAGGTATAACACAAAACACGAACAAGTTTGTGTTGAACGGAAGGCAATAAAGTGGTCAAAGTTAACACAAATCATCGGGGCAAGGATGGTATTTCTCATCATGAACTCAATTGACATCCTGGAAGAGCTCATAAGGTTGATGATGATCATGACACATTTGTCGATAGATTTCATGAAGATGTAATCAATCAAAGAACGACATCAAGTCAAAGGAATGATGAAGCGAAGGTTATTGGAACCATGGGTAGGACACAAACTTGATATCAAGCTTGTTGTTCAAGATGGAACAATATGATGAGCAAAGTCTCGTAAGCTTAGCTCATCGTCGAAAACTTTGCTCCGGAAGGACCGGTAGCACGCTTAAAAGTTGCACGATAATGATATGGCCGATCAGGCTAGGTATGACATGATCGAGTACAAACTCGGACTTAAAGAAGATTATCAAGAGTTTTTGAACCGTAGGGCAGACTCGGTTCAGTTATCGGTGTTTTTTTTTGAGTGTTTAATAACTCAGAGCCCATGAAAACTGTAATCAGTGAGAATGTAGTACTTGATGAAGAACTCATAAGAAGTTATGCAGTTCCAAGATAATCTCGAGATACCAGGGGGGTAATACTCGAAGACGGATCACGAGAGAGGTTGGACCGGGTATTGATCCACGTAAGACAAGTGCTTACACTTGCATCGAAAATGGTATTTAAAGGAGAACATGGTCGGAACCACGATTGTAAAGGCCGGATCCCGATATAAGAACTTATACCAAGGAATAATTAATTTAAGAGAAGCTTTAATGATAAGATCTACATCGTGTCCATGGGCATGAACATAAAGTTCAAGGTCGACTCCCACTTCTCCAAAGGTATAACCTTTCATTCACTTCTCGCGTTCGATGAAGTTGCGGTGTTGAAATTTTATCCGCGAAACACCGTAAGAGTATGGTTCGTGAAAACTTTCGGTTCAGACGGTTTAGAGAAGGCATATGTTCAACCCATAGGGCTTCTTAGAAACATATACCACAAGTTTCAAGAGTAAATAACACAAGCCCGAAAGCGAGCATGGTTGGCCAAGCAGAGGATACAACTTAACAAAGGCATTATGTATCCGCTAAGAACTCACAAAGTGATCAAATGTGAAAGACAACTGCCGGATAACAATCCAAAAATGGATCGGGTGATCCACAATGGAGCTGATGTGAGTATCGGTACTCCATCAGAGGAAGAAAGAATGCACGAGCATCATATTATAGAACAGCGAAATAATTCGATGTTTAGATTAACCAAGGAATTATGATTTCCAAAACAAAGGATCAGAAGCAGACGCTCTGATCAAGGATGGATAAGTTGTATAGACCAGAGGCACAATTGACGACAAATAGTTTGGTCGAGAACCAGCTCATGTTCAAAATGACGTCTGAGCAGGAAAGATAATCCTAGGACTCGACTGATGATTGTGAACATTCACAACGTATTGAATCAACGGACTCAAAAATGATGGTGACGAAGGATGCCAATATGATTACTATACTTATGGGATCAATCATAATGAAAGCAAACAAGAAATTCCAGAGCAATAGGTTGCTGAGGACTTTCGGAATATCGAATGGTATTTCGAAGACTTTTGTGTAACACATGAACAAGTGGGGGATGAGCGGATACTCAACAAGTGCGAGAATTAACCGTAGGGGTATTCAGGTGTCAATGAACAGCGCGGCTGTGACGCCCGGTAATTAAGGTACAGAGAATCCCGCTAATGATGCCACGTCCCTCGATTCTTGTGGATAAACTCGCTAGTTCAAACCTGTTCAATTCAAATTCAAAATCAAGCAAGCAATAAAATATTTTCAAATATTAAAACTAAAATATTCGAGAGGGCCAAATAATGCATAGGTAATTATGGTGGAGAAGCCACACCTTTATAAAATGTTTAAATAATATATGATGAATAAAACAACAGCAAAAACAATTATTTAAATACCTTTTATAATAAATAAAAGGTTAAACTAATTTATTTGAGGACTAGACTTCTTGTGACTATGGGCTAAGTTGAAATACTAATTTATATACTACGTGTATATTTTACTAAAACTGAAATAATAGGAATCAATATTAAAACAGAAAAGAAATAAGGGAAAAGAAAAGATAAAATAAGAAGAAGAATGAGAAAAGAGAACCCCACAGGCAGACGACCCGCTTGCTTGCAGCCGGCCCAAACCGGCCCAGGCCGCCCCCTCACTCCACCATAACTCCCCAGTCAAACCCTAACCAACCGAACTCCCCTCGCTCCTCTCCTCCCCCGATTCGGGATCTGGATCGGGCGACGCCCCGACCCCGCCACTCGCCCCGATCCCATCCTCCCGCTCCCTCGCTGATCGATCGAGCTACCATGCCAAGGTGCCGCCCCGCTGCCTCTCCCGGCGACCGCGCCTTCCCCGCCACCGCGCCCGGCCGCCCATCCCGCCGCCACGCCGGACGCCCCACCTCCTCCCGTGCGGTGCCTCCCTCGACGCTGATCAATCGGGGCTCGACCCATGGCGCCCGAGCCTCGGCGCTGCGTCGTCGCGCTGTCCCGCCACCTCGTCCCGCGTCGCCCCACCGCCTCGTCCTCATCATCTGCGCCGTCCTCGACCTCCTCCTCAACTGGCTCCTCCGAGCCTCGCCGGCGTTCCCCGCAACGGGGTGAGCCGCCGTCCGTCCTCCTCTTCCCCTCGTCCCCTCGTCCCGTGCGTGCTGCCGATGGTCGCCGCGCTGGCATACCATGGCTGCGCTCTGGCAGTTCCCCCCCTCGCGTGTTGGCCTCGCCTTTCCGGCTGCGCCACTAACCTCCCTACCGCTCGATGTGAGGACCCCATCCCCCTGCTACCCTCTTCCCCGTTACATGGTGACCCCAGCCGCCTCGGCTCGGCCCGCCACGCTGTGGCCCGTCGTGTGCCCGCCGCCGCCA
This sequence comes from Aegilops longissima, assembly GCA_021605205.1. NCBI lineage: Eukaryota > Viridiplantae > Streptophyta > Magnoliopsida > Poales > Poaceae > Aegilops > Aegilops longissima. Next base: position 426,191,719 of record CM038681.1, on the reverse strand, counting down.
CCGGGCACAGCCTGGCCGCCTCGCCTCCCCTCGCGTGGTGGGCGCCTAGGCACGCCTCACTTTTTCGTTGTTGCCGAGCCAGCGCATGGCCGAACCTCGCCGCGCCACCCCCCCTCGCCCAGGTCCCATTCGGTAGGGCGCCCGGCCACCCTTGCTTGCCACGCCTGCGCCTGCTACCCGCTCCGCCCCATTAGGCCTTTGGCCCTATGACAAACAGGGCCCAAATTTCGAATGTTTTTTATGGAATTTAAAAATAATAAAAATAATAAAATAATAAATAAAAATAATATATAATAATTTAATTAATTAACTAATTAATTAGTTAACTTAATTAAACCTATTTAGGTTAAACTAATCACCTAATTAAACTAATCAATTCTGTTTAACTAAAATCAGCCAATGACAAGGGGACCCACGAATCGGTTTGACCAGATCAACGGTCAGATTTGACCTGCTGACGTCATGGTGATGTCATGCTGACATCACCTTTCACTGTTTGGATAATGTTGGATTTAAATAAATAATTAAAATCAGAAAATTAATAAAATCTTTAGAAAATCATATCTTTTAATCCGTAACTCGGATTAAAATATTTTCAACATGAAAGTTGCTCAGAACGACGAGACGAATCCGGATACACTGTCCGTTCGTCCGCCACACACCCCTAACCTATCGAACCTGCAACTTTCCCCCTCCGGCTCCTCTGCCCGAAAACACGAAACACCGGGAATACCTTCACGGATGTTTACCCCCTTAACCGGTACCACCTCGTACCACGTTAGATCACCTCTAGCACCGCTTTTGTTATGTTATGCTTTGATTGCTCTGTTATTTATTATGTTCCCCCTCCGTTACTTTTTCCGGTAGACCCAGAGACCACGCTGCGGTACCCCCCTGTGATCGACTACGGTGTCGACGACCCTCTCTCTTGCCGGAGAAACCAGGCAAGCCCCCCTTGATCACCAGATATCGCCTACTCTTCTCTATCTGCTTGCATTAGAGTAGTGTAGCATGTTATTGCTTTCAGATACTCCTATCTTTGCTGCATAGCTTTGTCCTTGTTATACATTGTTACCTTACCGCAATCCTATATGCTTAGTATAGGATGCTAGTACTTTCATCGTGGCCCTACATCCTTGTCCGTCTGCCGTGCTATACTATCGGGCCGTGATCACTCGGGAGGTGATCACGGGTATATACTATATACTTTACACTATTACATTACCTGTGGTACTGTTCGGAGATGGGGGCTGAAAGGACGGGTGGCTCCATCCCGGTAGAGGTGGGCCTGGGTTCCCGACGGCCCCGATCGTTACTTTGTGGCGGAGCGACATGGCAGGTTGAGACCGCCTAGGAGAGAGGTGGGCCTGGCCTGTTTGGCGTTCATGTTACTTAACACGCTTAACGAGGTCTTGGTATTTGATCTGAGTTGGCTCTGAGCTTATACGCACTAACCATCTACGCGGGAGTAGTTATGGGTATCCCGTCGTGGTATCGGCGAAATACTTCAGACGTCGGACGGAGCGGCGCGCGTCGGATTGGACTGAACGCTCTTTGGCTAGGTCTGCTTCGGCACGTCGATAGCGTCTTGGGTGTGCTTTCAGGCGATGGGCCTGCACCCTGCGGCGCTTAGGTTTAGACCGGCGTGTTGGCCTCTCTGTTGTGCCTAGGTGGGGCTGCGACGTGTTGATCTTCCGCGGCGGGCATGACCCAGAAAGTGTGTCCGGCCAAATGGGATCAAGCGTCTTTGGGTAAGATGGTGCACCCTGCAGGAAGTTAATCTATTGAATAGCCGTGATCTTGATAACAGGACGACTTGGAGTTGTACCTTGAGCTTATGACAACTAGAACCGGATACTTGATAAAACACACCCTTCCAAGTGCGGATACAACGGTGGTCGCTCTCTCGTGGGGATATGAGGAGGGATCGCGGGTAGGATTATTGCTATGTGATGTTACTTGGAGGACTTCAGTTTGTCCTCTTCTACTTGTTGCAAGACGGAGGTGACCGAAGCGTAGTCTTCGCTAAGACTAGCTATCCCCTCTTATTACGGCATTCTCAGCTCATTCCACCGATATGGCCCTTTACATATATCCATGCATATGTAGTGTAGCTCCTTGCTTGCAGTACTTTGGATGAGTACTCACGGTTGCCTTGTTCCCCTTTTCCCCTACCTCTACTCGATTGCTGCAACAGACGATGGAGCCGGGCGACACCACGGTCGATGACGACTACTACTCGGAGGTGCCTAATACTACGTGCATCCCGGCGACGACCGGGAGTAGCTAGGAGGATCCTGCATGAGGCCTGCTCCTCTTCGATCTGTATCCCGGTTTGTGCTAGCCTTCTTAAGGCAAACTTGTTTAACTTATGTCCGTACTCAGATATTGTTGCTTCCGCTGACTTCGTCTATGATCGAGCACTTGTATTCGAGCCCTCGAGGCCCCTGGCTTGTATTATGATGCTTGTATGACTTATTTTATTTGTAGAGTTGTGTTGTGATATCTTCCGTGAGTCCACGATCTTGATCGTACACATTTGCGTGCATGATTAGTGTACGATTAAATCGGGCGTCTGAAGTTGGTATCGAGCCGATTGCTGTAGGAATCCCCTTCCACACTCCTTGGCGAAGTCGAGTCTAGACTTTACAAAACTTTTACTAATATGGCTGTGCGGCCCATGGGCCCACGCCGCCATTGGGTGGTATTAGGATCTTTTACTCTCGATCTTTACTCGATTCTGAACTCTCTTCTATTCGGGTTAAACGATTTTGCTAAAAACAAAACTAACTTTAGGTTCTCGCAAGTACTTTCTCCGGAGAGCCCTCACTTCAGATGATCGTACGCTAATCGGAAGATTCGAAGATACTCTCGATGTTCTCTCGAGACTTTGTGCCCATCACTTTTGCTATTTCGATCACCGATAAATCCGTATGGATAACTACTTACACTTGCCGCTCATACGATCACCCCCATTGATCTTGTTATTACAAGATACCCAAGTTTTCTCTATTGTTCCGAGAATACTTTGTGCCTCTTGCCTAGCAGTTCCTTGCTACATGAATACCCCTTCAAATAAATACTCGCACTTGTCGAGTATCCGCTCATCGATTGTTCATGTGTTACACAAAATTCTTCAAAATACTATTCGATCTTCCGAAATCCTCTGGAGCCTTTGGCTCTTGAAATTCTTGCTTGCTTGCATTATGGTTAATCCCATAAGTCTCGTAGTCATATTGACATTCCTTGTCATTATCATTTTGAGTCTGTTGACTCAATATGTTTGTGAATACCATAATCATCATTGATCCTTATAAATTACCTTTCCGGCTGAGCTGCCATTCTTTTAATCGGAATTGGATCTCGACCAATCCAATTGTCGTTGATTGTACCCTAAGGCTATTCAACTTATCCATCCCTAATCGAGCATTGCTTCGATCCCTTGATTTGGGAATCATAATTCCTTTACATTTGACAATTGAGTTAGTCAGTTGTTTCTATAATTTGATCTCCTTGCATTCTTCTACCTCTAGTTGAGTACTGATGCTCACGTCAGATCCCTTGTGGACCACCAGATCCCTTGTTGGATTTTATCTGACAACGCCCTTCATATTCAATAACCTTGTGAGCCCTTCCTCTGATACATAATGCCTTTGGTAAATTGTATCCTCTGCTTTCTCAACCATGCTCTGCCTTCGAGCTTGAGTTAATTATTTCTAAAGATTCTGGTATATGATTCCAAGAAGCCCCTATGGGTTGAACATATGCCTTCACTAAACCGTGTGAACCCAAAAGTTTTCACGAATCATACTCTTCTGGTGCTTCGCCAGTTAAAATTTCAACACTGCAACTTCATCGAACGTGAGAAGTGAATGAAAGGTTATGCATTGGAGAAGTGGGAGTTGACCTTGAACTTGTGTTCATGCCCATGGACACGATGTAGATCTTATCAGTAAAGCTTCTCTTAAAATTAGTTATTCCTTTGGTATAAGTTCATCTTATATCAGGGTTCTGGTCTTTTGCAATCGTGGTTCCGACCATGTCCTCTTTTAAATACCCTTTCTCGTGCAAGTTTTAGCACTTGTCTTCTGTAGAGCAATAACCCCCGTCCAACCTCTACTTTGATATGTCATCGAATATTACCCCCTGGTATCTCGAGATTATCATGGAACTGCATAACTTCTTATGAGTTCTTCATCAAGTGCTACCTTTCCACTGATTCCAATTCTTCACGGGCTCTGAGTTATTAAACACTCAAAGACACCGATAACTGAACCGAGTCCGCACTACGGCTCAACAACTCTTCAGTAAGCTTCTATAAGTACGAGTTTGTACCCGACCACGCCATTCCTAGCCTGTTTGGCTATATCATTGTCGTGATGATTTTAACTGTGCTACCCGGTCCTTCTTCTCGGAGCACAATTTCCGACGATGAATTAACCTTACGTCGATCCTCATCGTCATATCATTTCGCCTTGAACAACAACTTGGTTTCGAGTTTGTGTCGTACCCTTGGTTCCAATAACCTTTCACTTCATCATTACTTTGACTTGATGTCGTCGCCGATCGATTACATCATCATGAACTCTCGCGACAAAGGTGTCGTGATCATCAGCATTCTGAGCTCATCCAGGATATCAATTGAATTTATGATGAGAAAAACCATCCTTGCCCTCGATGAATTGTATTAACACCGACCACTTTATTGCCTTCCCACCAACACAAGCTTGTTCATGTTTGGTGTTATACCTTGAGTTCCTTGCTACCCAGCAATTGTTCTTCTTTACCTTGGAGTATTACCATCCTTTATGTCAAGAATGTTCTGAGATTTGTTCCACCTCTTGAGGATTCTTGACATAGAAATACTTCTCACCATCACCATTCTTTCTTGGTCCCCGTGTTAATTCCAACAAGTGGACGGTGTTGTTTGGATCCTTTCCTTCTAGCAACCCTATTTTTTTGAAGTTAATGGTCGATGGTTCATTCTTAGTCTATCGATTATTGAATCACCATTCTGACATTGGTCGTGCAACCCAACCCATCGGGCGCACCTTTCAACCAATGTTTAGTTGTGTATGTTTTCCTCGAGCATACTTCCTTATATCATCTGATCAGACAAATGTTATCCCCTCGTTCACTTAATTGTGGAAGACCATCTTTTGGGGATCTCGGTGAATTGCCGTTGAGTCCACCAGACACCTCCTTGTCCTCTCCTTGGGTTAATGATGGACTCTTGTTAACGGGAATCACATCATAGTTCATTTCCCCGAGAATCTTACAATGTCATCTCGTCAATTTGCGTTGCACCTTTTCTTCTCAGGTATCCTAAGTCTGAGGTATCCTGACACCAATCGGATCTGAATCTCGTTCAGATATGATGGTTGGGACAACTTTCCAAGAGTTATGATGTTGATCCTTTAATGACCCGGTAGCATGATGTCATGCCTAGCACTTCCGGCGGAGGACCTATCATTATAGATTCCTTTCAGCAGGGTTATCCATTAATCCATGAGGGAATTGTAATACTGTTTCTACAAGTTATTCCTGATGGATCCTTCGTGATTCCAAAGTCTAATCTTCACCTGAAGACCATGTCAATGCTAACTCGAAGCTTGTCTGTGATACACTGATTTTCAACAAGAACATTCGAAGCCCAATGCTAAATGTTTCTTGCTCAATTATCCAAACACCGTTGCATGGGTAATGTCATGAAATTTCTCTCCCCGTACCTAAAGGGTTTTCTACATTATCTCCTGTCGTGGATATCTTGCTCTGCTTGTCCTTGGGAAGGATATACCCTTGAAATATGTGTTTAAACATATTTTCCTTTCCATTGTTCTGTTTAATCTGATGATCATATTTTCCATCCATTGGTTTGTTTAAACCTTTTCTATGATCTATATGATATAAGCAGTAATAATCCACTGCTTGTGCAAACACCTCGATGTACACCTCGGACAGTAAGACCTTGTTACTATTGTGATGACATACCGGTAGCCACCGATGGACGAGAACCTTGCCTATTGGTCCGCCTCGTTCAACGAGCAGGAAAATGGTTCTCTTCGTCCCTCGCCCTTGGTACCTATGTTGTTGCCGACATGACCCTCAGACTCTCCTCTGACATGCCTTGCTTACATGATCGTGCAAGATGTCGCCGACCTTCCTACTTTTAACCACATGGTGGGCCCATAACCCACAGTTTCACAGGATTGAAACCTGACCCTCCTGTACACCCCTGTTGCCAAAGTTATTCCTCGTGCTTGACTTCAGTATGTAATTCACGGGTCACCTTCCTAGTAATCTATTCTCGTATCGGACACCAAACTTATTACCATTACTCGGACCCCTTTACACTTTGTTTCGTGCATCGAATGGTTGCCTACCCGCTCGAAACTTCTCATGGTACCTTCTTACTTTGCTCTCGATATTTTCTTAAGTTCCAGTTAAGAGTTACTTTCCGCCACCTTCCTCGATGTTAGCTACCGATAGTCAACCTTGCAGAGGTTAGTTCTGCGAATAACCCTTACCTATTCGTGAAATGCGTTGGAGTTACCGAGAAAAGGGCGGCATCACCATGATGACCTGTGAGCAGAGAAATGAAGATGTCAAGGTAATGGGTCGGCCTCTTCAAGAAGATCAACCAAGACCGAGAAGATTCAAGTAGGATTTCGTAACAGACCTTTCCCCTTACTCCCTCTTAAATCTGGGGCGAGATTTCTTGTAATGGAGGAGAATTGTGACGCCTTGGGTAATTAAGGTACAGTAATCCCGCTAATGATGCCACGTCACCTCGATTCTTTGTGGATAAACTCGCTAGTTCAAACCTGTTCAATTCAAATTCAAAATCAAGCAAGCAATAAAATATTTTCAAATATTAAAACTAAAATATTGAATTGGGCCAAATAATGCATAGGTAATTATGGTGGAGAAGCCACACCTTTATAAAATGTTTAAATAATATATGATGAATAAAACAACAGCAAAAACAATTATTTAAATACCTTTATAATAAATAAAAGGTCAAACTAATTTATTTGAGGACTAGACTTCTTGTGACTATGGGCTAAGTTGAAATACTAATTTATATACTACGTGTATATTTTACTCAAACTAAAATAATAGGAATCAATATTAAAACAGAAAAGAAATAAGGGAAAAGAAAAGATAAAAGAAGAAGAAGAATGAGAAAAGAGAACCCCCCACTGGGCCAGACGGCCCGATTGCTTCTGAGCCGGCCCAAACCGGCCAGGCCGCCTCACTCCACCATAACCCCGGTCAAACCCTAACCAACCGAACTCCCTCGTTCCTCTCCTTCCCCCCAATTCGGGATCTGGATCGGGCGACACCCGACCCGCCACTCGCCCGATCCTCCTCCCGCTCCCTCGCTTCGACGCCTACCATGGCTCAAGGTGCCCGCCCGCTGCCTCTCCCGGCGATCGCGCCTTCCCCGCCACCTCGAAGGCCTCCCATCCCGTCGCCGCCACGCCGGACGCCCCACCTCCTCCCATGCGGTGCCTCCCTCGACGCTGATCAATCGGGGCTCGACCCCATGGCGCCCGAGCCTCGGCCTTGCGTCGTCGCCCTCCCGCCACCTCGTCCCGATGTCGCCCCACCGCCTCGTCCTCATCATCGCCGTCCTCGACCTCCTCCTCAACTGCTGCTCCTCCGAGCCTCGCCCGGCGTTCCCACACGGGGTGAGCCGCCGTCCGTCCTCCTCTTCCCCTCGTCCCCTCGTCCCGTCGTGCTGTCGGTGGTCGCACGCGCTCGTTAGCCACCATGGCTGCGCTCGTGATTCCCCCCTCCGCGTGTTGGCCTCGCCTTCCCATTGCGCGCCACTAACCTCCCTACCGCTCGATGTGAGGACCCCATCCCCTGCTACCCTCTTCCCCTGTTCATGGTGACCTCTGCCGCCTCGGCTCGGCCACACCAGACTGCCGTCGTGGCCACGTCGCCGAACACAGCCTCGGCCGCCGCCTCGCCTCTCGCGTGGTGGCGCCTAGGCACGCCCGCAAGACTCCTCTTCTTGCGAGCCAGCGCCATGGCCGAACCTCGCCACCACCCCCTCGCCGGTCCCGTTCGGGCGCCGCCCGCCCTTGCAGATGCGCCAAGCCGCTACCCGCTCCGCCCCATTAGGCCTTTGGCCCTATGACAAACAGGGCCCAAATTTCGAATGTTTTTTTATGGAATTTAAAAATAATAAAAATAATAATAATAATAATAAAATAATAATAAATAAAAATAATATATAATAATTTAATTAATTAACTAATTAATTAGTTAACTTAATTAAACCTATTTAGGTTAAACTAATCACCTAATTAAACTAATCAATTACATTTAACTAAAATCGGCCAATGACAAGGGGGACCCACGGTCGGGTTGACCGATCAGCGGTCGATTTGACTGCTTGACGTCATGGTGATGTCATCTTGACATCACCTTTCATTGTTTGGATAATGTTGGATTTAAATAAATAATTAAAATCGAGAAAATTAATAAAATCTTTAGAAAATCATATCTTTTAATCCGTAACTCGGTTAAAATATTTTCAACATGAAAGTTGCTCGAGCGAGCGAGACGAATCCGGATCGCAGTCCGTTCGTCCGCCACACACCCTAACCTATCGAACCTGCAACTTTCCCCCGCCTCCTCTGCTAGAAAACACGAAACACCGGAATACCTTCACGGATGTTTACCCCTTAACCGTACCACCTCGTACCACGTTAGATCACCTCTAGCACCGCTTTTGTTATGTTATGCTTTGATTGCTCTGTTATTTATTATGTTCCCCCTCGTTACTTTTTCCGTGAGACCAGAGACATGCGGTACCCCCCCCTGATCGACTACGGTGTCGTGACCCCTCTCTCTTGCCCGAGCAACAGGCAAGCCCCCCCTTGATCACGGATATAGCCTACTCTTCTCTATCTGCTTGCATTAGAGTAGTGTAGCATATTCTTGCTTTCGAGATACTCCTATCTTTCTTTGCATAGCTTTGTCCTTGTTATACATTGTTACCTTACGCAATCCTATATGCTTAGTATAGGATGCTAGTACTTTCATCTGTGGCCCTACATCCTTGTCAAATCTGCGTGCTATACTATCGGGCCGTGATCACTCGGGAGGTGATCACGGTATATACTATATACTTTACACTATTACATTACGTGGTACTGTTCGGAGATGGGGCTTTGAAAGGACGGGTGGCTCCATCCCGGTAGAGGTGGGCACAGGTTCCGACGACCCCATTGTTACTTTGTGGCGGAGGCGGCAGGGCAGGTTGAGACCGCCTAGGAGAGAGGTGGGGCTGGCCTGTTCGGCGTTCGCGGTTACTTAACACGCTTACGAGGTCTTGGTATTTGATCTGAGTTGGCTCTGAGCTTATCGCACTAACCATCTCGGGGAGTAGTTATGGGTATCCGGCGTCGTGGTATCGGCCGAAATGCTTGAGACGTCGGCGATGGGCGGCGCGCGCGGATTGGATTGGAGCGCTTTCTTGGGCTAGAGTGCGCTTCGGCACAGTCATAGCGTGCGAGTGTGCTTTCGAGGCGATGGGCCCGGACCCTGCGGCAAGGTTTAGAACCGGCGTGTTGGCCTCTCTTTTGTGCCTAGGTGGGGCTGCGGCGTGTTGATCTTCAGCGGCGGGCATGACCGAGAAAGTGTGTCGGCCAAATGGGATCAAGCGTCTTTGGGTAAGATGGTGCACCCTGCAGTGATTAATCTATTGAATAGTCGTGATCTTGATAGCAGGGCGACTTGGAGTTGTACCTTGAGCTTATGACAACTAGAACCGGATACTTGATAAAACACACCCTTCCAAGTGCGGATACAACGGTGGTCGCTCTCTCGGGGATATGAGGAGGGATCGCGGGTAGGATATGCTATGTGATGTTACTTGGAGGACTTTGGTTTGTCCTCTTCTACTTGTTGCAAGGCGGAGGTGACGAGCGTAGTCTTCGCTAAGACTAACTATCCCCTCTTATTACGGCATTCTGCGATTCGGTCCACCGATATGGCCCTTTACATATATCCATGCATATGTAGTGTAGCTCCTTGCTTGCAGTACTTTGGATGAGTACTCACGGTTGCCTTGTTCCCCTTTTCCCCCTACCTCTACTCGATTGCTGCAACAGGACGATGGAGCCGGGGCAGACACCACGGTCGATGGCGACTACTACTCGGAGGTGCCTAATACTACGTGCATCCCGCTGACGACGACCAGGAGTAGTTAGGAGGATCCCAGACAGGAGGCCTGCTCCTCTTTTGATCTGTATCCCGGTTTGTGCTAGCCTTCTTAAGGCAAACTTGTTTAACTTATGTACGTACTCGAGATATTGTTGCTTCCGCGACTCGTCTATGATCGAGCACTTGTATTCGAGCCCTCGAGGCCCACGGCTTGTATTATGATGCTTGTATGACTTATTTTATTTGTAGAGTTGTGTTGTGATATCTTCCGTGAGTCCACGATCTTGATCGTACACATTTGCGTGCATGATTAGTGTACGATTAAATCGAGGCGCCACAATGGGCGATAAGCTCAAAGGATTATCGAAACATCGACGAGTGTTTCGGGGTAACTTGTAATAACAAGACCAACTGGGGATGAATGTAAGAATAACAACTTCAAGTAGTTATCCATAAGGGTTGACGGTGGAAGGGGAATTGCAAACGTGATTAACACAAGTTCTCGGGTTAATAGCGGAGAGTATCTTCAGGGTCTTCACGTGCAGCAGACGATCAACAGTAATAAGGGGCTCTCCGGGTGAAAGCGATAACGAGATCCTAATGTTAGATTTAGCAAAATTCATTTAACCCGAAGAGAAGAGAGTTCAGAATCCCAGAGTAAAGGTCGAGGAGTAAAAGATCCTAGTACCACCCAATGGCGACGTGGGCCTGTAAGGCACACAGCCATGTTAGTAAAAGTTTTGTAATGTATAGACTCGACTTCGGCCAAGGAGTTGGGAAGGGGGATTCCTACAGGCAGTCGGCTCTGATACCAACTTGTGACGCCCCCAATTTAATCGTACACTAATCACGCAAATGTGTACGATCAAGATCAGGGACTCACGGGAAGATATCACAACACAACTCTAAAATATAAATAAGTCATACAAGCATCATAATACAAGCCAGGGGCCTCGAGGGCTCGAATACAAGTGCTCGATCATAGACGAGTCAGCGGAAGCAACAATATCTGAGTACAGACATAAGTTAAACAACTTGCCATAAGATGGCTAGCACAAAGCGGGATCTGGTCGAAGAGGCGCAAGCCTCCCGCCTGGATCCTCCTAAACTACTCCTGAGGTCGTCGCCGGGCTGCACGTAGTAGTAGGCACCTCCAATGTAGTAGTCGCCATCGACGGTGGCGTCGCTCCTGGGCTCCATCGCTGGTTGCAGCAATCGAGTAGAGGTAGGGGAAAAGGGGAACAAGGCAACCGTGAGTACTCATCCAAAGTACTGCAAGCAAGGAGCTACACTACATATGCATGGATATATGTGTAAGGACCATATCGATGGACCGAATCTGCAGAATGCGAGAATAAGAGGGGATAGCTAGTCTTATCGAAGACTAAACTTATGGTCACCTCCGTCTTGCAACAGTAGAAGAGGGTAGGTTGAAGTCCTCCAAGTAACATCACATAGCAATATTCCTACCCGCGATCCCTCCTCATATCCACGAGAGAGCGACCACCGGTTGTATCCGCACTTGGAAGGGTGTGTTTTATCAAGTATCCGGTTCTAGTTGTCATAAGGTCAAGGTACAACTCCAAGTCGTCTGCATCAAAGATCACGGCTATTCAATAGATTAACTTCCCTGCGGGGTGCACCAACTTACCCAACACGTTTGATCCCATTTGGCCGACACACTTTCTGGGTCATACCCGCCGCGGAAGATCAACACGCCGCAGCCCCACCTAGGCACAACAGAGAGGCCAAGACGCGGTCTAAACCTAAGCGCGCAGGGTGCAGGGGCCCATCGCCTGAGCACACACCAAGACGCTATGTGGCGGCCGGAAGCAGACCTAGCCTAGTGGCGTTCAGTCCAATCCGGCGCGCGCCGCTCGTTCTTGATGTTTGAAGTGCTTGGTGATACCACGACGCCGAGTGCCCATATCTTTCCCACGTAGTTGGTTAGTGCGTATAAGCTCGTAGCCAACTCAGATCAAATACCAAGATCTCGTTAAGCGTGTTAAGTATCCGCGAACGCCGAGCAGGCCAGGCCCACCTCTCTCTAAGCGGTCTCAACCTGCCTGTCGCTCGCCTCAAAGATCCACTCGCGGGTGCTCCACCAGCCGACCCGACTTTAGTCTCCACATGTATCATGTATAAAGTATATAGTATATACCCGTGATCACCTCCCGAGTGATCACGGCCCGATAGTATAGCACGGCAGACGGACAAGAATGTAGGGCCACAGATGAAAGTACTAGCATCCTATACTAAGCATATAGGATTGCAGGTAAGGTAACAACAGTAGTAACAAGGACAGGCTATGCATCAGGATAGGTATAACGAGAAAGCGATAACATGCTACACTACTCTAATGCAAGCGATATAGAAGAATAGGCGATATCTGGTGATCAAGGGGGGGGGCTTGCCTGGTTGCTCTGGCAAGAGAGAGGGGTCGTCAACACCGTAGTCAAACTGGCCAGCAGCAGCGTCGGTCTCGTAGTCTACGGAGAGAAGAGGGGAAGAAACAATGAATACCATGTAAACAGATGCATATCGATGCATGACATGACAAATAACGATGCTAGGCGTGCCCTAACGTGGTATGAGGTGGTACGGTTAAGGGGAAAACATCCGGAAAATATCCCGGGGTTTCGTGTTTTTCAGCGGAGGAGCGGAGGGAAAGTTGCGGGTTCGATAGGTTAGGTGGGTGTGGCGGACGAACGGACTGCGTATCCGGATTCGTCTCGTCGTTCTGAGCAATTTTCATGTTGAAAATATTTTAATCCGATTACGGATTAAAAGATATGATTTTCTAAAGATTTTATTAATTTCTGAATTTAATTAATTAATTAATTAATTAATTGAAAAATGGATTTATGACGTCGGCATGATGTCATCTTGACGTCGGCGATCGGCGTTGACCGTTGACCTGGTCAACTTTGACGTGTGGGTCTCATAGTCATTGATTGTTAACTAATTAACCTAGTTAGTTTAATTAATAGATTAATTAGGTTAATTAAACATGATTAATTAAGTTAATTAACTAATTAACTAAATTTATTATTATTATTTTTTAATTCTCTTTTTTATAAAACCATTACAGGCGTGGGCCCCAATTGTCGATGGGCCGGGGCCTTAGCGCGCCGCGCGCTTAGCGATTACGGGCTGCGGCATCGGCGATGCCCGATCAGCGAGGCGAGGCGGCGGCCACGATGATGGGCGCCGGCGTCGGCGACGACGACCGGGGCGCGACGAGGCTGGCGGGAACGGCACCGGCGAGGTCGGCCGAGTGCTTGGACTCTGACAGCAGACGGTAGGGCCCGCGAGGGGGTGGAGGTGGCTGTGAGGCAGGGCGGCGGGGAGCCGTTGGATCTGTGCGGCGGCCACGGGTGTAGCGAGAGGGGAGGTCCGGACGGCGCAGCCGGCGTGCATAACGGCGATGGGAGTAGCCGAGGTGTGGAGAAAGCGACGAGCGAGCACGCCGCAGTCCACGTTAACCATGGCGGGCGCGAAGCGAGCGGGTCGGGTGTGGCCACGACAAGGCGCGGAGCGCGAGCGTATGACGGTGACCGCGGGGTAGGGGGGAAGGAGGGGGGCGCTCACGTGCGCTTGCAGGGTGTCACATCCCTAGAATTGCTTGACATTAGTTGCATTAAGGCATTCATGTCATCATGTTAATTTCCATGAAAATTGAAATGGGGATTTGTGAAACCCTCAGAATCATTTTGGAAATGACCTAAATAAAAATCGCTCCAAAAAGGTCCAAGAAAATGCTCATGTGGCCCTCTGAAAATATTGGACAGGGTTAACAATCTAACCAATATTTTTAGGATCTCATAAGTATTTATTTTGGGCATTTGGAATTAATACGGTAAATATTTGCCTTGGATATATATTGCTATGTATATAAAATATTGTCCAAAATTGTGCCCTTTTGTTGAGGAGCTCCGGAGTAATATAGTAAGCTCCTGCAAAAATTGGCATAATTAATTAAATTGGTTTAGTATTTTAAATAAACCAAAACAAATGTCAGAAAATAGAAAAGGAAACAAAATAGGTAAAAGCCTTACCTGGGCTTACCTCCCCACCGTGCAGCCCACCACTGTAGTGGCCATCGGCGAAGCCAGCCCGCCCACTTGAGGCATCGCTGTCTTCTTCCTCCCGCCAGAGGAGAAGCAGCTAACGTCCGACGCTTGCAGCCGAGCCACGCCGGCTCCTCCCCGCCTCGTGCCCCCTCGACCGCTGAGTCGCCTCCACGCTGCCACGCACGCCCCTCGACCCTCTCTCACTCTCTCCCGAACCCTCCCCCTTCCTCTGCTCTCTCTCCCTCACGGACCGAGCGGCCTCGTCGCCACCGCTCGCCGTAGCCACGGCCACCGGCCCTCCCTCGCCTCGCCGACATGTCCATGGCCTCCGCCGTGACGCCCCCGTCCTCCTCACCGAGTTCCCCGACGCCGGAGCACCCCGAGGCGCCGCTCCCACCATTTCCCCCTCTCGGACCCGCCGGGTCGCCGTCGCCAAATTCACCGGCTCCGGTGCCCATCCGAGCTCACCGACGGCCTCCTCGCAACCACGGTGAGCCCCCGAGTCTTCTCCCCTCATCCCCTCTGTCTCACGTGCCTCAGAGCCGCCGCCCACGGTCACCAGCCGCCGTCCGCCATGGCCGGGCGAGCTCTGTCCCCCGGCGCCTCTGCCTCGCCTAGCAGCTCAGACGCCTCCTCTGCCCTCTAGGTGCTGCCTAGCACCTCCGTTCACTCCCCTACGAGCCACAACACCGCGGCCGCCTTAGCGAACTCCGGCGCCGCCTGGGCTCCACTCCGTCGATCCCGCCGCCCGAGCTCCAACTACCCCACCAAGAACTTCAAGGCGTCCCTCTCTGAGGTACCTTCCCGCCTTTTGGTGGCGGAATGGCCATCTGCACTTGCGCCGCCGCGTGGGTTCGCCGGCGGCTAAACGCCGCGCCACTGACCCATCGACCCTTTGACCGGGGTTTGACCACCCCGGTCATCGACATCGGGCCCCCTGCCAACCACTCTAGTTAGGTTTAAAACTAACTTAACTAACCCTTTAGTATTAATTAACTAGGTTAGTTAGTTAGTCACCGACGTGTGGCCCCACACGTCGGTTTGACCTGGACCGCACCCAGTTGACCGCTGACGTCACACTGACGTCAGGCTGACGCAGTATATATTTTCTAGATTTAATTTAATTCAGTAAATTTCAGAAAATACTCTAAACTTCTAAAAATCATATAAATTCAACCGTAACTCGGATGGAAATAATTTATATATGAAAAATGATCAGAAAAATATGAAGAATCTGTTTATGCCATGATCATGCATGTTTGAACAAGTTAACATCACTGAATAGGATGAATCATGATTAGGGTAACTTATAAACTAGCTTTTTGAGTTGGAATTCAACCTTGTTTGAATTCCACCTCAACTAACTTGGATTATTATTGCACTAGGTAAATTCAGTTCCTTAACATGATCATGCATCATATATGTGCATTGCATTGATTGTGCTCTCTCTTGATTGCCGGTAATTGTCCCTCTCGATGAGCGATGTACCGACGATGATTATTCGATGACACCGATGAAGAACTATTATCTTCGAAGTGCCGTGCAAGCAAAACCCCTTGTTCATTCCGATACAATCCCACTCTCTCGCTCCTGCTCTATTTTATTGCATTAGGACAACAACGATTCAATCTGTTACTTGCTGCGGTAGCTGAACCCTTGATCCTTTGCATGACTGTCATTCCACAAGAATTAGATGAAACCCACTAGCATGAGTAGGAGTTGTTTGAGCCCATGTTGTGCCTACTCATTTATGCTTGTTTGTCATGCCTGCTCTTGCTTAGAGTTGAGTCAGTCCGATTCATCGGGAATGAATTGGAAAGTGGTGAACATGTCCTATTGTGTGTGAGCTAAGTGTGTGAACACGATTTGGTAAAGGTAGCGGTGAGAGGCCATGTAGGAGTACATGGTGGGTTGTCTCATTGAAACCGTCCTCGAGAACTGAGTTCTGTGTTTGTGATCCATGAGCAGTTACTACCACACATTGGGTTCCAGAACTCGACCCTCTCGACTTATTAATCAACTTGATCTCTGTCCGGGAGTTGCAACTAGTTTCGGTGTTTGTAGGTAGTGTTAGTAGTCTACCAAGTGGCACCCGATGCAGGTGGGCTTGGGACGGACTAGGCACTGATGGCACGGTGTACCAAGTGGCACCGGTTGGTGGGCTTGGGAACCCTGCTCACATCGTTTGGGGCCGTGGCGACACCCGGCGGATCTCCTTGCGGATGGAACCCGAATAGGCGATAAACCTGGACGAGAGACTTGTGTGGTTAGTCGGTCGTGGCGACTCCCTCGCCCGGCTTCCGCTTGAAGGTTGCCGAGGTACATGACGGTCTGAGGCGATAAGTGGCGAGAGCGTGTGTGAAGAAGTACACCCTGCGCAGGTTATCATTATCTATTGAATAGCGGATTCCTCGGATATGGAAACTTGGACCCCGGCATAGTTCATAGACAAGTGAAAGTGGATACTCTAAAATACGCAAGATAAGCGTGAGTGCTATGGATGGCGTTTCGTGAGGTGGACGGAGCGGATCCATAGTGGTGTATTGATATGGTGAATTTGTGGACTCGTAGCGCCACCTCAAAAGAGTTACTTGCGATGTAGTTCAGATAGCCACCGAGTCAAAGCTGGCTTGCTGCAGTCAAACTCCACCACCCCCTTTTGATAATGATGCATATGTAGTTAGTTCTGATGTAAGTCTTGCTGAGTACAATTGTACTCACGTTTGCTTATTTTATGTTTTGCAGAGAGACGTCAGTCTCGCTAGTAGTTCCGCTTGGACTTCGACGTTTAGCTTGTTACCTCAGCTACGATCTTGTGCCCCAGCAGGATCTGGTAGATAGTCAGGCTTCTCAGCCTTTTTCATTTATAGTTGTCTGTACTCAGACATGATTAGCTTCCGCTTGTGTTTTGACTTGTATGCTCTGAGTGTTGGGTCATGAGACCCCTGTTTGTAATATCTCGCTCTTCGGAGCCTAATGAATAATATTCTGAGTCGTAGAGTTATGTTGTGATGCCACGTCGTATTTGCACATATTGAGCATATTGTGTGTATGTTTGAAATGCTTGGTATGTGTGGGATCCGACAAACTAGTTGTTTATCCTTGGCAGCCTCTCATATGGGGAAATGTAGTCTCGTGCCTCCGAGCGATAGTAGTCCGCTACAGCCCGGTTCACCGAGTCCTGCTAGCCCAAGACTACCGCTTGGACACTTGACTGGCGGCATGTGTTTCACTTCGTTCCTATGTCCATCCCTTCGGGAAATGTCACGCTTGGTGTTGTTGAGTCCTGCCTAGCTGCTACAGCCGGGTTACGGAGTCTGTTAGCCCAAACAGCCCAAGTTCATACGTTGATGACCGACATGCTCGAGGTGTTTCATGTATGCTGTCCCCATAGGTTAGTGCCGCTTTGGGTTCACGACTAGCCATGTCGGCCCGGTTCTTTGTCATGTGGATGCTAGCGACACCATCATATACGTGAGCCAAAAGACGCAAACGGTCCCGGCCATGGTAAGGCGACACCGTGGGAATACCGTGCGTGAGGCCACAAAGTGATATGAGGTGTTACCAGCTAGGTCGATGTGACTTGGAATCGGGGTCTGACAGCGTTGGTATCGAGCTTTCGCTCAGAGGATTACCAAGCCAAACTGGTCGAAGTTGTGTCTAGAAATGCTTTAGTTATGTAAGGAATTGATTGTGGAAGGAACGTAAGGCTCTTTTTACTCCTTATACCTCATGGCCTTCGATCCGAGTCATCCTCTTCTCTTCTACGGGTTTAAGAACTAGGCTTCTCATCTATCTATTAGGATGACGTGTTACTAACCCATAGACTTGTAAGATTGTTGGTTTTAATCCCCGCTCAGTTCCTACTATTTACGTATGATAGCTATTGATCCCGAAATCTTGTTATGATGTTGTTGAGTGGTTATGCCACCATTTTCTGCAGGATGTCTCAAATCATTTTGAGCATTCACACCGTTATCTTGTCAAGTCATCCTGTGTCTCTAAATAGTCCGATGCATTTGCAAATCCTTTCTTCTGCTCCCGATGTCCTTTTGGGCGGATTAAGCACACTAACCAGTCGATGAGGTATTCCATTGCCTCGACATATATGTTGGAACTATTATTATGACCCTAGATGCTTAGGAGGTCACCTAGCAATTTAGCTATGCTTTTGTATCCCGAAGTGATGATTACGCCATCATTTTCGAAAGCATCCCGTGATGCCATTTTAGCAGTAGGTATTCTACTCCTGGGTTGTTGGACCCGAGATTCATCCTACTTCATGTTGTTAGTATTTGCTAGTGCCTTTAGGATATTAGTACCCTTTGTGATAGTCCTCGAAGCCCGTGGTATTTCCTTCTTCCAAATACTACGAACCGCTTATGGCAGAAGTTCCTTGTTGAGCCAAAAGATCACAATAAGAGTGCTCTTGAGGAGTTCTCCATTCATAATTGTGACTCTGCCAATTCTACCTTTTCTGTATGGGTTATCCGGAAGAAATGTTGAGCTTGCTCGACATACTAATCTGTGCATCCACAACTCAGAAAATTATATGTTCCTTTGAGTTGTTCTCTTAGATGCCTTCTGACCTTCATCTAGCAATTGATAGCCAAGGGTATGTGTGCATTTGTGTTCATCGATGCATTTTATCCTTGTGGTCCGTCAAGCCATTCTACTCCGGAATGACTGGGAGAAACAAACTCCAGTACCTCATCCATCTCTAGGATTGGGTCAAAGTAGCTGTATCCCGCAGATCAAAACGCCAATTCAGCTTTTGTTCTGTTCTACCTTGGAGTGTTACCATCTTTATGTCAAGAGTGTCATGAGGATTGCACTAACTCTCATGAATTTTTGACGTAGTGATACTTCTCACCATCATCATTCATTCCTCGGTCCCGTGTTACTGCAACCGGAATGCCGACAAGTGAGTTGCGATGTGTGAAATCAATACTCCGAGCAACTCATTGCTTGGTAGTGAATGGACAATATTCTCATTCTTAGCGTGTTGGTTGTTAAACCATCATCCTAAGATTGATCGTGCTACCTAGTCCCTATTTCTGGTGCACACCTCGATTGATGAGTTGGGATCTTGTCAAGTCCTCACTCATTTGATCATATCGTCTTGCCCTGAAAAGCAAGATTGTTCTCGAGCTTAGTAACATACCAGTGGTTCGTGACTTTCCAAATATCTTCTTGGAAGTGTTACCGGGTTGTTTCCCTGACTGTTATGTTGAGCTCGTGATCAAGTTGGTTTCCTGTGAACCACCCCTTCTCCAAGAATCTGTGTTGGTTATCCCTGAGCTAGTCGGTTAAGCTAGACAACAACTTGGAGAGTTGGAAGATAAAAGCTTGTCCAACTTAGTTCGATCCAAAGGGATACTCTTGTGTAGTGTGTGTTGAAGAAAGATGATATCTTCATCGATTGGTCCCTGTGATCAGTTGTTGGACCTATTGTCCTACCAATTCTTTGACTTGAGTATGGGCCATTGTCAAGCCAAATCAGAACCAACGATATTCGTAATGTTGTCTTACTCGTGGTTGATCCTTCGAGCATACACCATTACCTCTTTTGGTCTGACCAATACTATCACGTGTTCACATGATGGTGGAAGTCCAAGGATATGGAAATTCCGATGAGTTGTTCTTGAGCCCATCAAGAGCATTTTGTCTCCCCATGAGTCATGTTGAGCATCAACCTAGTATTGGAAACTTGTGTAAGCAATTCTTCGTGTTTCGTTCATGAAGCATATGTTTGGATGAAAGTAGTGACTTCCTCTAATTCATGTGCATTTGGTGTAAGTTGCCGCCATGAATTTGAGAAAGGTTTGTTTTGTTTCCTCTGGAATCATCCCAAGTTAGTCATGCACGTGCGAAGTACTCTATGGCATGATAGACTGATCATCTTCATTTCATATGAATTCCATAGCACACCAAGCCACTGATTGATTTGTTCAAGGAAAAGGAATTGTTGTGTAAATCCTAGGTCATGCACAAGACTTCGTTATCCTCGATAATGGTT
This sequence comes from Aegilops longissima, assembly GCA_021605205.1. NCBI lineage: Eukaryota > Viridiplantae > Streptophyta > Magnoliopsida > Poales > Poaceae > Aegilops > Aegilops longissima. The sequence continues at coordinate 426,171,445 of CM038681.1, read as the reverse complement.
CCCAACCTGAACTCGGTAGTGTTTTATCGTAAGACTACTACGTGGCCATGTTTGTCTGGGACAATGTGTTCACAGGTTTGTAGCGGGACCAGCTCATATTTTGAAGCTTGCTATCGTAGTTCATATCCCGAGAATCTCGCAACGCCATCTCGTCGAATTGTGTTGCAACCTTTCCTTTTCAGACATGCTGAGTCTGAAATACCCTAACACCAACCAGATCTGAATCTCAGGCAGATATGATGGTTGAAACATTCGAATAGTTGCATTTCGTTCCCAAGCTTGCACCGTCCTTGTGCTATCTCGCTATAGACTGTCTTCTTAGCAATTCTTGTCCAGGTTTATCTTCAAAGTGGACTTACCATGGGTTCTCCCCCCCCCACCTTCGATGATAAGCAAATCATCCATTGCGTTGTCTTCAACAAGGTAGTCTACATCATCCATTCCAGTCCAAGTGTACCATTTCCTTGCACTCCACCAAATGATCGCTTGTGATTGCCTTTGGCTGGTATAAAGAGTTCCAATGATCTATGGATCAAAAGTAATTCTTTTTGCCACTTAAGGGAATAGTTCCTTGCGCCACCTTTCTCGAGGTGTCCCGTTACGGGATCATGGTGAATATTTCCTCGCCACCATGATACCATCCACCATCTCCCTAAAGCGTGGAATTGTTGCCACTAATCAAACTTCGTTGTTGTTCTTCCATCCCCCTCGATGCATTTTGTGTCTCAACTCGAGATGTGACATCGTCTCAGTCCGTGAGTTGATCATGTTTACCTGATCTTCATTTAAGATCGAATCATGTAGGGTTTCCCTTCTTTACGTTGTCGAGTCGGGTGAAGATCTCAAGACGCCAAGATCAAGAAGATGGAGTGAGCCAACATCTTCGAGGAAGGCAATTGGATCATGGGAATTGTAATAGTTTGTGACCTCCCTTTTCCTCTTACTCACGCCTTGAATCTCGGCGAGATTCTTGTTTAGTGGGGGTGAGTTGTCACATCCTAGAATTGCTTGACATTAGTTGCATTAAGGCATTCATGTCATCATGTTAATTTCCATGAAAATTGAAATGGGGATTTGTGAAACCCTCGTAATCATTTTGGAAATGACCTAAATAAAATCGCTCCAAAAGGTCCAAGAAAATGCTCATGTGGCCCTCTGAAAATATTGGACAGGGTTAACAATCTAACCAATATTTTAGGATCTCATAAGTATTTATTTTGGGCATTTGGAATTAATACGGTAAATATTTGCCTTGGATATATATTGCTATGTATATAAAATATTGTCCAAAATTGTGCCCTTTTGTTGAGGAGCTCCGGAGTAATATAGTAAGCTCCTGCAAAAATTGGCATAATTAATTAAATTGGTTTAGTATTTTAAATAAACCAAAACAAATGTCAGAAAATAGAAAAGGAAACAAAATAGGTAAAAGCCTTACAGGCTTACCTCCCCACCGCAGCCCACCATCGTAGTGGCCATCGGCCAGCCAGCCCGCCCACTGAGGCATCGCTGTCTTCTTCCTCCCGCCAGAGGAGAAGCAGCTGCGTCGACGCTTGCAGCGAGCCACGCCGGCTCCTCCCCGCCTCGTGCCCCCTCGACCGCCTGGTCGCCTCCACGCGTACCACGCCGCCCCCTCGACCCTCTCTCACTCTCTCCCGAACCCTCCCCCTTCCTCTGCTCTCTCTCCCTCACGGACCGAGCGGCCTCGTCGCCACCGCTCGCCGTAGCCACGGCCACCGGCCCTCCCTCGCCTCGCCGACATGTCCATGGCCTCCGCCGTGACGCCCCCGTCCTCCTCACCGAGTTCCCCGACGCCGGAGCACCCCGAGGCGCCGCTCCCACCATTTCTCGGACCCACTGGTCGCCGTCGCCAAATTCACTGCCCGGTGCCCATCCGAGCTCACCGACGGCCTCCTCGCAACCACGGTGAGCCCCCGAGTCTTCTCCCCTCATCCCCCTCTGTCTCACGTGCCCTGTAGCCGCCGCCCCGCGGGCACCCGAAGCCGCCGTCCGCCATGGCCGGCGAGCTCCGTGCCCCCGAGCGCCTCTGCCTCGCCTAGCAGCTCCGACGCACTCCCGCTGCCCTCTAGGTGCTGCCTAGCACCTCCGTTCACTCCCCTACGAGCCACAACACCGCGGCCGCCCTTAGCCGAACTCCGGCGCCGCCCCGGGCTCCACTCCGTCAATCCCGGCCGCCCCGAGCTCCAACTACCCCACCAAGAACTTCAAGCGTCCCACTCTGAGGTACCTTCCCGGCCCCTTTTGGTGGCCGGAATGGCCATCTGCACTTGCGCCGCCGCGTCGGGTTCGCCGGCGGCTAAACGCCGGCGCCCGCTGACCCACTGACCCTTTTGACCGGGGGTTTGACCACCGGGTCACTGACATGCGGGCCCCGCCCGCTAACCACTCTAGTTAGGTTTAAAACTAACTTAACTAACCCCGGTTAGTATTAATTAACTAGGTTAGTTAGTTAGTCACCGACGTGTGGCCCCACACGTCGAGTTTGACCTGGACCGCACCAGTTGACGGCTGACGTCACATCGACGTCAGTGACGCAATATATATTTTCTAGATTTAATTTAATTCAAGAAATTTGAAAAATACTCTAAACTTCTAAAAATCATATAAATTCAACCGTAACTCGGATGGAAATAATTTATATATGAAAAATGATCAGAAAAATATGAAGAATCTGTTTATGCCATGATCATGCATGTTTGAACAAGTTAACATCACTGAATAGGATGAATCATGATTAGGGTAACTTATAAACTAGCTTTTTGAGTTGGAATTCAACCTTGTTTGAATTCCACCTCAACTAACTTGGATTATTATTGCACTAGGTAAATTCAGTTCCTTAACATGATCATGCATCATATATGTGCATTGCATTGATTGTGCTCTCTCTTGATTGCCGGTAATTGTCCCCTCTCGATAGACGATGTACCGACGATGATTATTCGATGACACCGATGAAGAACTATTATCTTCAGAAGTGCCAGGCAAGCAAAACCCCCTTGTTCATTCCGATACAATCCCACTCTCTCGCTCCTGCTCTATTTTATTGCATTAGGACAACAACGATTCAATGTTACTTGCTGCGGTAGCTGAACCCTTGATCCTTTGCATGACCTGTCATTCCACAAGAATTAGATGAAACCCACTAGCATGAGTAGGAGTTGTTTGAGCCCATGTTGTGCCTACTCATTTATGCTTGTTTGTCATGCCTGCTATCGCTTAGAGTTGAGTCGGTCTGATTCATCGGGAATGAATTGGAAAGTGGTGAACATGTCCTATTGTGTGTGAGCTAAGTGTGTGAACACGATTTGGTAAAGGTAGCGGTGAGAGGCCATGTAGGAGTACATGGTGGGTTGTCTCATTGAAACCGCCCTCGTGAACTGAGTTCTGTGTTTGTGATCCATGAACAGTTACTACCACACATTGGGTTCCGGTAACTCGACCCCTCTCGACTTATTAATCAACTTGATCTCTGTCCAGGAGTTGCAACTAGTTTCTGGTGTTTGTAGGTAGTGTTAGTAGTCTACCAAGTGGCACCCGGTACAGGTGGGCTTGGGACAGACTAGGCACAATGGCACGGTGTACCAAGTGGCACTCGGTTGGTGGGCTTGGGAACCCTGCTCACATCGTTTGGGGCCGTGGCGACACCCGGCCGGATCTCCTTGCGGATGGAACCCGAATAGGCGATAAACACGACGAGAGACTTGTGTGGTTAGTCGGTCGTGGCCGACTCCCTCGCCCGGCTTCCGCTTGAAGGTTGCCGAGGTACATGACGTGTCTGAGGCGATAAGTGGCGAGGCGTGTGTGAAGAAGTACACCCTGCAGGTTATCATTATCTATTCAATAGCGGATTCCTCGGATATGGAAACTTGGACCCCGCATAGTTCATAGACAAGTGAAAGTGGATACTCTAAAATACGCAAGATAAGCGTGAGTGCTATGGATGGCGTTTCTCGAGGTGGACGGGGCGGATCCATAGTGGTGTATTGATATGGTGAATTTGTGGACTCGTGTGCCACCTCAAAAGAGTTACTTGCGATCGTAGTTCAGGATAGCCACCGAGTCAAAGCTGGCTTGCTGCGATCAAACTCCACCACCCCTTTTGATAATGATGCATATGTAGTTAGTTCTGATGTAAGTCTTGCTGAGTACAATTGTACTCACGCTTGCTTATTTTATGTTTTGCGAGAGGCGTCGGTCTCGCTAGTAGTTCCGCTTGGACTTCGACGTTTAGCTTGTTACCTCAGCTACGATCTTGTGCCCCGGCAGGATCTGGTAGATAGTCAGGCTTCTCAGCCTTTTTCATTTATAGTTGTCTGTACTCAGACATGATTAGCTTCCGCTTGTGTTTTGACTTGTATGCTCTGAGTGTTGGGTCATGAGACCCCTGTTTGTAATATCTCGCTCTTCGGAGCCTAATGAATAATATTTGAGTCGTAGAGTTATGTTGTGATGCCACGTCGTATTTGCACATATTGAGCATATTGTGTGTATGTTTGAAATGCTTGGTATGTGTGGGATCCGACAAACTAGTTGTTTATCCTTGGCAGCCTCTCATATGGGGAAATGTAGTCTCGTGCCTCCGAGCGATAGTAGTCCGCTTCTGCCCGGTTCACCGAGTCCTGCTAGCCCAAAGACTACCGCTTGGACACTTGACTGGCGGCATGTGTTTCACTTCGTTCCTATGTCCGTCCTTCGGGAAATGTCACGTGTTGTTCGAGTCCTGCCTAGCCTGCTACAGCCGGGTTACCGAGTCCTGTTAGCCCAATGCTACAGCCCAAGTTCATACGCTGATGACCGACATGCTCGAGGTGTTTCATGTATGCTGTCCCCATAGGTTAGTGCCGCTTTGGGTTCACGACTAGCCATGTCGGCCCGGGTTCTTTGTCATGTGGATGCTAGCGACACCATCATATACGTGAGCCAAAAGACGCAAACGGTCCCGGGCCATGGTAAGGCGACACCCGTGGGAATACCGTGCGTGAGGCCACAAAGTGATATGAGGTGTTACCAGCTAGGTCGATGTGACTTGGAATCAGGGTCCTGACAAGGGGAGAGGAGGGGCCATCAGGGAGGAGGACGAGGAAGCGGCGTCGTCCAACGAAGGGGATCGAGGCAGACGGCGTCGAGGCGGCTCGAGGACGGCGGCGGGCGGGGTTGGTGGAGATCCGGCGAAGGTGCGATGGTGGCCGCAGGGAAGGGGTCGTCGCGGGTGTCACGGCGGGGAAGTCCGCGACGAGAAGTGGCGTCGGCGAGGTAGTCGAGGGTCAGCCAAGGTGGCCGAGCACGAGGGAGCTCCTCTCCTCGGGATTCATGCGTCTTGTGCGCCTCCTGTGGTGGCGGCGGACCAGAGGAGGTGGGGATAAGTTAGGGTTTGGGGCTGGACCGGGGGTTATGGGGAGGAAGGTGGGCCGCCCGTTCGGGCAGCTGAGGCCACCGGGCCACGTGGCCCAGCTGAGGGGTCTGTTTTCTCTTCTTGCCTTTTTTTCCTTTTTTGTTTTATTTTAATTAGCTGTTGTTTTCCATTTAAAACTTGATCCAAATGACTTTTGTAAAAGTGGAGCATTAACACATAAATACTATGCAATAAGTTGCACTGCCACCAGAAGTCTAGTCCCCAAATAAGTTAGTTTGATATTTTATTAATTAGTAAAGGCATTTAAATAATTATGTTTGCTACTATTTTATTTATAGTAGAGCATTTAAACACTTTATAAAAATGTTGCTTCTTCACCACAATTACCTATGCAGTATTTGGTTCACTCCGATAATTTTAGTTTTAATATTTGAAAACTTTTATTGTTTGCCTGATTTTGAATTTGAATTTGAATCGGTTTTGAACAAATTCGAGATTAGCAACTATAATCGAGGTGACGTGGCTTCATTAGCACAGGTTCACTGTAGCTTAATTATCCGGGCGTCACAAAATATGAAGCTATAAGCAATCATGCATATAAGAGATCAAATAAACTCAAATACTTTCATGGATATAAAAAGATAGATCTGATCATAAACTCAAAGTCCATCCGGTCCCAACAAAGACACCGCAAAAAGAGTTACATCATATGGATCTCCAAGAGACCATTGTATTGAGAATTCAGCGAGAGAGAGGAAGCCATCTAGCTACTAACTACGGACCCGTAGGTCTACAAAGAACTACTCACGCATCATCGGAGAGGCACCAATGGAGGTGGTGAACCCCATCCGTGATGGTTTCTAGATTGGATCTGGTGGTTCTGGACTCTGCGGCGGCTGGAATTAATTTTCGTCGACTCCCCTAGGGTTTCTGGAATATTGTGGTATTTATAGAGCAAAGAGGCGGTCCGGGGGGCACCCGAGGTGGGCACAACCCACCAGGGCGCGCCTGGGCCTCCTAGCGCGCCCTGGTGGGTTGTGCTCTCCTCGGAGCACCCCTCAGGCGCATCCTTGGCCCATTAGGTGTCTTCTGGTCCATAAAAAATCTCCATAAAGTTTCGTTGCATTTGGACTCCGTCTGATATTGATTTCCTGCGATGTAAAAACATGTAAAGAACAACAACTGGCACTTGGCACTATGTCAATAGGTTAGTACCAAAAAATGATATAAAATGGCTATAAAATGATTATAAAACATCCAAAATTGATAATATAACAGCATGGAACAATCAAAAATTATAGATACGTTGGAGACGTATCAGCATCCCCAAGCTTAACTCCTACTCGTCCTCGAGTAGGTAAGTGATAAAAACAGAATTTTTGATGTGGAATGCTGCCTAACATGTCATATCATATTCTTTTTTTATAGCATGGACATTTGGACTTTTATATTGTTCAAAGCAATAGTCTAGTTTGGACATGATAATTTAAATACTCAAGCATATCAACAAGCAACCATGTCTTTCAAAATATCAATGCTAAAAAAGTTAACCCTAGCCCATCATGCTCAACCATTGATCCATTCATGAAACACACTCGCATATTAACTACGCCCAATACTCAAGTACGATCATATTGCCTCCTAGTTGGTGCTTTTATAAGAGAAGATGGAGACTCAAATTCAAAATAAAAATTGCATAAAGTAAAGGAAAGGCCCTTCACAGAGGGAAGTAGGGATTTGTAGAGGTGCTAGAGCTCAAAGAGAAAAACTTAGAGATAAAAACATTTTCGGAGGTGTATCCTTCCCACCAAGGAAAACGACTAAGAGTTCCCAACACTTTCCATGCTAGATATATCATAGGCGGTTCCCAAACAGAAAATAAATTTTATTCCTTTTTCAACCATATTTTCACTTTCCATGGCTAGCCGTATCCACGGTTGCCCTCCATACCAACACTTTTCATGGAATTTATTATTTGACAACATAAAGTAAATTCATTTTTCATTTCGGGACTGGGCATCCCTAATACCTTTGCCTTACTCTCGTGCAATGACAAGTGAATAAACACTCATCGTGAGAATAACACATCTAGCATGGAAAATATTAGCCACCCATCACCGCTCCGCTAGCGGAACGAACACAGAGAAGTTTATTTTAAAAATTAGAGATGGCACATACAAATTTGCTTAGAATGGCAAAAGAATACCGCATATAGGTATATATAGTGGAGTCATGTGGCAAAACTGGTTTAAAGGTTTTTGGATGCACAAGTACAGATCATACTTAGTGCAAAATGAAGGCTAGCAAAAGATTGAGAAGCGACCAACCAAGAAACGAATAATCTCATAAGGGAGCATTAAGCATAATTAACACCGAATAATGCACCACAAGTAGGATATAATTTCATTGCATAATTATCGACTTTCGTGCTTGCATAGGGAATCACAAACCTTAACACCAATATTCTTACTAAAGCATAATTACTCATCAACATAACTCACATATCACATCATCATATCTCAAAACTATTACTATGAATCAAGTTTATTTTGTCCAATGATCTTCATGAAACTTTTTATTATATCCTTCTTGGATATCTATCACTTTGGGACTAATTTCCATATGTTGCTTTTCATAAGCTCAAACAAATATAAGTGAAGATCATGAGCATAATTTTTTCTTTCTCTCAAAATAATTTAAGTGAAGCAAGAGTGAATTTCTTAAAAAAATTACTAACTCTCAAATAAATCTAAGTGAAGCAAGAGAGCATTTCTTCAAAAATACTAAAGCACAACGTGCTCAAAAAGATATAAGTGAAGCACTAGAGCAAGTCCATAGCTCATAAAAAATTTAAGTGAAGCATAGAGAGCAATTCTAACAAGTCATGACATAATTTTGGCTCTCCCGAATAGGTGTGTCCAGCAAGGAATAAAGACTTAAAACACAAAATAAAAAAAGCAAAGACTCATATCGTACAAGACGCTCCAAGAAAAACACATAGTATGTGATGAATAAAAATATAGCTTCGAGTAAAATATCGATGGTCGTTAGAAGAAAGAGGGGACGCCACTCGGGGCATCCCCAAGCTTAGTTGCTTGCTCTCTTTTGGATAATAGCTTGGGATGCCGGGGCATCCCAATCTTAGGCTCTTATTACTCCTTATTCGTTCATCCATCGTAAGATAACCCAAAACTTGAAAACTTCAATCACACAAAACTCAACAAAACCTTCGTGAGATCCGTTAGTGCAAGAAAGCAAACCATTACTGTAAGTACTGTATCAAACCAATTTATATTTTATTTTTCCTTTATATCTATTGTATTCCAACTTTTCTATTTTAAAAACTCATCAAAGAAAACCATAGAGCCATCAAAACAAGCACACAACGCAAAGAAAACAGAATCTGTCAAAACAGAACAGTTTGTAGAAACCTGACTATTTTGAATACTTATGGAACTCCAAAAATTCTGAAACATTAGGACGACCTGAGAAATTTGTATATTAATCTTCTTCAAATAGAATCAGGGTAAAAGCACGTTTCTGTGATTTATGAAAATTATTTTCGTGAGTGCAAAAGTTTTTGTTTTTCAGGAAGATCAAATACCTATCACCCAGGAAGATCCTAAAGGCTTTACTTGGTACAAACACTAAAATAAAAATAGCATAATTATGCAAACACTCAAGAACAGAAAGCAAAAAGGAAAAAAAAATTATTCATTGGGTTGCCTCCCAACAAGCGCTATTGTTTTACGTCGTTAGCTAGGCATAAAGCAAGGATCTAAGTTTTGTCATCTTTGTTCAACTCTTCAACCAAACACTTAGAATCCCTTAGAGATTTAGCATAGAGATTTTCAATGACAATACTTCTAGGAACAAATTTCAAGAATCCATTCTTGCCAAAGGGATCTCTTATAGCGTCAACAAAATCTGGGTGGACACTAATCATATTAAGATCCTCTTTACTAGAAGTTGCACCCTTGCTCTTAGTAACTTGGGTAGTCTTGCCAATTTTTACCGTAGTTTTTTCAACATTTTTCGCGGAGGCAAAAGGCGTACTCAAATTACTAAAGATTTCTTCCAGTTTATCAATCCGAGACGAGCTTTCTTCAATTCTTTCATGAATTATGGTTCCCTTTTATTTTAACAACTTAAAAACTCCCCCCGCTCTTGACCCAATTTTAGTAGAGAAATTATGCATCTTTTTATCCAAATTTTCAATATGCTCTTCCGTAAGCATTTTCTTTTCAATAGCATCTAATCTTTCCATGACATGCTCAAGAGTCAAAATTGTTTCATTAATCATAAGAGGTGGTGAACCTACTAAATTTCCCATAGCATTAGAAGTATCAAGAGAGGGACACATCAAGAAATTTCCACCGGTAATCGTAAGGACAAATCTATACCAAGTGGTGATGCCCACATAAAAACAACGAAGAAGAACGACGGTAGATTGCTTTCGAATAGATCTATTATGAGCATTGAAAATTCTATACCAAGCATCTTTTAAATTTTCTCCTCCCCTTTGTTTAAAGTCGAGAACTTCGTTCTCATGAGTGCAAGCAATAGAGGAAGGACTATCCATGACGATAATAAAAGCAAACAAGGTTCCACTCAAAACAGATCCGGCAAGGAAACGGCGAACGAAAAAGAGGGGCGAATAAAACGAAAAAAAATTGTGAAGTGGGGGAGAGGAAAACGAGAGGCAAATGGCAAATAATGTAAATTGCGAGGAGATTATATTTCTGATTAGAAACCTGGTATATGTTGAAGATCCTCCCCGGCAACGGCGCCAGAAATTCCTTTTGATTGCGACTTGAAGCTACGTCGGTATTTCCCCAAAGAGGAAGGGATGATGCAGCACAACAGCGGTAGGTATTTCCCTCAGATATGAAACCAAGGTTATCGAACCAGTAGGAGAACCAACCAACACAACGTAAACAACCCCTGCACACAGATAACAAATCCTCACAACCCGATGTGTTAAAGGGGTTGTCAACCCCTTTCGGGTAACAGCGCCTCAAGATAGGCAAACGGACGTGAGATAAAATTGTAGTAGATTGATAGATCGAACGCCAAATAAAATAAATAAGAATAAAATGCAGCAAGGTATTTTTGTATTTTTGGTTTAATAAATCTGAAAATAAATGCAAAGGAAAAGTAGACTGCGAAGGCAAATAATATGAGAAAGAGACCCGGATGCGTAGGTTTCACTAGTGGATTTTCTCGAGAAAAATAGCAAACGGTGGGTAAACAAATTACTGTCAGGCAATTGATAGAATTTTAAATAAGGCATCACGCCCAAGATTAGAAAACCGACTCCTGCCTGCATCTACTACTATTACTCCACACATCGACCACTATCCAGCATGCATCTAGTGTTTTAAGTTCATGGAGAAACAGAGTAATGCAATAAGAACGATGACATGATGTAGACAAGATAGACCCCATCATTTTATCTTTAGTAGCAACGATACATACGTGTCGGTTCCCCTTCTGTCATTGGAATCAAGCACCGTAAGGTCGAACCCACTACAAAGCACCTCTTCCCATTGCAAGATAAATAGATCCAGTTGGCCAAACAAAACTCAAATATTGGAGAAGAAATACGAGGCTATAAGCAATCATGCATATAAGAGATCAAAAAACTCAAATACTTTCATGGATATAAAAAGATAGATCTGATCATAAACTCAAAGTCCATCCGGTCCCAACAAAGACACCGCAAAAAGAGTTACATCATATGGATCTCCAAGAGACCATTGTATTGAGAATTCGGCGAGAGAGAGGAAGCCATCTAGCTACTAACTACGGACCCATAGGTCTACAAAGAACTACTCACGCATCATCGGAGAGGCACCAATGGAGGTGGTGAACCCCATCCGTGATGGTGTCTAGATTGGATCTGGTGGTTCTGGACTCTGCGGCGGCTGGAATTAATTTTCGTCGACTCCCCTAGGGTTTCTGGAATATTGTGGTATTTATAGAGCAAAGAGGCGGTCCGGGGGGCACCCGAGGTGGGCACAACCCACCAGGGCGCGCCTGGGCCTCCTAGCGCGCCCTGGTGGGTTGTGCTCTCCTCGGAGCACCCCTCAGGCGCATCCTTGGCCCATTAGGTGTCTTCTGGTCCATAAAAAATCTCCATAAAGTTTCGTTGCATTTGGACTCCGTCTGATATTGATTTCCTGCGATGTAAAAACATGTAAAGAACAACAACTGGCACTTGGCACTATGTCAATATGTTAGTACCAAAAAATGATATAAAATGGCTATAAAATGATTATAAAACATCCAAAATTGATAATATAACAGCATGGAACAATCAAAAATTATAGATACGTTGGAGACGTATCTATGTACCACGCCGCTACAAGGGTCAGTTCCGCCGCTGGGAGATCATTCAAAACAACAACAGTTTTGAGATATTTCAAGTGTTATCGATCCCGGTCGATCTTCCAATATAGCTCTGTTAATAACTTCTAGCAACTCAAGTGCATCCCATATTTCTTTGGCCCGATTGCATTGAAACAAACAATGTTGAATATCTTCGACTCCAATTGCACAAGTAGGACACTGCGGCGAACATGGAATATGCTGAGATGCTAGTATGCCGTAGCAGGGAGAACCCCATGCAATACTTTTCAAGCAAAGTGTTTCACTTTACCAGGGACTCTCAATCGACAAAGATCCTTCCACACTGGGTTTACATTAACACCCCCAAGACCATCTGTTTGTGTGAGTCTGCTCCCAAACTGGTGCTCGAACTCCTTATGGTAGGCTTATCGGACTGAGAAATAACCCGAGCATGTGAAATTCCATGCAACAAAATCCTCAGTCACTTGGACATTCAAAGGAATCTGTAGAATTCTGTGCACATCAACCGGTGAGAAAATGTCACGGATAAGCTCCTCATCCCATCAATCGGCTCTTTGACCTTTGAGAGCATGGTGCCTCCTCTAGGAGTGATGATCTTACGAGATGCACTCATTGATATCCAGGGATCATTCCATATGTTGATTTTTGAGCCAATCTCAACTCTCCAAATACAACCCCTTCTAAAAGTTTGTATACCTACTACTATACTATGCCACGTAAATGAAGATCCCTTCTTTGAGCCCGCATTGAGAATATTACCATCTGGATAGTATTTAGCTCGAAGCACTTGCGCAAATAAAGAGTCTGGGTTCTGAATTAATCGCCAACACTACTTTGCTAACATAGCGAGATTGAAACCGTGAAGGTCCCTAAAACCCAATCCCCCATTCTTCTTCGGTATGCACAATTTCCATCAGGCAAACCAATGCATCTTCCTCTTCTCTTCATTATCTCCACACCAAAAGCCAGAAATCTCATCAGTTATTGATTTGCAAATTCCTTTGGGCAACGTAAACACTGACATAGCATATGATGGAATTGCTTGTGCCACTGATTTAACCAAGACCTTTTCACCTTGCATTGAGAGTGTTTTTTCCTTCCAACCTTTTAGCCTTTGGCATACTCTGTCAATGAGGTGTTGAAAGCAATCGCTCCTGTCCACCCCAACCATTGTTGGGAGACCCAAGTATATGTCTGAGAGAGCTTCTGTTACAATGTTCAAATCTCTACACACATTTTCCCTCATCACCACGTTAGTTTTCGGACTGAAGAAAATACTGGATTTAGCATTGCTAACCATTACTTAACACTGAACACCTCTACTTCCTAAAAACTTTACATTTTTGGTTTACTTAATAATTTTTTTTCTTACTTGAACTATATCTTGTTGTTGTTGACAAACGTATCCTTTTTATTTAAATTAAAGAATTTCCCGATCCATAAAATATTATAAACAAAATATTGCAATCAACTTTGATCGTGCACCTATATAGGCAAGTGCATTCTATATATAGGTGCATGATCAAAGTTGATTGCAATATTTTGTTTATAATATCATACGGAAACCGGTGAAAACCACGCAAAAGGATGTTTCAAAGTTATGAAAAAATCTCAAAAAATATGAGATGTTAAGAGGGTGATGATCTATTGCCGTGTGAAATTCCAAGTTCAAACACATTACAGGATGTGAGCTATGAAAATAATAAAATAAGCATTAAATAGTGTCGAACAGTAATGTCACTATTCAGGGCTATTTTTTCAGAGTTCACATCTTATAATGTGTTTCAACTTGAAATTTTGCATGACAATAAAAGGCCACCATCTTAACATTCCGGGTTTTTTCAGATATTTTTGAAACTTTCAAATGTGATTTTCATGAAGTTTTCTTTGAATGTGGAAGTTAAGTCTGTTTTGAGGTCTACATCTCAAAGGAAAAGCTCAGACTAGTTATTATACAAGGAGTTCATGGAAACATTGTTTTCATGTACTACCGATGAATAGTGATGTCAAAGCAGTAAGTTCATGGAATCCCTAAATAATTTCAAGAACAGTCTGGCATGCTGCACTAAATTCTGTGTGACCAAAGAGCCCAGAAAATAACTCTTGTTCTGCAATGACATTGCATAATTAGAAGAACCATTTAGGCCTTATTTGGGACTTGTCAGCTCCATCAAAATCAGCTTCACACCATCAAATCCATTTAAAAGCAATTTCACTCAGGAGTTGCAGCTCCACCAAATAACAGTTTATCATGTTTGGCTTCCAGTTAGCTTCAGCTTCAAGAATGGAAAATTTTGGTGAGAAAGAGCTATTTGGTTGGTGATGTGGGGAAAACAAAGAAGGGGTATTCATTTACCGGTGGGAGTGATAGGTAATTTCTTCCCAACTCCACAACGACTCTTTGAACAAAAAAAATCTAGTTTTTTTACGGAGCAGAATATCGTGCAGCTACCCCCATCTGATTTGTGTTGTCTCAGAGCGGGGTTGAATTTTAGAGACCAACAATATAGGTAAGCTAGTTGTTATCGACCATTTGGGTAGTCATCAATTATTTTGTGTAAATATACCAAATACTTTATGGAAGATCAGCAAACATTAGGGACAGTCAGTTGGACGTACCAAGATATATGAATTCAGAACATTGGATCTTGCCATTTAGATGAAGCTTCCGTCAAAAATCACAGACAAATCAGCAGCACAAACTAAATCAATTAAAGCGATATAATGTTGCACGATCACGAAGCTGAGTACTATGTCTTGGACGAGAGGGTTTGGATGAAGGCATCCACTCTAGCATTCGTGGATCTGGACAGGAACTTCATGCAGATCGGAGGCTGCACCTTGGCCAGAGCCAGCACTGACTGCGGCATGCTCCAGATCCCCTCGCCACAGATCAAACCCGAAGCAACCGAGCGCGCGAACATGTCCGCCCGGGCCTTATCCACCTTCTCCCACACGAACAGTATCGCGCTGCCGACGCACATGTCGATCGCGAAGTACGACCCGAGGTAGAACGGTATCGCCATGGCCATGGGGACGGGTATGAACCTTGACACCTTCTCTGGCGCGAGGTCCCGCGCAAGGTTGATGACGACCGCCGCGGCGAACACCACGCAGCACAGGGTGAGGCAGTGCTTGGGCAGGGAGGAGAAGCCCTGGACGCCGAAGATGGCCATGTTGCGGTAGACGACGGCGTAGGGCGCCGGGTAGCCGCTGCCGCTCAGCCCGACGTTGTCGAACGCCCTGTAGAAGAGCCAGAAGACGCACGGCCCGATGACGCAGCCCATGGCCGTGCCTATGACCTGGCTGATGAACATGGACCTGGGCGACGCCAGGGTCAAGTATCCGGTCTTGAAGTCCTGCATGAGATCGGCGGCGGTGGCAACGATGGTCATCATGACGCCACACGCGG
Source organism: Aegilops longissima (assembly GCA_021605205.1). NCBI lineage: Eukaryota > Viridiplantae > Streptophyta > Magnoliopsida > Poales > Poaceae > Aegilops > Aegilops longissima. The sequence goes on along the minus strand of CM038681.1, from coordinate 426,156,287 downwards.
CAAGCCCCGCGATGACGCCGCCGTGCGAGGCGCCGGCCCACGCGCCGAAGACGAAGATGCCGAGCTTCCCGTAGGTCGTGGCGAGGGACCAGTCGGTGAGGCCCATCCCGTAGGCGTTGCAGAAGGCCAGCACCGGCGCCATGCCGTAGACGGCCAGGATGTAGTACCATTTCAGCTGCGGGAATATCTTGGGGACGACGCCAACGGAGACGGCTGCCACGGCGACGTACCCAGCCAACGCCACGCCCATCGGGATCTGGTCCCTGAGGAAGTACTCGGTGCGACGCAAGTCATCGTCGTCCAAGGACCTCGCCGGGCCGTCACTGGAACCGGACACCGGGAGCGTGCTCCTCCTCTTGGCTGCTGCCATGAATGCCTTGGTCATCCGCAGGCTGATTTTGACGAAGTTGTAGAAACCGTCACCAAGAATCATGGCGATGGATATGAAGACCTTGTAGCCTTGCAGCCCATGGAGGTCGGAGCCCTTGGCGGTGGCCGGGTACCAGCTCCCCTTCTTCTTCTCTATCAGCGGCCACATCAGTCCCCACGAAAGGATGCCGCCGAGGAGAATGGAGACGTTTATGATGTAGGGGCAGATCATCCCGACCCCGACGTAGATCGGGGAGAAGCTGAAGTAGAACTTCCTCTCGTATGCCTCGAGGCCCAGCGAGGGGAAGCTCTCGAAGCCGCAGTCGTCGCCGGCGGTGTAGAACCACTTGAAGAAGCCCCAGAGGAAGCTGAAGAGGGAGTACCTGCCAAGAGTCTTCACCTGCTCCCTGGAACAAAGCAACACAAGAAATTTCTGATCCAGTGGTACAACAATACAATGTTCTACACTATCTCTATGTCAGTCGAAATGTACAGAACAAATTACGATCGCGGTGACTGCACGCACTTTGCGTCCTTGGCGCCCTGAGGAGTGTGGAATCCGTTGATGAGGGTCGCCGTCGCAGTGCCGCTTGGATAGCTCAGCCCGTAGTCGATGATCATAACCTGCACGCGCAACGCAATCCATTCAGATCTACAACTTCCCTTATGGAGAATTAATGGCACAAATTAACGGAGCCTCTGATTTGATTTACCTTTCTCAGGGGCACGAGAGCGAAGAGGCCGACGAAGCAAACAAGGAAGAGGAACCCAATCATCCACCCCAAGCTGGGGTCCTTGACGTTCATGGCGTCATTCGCCTCCGTCGCCTGGCCGGCGATCCTGCTGCTCATGGCAAACATGTAGGAGCCGAATCCACCTGCACGCGCGCGTCTCTTGCGCACCGGTCAGCACACGAAATGCAGAGGAACGGGTAATTAAAAACAGTCAGCAAAGAAAAACGGCCGCGCTAGCTTACCGCTGAAGGCGATGCCGTAGGCGGCGACGACGCAGGTCTGGATGACGGTGTTCTCCTGCCGCGTGAAGGGGCGGCGGGGGAGTCCGAGCCTGGCCTCGGCGGCCGCCCAGAGGCGGGCGAAGAAGAAGCCAAGCAGCCCCGCGGAGATGTTGAGCGAGGGGATGATCCCGGCCGTGAGGCTCAGCTTCATGACGATGACGCTGAAGATCACGGCCAGGAGCGCGCTCACCACGAAGGCCCGGACCGTCAGCTGCTCACGCCACGACGGCACCATCTCCGCCGACTCCGCGCTGCGCTCCCTCGCCTCCTCGCCCGTCGTCATGCCGGGGAAGCAGGCCGGCGGCGGATTGGGGTTTTGTAGCAAAGGGGGGGAGGATGCACCAGTGTTGGATTTAGCTGGACGCAATGAATGTACGCATTGGTACCATCTGCTGTCACTCCATTTAGTACGGGATTTTGCAAGGATCAAAGCTCTTGGATAACCGCATTGCGAGGGTCTCCAATATTGGAAAGAAATAAATGCTCAATTCTGCCATTTAGGAAAAATGTATGCTGCCCAAATTTTCTTTTTGGTAACTTTGACAAATACAGCTGGAGCCTATACACACATATGACGAGTACGGCATCTCCAACATTAACTCCAAATTGTCTAAGGACCGGTGGGGACCAGCCAGTGGATAGTGATGTACTCCCTCCGTCTCATAATGTAAGAAACGTCTTACATTATGGGACGGAGGGAATAGTAGTCAGCCATCCAACCATGTTCATTTCAAAATAAATTTAGACAAACAGGATGATTTTTATTTAAACCGAAGCACATTCATTACATTTTTGACATGTTTCGTTAAAAAAACGACCGGACCTAAACCTAGTCTAAATCTATGGTAGCGCCGTCCTCCAAGTCCTTATTCCCCTCCGGCGTTGGCGCGTCCATGTCCGGTGAAGATGAGACCCATGAAGTGAAAGTGCGGTCGCCGGCGAGGAAGAGTAGAACATGGGACACAGACCGATCCACTTGGGACTTGAGGCCCCACCTCCTCCATCCACTACTCCTCGTCAAAGTCCGCAACATGTCTGCTGCCAATGGACGTGAGGTTGATGATGGACATGGATGGGTGGCATGCTCGCCGCATCACCGGCACCAACGAAGCATCGTTCGCGACGCGAAGGATGCATAGCTGTCGGCGTTCGTCCGCTATCGCCAGCGCTGCCTACGCATCCGGCTGCACCGCAACCCCGTTGGGAGCGGCAGGAGCGTGTGCGGCCTCATAGAGCGCCCGCTGCTCGGCAATGAAGTTGGGATTCTCCTCCACCATGGCCACCACGGTCTCCTTGCTCGCGCACTCGTCATACATTTGGCCCTCCACCGGCCGGTGCTGCTCGAGGAGGGAGAGGTTGTACCACGGCTCCTCCTGCATCTGTCGGAGCACTGACAACGACAGCGGTGGTTGTTCCTCCGTCGTGGTGTCATTGAAGTGCCTCTGCGCCTGCTCCATTGTCAGGCCGGCATGGACCGATGCAAGCAAGGGCGTCAAGTCGTCGTCGTAGCTCGTCTCAACATCGTTGGGTCATCATCGGAGACCTCCGGGGAGCTGACCAGCATGCCAGCCTCTATCCGTCTGACACAACGGCCCTGCCAACCGGCGGCAAGGGCAGCCACCTCGTGCTTCTGCCTCGTCGAGAGGCTCTACAACAACGCGTTCGCGGTCATGGAGGACGTGGTGCACAGGAGAAGAATGTGGAGCGGAAGTGTTGTGTTGTCGTTTGTCACTTTGTTTCGTTCGGTTTATTCGGTTTACATGGTTCAGTTTATACGGTTTTTCGGTTCGTACGGTATTAATATTTCGGTAAATACGGTATGAAATTAAAGTATGGTTCGGTTTCTGTATATACCAAATTATTTCAGTATGGTTTCGGTATATACCATAATAACCAAAGTTGACGCGAATTTAAAAATGACGTAATAATAATTTACAAATTTATGACTCAAAACACATACTATTTTACACAAATAGTTTATAATTATATATATAGGCATATATGCATGAGTGGATCCATCCCTTACAGTTATGGACGTGCTTAGCATTTTTTAAAGAAAAAAATGACTATGTTACGAGGAAAATGTACGTGCTTGATAGTGAATTTGACTCATGTACAAAAAATGATAAATTCGTATGGTTGTTCGCCTCAATAAATATAAATTTATTTTTTTACTTCGGTTTATTTGGTTAACCGTTCGGTTTTTCGGTTTATACCATAAAAACCAAAGTTCAAAATGGTATGAAAAGTTCATACCATACCAAAAACAAAAACCAAAAAAATCGTAAAATTGGTTCGGTTCGGTTTATTTTCAGTATGGTTTTCTGATTCGGTTTTAAAATGCACAGAGTGAGCCGTTTGTGCAGGGAGTGGCCTCGTTTTAAATAGTGGACGCCGTTGAGGCCAAGCGGTGCGATGTGTCAACGCGGGCCCCAGAGTTGGCTTCTTTTTTTTGGACAGAAAGACTGTAAGGAAGGCCCCTGCAGTATAATTGGTACAACAAATCCAAATTACAAGTACCATACCTTGAACCGGGTGGGTGGGAAGGCATCAGCCCCTTCCCACCAATAGGCTATGCCTTTGTTTGTAAGGGAGTTGGCTTCTTGGCCGGCATGCGTGTTTAATGACGGCAGGTGGATGGAAGGGTAGCCCATCTGAATGCGGTAGATATATGTCCTGTCCCATCCAGTAACGTCCCTCCGGCATTGAACAAGCCGGACACTAAGGACACGGCGTGGGCATCACTCTTGGTCGACGAGCCGCTTCAATGCCGGCATCAGTGAGAGGTCACATCTGCTCTGGGCCACATAAATGCGGAGATCGCACTCTATAGCACATGAATGTGGGCCAACCACTTTGGGCGGGAAAGGGTTTTGGATGTGACCAGTTTGTCAAACACATGCATGACAGCGGTCCAAACACCCGCAACCCCTCAACCCCCTTTCCAATTTGTAAGAAATAGAAGTCCAGATTGGTCTACGGATGGGGTATCATTTCGATGACATATCACGTCTGGACCGCATGGTCTAGCGTGTCTTAGTGGATTTCCCTCAAGCTATTGAATGTTATACCTTTTTTATCGCGATTAATACGTGCACCAGTGACTTGTGGCATAATCACTTTCAACTACCTGAGGACAACAATCCTAAAAAAACTACGACTTTGTTCTGACTTTGAAGAGGAGAAACACATAGCTGGTCCACGAGTTCTCTCATTTTCCTCTCCTAATCCGAGTGGCTCGGGCAAACTCTTATCTCCAGATTACACCGTCAGCCCGTGGTTTCGTCTCCAGACTTCACTGGTTGGCCCACGAGTTCTCTCGTTTTCCTCCCCTGACCTGAGTTCTCTCGTTTTCCTTCCCTAACCGGAGTTATGGTGGGATTTTTATTATGTTTTAGTTTTTGTCTTGGAATCTGGATATAATTTTTATTATGTTTGAGATGCTTTGTACTTCAGGTAAAATTTGACAATAAATTTGCATCATTTTCACAAAGGAAAACAACACTTATGAGGACAACAAACCACTCCATCATTCCTCGAGGCAATTTGGAATGCATATCGTATTTTAAGCATTTCATTTCAATCGGATAAAGTACCGTCTGTGTACAAAAAAACAATCATCGCACTGCCATGGTATGATCAAATGATAAGAGAGCAACCCGCTCCCCTCCCGCGACTAGGCAGCTAGGGTTCCTCCTCCTCCCCTCCTGCCGCCGCCGCCACCAGCCGCCAGCCTCGCGCCCCGCCTCCATCTCCTTCCGCCCTCCCCCTTCCCTCGTCCAGATCCGCCTCGCGCCGCCTCCTCAGGAGGTGGCCGGGGCGGAGCTCGAGCTCCTCACCCGCGGGACCCCTCCTCTCCCGTCTCCCCCCGCCGCCCCGGCGAACGCCCCAGCGCTGGCCGGTGGTGCGGCGGCGGGCCTTCTCCCCACAGTGCTCCTTCCCGGCAAGGAGGCGGCGGCGGTGCAGCCCGGCTTAGGCTGCGGTCTGGCGGCCCTGGCGCGGCGGCGGCGGCGTGGTGTCGGCGCTGCTCCTTGGCGGCGGGGCGGCATGGTGGTGCTGGGTGGCCGACATCGCGCCCCCGGCCCTGATCTGGGCCCGGCGGGCCCCATCTGGGACCTAGCAGGTCGGCGCCCGGCGTGGCCTCGTTGTCTGCGGCGCGGTGAGGAGGAGGAGGAGCGGCTCGGATTGTTGGGGAACGTAGTATTTTAAAAAATTTACCTATGATCACGCAAGATCTATCTAGGAGAAGCATAGCTATGAGCGGGGAGAGTGTGTCTACGTACCCTCGTAGATCGAAAGCGGAAGCGTTAAATAATGTGGTTGATGTAGTCGAACATCTTCGCGATCCAACCGATCAAGCACCGACACACGGCACCTCCGCGATCTGCACACGTTCAGCTCGGTGACGTCCCCCGAACTCTTGATCCAGTTGAGGCTGAGGGAGAGTTTCGTCAGCACGATGGCGTGGTGATAGTGATGATGAAGTTATCGATGCAGGGCTTCGCCTAAGCACTACGACAATATGACCGAGGTGTAAAACTGTGGAGGCGGGCACCGCACACGGCTAAAGATCAATTTGTGTGTCTATGGGGTGCCCCTGGCCACGTATATAAAGGAGGGGAGGGAAGAGGTGGCCGACCCTAGGGGGACGCGTCAGGTGTGGGGAATCCTACTAGGACTCCCCAGTCCAAGTAGGATTCCCTTCCTCTTTCCTATTCCTAGTAGGAGAAGGAGGGAAGGAGGAGGAGGGGAGAAGGAAGGAGGGGGCGCCGCCCCCTCATAGTCCAATTCGGACCAGCCCATGGGGGGCGTGCAGCCACCCCTTGAGGCCCTTCTCTCCTTTCTTGTATGGCCCATCAAGGCCCACTACTTCCCCTGGCGAATTCTCGTAACTCTCCGGCACTCCGAAAAATATCCGAATCACTCGGAACATTTCCGATGTTCGAATATAGCCTTCCAATATATCGATCTTTACGTCTCGACCATTTCGAGACTCCTCGTCATGTCCGTGATCTCATTCGGGACTCCGAACAACCTTCGGTACATCAAATCACATAACTCATAATACAAATCCTCATCGAACGTTAAGCGTGTGGACCCTACATATCTCCAGTCAATAACCAATAACGGAACCTGGATGCTCATATTGGCTCCTACATATTCTACGAAGATCTTTATTGGTCAAACTGTTGGGTTATGTAGTAATTTAAAAAAAATTCCTACGCACACACAGGATCATGGTGATGCATAGCAACGAGAGGGGAGAGTGTGTCTACGTACCCTCGTAGACCGAAAGCGAAAGCGTTAGCACAACGCGGTTGATGTAGTCATACGTCTTCACGATCCGACCGATCAACTACCGAACACACGGCACCTCCGAGTTCTGCATTCAACTCGATGACATCCCTCGAACTCCGATCCAGCCGAGCTTTGAGGGAGAGTTCCGTCAGCACGACGGCGTGGTGACGATGATGATGTTCTACCGACGCAGGGCTTCTCCTAAGCACCGCTACGGTATTATCGAGGCGGACTATGGTGGAGAGGGGCACCGCACACGGCTAAAAGATACAAGAGATCAATTGTTGTGTCTATGGGGTGCCCCTCTCCTCCGTATATAGAGGGGGGAGGAGAGGGCCGGCCAAGGGGAGGAGGAGCGCCCAAGGGGGGAGTCCTACTCCCACCAGGAGTAGGACTCCTCCTTTTCCGATTTGGAGAGGGAGAGGGAAGGAAGAGGAAGGAGGGAGGAAGGAAAGGGGGGCCGACCCCTTCCCAATTCGGATTGGCCTTGGGGAGGTGCGCCACCTCCCTTGCTCCTTTCCCCTTCTTTCCACTAAAGCCCATTAAGGCCCATATACCTCCCAGGGGGTTCCGGTAACCTCTCGGTGCTCCGGTATTATCCCGATCTCACCCGGAACCATTCCGGTATCCAAATATAGTCGTCCAATATATCGATCTTTACGTCTCGACCATTTCGAGACTCCTCGTCAAGTCCGTGATCACATCCGGGACTCCGAACTACCTTCGGTTCATCAAAACACATAAACTCATAATATAACCGTCATCAAACTTTAAGCGTGCGGACCCTACGGGTTCGATAACTATGTAGACATGACCGAGACACGTCTCCGGTCAATAACCAATAGCGAAACCTGGATGCTCATATTGGTTCCTACATATTCTACGAAGATCGTTATCGTTCAAACCACATAACAACATATGTTGTTCCCTTTGTCATCGGTATGTTACTTACCCGAGATTCGATCATCGGTATCTCATACCTAGTTCAATCTCGTTACCGACAAGTCTCTTTACTCGTTCCATAATACATCATCCCGCAACTAACTCATTAGTTGCAATGCTTGCAAGGCTTAAGTGATGTGCATTACCGAGTGGGCCTGGAGATACCTCTCTGACAATCGGAGTGACAAATCCTAATCTCGAAATATGCCAACCCAACAAGTACCTTCGGAGACACCTGTAGAGCACCTTTATAATCACCCAGTTAGGTTGTGACGTTTGGTAGCACACAAAGTGTTCCTCCGGTAAACGGGAGTTGCATAATCTCATAGTCATAGGAACATGTATAAGTCATGAAGAAAGCAATAGCAACATACTAAACGATCAAGTGCTAAGCTAACGGAATGGGTCAAGTAAATCACATTATTCTCCTAATGACGTGACCTCGTTAATCAAATGACAACTCATGTCTATGGCTAGGAAACATAACCATCTTTGATCAACGAGCTAGTCAAGTAGAGGCATACTAGTGACACTCTGTTTGTCTATGTACTCACACATGTATTATGTTTCCGGTTAATACAATTCTAGCATGAATAATAAACATTTATCATGAAATAAGGAAATAAATAATAACTTTATTATTGCCTCTAGGGCATATTTCCTTCAGTCTCCCACTTACACTAGAGTCAATAATCTAGATCACATCGCCATGTGATTTAACATCAATAGTTCATATCACCATGTGATTAACACCCATAGTTCACATCGTCATGTGACGAACACCCAATGGGTTTACTAGAGTCAATAATCTAGTTCACATCGCTATGTGATTAACACCCAAAGAGTACTAAGGTGTGATCATGTTTTGCTTGTGAGAGAAGTTTAGTCAACGGGTCTTGCCATATTCAGATCCGTATGTATTTTGCAAATTTCTATGTCTACAATGCTCTGCACGGAGCTACTTTAGCTAATTGCTCCCACTTTCAATATGTATCCAGATTAAGACTTAGAGTCATCTGGGTCAGTGCCAAAACTTGTATCGACGTAACCCTTTACTTACCTAACCTTTGTCACCTCCATAATCGAGAAACATATCCTTATTCCACTAAGGATAATTTTGACTGTTGTTCGATGATCTACACCTTGATCACTATTGTACTCCCTTGCTAAAATCAGTGTAGGGTATACAATAGATCTGGTACACAGCATGGCATACTTTATAGAACCTATGGCTGAGGCATAGGGAATGACTTTCATTCTCTTTCTATGTTCTGTCGTGGTTGGGCTTTGAGTCTTACTCAATTTCACACCTTGTAACACAGGTAAGAACTCTTTCATTGACCGTTCTATTTTGAACTACTTCAAAATCTTGTCAAGGTATGTACTCATTGAAAAAACTTATCAAGCGTCTTGATCTATCTCTATAGATCTTGATGCTCAATATGTAAGCAGCTTCACCGAGGTCTTTCTTTGAAAAAACTCCTTTAAAACACTCCTTTATGCTTTGCAGAATAATTCTACATTATTTTCGATCAACAATATGTCATTCACATATACTTATCAGAAATGTTGTAGTGCTCCCACTCACTTTCTTGTAAATACAGGCTTCACCTCAAGTCTGTATAAAACTATATGCTTTGATCCATTTATCGAAGCGTGTATTCCAACTCCGAGATACTTACCTAGTCCATAGATGGATCGCTAGAGCTTGCATATTTTGTTAGCACCTTTAGGATTGACAAAACCTTCTTGTTGCATCATATACAACTCTTCTTTAATAAATCCTTTAAGGAATGCAGTTTTGTTTATCCATTTGCCAGATTTCATAAAATGCGGCAATTGCTAACACGATTTGGACATACTTAAGCATAGATACGAATGAGAAACTCTCATTGTAGTCAACACCTTGAACTTGTCGAAAACCTTTTTGCGACAATTCTAGCTTTGTAGATAGTAACACTACTATCAGCGTCCATCTTCCTCTTGAGGATCCATTTAATCTCAATGGCTCACCAATCATCGGGCAAGTCAATCAAAGTCCATACTTTGTTCTCATACATGGATCCCATCTCAGATTTCATGGCCTCAAGCCATTTTGCGGAATCTGGGCTCATCATCGCTTCCTCATAGTTCATAGGTTCGTCATGGTCAAGTAACATGACCTCCAGAACAGGATTACCGTACCACTCTGGTGCGGATCTTACTCTAGTTGACCTACGAGGTTCGGTATTAACTTGATCTGAAGTTTCATGATCATTATCATTAGCTTCCTCACTAATTGGTGTAGGTGTCACAGGAACCGGTTTCTGTGATGAACTACTTTCCAATAAGGGAGCAGGTACAGTTACCTCTTCAAGTTCTACTTTCCTCTCACTCACATCTTTCGAGAGAAACTCCTTCTCTAGAAAGGATCCATTCTTAGCAACAAATTTGCTTTCGGATCTGTGATAGAAGATATACCCAATAGTCTCCTTTGGGTATCCTATGAAGACGCATTTCTCTGATTTGGGTTCAAGCTTATCATGTTGAAACTTTTTCACATAAGCATCGAAACCCCAAACTTTAAGAAACGACAACTTTGGTTTCCTGCCAAACCACAGTTCATAAGGTGTCATCTCAACGGATTTAGATGGTGCCCTTTTTAACATGAATGCAGCTGTCTCTAATGCATAACCCCAAAACGATAGTGGTAGATTGGTAAGAAACATCATAGATCGTACCATATCTAATAAAGTACGGTTATGACGTCTGGACACACCATTACGCTGTGGTGTTCCAGGTGGCGTGAGTTGCGAAACTATTCCGCATTGTTTAAAATGAAGACAAAACTCGTAACTCAAATATTCTACTCCACGATCAGATCATAGAAACTTTATTTTCTTGTTACGATGATTTTCCACTTCACTCTGAAATTATATGAACTTTTCAAATGTTTCAGACTTTATCAAGTAGATATACCCATATCTACTCAAATCATCTGTGAAGGTCAGAAAATAACGATACCTGCCGCGAGCCTCAACATTCATTGGACCGCATACATCAGTATGTATGATCTCCAACAAATCAGTTGCTCGCTCCATAGTTCCGGAGAACGGCGTTTTAGTCATCTTGCCCATGAGGCATGGTTCGCAAGTACCAAGTGATTCCAAAAGTCCATCAGTATGGAGTTTCTTCATGCGCTTTACACCCATATGACCCAAATGGAAGTGCCACAAATAAGTTGCACTATCATTATCAACTCTGCATCTTTTGGCTTCAACATTATGAATATGTGTATCACTACTATTGAGATTCATCAAAAATAGACCACTCTTCAAGGGTGCATGACCATAAAAGATATTACTCATATAAATAGAACAACCATTATTCTCAGATTTAAATGAATAACAATCTCGCATAAAACAAGATCCAGATATAATGTTCATGCTCAACGCTGGCACCAAATAATAATTATTTAGGTCTAAAACTAATCCTGAAGGTAGATGTAGAGGTAGCGTGCCGACGGCGATCACATCGACTTTGGAACCATTTCCCAAGCGCATCATCACCTCGTCCTTATCCAGTGTTCGCTTAATCCGTAGTCCCTGTTTTGAGTTGCAAATATTAGCAAGTAACCAATATCAAATACCCAGTGCTATCATGCGAGCTCGTAAGGTACAAATAACATGTGTATCACATATACCTTTGTTCACCTTGCCATCCTTCTTATCCGCCAAATACTTGGGGCAGTTCCGCTTTTAGACCAGTCCTCGCTTGCAGCGAAGCACTCGATCTCGTGCTTAGGTCCAGACTTGGGTTTCTTCTCTTGAGAAGCAACTTGTTTGTTGTTCTTCTTGAAGTTCCCTTCTTCTTCCCTTTGCCCTTTTTCTTGAAATCGGTGGTCTTATTGACCATCAACACTTGATGCTCCTTCTTGATTTCTACCTCCGCAGCCTTTAGCATTGTGAAGAGCTCGGAATCGCCTTATCCATCCCTTGCATGTTATAGTTCATCACGAAGCTCTTGTAGCTTGGTGGCGTGATTGAAGAATTCATCAATGATGCTATCATCCGAAGATTAACTCCCAGTTGAATCAAGTGATTGTTATACCCAGATATTCTGAGTATATGCCCACCGATGAACTATTCTCCTCCATCTTGCAAACAGTAGAACTTATTGGAGACTTCATATCTCTCAATCCGGCATTTGCTTGAAATATTAACTTCAACTCATGGAACATCTCATATGCTCCATGACGTTCAAAACATCGTTGAAGTCCCAGTTCTAAGCCATAAAGCATGGCACACTGAACTATCGAGTAGTCATCAGCTTTGCTCTACCAGACGTTCATAACATCTGGTGTTGCTCCTGCAGCAGGTTTGGCACCTAGCTGTGCTTCCAGGACGTAATTCTTTTGTGCAGAAATGAGGATAATCCTCAAGTTACGGACCCGGTCCGTGTAATTGCTACCATCATCTTTCAACTTTGCTTTCTCAAGGAACGCATTAAAATTCAATGGAACAACAACACGAGCCATCTATCTACAACAAGCATAGACATGCAAAATACTATCAGGTACTAAGTTCATGATAAATTTAAGTTCAGTTAATCATATTACTTAAGAACTCCCACTTAGATAGACATCCCTCTAATCATCTAAGTGATCATGTGATCCAAATCAACTAAACCATAACCGATCATCACATGAAATGGAGTAGTTTTCAATGGTGAACATCATTATGTTGATCATATCTACTATATGATTCATGCTCGACCTTTCGGTCTCAGTGTTCCGAGGCCATATCTGCATATGCTAGGCTCGTCAAGTTTAACTTGAGTATTCTGCGTGTGCAAAACTGGCTTGCACCCGTTGTAGATGGACGTAGAGCTTATCACACCCAACCATCACATGATGTTTGGGCACGGCGAACTGTGGCAACGGTGCATACTCAGGGAGAACACTTATACCTTGAAATTTAGTGAGAGATCATCTTATAATGCTACCGTCAATCAAAGCAAGATAAGATGCATAAAAGATAAACATCACAAGAAATCAATATAAGTGATATGATATGGCCATCATCATCTTGTGCTTGTGATCTCCATCTCCGAAGCACCGTCATGATCACCATCGTCACCAGCGCGACACCTTAATCTCTATCGTAGCATCGTTGTCGTCTCGCCAACTATTGCTTCTACGACTATCGCTACTGCTTAATGACAAAGTAAAGCAATTACAGGGCGATTGCATTGCATACAATAAAGCGACAACCATATGGCTCCTACCAGTTGCCGATAACTCGGTTACAAAACATGATCATCTCATACAATAAAATTTAGCATCATGCCTTGACTATATCACATCACAACATGCCCTGCAAAAACAAGTTAGACGTCCTCTACATTGTTGTTGCAAGTTTTACGTGGCTGCTACGGGCTGAGCAAGAACCGTTCTTACCTACGCATCAAAACCACAACGATAGTTCGTCAAGTTAGTGTTGTTTTAATCTTCTCAAGGACCGGGCGTAGCCACACTCAGTTCAACTAAAGTTGGAGAAACTGACACCCGCCAGCCACCTGTGACATGCTCGTAAGCAGTATGACTCGTATCGCCCACAACTCACTTGTGTTCTACTCATGCATATAACATCTACGCATAAAACCTGGCTCGGATGCCACTGTTGGGTTATGTAGTAATTTCAAAAAAATTCCTACGCACACATAGGATCATTGGTGATGCATAGCAACGAGAGGGGAGAGTGTGTCTACGTACCCTCTGTGACGCCCCCGATTCAATCGTACACTAATCATGCACGCAAATGTGTACGATCAAGATCAGGGACTCACGGGAAGATATCACAACACAACTCTACAAATAAAGTAGGTCATACAAGCATCATAATACAAGCCAGGGGCCTCGAGGGCTCGAATACAAGTGCTCGATCATAGACGAGTCACGTGAAGCAACAATATCTGAGTACGGACATAAGTTAAACAAGTTTGCCTTAAGAAAGCTAGCACAAACCGGGATACTGACGAAGAGGAGCAGGCCTCCTGCTGGATCCTCCTAGCTACTCCCAGTCGCCGCCGCCGCCTGCACGTAGTAGTAGGCACCTCCGGGTAGTAGTCGCCATCGACGGTGGCGTCTGCTCTCGGGCTCCATCGTCTGTTGCAGCAATCGAGTAAAGGTAGGGGAAAAGGGGAACAAGGCAACCGTGAGTACTCATCCAAAGTACTGCAAGCAAGGAGCTACACTACATATGCATGGATATATGTGTAAAGGCCATATCGATGGACCGAATCGCAGAATGCCGTAATAAGAGGGGATAGCTAGTCTTAACGAAGACTACGCTTCGACACCGGTCTTGCATGCATGTAAGAGGACAACGGAAGTCCTCCAAGTAACATCATATAGCAATAATCCTACCCGGCAATCCCCGCTCATATCCCTGAGCGAGAGCGACCACCGGTTGTATCTGGCACTTGGAAGGGTGTGTTTTATCAAGTATCCGGTTCTAGTTGTCATAAGCTCAAGGTACAACTCCAAGTCGCCCTGTTATCAAGATCACGGCTATCCGAATAGATTAACTTCCTGCAGGGTGCACCATCTTACCCAAAGACGCTTGATCCCATTTGGCGGACACACTTTCCGGGTCATGCCCGCCGCGTAAGATCAACACGCCGCAACCCCACCTAGGCACAACAGAGAGGCCAGCACGCCGGTCTAAACCTAAGCGCCAGGGTCCGGGCCCATCGCCTCGAGCACACCAAGACGTTGCGGGCGGCCGAAGCGCACCTAGCCTAGCGGCGCTCCAGCCCAATCCGGCGCGCCGCTCGTCGCCGACGTCTGAAATGCTTCGGTGATACCACGACGCCGGATACCCATAACTACTCCCGCGTAGATGGTTAGTGCGATAAGCTCAGAGCCAACTCAGATCAAATACCAAGACCTCGTTAAGCGTGTTAAGTAACCGCGAACGCCGAACAGGCCAGCCCACCTCTCTCCTAGGCGGTCTCAACCTGCCTGCCGCTCCGCCATAAAGTAACAATGGGGCCGTCGGGAACCCGGCCCACCTCTACCGGATGGAGCCACCCGTCCTTTCAGCCCCATCTCCGATCAAGCACCACGTAATGTAATAGTGTACAAGATATAGTATATACCCGTGATCACCTCCCGAGTGATCACGGCCCGATAGTATAGCACGGCATTTTACAAGTATGAAGGGCCACAGATGAATGTACTAGCATCCTATACTAAGCATATAGGATTGCGTAAGGTAACAAATGAAGTTACAAGGACAAAGCTATGCAACAAGATAGGAGTAATCGAAAACAGAATATGCTACACTACTCTAATGCAAGCAGATAGAGAAGAGTAGGCGATATCCGTGATCAAAGGGGGCTTGCCTGGTTGCTCTGGCAAGAGAGAGGGTCGCGGTGACGTAGTCGATCACGTGGACATCCGCACGGTCTCGGGTCTACCGGAGAGAAGAGGGGAAGAAACAGTAAATACATAGCGAGCAAGTGCATAACAGTCAATGTATGAGCTAGACGTGTTCTAACGCAGCGCTAGGCGACATCGGCGAAGGGGAAACATCCGGAAGTTTTCCTGCTCGGACGCCTGTCGATGATGAACCGGAGAGGAAAGTTTGCAGGTTCGATAGGTTAGGGTTGTGTGGCGGACGAACGGATCGCGTATCCGGATTCGCCTCGTCGCTCGAGCAACTTTCATGTTGAAAATATTTTAACCGAAAGTTACGGATTAAAAGATATGATTTTAAAAGATTTTAATAATTTCGGAATTTAATTAATTATTTAATTAATTCGAAAATGTATTTATGACGTCAAGATGATGTCATGCCGACGTCAAGAGCCAACAGGTTGATCGAGTCAACCCCGCAGTGGGTCCCGCATGTCATTCTTCGCTATCTAATTAACCTAATCGATTTAATTAATGTAGTTAATTAGGTTTAATTAGTGATCGTGTTTAATTAATCAGGTTTAATTAAGTTAATTAATTCTCTAATTAATTAATTAATTAATTAATATTTTAATTATTTTAATTATTTATTTTCCTTCAGCTTTTTTTCTTTTTTTTTTTTTTTGCTGCGTTAGGGGCCGGTGGGGCCTCTTGCAAGGGCTCATCCGCCACGGAGCGTGGCTAGCGGGAGGGCGCCTGTGTTCGAGGGGGGCTGCGCCTCGAGCGGGGGCGAGGCCGTCGGCGACGAGGAGCCCACGGGCGGGCGCGGCGAGGTCGGGACGCCGGGAACGACGAGGTCGAGGGCGGGCGGGCCGGTGTAACCGATTAGGCACGGGGGCAAGGGCACCACGGCGCGAGGCACGCGCTCTGGGCGCGTGCGTCTGAGCCGTCCGGGCGCGTGGCGGCGCCGCGAAGTCTGTGGGCGGAGGCGATGTCTGCGGGGGGGAGCGACACGCTACGGGCGCGGCATCGCCGCCGAGCAAGGGAGGCGTCTGGGGCCGAGGGGCGTCTGGCACGACCGGACGGAATCGGGGATCCGCCATGGCGAACAGCGACGCGGCGGGCCACCTCTGGCGATTTAATCGAGACGAGGAACAAGGGGGAATGGAGGGAGCTCACAAAGTGGAGCCAGAGGGCAAGTCGATGGGCTCGGGAGGTCTCTGTGTCGCCGGATTTGGCGTCGGCGGCAGCGGCAGATGAGGAAGGAGGCTCGGGCGGCGTCACGGGGCTTCCGGGTCCTCGTGGCTCGGTGTAGAGGAAGAAGGGAGGACGCGGAGGTCGGGAAGCTGCCTTGGAGGCGGTCGGAGACAGCGGGATGACAGGGAGGCGAAGCGGCGTCTTGGTGGTCGGGCGCGGGCGGCGGCGGCGTGGTGGACGGGTCGGGGCCCCTGCCCGATCCAGACGGGGAAGGAGGGAGGTCGGGGGTGGGATCGATCCCGATCCGATGGGATCGAGGCGAGGGAGGGGTGGGAGCGAGTGGGAACGGTTAGGGTTTGGGGAGGTTAGTAGGCGCCGGTGGGCCGGCCCTGGTTGGCTCAGAGGCCACCGGGCCGAGGCCCGATGGGGGGAGGCCTTTTCTGCTTTTATCTCTGTTGTTCCTTTTTTGTTTATTATTCCTTTCTGCTTTTCTGTTTTATTTTAGTTCCTCTTTATCATAGTTTTATAAACTATAAAAGTAGTCCCTAATTTAGTGTTAGCAATTAGCTACTGCCACATAAGTTTGGGCAACAAAATAAATTAGTTTAATATTTTATTGATTGTGAAAGGCATTCAACTAATTGTTTTGCTACTATTTTATTCATTTTAGAGTATCTAAACATTTTATAAAAGTGTGGTTCCTCCACCATAATTACTTATGAATTATTTGGAACCACCCGAACACTTTAGTTTTAATATCTGAAAATTTTATTGTTTGACTTTATTTTGAATTTGAATTTTGAATCGATTTGAACTAACGCGAGATTCGCCAACAAAGAATCGAGGTGACGTGGCATCATTAGTGCGGATTACTGTAGCTTAATTACCCCAAGGCCACAATTCTCCTCCACTACAAGAAATCTCGTCCCGAGATTTAAGAGGGAGCAAGGGGAAAGGTCTGTTACGATAATCTAACGGATCTTCTCGAAGAAGTTACTCCTTTCGTTGATGTCTTCAATCCTTTATTCCGATGCATCATGATAAACTGGTCATCATTTCTTCGAACTCTATCGTACTTACGAAAGGTAAGGGGCAGCTCACTACGACATAATACTTTTAAGGGAAACAATCTGGGGCTAACCCATGAATTAGTATAAGATTATCTCTCGAGTTGAACATTTGAAATATCTCGAGAGTAAGGTACGAAGGTACCATAATAGGCTCCAAGCGGATAGATAGTTGCCCGAAGCCTGAACTAGAGTGAGAAAGGGGTTCAGAGTAGCGAGAGTAAGTATCGCGTCTGATACCAGGATTGATCAACAGGCAAGTGGCCCGTGAATTACATAAAAGGTCAAGCGTGAGGAATAACTTCGCAACGAGGGTGTACAGAGAGTCGTTTCAATCCAAAGGACCTGTGGTTATGGGCCCACCATGTGGGTTGAAAGTAGGAAGGGTGGTGACATCTTGCACGATCATGTAAGCAAGGCATGTCGAGGAGACTCGAGGGTCAATAAGAACCAAGGGCGAGGGACTAAGAGAACCATTTTCCCGCTCGTTGAACGAGGCGGTCCAATAGGCAAGGTTCTCGTCCACCGGTGGTTACCGGAATGTAAACAACAATAGTAATAGGATCTTACTTACAGAGTGGTACAACGAGGTGCTTAACTAAGCAGGGGATTATCACTGCTTAGATTATATAGGTCACAAGAAGGGTCAAACAGACCCATGGAAAGTAAAATATGATTATCATATTAAACAGAACAATGGAAAGGAAAATGTGTTTAAACACATATTTCAGGGATATACCCTTACCAAGGATAAGCAGAGCATGATATCCATTACAGGATATAATGTAGAAAACCCTTTAGGTAAGGGGAGAGAAATTTCATGACATTACCCATACAACGGTGTTCGGATAATTTGAGCAAGAAACATTTAGCATTGGGCTTCGAATGTTCTTGTTGAAAATCAGAGTACCACAGACATGTTTCGAGATAGCATTGACATGGTCTTCAGGCGAAGATCAGACTTGGAATCACGAAGGATTCATCAGGAATAACTGGTAGAATAAGTCTTACAATTTCCTCATGGATGAACGGATAACCCTGCTGAAAAGGAAACTATAATGATAGGTCCTCCAGCCGGGGGGGGGGGGTGCTAGGCATGACATCATGCTACCGGTTCATCAAAGGACCAATAACATAAATCTTGGAAAGTTGTCCCAACCATCATATCTGACCGAGATTCAGATCCGATTGGTGTAAAGATACCTCAGACTCAGGATACCTGAGAAGAAAAGGATGCAACGCAAATTGACAAGATGACAATGTAAGGTTCTCGGTGGAAAGGAACTATGAAGTGATTTCCGTTAACAAGAGTCCATCATTAACCCAAGGAGAGAGGAGGTGTCTGGTGAACTCAACGGCAATTCACCGAGATTCCCAAAAGATAGACTCCCACATTTAAGTGAACAAGGAGATAACATTTGTCGGATCAAATGATATGAGGAAGTATGCTCGAGGAAAACATACACAAGTAAACATTGGTTGAAAGGTGCGCCCGATGGGTTGGGTTGCACGACCAATGTCAGAATGGTGATTCAATAATCGATAGTCTAAGAATTTCACATCAAAGCAAGAGGCTTGCTAAAAGGGTAGAATTCAAACAGCACCGTTCACTTGTTGGTACACCGGTTGGAAGTAACACGGGGACCAAGAAAGAATGGTGATGGTGAGAAGCATCTCAATACCAAGAATTTCTTAAGAGGTGGAGCAGTCCTCACAACATCCTTGATATTAACAGATGGTAATACTCCAAGGTAAAGAAGAACAAATGCTGGATAGCAGGGATCTCAAGGTTTACACAAAACACGAACAACTTGTGTTGAACGGAAGGCAATAAAGTGGTCGATGATAATACAATTCATCAAGGGCAAGGATGGTATTTCTCATCATGAATTTAATTGATATCCTGGATGAGCTCAGAGTGTTGACGCTCACGACACCCTTGTCGCGAGAGTTCCTAAAGATGTAATCGATCGACGACGACATCAAGTCAAAGTAATGATGGAGTGAAAGGTTATTGGAACCAAGGTTACGACACAAACTCGATACCAAGCTTGTTGTTCAAGGTGAAATGATATGACGATGAGGATCGATGTAAGGTTAATTCATCGTCGAAAATTGTGCTCCGAGAAGAAGGACCGGTAGCACGCTTAAAATCATCACGACAATGATATAGCCAAACAGGCTAGGAATGGCGTGGTCGGGTACAAACTCGCACTTATAGAAGCTATCAAGAGTTGTTGAACCGTAGTGCGGACTCGGTTCATTTATCGGTGTCTTTGAGTGTTTAATAACTCGAGCCCGTGAAAAATTGGAAACAATGGGAAGGCAGCACTTGATGAAGAACTCATAAGAGGCTATGCAGTTCCATGATAATCTCGAGATACCGTGGTAATACTCGATGACATATCAAAGTAGAGGTTGGACGGGGTTATTGCTCTCACGTAAGACAAGTGCTAAAACTTGCACGAGAAATGGCATTTAAAAGAGAACATGGTCGAACCACGATTGCAAAAGGCCGATCCCGATATAAGATTAACTTATACCAAAGGAATAACTAATTTTAAGAGAAGCTTTAATGATAAGATCTACATCGTGTCCATGGGCATGAACACAAGTTCAAGGTCGACTCCCACTTCTCCAATGCATAACCTTTCATTCACTTCTCACGCTTGATGAAGTTGCGGTGTTGAAAATTTTATCCGCGAAGCACCGAAGAGTATGATTCGTGAAAACTTTCGGTTCACACGGTTTAGTGAAGGCATATGTTCTACCCATAGGGGCTTCTTGGAATCATATACCGAATCTTTAGAAATAATTAACTCAAGCTCAAGGCGAGCATGGTTGAGAAAGCAGAGGATACAATTTACCAAAGGCATTATGTATCGAGGAAAGGCTCACCAAAGTTATTGAATATGAAGGCGTTGTCGATAAAATCCAACAAAGGATCTGGTGGTTCCTAAGGGATCCGACGTGAGCATCAGTACTCAACTAGAGGAAGAAGAATGCAAGGAGATCAAATTATAGAAACAACTGACTAACTCAATTGTCAAATGCCAAGGAATTATGATCCCCAAATCAAGGGGTCAGAAGCAATGCTCTGACTAGGGATGGATAAGTTGAACAGCCTTAGGGTACAATCAACGACAATTGGATTGGTCGAGAACCAATGCCAGTTAAAAGGATGGCAGCTCAGCCAGAAAGGTAATTTATAAGGATCAATGATGATTGCGGG
Organism: Aegilops longissima; assembly: GCA_021605205.1. Lineage (NCBI taxonomy): Eukaryota > Viridiplantae > Streptophyta > Magnoliopsida > Poales > Poaceae > Aegilops > Aegilops longissima. The sequence goes on along the minus strand of CM038681.1, from coordinate 426,135,768 downwards.
TATCCGCAAACATATTGAGTCAACAGACCGAAAATGATAATGACAAGGAATGTCAATATGACTACGAGACTTATGGGATTAACCATAATGCAAGCAAGCAAGAATTCCAAGAGCCAAAGGCTCCAGAGGATTCTCGGAAGCTCGAATATTATTTTGAAGGCTTTTGTGAAACACATGAACAATCGATGAGCGGATACCGACAAGTGCGAGTATTTATTTGAGGGGTATTCATGTAGTAAGGAACTGCTAGGCAAGAGGCACAAAGTATTCTCGGAACAATAGAGAAAACTTCGGGTATCTTGTAATAACAAGATCAATGGGGATGATCGTATGAATGACAAGTGTAAGTAGTTATCCATACGGATTTATCGGTGGCCGTGAATAGCAAAAGTGATGGGCACAAAGTCTCGAGAGATCATCGAGAGTATCTTCGAATCTTCCGATTAGCGTATCGATCATCTGAAGTGAGGGCTCTCCGGGAGAAAGTACTTGCGAGAACCTAAAGTTAGTGTTGTTTTTAGCAAATTCATTTAACCCGAATAGAAGAGAGTTCGAGTCCCGAGTAAGGGTCGAGGAGTAAAAGATCCTAGTACCACCCAATGGCGACGCAGCCCATAAGACACACAGCCATGTTAGTAAAAGTTTTGCAATGTCTAGACTCGACTTCGCCAAGGAGTTGGAAGGGGATTCCTACAGTAATGGGCTCGATATCAACTTGTGACGCCTCGATTCAATCGTACACTAATCATGCACGCAAATGTGTACGATCAAGATCGAGGACTCACGGAAGATATCACAACACAACTCTACAAATAAAGTAGGTCATACAAGCATCATAATACAAGCCAGGGCCTCGAGGGCTCGAATACAAGTGCTCGATCATAGACGAGTCAGCGGAAGCAACAATATCTGAGTACGCACATAAGTTAAACAAGTTTGCCTTAAGAAAGCTAGCACAAACCGGGATACAGATCGAAGAGGAGCAGGCCTCCTGCTCGATCCTCCTAGCTACTCCTGGTCGCCGCCGCCGGACTGCACGTAGTAGTAGGCACCTCCGGGTAGTAGTCGCCATCGACGGTGGCGTCGCTCTGGGCTCCATCGTCTGCTGCAGCAATCGAGTAAAGGTAGGGGAAAAGGGGAACAAGGCAACCGTGAGTACTCATCCAAAGTACTGCAAAGCAAGGAGCTACACTACATATGCATGGATATATGTGTAAAGGCCATATCGATGGACTGAATCGCAGAATGCCGTAATAAGAGGGGATAGCTAGTCTTAACGAAGACTACGCTTCGACACCGGTCTTGCATGCATGTAAGAGGACAACGAAGTCCTCCAAGTAACATCATATAGCAATAATCCTACCCGCAATCCCCGCTCATATCCCTCGAGCGAGAGCGACCACCGGTTGTATCCGCACTTGGAAGGGTGTGTTTTATCAAGTATCCGGTTCTAGTTGTCATAAGCTCAAGGTACAACTCCAAGTCGCCCTGTTATCAAGATCACGGCTATCCGAATAGATTAACTTCCTGCAGGGTGCACCATCTTACCCAAAGACGCTTGATCCCATTTGGCCGGACACACTTTCCGGGTCATGCCCGCCGCAGAAGATCAACACGCCGCAGCCCTACCTAGGCACAACAGAGAGGCCAAGACGCCGGTCTAAACCTAAGCGCCGCAGGGTCAGGGCCCATCGCCTCGAGCACACCTGACGTTCGGGCGGCCGAAGCGCACCTAGCCTAGCGGCGCCCAGTCCAATCCGCGCGCGCCCGCTCGTCACGACGTCTGAAATGCTTGGTGATACCACGACGCCGGATACCCATAACTACTCCCGCGTAGATGGTTAGTGCGATAAGCTCGTAGCCAACTCAGATCAAATACCAAGACCTCGTTAAGCGTGTTAAGTAACCGCGAACGCCGAACAGACCAGCCCACCTCTCTCTAGGCGGTCTCAACCTGCCTGTCGCTCCGCCATAAAGTAACAATGGGGCCGTGGGAACCCAGGCCCACCTCTACCGGGATGGAGCCACCCGTCCTTTCAAATTTCCATCTCCGATCAAGACCACGTAATGTAATAGTGTACAAGATATAGTATATACCCGTGATCACCTCCCGAGTGATCACGGCCCGATAGTATAGCACGGCATTTGACAAGTATGAAGGGCCACAGATGAATGTACTAGCATCATATACTAAGCATATAGGATTGCGTAAGGTAACAATGAAGTTACAAGGACAAAGCTATGCAACAAGATAGGAGTAATCGAAAAAGAACATGCTACACTACTCTAATGCAAGCAGATAGAGAAGAGTAGGCGATATCCGTGATCAAAGGGGGCTTGCCTGGTTGCTCGGCAAGAGAGAGGGTCGCCGGTGACGTAGTCGATCACGAGGACATCCGCATCGCCTCGGGGTCACCGGAGAGAAGAGGGGAAGAAACAGTAAATACATAGCGAGCAAGTGCATAACAGTCAATGATGAGCTAGACGTGTTCTAACGCAGCGCTAGGCGACATCGGCGAAGGGGGAAACATCCGGAAGTTTTCCGGTTCCGACGTCTGTCGATGAGATGAACCGGAGAGGAAAGTTTGCAGGTTCGATAGGTTAGGGTTGTGTGGCGACGAACGGATCGCGATCCGGATTCGCCTCGCTGCTCGAGCAACTTTCATGTTGAAAATATTTTAATCCGAAGTTACGGATTAAAAGATATGATTTTAAAAGATTTTAATAATTTCGGAATTTAATTAATTTGAAAATGTATTTATGACGCCAAGATGATGTCATGTCGACGTCAAGACAACAGGGTTGACTGAGTCAACCCTGATAGGTGGGTCCCGCATGTCATTCTCTGCTATCTAATTAACCTAATCAGATTTAATTAACAGTAGTTAATTAGGTTTAATTAGTGATCAGGTTTAATTAATCAGGTTTAATTAAGTTAATTAATTCTCTAATTAATTAATTAATATTTTAATTATTTTAATTATTTATTTTCCTTCAGTTTCTTTTCTCTTTTGTTTTTTTTTGAAGCGTTCTGGGGGGGGCCGGTGGGGCCCTCTTGCAAGGGCCCATCCGCCACGGAGCGTGGCTAGCGGGAGGCGCCTGTGCGAGGGGGCTGCCCGAGCTGGGGCGAGGGTCGGCGACGAGGAGCCTGCCGGGCGCGCGGCGAGGTCGGGACGCCGGGAACAGACGAGGTCGAGGCGGGCGGGCCGTGTAACCGATTAGGCACGGGGGGGCAAGGGCACCACGGCGCGAGGCACGCGGGCACGGGCGCGATCTGCGAGGCCGTCAGGCGCGGTGTGGCGCCGGCGAGTCTGTGGCGGAGGCGATGTCTTGTGGGAGGGGAGCGACACGCCACGGGCGCTGCATCGCCGCCGAGCAAGGGAGGCGTCGGCGGGTGAGGGCGCTCGCACGACCGGACGGAATCGGGATCCGCCATGGCGAACAGCGACGTCTTGGGGCCACCTCGGCTGAATCGAGACGAGGAACAAGGGGGGGAATGGAGGGGAGCTCACAGTGGAGCTGTAGGGCAAGTCGATGGGCTCGGGGAGGTCTCGAGGTCGCCGGATTTGGCGTCGGGTGACGGGCGGCAGATGAGGAAGGAGGCTCGGGCGGCGTCCACGGGGCTTCCGGGTCCTCGTGGCTCGGTGTAGAGGAAGAAGGGGAGGACGCGGAGGTCGGGGAAGCCGTCTTGGAGGCGGTCGGAGACGGCGGGATGACAGGGAGGCGAGCGGCGTCTTCGGGTGGTCGGAGGCGCCGGGCGGCGGCGGCGTGGTGACGGGGTCGGGGGCCCCTGCCCCGATCCAGACGGGGGAAGGGAGGGAGGTCGGGGGGGAGTGGGGATCGATCCCGATCCAGATGGGATCGGGCGAGGGAGGGGTGGGAGCGAGTGGGGAACGGGTTAGGGTTTGGGGGAGGGTTAGTAGGCGCCGGCTGGGCCGGCCTGGTTGGCCCAGAGGCCAGCTGGGCCGAGGCCCAGTGGGGGGGGGGAAGGCCTTTTCTGTTTTTATCTCTGTTGTTCCCTTTTTTTTTGTTTATTATTCCTTTCTGTTTTCTGTTTTATTTTAGTTCCTCTTTTATCATAGTTTTATAAACTATAAAAGTAGTCCCTAATTTAGTGTTAGCAATTAGCTACTGCCACATAAGTTTGGGCAACAAAATAAATTAGTTTAATATTTTATTGATTGTGAAAGGCATTCAACTAATTGTTTTGCTACTATTTTATTCATTTTAGAGTATCTAAACATTTTATAAAAGTGTGGTTCCTCCACCATAATTACTTATGAATTATTTGGAACCACCCGAACACTTTAGTTTTAATACCTGAAAATTTTTATTGTTTGACTTTATTTTGAATTTGAATTTTGAATCGGATTTGAACTAACGCGAGATTCGTCAACAGTAACCGAGGTGACGTGGCATCATTAGTGCGGATTACTGTAGCTTAATTACCCGGGCGTCACACCCTCGTAGACCGAAAGCGGAAGCGTTAGCACAACACGGTTGATGTAGTCGTACATCTTCACGATCCGACCGATCAGGTACCGAACGCACGACACCTTCGAGTTTTGCACACGTTCAACTCGATGACGTCCCTCGAACTCCGATCCAGCCGAGCTTTGAGGGAGAGTTCTGTCAGCACGACGGCGTGGTGATGATGATGATGTTCTACCGACGCAGGGCTTCGCCTAAGCACCACTACAGTATTATCGAGGTGGACTATGGTGGAGAGGGGCACCGCACACGGCTAAAAGATTAAAGAGATCAATTATTGTGTCTATGGGGTGCCCCTCTCCTCCGTATATAAAGGGGGAGGAGAGAGTCAGCCAAGGGGAGGAGGCGCGCCCAAGGGGCGGGAGTAGGACTCCTCCTTTTCCTATTTGGAGAGGGAGAGGGAAGGAAGAGGAAGGAGGGAGGAAGGAAAGGGGCGGTCGGCCCCCTTCCCAATTCGGATTGGGCTTGGGGGGCGCTCCCCCTCCCTTGCTCCTTTCCCCTTCTTTCCACTAAAGCCCATTAAGGCCCATATACCTCCCGGGGGGTTCCGATAACCTCCCGGTGCTCCGGTATTATCCCGATCTCACCCGGAACCATTCTGGTATCCAAATATAGTCGTCCAATATATCGATCTTTACGTCTCGACCATTTCGAGATTCCTCGTCATGTCTGTGATCACATCCGGGACTCCGAACTATCTTCGGTTCATCAAAACACATAAACTCATAATATAACCGCCATCGAACTTTAAGCGTGCGGACCCTACGGGTTCGAGAACTATGTAGACATGACCGAGACACGTCTCCAGTCAATAACCAATAGCGGAACCTGGATGCTCATATTGGCTCCTACATATTTGAAAGCACAAGTGCTCCCTAGGTGGTTTTGGTAATTAATTTTAACATATCTCTTGTTGGACTAACACTTTTATCTAGTATGTTTCAGATAAGTTCAATAATGGAGTGGCATGGACTAAAGGATGTGGGAACTCCTTCAAGATGCTAAGGACAAAGGATTGGCTCAAGCTTCAAGCTCAAGACTCTACATTTTAAATTTTAGTGATCCAAGATCACATTGAGTCTATAGGAAAAAGCCAATACTATCAAGGAGGGATGAGGTGTTGCTTAATGAGCCTCTTGCTTCATGTGCTTAGTGATATGCTCCAAAACCCTCCACTACTTTCTCACATCCACATTTGACCTAAACCTAAAGTCAAACTCGGCCCTACCGATTCTTTCTATCTGGCGCCACCGAGTTCAGATGTCATAGCCACTGCCACAAACCCTAGGCAAATCGGTTTCACCGATAGGGATCTCGGTCTCACCGAGATGGGATTGCAATCTCTCTGTGTATGTCCATTACCAAAATCGGTCTCACCGATTTTGTGTAATCGGTACTACCGAGATTACAATGCAAACTTTTTGGTTAACTTATTACCAAAATGGGTCCCACCGAGTTTGAGTAATCGGTCCCACCGAGTTTGCCTGACCAACTCTCTGGTTAGCTAATTACCAAAATCGGTCTCACCAAGTTTGTGTAATCGGTCTCACCGAGATTACGTTATGCCCTAACCCTAACCATATCGGTCCTACCGAGTTCCATATCGGTCCCACCAAAAACCCTAACGGTCACTAGGTTTACTAAATCGGTCCGACCGAGTTTGATGATTCGGTCCCACCGAGTTTGGTAAATTGTGTTAATGGTTAGATTTTGTGTGGAGGCTATATATACCCCTCCACCTCCTCTTCATTCGTGGAGAGAGCCATCAGAACAAACCTACACTTCCAACTTACCAGTTCTGAGAGAGAACCACCTACTCATGTGTTGAGGCAAAGATATTCCATTCCAACCATATGAATCTTGATCTCTAGCCTTCCCCAAGTTGCTTTCCACTCAAATCTTCTTTCCACCAAATACAAATCCTGTGAGAGAGAGTTGAGTGTTGGGGAGACTATCATTTGAAGCACAAGAGCAAGGAGTTCATCATCAACACAGCATTTGTTATTTCTTGGAGAGTGGTGTCTCCTAGATTGGCTAGGTGTCACTTGGGAGCCTCCGACAAGATTGTGGAGTTGAACCAAGGAGTTTGTAAGGGCAAGGAGATCGCCTACTTCGTGAAGATCTACCGCTAGTGAGGCAAGTCCTTCGTGGGCGACGGCCATGGTGGGATAGACAAGGTTGCTTCTTCGTGGACCCTTCGTGGGTGGAGCCCTCCGTGGACTCAGCAACTTACCCTTCGTGGGTTGAAGCCTCCATCAACGTGGATGTACGATAGCACCACCTATCGGAACCACGACAAAAACATATGTGTCTCCAATTGTGTTTGATTTCTCCAAACCCTTCCCTTTACATTCTTGCAAGTTGCATGCTTTAATTTCCGTTACCTATATACTCTTTGCATGCTTGCTTGCTTGCTATGTATTGAAAAAGTTAAACTTGTGCCTAAACTCCATTTAAACCTAAAGAAGTTAAAAACTGCAACTTTGGTACTTAGTGTCTAATCACCCCCCTTTAGACACCTCTTCTCAAGATCCTACAATATTCTACGAAGATCTTTATCGGTCAAATCGCATAACAACATACGTTGTTTCCTTTGTCATCCTTATGTTACTTGCCCAAGATTCGATCATTAGTATCTCAATACCTAGTTCAATCTCGTTACCGGCAAGTCTCTTTACTCATTCCGTAATACATCATCCCGCAACTAACTCATTAGTTGCAATGCTTGCAAGGCTTAAGTGATGTGCATTACCGAGTGGGCCCAGAGATACCTCTCCGACAATCGGAATGACAAATCCTAATCTCGAAATACGCCAACCCAACAAGTACCTTCGGAGACACCTGTAGAGCACCTTTATAATCACCAAGTTACGTTGTGACATTTGGTAGCACACAAAGTGTTCCTCCGGTAAACGGGAGTTGCATAATCTCATAGTCATAGGAACATGTATAAGTCATGAAGAAAGCAATAGCAACATACTAAAGGATCAAGTGCTAAGCTAACGGAATGGGTCAAGTCAATCACATTATTCTCCTAATGATGTGATCCCGTTAATCAAATGAAAACTCATGTCTATGGCTAGGAAACATAACCATCTTTGATCAACAAGCTAGTCAAGTAGAGGCATACTAGTGACACTATGTTTGTCTATGTACTCACACATGTATTACGTTTTCGGTTAATACAATTCTAGCATGGATAATAGACATTTATCATGAAATAAGGAAATAAATAATAACTTTATTATTGCCTCTAGGGCATATTTCCTTCACAAACCGCATAACAACATATGTTGTTCCCTTTGTCATCGGTATGTTACTTGCCCGAGATTCGATCGTTGGTATCATCATACCTAGTTCGATCTCGCTACCGGCGAGTCTCTTTTCTCGTTCCGTAATACATCATCCCGCAACTAACTCATTAGTCACATTCTTGCAAGGCTTATAGTGATGTGCATTACCGAGAGGGCACAGAGATACCTCTCCAACAATCAGAGTGACAAATCCCAATATCGATCTATGCCAACTCAACTAACACCATCGGAGACACCTGTAGAGCATCTTCATAATCACCCAGTTACGTTGTGACGTTTGATAGCACACTAAGTGTTCCTCTGGTATTCGGGAGTTGCATAATCTCATAGTCATAGGGACATGTATAAGTCATGAAGAAAGCAATAGCAATAAACTAAACGATCGTACTGCTAAGCTAACAGATGGGTCTTGTCCATGACATCATTCTCTAATGATGTGATCCCGTTCATCAAATGACAACACATGTCTATGGTCAGGAAACTTAACACTCTGTGTGTCTATGTATTTGCACATGTACTAAGTTTCCGGTTAATACAATTCTAGCATGAATAATAAACACTTATCATGATATAAGGAAATATAAATAACAACTTTATTATTGCCTCTAGGTCATATTTCCTGCAGTCTCCCACTTGCACTAGAGTCAATAATCTAGTTCACATCGCCATGTGATTTAACACAAATAGTTCACATCTTTATGTGATTAACACCCATAGTTCACATCGTCATGTGACCAATACTCAAAAGTTTTACTAGAGTCAATAATCTAGTTCACATCGCTATGTGATTAACACCCAAGAGTAATAAGGTATGATCATGTTTTTCTTGTGAGGGAAATTTTAGTCTACGGGTCTGCAACATTCAGATCTGTATGTATTTTGCAAATTTCTATGTCTATACTCTGCACGGAGCTACTCTAGCTAATTGCTCCCACTTTCGATATGTATCTAGATCGAGACTTAGAGTCATCCAGATCGGTGTCCAAAGTTTGCATCGACGTGACTCTTTACGACGAACTCTTTTATCACCTCCATAACCGAGAAATATATCTTTAGTCCTCTAAGGATAATTTTGACCGTTGTCCAGTGATCTACTCCTATATCACTATTGTACTCCCTTGCCAAAATCATGCTAAGGTATACAATAGGTCTGGTACACAATATAGCATACTTCATAGAACCTATGACTGAGGCATAGGGAATGACTTTTCATCCTCTTTCTATTTTCTGCCGTGGCCGGGTTTTGAGTCTTTACTCAACTTCACACCTTGTAACACAGGCAAGAACTCCTTCTTTGGCTGTTCCATTTTGAACTGCTTCAAAAAAATTTGTCAAGGTATGTGCTTTGTGAAAGTCCTATCAAGCGTCTTGATCTATCTCTATAGATCTTGATGCCCAATATGTAAGCAGCTTCACCGAGGTCTTTCATTGAAAAATTCTTATTCAAGTATCCTTTTATGCTATCCATAAATTCGGTATCATTTCCGATCAGCAATATGTCATCCACATATAATATCAAAAATGCTACAGAGCTCCCACTCACTTTCTTGTAAATACAGGCTTCTCCAAAAATCTGTATAAAACCATATGCTTTGATCACACTATCAAAGTGTATATTCCAACTCCGAGATGGTTGCACCAGTCCATAAATGGATCGCTGGAGTTTGCACACTTTGCTAGCACCTTTTGGATCAACAAAACCTTCTGGTTGCATCATATACAACTCTTCTTTAAGAAATGCATTTTTTACATCCATTTGCAAAATTTCAGAATCATAAAATGCGACAATTGCTAACATGATTCGGACAGACTTTAAGCATCGATACGAGCGAGAAATTCTCATCGTAGTCTACATCTTGAACTTGACGAAAACCTTTTGCGACAATTCGAGCTTTGTAGATAGTAACACTACTATCAGCGTTCGTCTTCCTCTTAAAGATCCATTTATTCACAATGGCTCGCCGATCATTGGGCAAGTCAATCAAAGTCCATAATTTGTTCTTATACATGGATCCCATCTCAGATTTCATGGCTTCAAGCCATTTCGCGGAATTTGGTCTCATCATCGCTTCCTCATAGTTCATAGGTTTGTCATGGTCTCGTAACATGACTTCCAGAACAGGAATACCGTACCACTCTAGTGTGAACCGTACTCTGGTTGACCTACGAGGTTCAGTAGTAACTTGATCTGAAGTTTCATGATCATAATCATTAGCTTCCTCACTAATTGGTGTGGGAATCACTGGAACTGATTTCTCTGATGTACTACTTTCCAATTCGGGAGAAGGTACAATTACCTCATCAAGTTCTACTTTCCTCCCACTCACTTCTTTCCAGAGAAACTCCTTCTCTTAGAAAGGATCCATTCTTAGCAATGAATATCTTGCCATCGGATCTGTGATAGAAGGTGTACCCAACAGTCTCCTTTGGGTATCCTATGAAGACACATTTCTTCGATTTGGGTTCGAGCTTATCAGGTTGTAGCATTTTCACATAAGCATCGCAACCCCAAACTTTAAGAAACGACAACTTAGGTTTCTTGCCAAACCAGTTCATGCGGTGTCGTCTTAACGATTTTAGATGGTGCCCTATTCAACATGAATGCAGTTGTCTCTAATGCATAACCCTAAATGATAGTGGTAAATCGGTAAGAGACATCATAGATCGCACCATATCTAATAAAGTACGGTTATGACGTTCGGACACACCATTAAGCTGTGGTGTTCTAGGTGACGTGAGTTGCGAAACTATTCCACATTGTTCCAAATGAAGACCAAACTCATAACTCAAATATTCACCTCCACGATCAGAACGTAGAAACCTTATTTTCTTGTTACGATTATTTTCCACTTCACTCTGAAATTCTTTGAACTTTTCAAATGTTTCAGACTTATGTTTCATCAAGCAGATATACCCATATCTGCTCAAATCATCTGTGAAGGTCAGAAAATAACGATACCCTCCGCAAGTTTCAACACTAATCGGACCGCATACATCAGTATGTATTATTTCCAATAAGTCAGTTGCTCAGCTCCATTGTTCTGGAGAACGGATTCTTAGTCATCTTGCCCATGAGGCATGGTTCGCAAGCATCAAGTGATTCATAATCAAGTGATTCCAAAAGTCCATCAGCATGGAGTTTCTATATGCGCTTTACACTAATATGACCTAAGCGGCAGTGCCACATATAAGTTGCATTATCTTCATTAACTTTGCATCTTTTGTCTTCAATATTATGAATATGTGTATCACTATGATCGAGATTCAATAAACCATTTATATTAAGTGTATGACCATTGAAGGTTTTATTCATGTAAATAGAACAACAATTATTCTTTGACTTAAATGAATAACCGTATTGCAATAAACATGATCCAATCATATTCATGCTCAACGCAAACACCAAATAACATTTATTTTAGGTTCAACACTAATCCCGAAGGTAAAGGGAGTGTGCGATGGTGATCTTATCAACCTTGGAATCACTTCCAACTCACATCATCACCTCGCCCTTAACTAGTCTCTGTTTATTTTGCAACTCCTGTTTCGAGTTACTACTCTTAGCAACTGAGCCAGTATCAAATACTGAGGGGTTGCTATAAACACTAGTAAAGTACACATTAATAACATGTATATCAAATATACCTTTGTTCACTTTGCCATCCTTCTTATCCGCCAAGTATCTAGGGATGTTCCACTTCCAGTGACCATTTCCTTTGAAGTAGAACCACTCAGTTTTAGGCTTGGGTCTAGCTTTGGACTTCTTCATGGGAGTGGCAACTTACTTGCCATTCTTCTTGAAGTTCCCTTTCTTTCCCTTGCCCTTTTACTTGAAACTAGTTGTCTTGTCAACCATCAACGCTTGATGCTTTTCTTGATTTCTACCTTCGCTGATTTCAGCACCGCGAAGAGCTCGGGAATTGTCTTGTGCATCCCTTGCATATTATAGTTCATCATGAAGTTCTAGTAACTTGGTGATAGTGACTAGAGAACTTTGTCAATCACTATCTTATCTGGAAGATTAACTCCCACTTGATTCAAGCGATTGTAGTACTCAGACATTCTGAGCACATGCTCACTAGTTGTGCTATTCTCCTCCATCTTGTAGGCAAAATACTTGTCAGAGGTCTCATACCTCTCGACTCGGGCATGAGTCTGAAATACAAATTCCAGATCTTGGAACATCTTATATGCTCTGTGTCGTTCAAAACGTTTTTGAAGTCCCGGTTCTAAGCCGTAAAGCATGGTGCACTAAACTATCAAGTAGTCATCATACCGAGCTTGCCAAACGTTCATAACGTCTGCATCTGCTCCTGCAATAGGTCCGTCACCTAGCGGTGCATCAAGGACATAATACTTCTGTGCAGCAATGAGGATAATCCTCAGATCACGGAGCTAGTTCGCAACATTGCTACTAACATCTTTCAACTTATTTTTCTCTAGGAACATATGTAAAATAAAATAGGGGAGCTATACGCGAGCTATTGATCTACAATAACATAGATATGCAAAATACTATCATGTACTAAGTTCATGATAAATTAAAGTTTAATTAACCATATTACTTAAGAACTCCCACTTAGATAGACATCCCTCTAATCATCTAAGTGATCACGTGATCCATATCAACTAAACCATGTCCGATCATCATGTGAGATGGAGAAGTTTAAAATGGTGAACATCACTATGTTGATCATATCTACTATATGATTCATGCTCGACCTTTCGGTCTCAGTGTTCCGAGGCCATATCTGCATATGCTACGCTCGTCAAGTTTAACCCGAGCGTGTGCAAAACTGGCTTGAACCCGTTGTATGTGAACGTAGAGCTTATCACACCCGATCATCACGTGGTGTCTCGGCACGACGAACTGTAGCAACGGTGCATACTCAGGGAGAACACTTGTACCTTGAAATTTAGTGAGAGATCATCTTATAATGATACCGCCGTACTAAGCAAAATAAGATGCATAAAGGATAAACATCACATGCAATCAAATAAGTGATATGATATGGCCATCATCATCTTGTGCCTTTGATCTTCATCTCCAAAGCACCGTCATGATCACCATCTTCACCGGCTTGACACCTTGATATCCATCGAAGCATCATTGTCGTCTCGCCAACTATTGCTTCTACGACTATCGCTGCCGCTTAGTGATAAAGTAAAGCAATTACATGGCGATTGCATTTCATACAATAAAGCGACAACCATATGGCTCCTGCCAGTTGCTGATAACTATTACAAAACATGATCATCTCATACAACAGTTTATATATCATCATGTCTTGACCATATCACATCACAGCAAGCCCTGCAAAAGCAAGTTAGACGTCCTCTACTTTGTTGTTGCAAGTTTTACGTGGCTGCTACGGGCTTCTAGCAAGAACAGGTCTTACCTACGCATCAAAACCACAACGATTTTTCGTCAAGTGTGTTGTTTTAACCTTCAACAAGGACCGGGCGTAGTCAAACTCGATTCAACTAAAGTTGGAGAAGCAGACACCCACTAGCCACCTGTGTGTGAAGCACGGCGGTAGAACCAGTCTCATGAACACGGTCATGTAATGTCGGTCTGGGATGCTTCATCCAACAATACCGCCGAATCAAAGTATGACATGCTGGTAAGCAGTATGACTATTATCGTCCACAACTTTTTGTGTTCTACTCGTGCATATAACATCTACGCATAGACCTGGCTCAGATGCCACTGTTGGGTAATGTAGTATTTCAAAAAAATTACTTACGATCACGCAAGATCTATCTAGGATAAGCATAGCAACGAGCGGGAAGAGTGTGTCTACGTACCTCGTAGACCGAAAGCGGAAGCGTTAAGTAACGCGGTTGATGTAGTCGAACGTCTTCGCGATCCAGACAATCAAGCACCAAACGCACGGCACCTTCGCGATCTGCACACGTTCAGCTTAGTGACGTCCCTCGAACTCTTGATCCAGTTGAGGCCGAGGGAGAGTTTCGTCAGCACGGCGGCGTGGTGACAGTGATGATGAAGTTACCGGTGCAGGGCTTCGCCTAAGCACTACGACAATATGACCGAGGTGTAAAACTGTGGACGGGGGCACCGCACACGGCTAAAGATCAATTTGTGTGTCTATGGATGCCCCTCGCCACGTATATAAAGGAGGGGAGGGAAGAGGTGGCCGGCCCTAGGGGGTGCGCCAGGTGTGGGGAATCCTACTAGGACTCCCCAATCCAAGTAGGATTCCCTTCCTCTTTCCTATTCCTAGTAGGAGAAGGAGGGAAGGAGGCGGAGGGGGGAAGGAAGGAGGGGGCGCCACCCCCTCCTAGTCCAATTCGGACCAGCCCATGGGGGGCACGTGGCCACCCCTTGAGGCCCTTCTCTCCTTTCTCGTATGGCCCATCAAGTCCCACTACTTCCCCCGGCGAATTCCCGTAACTCTCCGGTACTCCGACAAATACCCGAATCACTCGGAACCTTTCCGATGTCCGAATATAGCCTTCCAATATATTGATCTTTACGTCTCGATCATTTCGAGACTCCTCATCATGTCTGTGATGTCATCCGGGACTCCGTACAACCTTCGGTACATCAAATCACATAACTCATAATACAAATCGTCATCGAACGTTAACCGTGCGAACCCTACGGGTTCGAGAACTATGTAGACATGACCGAGACATATCTCCGGTCAATAACCAATAGCGGAACCTGGATGCTCATATTGGCTCCTACATATTCTAAGAAGATCTTTATTGGTCAAACCGCATACCAATTTTTTTACATACGTTGTTCCCTTTGTCATCGGTATGTTACTTGCCCGAGATTCGATCGTTGGTACCATCATACCTAGTTCAATATCGGTACCCAAAAGTCTCTTTACTCGTTCCCTAATGCATCATCCCGCAACTAACTCTTTAGTCACATTGCTCGCAAGGCTTATTGTGATGTCCATTACCGAGAGGGCCCCGAGATACCTCTCCGACAATCGGAGTGACAAATCCTAATCACGATCTATGCGAACTCAACAAACTCCATCGGAGACACCTGTAGAGCATCTTTATAATCACTCAGTTACATTGTGACGTTTGATAGCACACTAAGTGTTCCTCCGGTATTCGGGAGTTGCGTAATCTCATAGTGATAGGAACATGTATAAGTCATGAAGAAAGCAATAGCAATAAACTGAACGATCATAGTGCTAAGCTAACGGATGGGACTTGTCCATCACATCATTCTCTAATAATGTGATCCTGTTCATCAAATGACAACACATGTCTATGGCTAGGAAACTTAACCATCTTTGGTTAACGAGCTAGTCTAGTAGAGGCATACTAGGGACACTCTGTTTGTCTATGTATTCACACATGTACTAAGTTTCCGGTTAATACAACTCTAGCATGAATAATAAACATTTATCATGATATAAGGAAATATAAATAACAACTTTATTATGGCCTCTAGGGCATATTTCCTTCACGGATATGGGGCGTCGCGTCAACGGCTAGCCGTCAGCAGCGCAAGGGTGGGAGCTTTTACGGGCCCACGAGGGCTCGGCCGGGCCTGTGGGCCCACGGGCCTGGTGTGCTCCTGCTATTGCGTCCGGACGGAGATCGTCGTTGACGGTGGAGGTGGGGCCCTCCCGCGTGCCGACGGTGCTGATGCCCTAGTCCTAGCTCTGATTCTTCGCCGCGCTGTCCTCACTTCACGATGCCGTGGTGAGACGGTGTGGGGGCCTCATGACCCCGTTGGCGCAGGGTGGTGGTTGGTTTGGTGGCTGGATCCGGAGCACCCGAGGTGCGGGTTGGAATCGGGGGAAACCCCTGTCGGCATGGACGACACCGGTGCGGTGGCGCCTGTGCGTGCCACCTGACCTTCCGGGAGGGCGTCGGGGGCTACCCTTCCTTTCGAACACTGGGGTGCGCATGAAGGTCTCTCCCTTCCTAGATCGCTCTCGCAACGATCTCAAGGCCTAGCTCGCCGAACCATAGGAACAAGAGACACGAGAGTTTATACTAGTTCGGGCCACCGTTGTGGTGTAATACCCTACTCCAGTCTGGTGTGGTGGATTGCCTTGTAGGCTGAGGATGAACAGTACAAGGGATGAACGGCCTCCTGAGGAGAGGTGTTCTTGAGCTCAGTGAGCTTGTGTGTGTGAGGATGGTCTAAATGACCCGTCCCCTACTAGGGTGGTGGCTAGTCCTATTTATAGAGTCCCTGGTCCTCTTCCCAAATATTAGGCGGGAAGGGCTCCCACAATGGCCAATTTTGAAGGGAGACAACTAGTACAAGCTATCCTGACAAAAGGTGGTCTTCGCCTGCCAAAGGCTCTGGTGGTGACACCGTCGTGGGCTCCGCGGTGACCTCCGCCCTACCGTCCTGCTGGTCTTGGTCTTGTTGCACCAATATGGAAACCTTTGCCTAACACCTCGGGACTCCTCGCCTACGCTTGCCCCTTTAGCACCAAAGAGGCAACGGGTACTCTGCGCCCGCTGGCACCCGCCTGGCCTTGGTCGTCATGGCTCATGTCACGTGCACCTCACGAGGTGCCCCTTACATAGATATCTCCGCTCCTCGGGAGCCAGTCTAGGGAGGCTGCCCCCGAGGAGGTCTTGCATCATCCGCCTCGCGAGGCTTGGCCCCTCGCGAGGGTCTTGAGTGGTTGTAGATGAAGATGGGTCGTACTAGGCATTGGCCGAGCCACGCCTGGGCTGCTGCGAGCAAGTATGGGTACCCCGTTCCTAGGACACCGGCGAAGCCCCGGCCCAAGTTGCGCTCGTGCTTCGAGGCGGCCAAAGGGCAGTCTTGAGCACCAAGGGCCCCAATAGCTCATGACCTTGAATGACGCGTGGCGGTTGACGGGACGTGGGCGTCTCCGCTTCCCCACGCTGCCTCGGCAACTGCCCGACTTGACGAGACCCTGCTGCATGCAGAAAAACCATCATTACCTGCGATCATGGAGGCCGGCGGTTGGCCTCCCTCTGGCTATAAATGAGCAGAGGGGCGGAGCCCCCATTGTTCATCTCTTCCTCCATTCTTCCTGCTTCTTCTTCTTCTTCCTTGCTCCACCATCTTGCTGAGACGCCCATGGCACCGACAAAGAGACTCTCGGCCGCAGAGAAGGGGAAGGCCCGCCAAGAGGGGCCCGGCTCACCACCGCCTAAGAGGGGGTGCGTCGCCCGTGCAAGCACGTCGCAACCCCCGCAGCGGCCCCTCGCCGGCGCGGACGGACCTCTCTGGGGTCCGGCGCCGCCCCAGGCAGCCGCGGCGGCGTCTCCTCGTGCGACGGAGGTTGCCTGAGACGTGGCAGTCCTGCCCATGAGGGGAAACGCACCATGGTCTCCCGGCCTCCCCGGCCGCGCTTCCACTCAGCGGAGGTGCTGCCGGAGTTCGTCGTGTGGTCGGAGAACCCGGCCGGCACCTGGCTTCAGCTTACGCGCTCCTTCGCTGGTGAACTGCCGGCCACGGGTCCTGGTGGCCTCTGGCTGCAGGCCGACAGCTGCTGCAGTAAGGCTTTGTGGGTCGCGGTGGAGGTCTCCGCCGCGGGCAATGTAGCCCTGGCCCATGGCTGGCAGACGTTTGCCCACGCACGCGGTCTGAGCAGGCGGTGCACCCTCCACTTCAAGTACGATGGTGGCGCAACCCACTTCGTGAGGGTTTTCGGGGAAGACGGTCGCCGCGTCGGGTGCTGCCCTGAAGACAACGACGGTGACGAAGTGCTTGGCCTTGGCGACGGCCGTGACGAGGATGAGGGTGAACTAGCCCTCGGTGACGGCCGCGGTTCGTCCAGCTACGGCAGCTTCTCCTCCGGCGAAAGCTCGAGCGGCGGCGGCTACGACCAGCCGCCGCGCCGCCGGGCTCGCTTCAAGGACGGTGGTGGGTCGTCCCGTCGCCGCGCCCAAGTGAAGCGCGAGGAGGGCTCCATTTGAGTCCGGGGGGCCGATCCTCGTGAGCAGCCACTTCGTAGGAGCCACTTTTGCTTGTCCTTTCCTTTCCTCCTGCATCGCCAGAAACGAGTACGGGGCCCTGTGAGGGCGTGTAATGAAGCATGGTGCTTATGCTACTTTTGTGGTGTGTTTATTGTTTCCGGGTTGTGTTGTGAGATCTGTGCCTTATACGGGTGTAGAGGGGTAACTTAGCTTGATGCATCCGGGGTAGCTTTGACCTCGTGAGGGCGCGCGACTCTAGGCACCTGGTGGGGCTTCCCTGCTGCCGATTTGGGCGATATTAGCAAAGCTGCAAAAATTCATTAAGAAATCCTTATCCCTTCTTGTGCGAGGCCTCGGGCATGGGCTGGTCATGGCTAAACGCACCGTGGGGCACGGACTAGAAGAGGGATGCGCCGATGACAAGCTCAAACGAGGGCGCCTCATGGAGACCAGTGGTGCGCACGCACGCATACCTATCCAGCCCCCTCGCGAGGCACGCGAGGGAGAGCGTCGGGCAACTGCCGCCCTCCCTGGCGCAAAACAAAGAATTGAGGGAAGAATCGGAGAGAAGAGGGGGTTCAACCAAGCCATCGAGAAACGCCAGAACTTCAAATTTCACTAAAAGAAAAAGGGGCAAGCTAACTACAGAAAGCAAATGAAGGAGCTAAGTGCTGCCACTAGGACGTGGGAGGGAGCCCTCGAGGCCCGAGGGCGGCACTCCGGAGACTCCGGGGCGTGTACAGCCCCACTCGTTATTATGTGAGAGTGTCACGAGCGGAGACCTTCACAATTACTGGGCCTTGCTTCATGGGTAGGACTTCTGGAGGTGCTGGATGTTCCAGGCGTTCTGGATGGGGATCCCATCCTGCGTCTCCAGGTGCGCGGCGCCAGGCCTGGAGATGCGAGCGATCCTAAACGGTCCCTCCCACATGGGTGAAAGCTTATGCAGCCCTTCCCTGGAGAGCACCCGCCTCAGGACGAGATCGCCCACCTCGAGCGTCCTGGAGCGGACGCTGCGGCAGTGGTACCGTCGCAGCGCCTGCTGGTACCTGGCCGCCCAAAGCGAAGCTTGACAGCGGCGCTCCTCCCCCAGCACGAGGTCCATCCCCCGCATGGCGTCCTGACGTGTCTCGTCAAATGCCAGGACCCGCGCGGAGCGATGCTTGACCTCGTGAGGGAGGACTGCTTCGGCTCCGTAGACGAGGAAGAACGGGGTCTCACCTATTGGCTTGGTGGCGGTGGTGCGGATGGACCACAGCACAGACTGAAGCTCCTCATGCCAGCCCCTATCGCGGGCCTCGAGCTTCTTCTTGAAGTTCCTGGTCTTGAGGCCCCTCAAGACCTCTGCGTTGGCGCGCTCGGCTTGGCCATTGCTCCTGGGGTGTGCCACGGAGGCGTAGCATATCTGCATTGCAAGGTTAGCACAATATGTCTTGAAGATATTGCTAGTGAACTACGAGCCGTTGTCGGTGATGATGCGGTTAGGGACCCCAAACCGGCTCACGAGGCCCTTGATGAACTTAACTACCGACCCGGCTGGGATGGTGCGGATGGCTTCCACCTCTGCCCATTTGGTGAACTTGTCGATGGCGACGTAGAGGTAGCGGTAGCCCCCAGGTGCTCGCGGGAATGGACCCAGGATATCCAGCCCCCAGACCACGAATGGCCACGAGAGTGGGATAGTCTGGAGGCCCTGGGCCAGCTGGTGGATTTGCTTGGCATGGAACTGGCAGGCCTCGCAGGACCTCACCAGCTCGGTCGCGTCGTTGGGTGCCATGGGCCAGTAGAACCTGTTGCGGAACGCCTTGCCGACCAGGGTACGTGACGACGAGTGATGCCCACAGTCTCCGCCGTGTATGTCAGCTAGCAGCTCGTTCCCCTGCTCCCTGGAGATGCATCGCAAGGAAACATCATTTGGTCGTTTTCTGTATAGCTCACCATCCTGTATGCAGTATGTTGTAGCCTGCCAGGCCACGCGCTCCGCGTCCTCCTCTTTCTCCGGCAGTGTCCCTCGCACCAGGTACGCCTTAAACTCCTCGGTCCAGCACCCCTCCTGAGGCTCGAGCGCCAGGAGCAGGCGCGGTCCTGTGGTCGGGCCACAGGCGGGGACTCTCGAGGCTGGTGGTTGGGGAGCACCTCTTGCGGTGATGCTGGCTCCGCAGACGGGCGTGCTGCTGGAGGCTTGAAAAGCCGCTCCTCGAAGACACCGGGCTCCTGGGGCAGGCGCCTGGATGCCCTTTCGGCGATGTCGTCGGCTTCCTTGTTTGTGCCGCGAGGCACGTGCTATAGCTCCAGGCCCAAGAATTGCTTCTCCATCTTGCACACCTCCGCGAGGTATGCCTCCATGTGTTCGTCCCTCAGCTCGTACACCTTGTTGGAGAAGTTGACGAGGAGCTGCGAGTCGCCCTTGATGGTGAGATGCTTCACCCCCAAGGCCACGGCAGCCTTGAGGCCGGCGATCAACCATTCATATTCCCCGATGTTGTTGGAGACCTTCTCGCCCTGCTGGAAGCAGAGCTGCACGGCGTAGTATAGCTTGTCTTGTGTGGGGGAGATGAGCACGACGCCGGCCCCCGCACCTTGGCGTGCGAAAGCACCATCAAAGTACATGACCCAGCCATCTGGTGCTTCACTTCCTGGCGAGAGGGATCGGCTCTCGCTTGCTTCAGGCTCTGGAGCATCGGTCCATTCTGCCACGAAGTCGGCGAGGGCGGCTCCCTTGATGACCCTGGTTGTGCTGAACTCTAGCTGAAACGCTTGCAATTCAATGTTCCACTCGGCGACTCTTCCCGCAACGTTGGGGCTCCGGAGCACCCTCTCCAGTGGGTAGGCTGAGACGACCTTAATTGGGTGGCCTTGGAAGTAATGACGCAGCTTGCGTGAGGCCACTAGGGGTGCGAGCAGAAGCTTCTGTGGCATGGGATATCGTGCCCTTGCGTCCCGTAACACCGTGCTGACGAAGTACACCAGGTGCTCGACCAGGACGGGAGTGTCGATGGAGCCCGAAGCCTCCAGAGTTTGGGACGCCTCCTGAGGTGGGGGGCCTCAGGAGCCTGGTCGCCCATCGGGGCCTCCGCGGGCCCGGAAGCGCCGCCTTGCAGGGCCTGATCATCAGCTGGCGGCATTGTGGCTTCGGTGGCGCCGTCTTGGTGCCGCATCGTCCCCGCCGAAGGTGCGGCATGGCATGGCGGGCTCTTGGTCTGGCATTCCTCCCGGACAGCTACCAGCGTCGCGCTAGCGGAGTGAGGCGTGGCGGCCAGATAGAGCACCAGAGGCTCGAGGGGACGAGGCACTACCATCACCGGTGGGCTGGGCAGGTATCTTTTGAGGTCTTGAAACACCCGGTCGACCTATGGGGTCCACTCGGACAGGCCCTTCTTCTTCATTAGTTTGAAGAATGGCAGGGCGCACTCCCCCAGCTTGGAGATGAAGCGCCCCAGCGAGGTCACGCAGTGCAACAGCCTGGATTTTGGCCCTTTTCTTTTTCTTTTAATTTAATTGGTTTTTGCTCTGTTTTTCTTTTTGGAGTGGTTCTGTGGCCTTGTCACCTAGAAAATCATCTTCATCTCCTCTCCCAAGTGGCTCATCATACTCAAAAGCTTGCCAATATCATGTCACTCCACTGCTTGACCAAACCCTAATTTCTTTTTCTAGGGAAAATTCCTTTTTTATTAAAGGAATAACCCTATCTGCCCTAGGTTGTGAAGCAACCAATATTTCTGTCCATCCAAAAATTCCCAAATAATTCTCATAATTCCTTTGGGGCATATGTTGCTTAAATATGCCCAAACTTTGCTGTCCTAGCCCAAGAATAATTCTCCAAAAGTTATTCTTCATTTCTGTCCAGAGTGGCACTTTGTGAAGGAAGTGTCATTTATCTTATCTTGTTTGCTCCCAAACTTCTTGGGCATTCTTTTATGTCCAAATAATTGCCACATTGCCAAAATTCAACTTTATTTGCCTAGCCAATCTACCTCAGTGATTTTTCAAAGTTTCTGTCAAGCAGAAGCCACTTTAAAGGAAGTGCTAGCTAGGGTTATCCAACTGATTTGAAATTTTGCATGCCTCTTCATGTGCTCATATAATTAGCCACCTCCAAATTTCAGTTCCATCCCTTGATCTATGTGAGCACAGGACCAAATCTTTGATTCTGGCAATATTTTCAGATTGTGAAGCAAGTATAATTTTTATTGCTTCAAAAATCCTGATAAATTACCAGATTGTTCTCCTACCCAAATAACTTATCTCCACCAAATTTGGCAGCATTTCACTTAGCCAATATTTCTCCAAAATTCTTGCAAGATTCTGATCAGTGAAGATAGCTGTGAAGGAAGTACAATTTTGGTGAATCCAATTGGTATGAAATTGTTACAGCTTCTTACTATGACCAAATGGCTAAGCCTTGCCAAATTTCAGCCCATGTGGCATGATACGTCTCCAACGTATCTATAATTTTTTATTACTCCATGCTATATTATCTACTATTTTGGACAATATTGGGCTTTATTTTCCACTTTTATATTACTTTTGGGACTAACCTATTAGCCGGAGGCCCAGCCCAGATTTGCTGTTTTTTTTGCCTATTTCAGTGTTTCGAAGAAACAGAATATCAAACGAAGTCCAAACGGAATGAAACCTTCGGGAACGTGATTTTCTCACCGAATATGATCCAGGAGACTTGGACCCTACGCCAAGGAAGCTTCGAGGTGTGCACGAGGTAGGGGCCGCGCCCTCCCCCCAGGCGTGCCCTCCACCCTCGTGGGGCCCACGAAGCTCCACAGACATACTTCTTCCTCCTATATATACCTCACGCACCCCAAACAATCGACATCTGAGCCAAAACCTAATTCCACCGCCGCAACTTTACAGATCCACGAGATCCCATCTTGGGGCCTGTTAGAGTTCACGGGAAGGGGAATCCACCACGGAGGGCTTCTACATCATCATCATAGCCTCTCCGATGAAGTGTGAGTAGTTTACTTGAGACCTTCGGTCCATAGTTAGTAGCTAGATGGCTTCTTCTCGCTTTTTGGCTCTCAATACAATGTTCTCCCCCTCTCTTGTGGAGATCTATTCGATGTAATCTTCTTTTTGCGGTGTATTTGTTAAGATCGATGAATTGTGGGTTTATGATCAAGATTATCTATGAGCAATATTTGAATCTTCTCTGAATTCTTTTATGTATGATTGGTTATCTTTGCAAGTCTCTTTGTATTATCCATTTGGTTTGGCCAACTAGATTGGTAGTTCTTGCAATGGGAGAAGTGCTTAGCTTTGGGTTCAATCTTACGGTGTCCTTTCCCAAAGGATGAGGGGCAGCAAGGCACGTATTGTATTGTTGCCATCGAGGATAACAAGATGGGGTTTTTATCATATTGCATGAATTTATCCCTCTACATCATGTCATCTTGCTTAAGGCGTTACTCTGTTTTCATTAACTTAATACTCTAGATGCATGTTGGATAGCGGTCGATGAGTGGAGTAATAGTAGTAGATGCAGCAGGAGTCGGTCTACTTGTCTCGGACGTGATGCCTATATACATGATCATACCTAGATACTCTCATAACTATGCTCAATTCATCAATTGCTCAACAAGAATTGCTCACCCACCGGAAAATACTTATGCTCTTGAGAGAAGCCACTAGTGAAATCTATGGCCCCCGGGTCTATTCTCTATCATATTAATCTTCCTACGCTTTATTATTGCTTTGCTTTTTTACTTTGCCTTTTATTTTACTTTGCATCTTTATACCAAAAATACCAAAAATATTATCTATCATCTCTATCAGATCTCATTCTCGTAAGTGACTGTGAAGGGATTGACAACCCCTAATCGCGTTAGTTGCGTTGAGCTATTTGTTTTGTGTAGGTACGAGGGACTTGCACGTGGCCTCCTACTGGATTGATACCTTGGTTATCAAAAACTGAGGGAAATACTTACGCTACTCTGTTGCATCATCCTCTCCTCTTCGGGGAAAACCAACGCAAGCTCAAGACGTAGCAAGAAGGATTTCTGGCGCCGTTGCCGGGGAGTCTACGCAAAGTCAACATACCAAGTACCCATCACAATCCCTTATCTCCCGCATTACATTATTTGCCATTTGCCTCTCGTTTTCCTCTCCCCCACTTCACCCTTGTCGTTTTATTCGCCCTCTCTTTTCCGTTTGCCTTTCTTTGCGCTTGCTTTTTGATTGCTCGTGTGTTAGTTCGCTTGCTTGTCGTTATGGCTAGTTTTATATCTTCTCCGTTGTCTCCCGAGAATGAAGTTCTAAATTTTAAGCAAAGGAAGGGAGAAAATCTAAAAGACTCTTGGTATAGAATTTGCAATGCTCAAAATAGATCTACCAGGAAGCAATCTACCTCAGTTCTTCTCCGCAATTTTTATGTAGGTGCTAATCCTTGGTATAGATATATCCTTGATACCATTACCGCAGGGAATTTCTTGGGTAGCCATACCTTTGATTCTTATAATGCTATGATAGATTTATTTGGCTCACCACCTCTTTTGGTTAATGGAACTATGTTAACTTTGGAGCATGTAATGCAAAGACTTGAAATTATTGAAAATAAAGTTGCTACCGTTGAGTTAATTGAAAATCTAGATAAAAAGATCCACAATCAAATTACCCAATATGGATCTAAGGTAGGAGTAACTTTGAAAAATATTAAGGAGAAGGAACCCATAGTTAATGAGAAAATAATTCAAGATTCCTCTAGAATTGATAAACTTGAGGGTATCATTACCAACTTGGGAACCGCTTTTTCTCCCGTAAAAAATACTCCAAGTCCACCTACTAAAATTGATAAGCTCATGTATGTTCCTAAGAATAAGGGTGAATCCTCTAGTAAGGAAACCGTGGATCTTAAATCTATAAGTATTCATCCCAATCTTTTTGCTATCATTAAGGAGCCATTTGCTACGAATGAATTTTTGGATCTTTTGCCTAAAAATTTGATAATTATTGGAAAGAAAGAAATTTCTAAGGAAGGTATATGCCTCATTGAAGAATTGCCTACCAAAGATGGCAATACCTAGATCTATCCTTGCTTTTATGCCTAGCTAGGGGCGTTAAACGATAGCGCTTGTTGGGAGGCAACCCAATTTTATTTTTAGTTTTTTTATTTTGTTTATGTTTAGGAATAAATAATCCATCTACCTTCTGTTTAGATGTTGTTTTATGTTTTAATTAGTGTTTGTGCCAAGTTAAACCTATAGGATCTTCTTGGATGATAGTTATTTGATCTTGCTGTAATTTCCAGAAACTTCCGGTTCACGAAAACAATTGTTAAAAATCACCAGAACGAGATAAAATAGTGATTCCAATTGATGCTGATCAATAAACAAATTTCCTAGGTCTTCCTATTTTTTCTGAATTTTTGGAGTACCAGAAGTTTGCGTTAGTTACAGATTACTACAGACTGTTCTGTTTTTGACAGATTCTGTTTTTCGTGTGTTGTTTGCTTATTTTGATGAATCCATGGCTAGTAAAATAGTTTATAATCCATAGAGAAGTTGGAATACAGTAGGTTTAACACCAATATAAATAAATAATGAGTTAATTACAGTACCTTGAAGTGGTCTTTTGTTTTATTTCGCTAACGGAGCTCACAAGATTTCTGTTGAGTTTTGTGTTGTGAAGTTTTCAAGTTTTGGGTGAAATTTTTTGATGGATTATGGAACAAGGAGTGGCAAGAGCCTAAGCTTGGGGATGCCCATGGAACACCCAAGATAATCCAAGGACACCAAAAAGTCAAAGCTTGGGGATGCCCCGGAAGGCATCCCCTCTTTCGTCCACTTCCATCGGTAACTTTACTTAGAGCTATATTTTTATTCACTACATGATATGTGTTTTGCTTGGAGCGTCTTGTATTTTTTGCATATTTGCTTTTTAGTTTACCACAATCATCCTTGTTGTACACACCTTTTGAGAGAGCCATACATGAATTGGAATTTGATAGAATAATCTATGTGCTTCACTTATATGTTTTGAGCTATATAGTTTTGCTCTAGTGCTTCACTTATATCTTTTAGAGCACGGTGGTGGATTTGTTTTATAGAAACTATTGATTTCTCATGCTTCACTTAGATTATTTTGAGAGTCTTAAATAGCATGGCAATTTTCTTAATAATAATAATATGCTTGGTATTCAAGATTTGTAAAACTTTCTTTTGAGTGCGTTGAATACTAAGAAAAGTTTGATACTTGATAATTGTTTTGAGATATGGAGGTAGTAATATTAGAGTCATGCTAGTTGAGTAGTTGTGAATTTGAGAAATACTTGTGTTAAAGTTTGTGATTCCCGTAGCATGCACGTATGGTGAACCGTTATGTGATGAAGTCGGAGCATGATTTATTTAGTGATTGTCTTCCTTATGAGTGGCGGTCGGGGACGAGCGATGGTCTTTTCCTACCAATCTATCCCCCTAGGAGCATGCGTGTAATACTTTGCTTTGATAACTTGTAGATTTTTTCAATAAGTATATGAGTTCTTTATGACTAATGTTGAGTCCATGGATTATACGCACTTTTCTCACCCTTCCACCGTTGCTAGCCTTTCTAATACCGCGCACTTTTCGCCGGTATCATACACCCACCATATACCTTCCTCAAAACAGCCACCATACCTACCTATTATGGCATTCCCATAGCCATTCCGAGATATATTGCTATGCAACTTTCCACCGTTCCGTTTATTATGACACGATCCATCATTGTCATATTGCTTAGCATGATCATGTAGTTGACATCGTATTTGTGGCAAAGCCACCATTCATAATTCTTTCATACATGTCACTCATGAATCATTGCACATCCCGGTACACCGCCGGAGGCATACACATAGAGTCATATTTTGTTCTAAGTATCGAGTTGTAATTGTTGAGTTGTAAGAAAAATAAAAGTGTGATGATCATCATTTTTAGAGCATTGTCCCAAGTGAGGAAAGGATGATGGAGACTATGATTCCCCCATAAGTTGGGATGAGACTCCGGACGAAAAATAAAATAAAATAAAAAGAGAAAAGAAAAGAGGCCATAAAAAAGAGAAAAGGCCCAAATAAAAAAAATGAGAGAAAAAGAGAGAAGGGACAATGTTACTATCCTTTTACCACACTTGTGCTTCAAAGTAGCACCTTGATCAGTCTCTCGTTTCTTCACTTTCATATACTAGTGGGAATTTTTCATTATAGAACTTGGCTTGTATATTCCAATGATGGGCTTCCTCAAATTGCCCTAGGTCTTCGTGAGCAAGCGAGTTGGATGCACACACACTTAGTTTATTTTGTTGAGCTTTCATATACTTATAGCTCTAGTGCATCCATTGCATGGCAATCCCTACTCACTCACATTGATATCTATTGATGGGCATCTCCATAGCCCGTTGATACGCCTAGTTGATGTGAGACTATCTTCTCCCTTTTTGTCTTCTCCACAACCACCATTCTATTCCACATATAGTGCTATATCCATGGCTCACGCTCATGTATTGCGTGAAGATTGAAAAAGTTTTGAGAATGTCAAAAGTATGAAACAATTGCTTGGCTTGTCATCGGGGTTGTGCATGATTTAAATACTTTATGTGGTGAAGATAGAGCATAGCCAGACTATATGATTTTGTAGGGATAACTTTCTTTGGCCATGTTATTTTGAGAAGACATAATTGCTTTGTTAGTATCCTTGAATTATTATTATTTTTATGTCAATATTAAACCTTTGTCTTGAATCTTTCGAATCTAAATATTCATACCACAATTAAGAAGAGTTACATTGAAATTATGCTAAGTAGCACTCCGCATCAAAAATTCTCTTTTTATCATTTACCTACTCGAGGACGAGCAGGAATTAAGCTTGGGGATGCCTGATACGTCTCCAACGTATCTATAATTTTTTATTGCTCCATGTTGTATTATCTACTGTTTTGGACCATATTGGGCTTTTTTTCCACTTTTATATTACTTTTGGGACTAACCTATTAACCTGAGGCCCAGCCCAGATTTGATGTTTTCTGCCTATTCCAGTGTTTCGAAGAAACGGAATATCAAACGGAGTCCAAACGGAATGAAACCTTCGGGAACGTGATTTTCTCACCGAATATGATCCAGAGACTTGGACCCTCGCCAAGGAAGCTTGAGGTGGGCACGAGGTAGGGGCGCCCCCCCCCCAGCGCCCCTCCACCTCGTGGGGCCCACGAAGCTCCACCGACGCATTTCTTCCTCCTATATATACCTCACGCACCCCAAACGATCGACACGGAGCCAAAACCTAATTCCACCGCCGCAACTTTTTGTATCCACGAGATCCCATCTTCGGCCTGTTAGAGTTCACGGAAGGGAATCCACCATGGAGGGCTTCTACATCATCATCATAGCCTCTCCGATGAAGTGTGAGTAGTTTACTTCAGACCTTCGGTCCATAGTTAGTAGCTAGATGGCTTCTTCTCTCTTTTGGATCTCAATACAATGTTCTCCCCCTCTCTCGTGGAGATCTATTCGATGTAATCTTCTTTTTGCGGTGTGTTTGTTGAGATCGATGAATTGTGGGTTTATGATCAATATTATCTATGAGCAATATTTGAATCTTCTCTGAATTCTTTTATGTATGATTGGTTATCTTTGCAAGTCTCTTCGAATTATCCGTTTGGTTTGGCCAACTAGATTGGTAGTTCTTGCAATGGGAGAAGTGCTTAGATTTGGGTTCAATCTTGCGGTGTCCTTTCTGAAAGGACATACGGTGCCCCCATGTGTGGTTTTGGTAATTGATGACATTCTCTATGGACTAATAGTTGCATTGAGTTATATTTGAAGGATTTTTTCATAGGTATTTCTTGAAGTCCATGTGTTGGTTTCAAGGAGTTTATGGGTTGACCAAGGTGCTATTAAGGAATTATCCAAAGATTGGTCATGTGAGTGTTGAGCTTATTGCAAGCATGTCTTGAAGAAGAAGATTGTGTGATCATTCATGTTTACCTTCAAGACATCATCCAAACGAAGAGAGTTGGAAAGATTCAAGGTTGATCAAGACTAAGTCAAGAGTGAATCAAGTTGATCAACTCACAAAGCGTAGAAGATGTACCAAGAGGGATCAAGTGATCCCATGGTATGGTAAGCATTGTCCTTTGCACTTTGTGTACTAACCCATGGTCTATGTGAGAGTCTATGTGGGGTTAGGTACGTGTCCATGGGCTTGCTTCAAGAGGAAGATATCATACAACCCATGGAAAGGATGACATCAAGTGGTGATCGTCATCAAGATTGCCGTGTGCAAGTTCAAGTGGAGCATCACGAAGAGATCAAGTGCTTGAAGATTGCCATCCATTGTGGTGTCAATGGACTTGTGAAGATGTGCCGAAGAGTGTCTCACCCATAGTGGAGTATGGGGGAGCAATCATCTAGTCTCCATCGACCCAACGCAATCAAGAAAGGTGGTCCATCTTGAGGAGGACAAGATCGCCATCATCTAGCTCAAGTGGATCATGTGCAAGGCAAAGGTTTGCCCTTGATAGGTTTTCTATTTTACCGGTCTCATGGTGGCAGTTGGGAGACCGGGTTATAGGATCGATAGCCGTACTATCAAGGGGGGCTCTCAAGTGAGTAGCTTGATCGTATCGTTCGTCGAGAGCTCAAACCATTGCATCCTTGCATCATGTTTCTTGGTTCTTTTTTGGTTCTATTTGTGAGTCCCAGAGCATATGGTCATCTTGGTGACAAGCTTGTCATCGAAAATGGAGTTTGCATGCGTCTTCTATGATGTTTTCGGTGTTGGAGGTTTTACAGGTCTTATCCGAGGAAGGGTTCTCACCATTTTCTTTTGGGCCTTTTCTCATTTGCTTATTATTGTTATTTCTATCAATATTGTGTTAGCCCTTGTCGCTAGCTTTCCAACAAACTTGGTTTCAATCGAATTCGAGTCCGCTTGCGAAGTTGTGGTAGTTTTGGTGTTCGAAAAGGCTGCGCGTACTACCGCGGGTAGGAGCGGAAGTAATTTTTTACTACCGCTCTTGGGAGCGGTACTACCGCTTGGAGCAGTACTACCGCGGCTACTTCCGTGGCTACTTCCGCTCGGGACCAAAAACTCGTCACAAGTCCAGCGGTGGTAGCCACAGATGTAATTTTTTAGTACCGCTCGCAAGCAGTAGTACCGCTACCCCTAGCGGTAGTACCGTGAGGTCAAGCGGTACTACCGCTCCGACGGTTCTTATGGCTTTTTTGCCTCCTCGCTGTTGTGTTTCAAAGGGCTACTACCGCCCTAGCGGTAGTACCGCTCCTTGGAGCGGTAGTACCGCTCGGTGCGGGCTGTG
The DNA here is from genome assembly GCA_021605205.1 of Aegilops longissima. NCBI lineage: Eukaryota > Viridiplantae > Streptophyta > Magnoliopsida > Poales > Poaceae > Aegilops > Aegilops longissima. The sequence continues at coordinate 426,105,760 of CM038681.1, read as the reverse complement.
AGCATAACGGTTGGATTTTTTCCCCACCTATTAAAGGGGGTCTTCTTCCCCATTGAACCTTATCCATTTAGCTCGTGTTCTTCCCCCATTGTTGACCCTCTTCGAGCTTGCTAACTCTCAATCCCTCCAATGATTCTTGCTAGTTCTTGAGGAAAAAGAGAGGAGATCTAGATCCACGTTTCCACCAATCACTTTCTCCTCTAGGTGAGGGGAACCCCTTGGATCTAGATCTTGGAGTTCTTCGTGTTCTTCTTTTGTTCTTCCTCTCATTTTCCTCCCTAGCATTAGTTGCTTTGGTGGGATTTGGGAGAGAGGGACTTGGGCACTCCGTGTGCCCTTGCCATTGCATTTGGTGCATCGGTTTGAGTTCTTCACGGTGATACGTGGAAGTGAAGTTTGAGAAGCTTATTACTCTTGGGTGTTTGGGCACCCTAGAGCTTGTTCCTCTTGGGTGCCTTGGCGCCCTAGACGGTTGGTGGTGTTCGGAGCTCAATCATTGTGGTGTAAAGCTCCGGGCAAGCGTCGGGGTCTCCAATTAGGTTGTGGATCGCCCCGAGCAATTTGACGGGTACCGGTGACTGCCCCCAAGAGTTGCCAAAGTGTACGGGTTCGGTGACCGCCCCCAAGGGTTGCCATTTGTACGGGTTCGGTGACCGCCCTCAAGGGTCCCTTAGTGGAATCATGGCATCTTGCATTGTGCGAGGGCGTGAGGAGATTACGGTGGCCCTAGTGGCTTCTTGGGGAGCATTGTGCCTCCACACTGCTCCAAATGGAGATTAGCATCCGCAAGGGTGTGAACTTTGGGATACATCATCGTCTCCGCGTGCCTCGGTTATCTCTTACTCGAGCTCTTTACTTATGCACTTTACCTTGTGATAGCCATATTGTTTCTTGTCATATATCTTGCTATCACCTAGTAGTTTATCTTGCTTAGCATAAGTTGTTGGTGCACATAGGTGAGCCTAGTTGTTGTAGGTTTTGTGCTTGACAAATTAACCGCTAGGTTTATTCCGCATTTGTTCAAGCCTAAAATGTAATTATTTTAAAAGCGCCTATTCACCCCCCCCCCCTCTAGGCGACATCCACGATCTTTCACTTTCCCAGAGACAGTAGGGGCAACAAGGCACGTATTGTATTGTTGCCATCGAGGATAACAAGATGGGGTTTTTATCATATTGCATGAATTTATCCCTCTACATCATGTCATCTTGCTTAAGGCGTTACTCTGTTTTCATTAAATTAATACTCTAGATGCATGCTGGATAGCGGTCGATGAGTGGAGTAATAGTAGTAGATGCAGGCAGGAGTCGGTCTACTTGTCTCGGACGTGATGCCTATATACATGATCATACCTAGATACTCTCATAACTATGCTCAATTCATCAATTGCTCAACAATGAATTGTTCACCCACCGTAAAATGCTTATGCTCTTGAGAGAAGCCACTAGTGAAATCTATGGCCCCCGGGTCTATTCTCTATCATATTAATCTTCCTACTGTAACATCCCAAATTTTCAATTTGGAATGTTATACATTAGGTCATCATGCATATCATATTTTTCTCGCATTTTTCCGATCCTAGAAATTTCACGCAACTCAAGGACCCTCGGAGAGAGTTGGAAGTTTCATTATTTTCATATTTGGGATTTCTCAAATTTTGAAAATAGGATCATTTGATTTATTTAATTATCTTCATAAAGTTTTCCTATAAAAATATTTTGAGAGGGAATAATATGACTTTCCCAACATTTAGGAAAAATGAAGATATTATAAATAAACCAAATTTGGTTTTGAAAGATTTATTTTGCTTAGGCAAAAATGAGCATTTTAAAAAATTTACGCTTGTTTGCCGTTTTTAAAGTTCATTTTGTTCGACTCATTTTTAGGAGTCGGGGAAAATTTGTTTTATTTAATTTGGAGTTCATTTGGTATTTTTTAATTCATTTGGTTTAAATTTTATTTAAAAAAATCGCTTCCAGGCCAAGGCCCGGCCCACTGCCCAGCCAGCCAGGCCCGCCCAGCGCCGCCCCCCCTCTCCCTCGCAAGACGCTGCCGCCGCCATGTGCCCCCGCCAAGACGCCTCCGAGTCCGGCTCAGACCGGACCCTGTGCCCCCTCCCAAGCCACCCGCGCCCCCCCCCCCTATAACCCCCCCCCCCTCTCCTCACCTCGATCCGCCGCCCGCCCTCACCCGACCAGCGCTTGAACCCCGCCGCCCAAGGACGCCGCCCTTGCCGTTCCCCATGCCGACGCCGAACCCCGCCGCCTCGCCTCCCAACCCCGCGGACCCCGCCCCAGCCGGAGCCCGCCGAGAGATCACCGGAGGTAGCCCGCGCCCGATCCGGTTTTCCCTAATAAACCGATCCGGTTTTATTTAAAAAAAGATGTTCGGTTTTTTAAAAACCTAGATTGGTTTTGTTTTTTTCGGTTTTCTTATTTAACGAACGCTCACCAACCGTTCGTTTTAATGAACGCGTTCGTTGGATTCGTTTCGTTAACGAACGTCCGCTATTTAAACCGTCGTCGTTTCTTTTAATCGGATTTAATCCGTTATTTTTCGATTCGATTCGGATCCGATTTTCAAATCTGTTTTATTTCTCGCTCGTTTATCGAATCGTGATTCAAGCGCTGGAGTTTCAGAACGAAACCGCCGTTCGACTACCCTACTTTCACAGAGTTTTGCTACTGTGAAATTTTGACCTAATTTCAGATTGCTAAACCGAGTCGTTCTCTCTCGAGTTTCGACTTTCGGAGTTTATTTTGATTCGATTCTTTTGCAACCAGGGTTCTTAAGTTGAACTTTCTGGTTAGATCTTTTATTCGAGATTTCCCCGTGCATTAGATGAGTACTTATTGTATGCTTGTTGTTTGTCTGTGTTAGATCACCCGGAGTGCGCCGCTTGTTACTTCGAATCTCTAGGTCTCGCGGATCATCAGCAAGGCAAGTAACACTTTGATCATACTTTTCTCATACCCAGTTTTTATGCATTAGATCTATTCCTCAAACACTTGCATGATTAGGATCTAATTAAATTGTGGGATGGGAAGTAGATTGAGGTAGTACCTATTACTGTTTTACTTATGAAACCTTGGGAGTTACTTCTCGCTTGCTTGTTTATGCCATGCTATGCTAGTAGACGTGGATTGGGTGAGTGAATATCCATGACAGATGTGAGATTGTTAATTAATGGTTTATCTAAGGTGGCAACCTAAACACACATCCGGGTGGATTGAGGCACTGGTTTCTATCGAGACTTGCTGTATTTCTTGGACCGCCACCCGTGCTCTAAGGGATCATAAGATTATTCAAACTGAAACTTCCGTGTGCAGCCACAAGCCAATTATGGGCTCTGGCGTAGTTGACTAAGTCGTGCGAACTCTTACGGGTAGGCTAGCTGATGTAGGGGATGTAGGTTGGTACGGTCTACCCACATGTAAGGTGCTAGCGCTTACGAAAGACTATGTCTCGGTCATCCGCTTCTCAAACACCATGTAGTCACGAGAACCAAGCGGAGGCGATCGAGTCTTGTGGGGAAAAGTCGCAAACCTCTGCAGAGTGTATAAACTAATCATGATTAGCCGTGTCCCGGTTATGGACAATTTGAGTATCCTGTAATTGAATATCATGTGAATCTCAACATGTTACTTCTAATAAAAGTTATTGGGTTTTGATGAGTACTTTTTAATTGGGATTGAGGATGTGTCAACCATTCTCAATGTTTAATAACCACCATGATAGTTAAATAAAATTATTCCTTTGATGTAGGGAAAAATCAGCTTTATGCAAATGTAACCAGAGAGCCTTACCACCAGCCATATATGCATGTAGTATAGGCTTATTCCTTCATTGCTCTTTATGTGTTACATTGCCAAGATATTCCATGTGTTGACCCGTTTTGGCTGCAACTTTTCACGTTATGCACTTTTCATTTACGACAGTAAGGTGTTAGGTCGTGGTTCTATACTCGGATGCCGTTGGAGTTGATGGACTCGCTTATCTTCCAAGCCTTCCGCTGTTATTATTAGATGGCCTTAAGCCATATTATTGTAATAAGTTCCCTTGTGGACAACGATGTAATAAGTGTGTGATTGCTACTCGCTATAAATCCTTCAAGCACTGTGGTGTCAAGATTATCGATCCAGGATGACACCGAGCACGAGATCGGATCCATTCGGTCTGGTCGCTGAGAGAATGGTATCGAGCACACCGATCGTAGGACACGACCACTAAGTTAAAGCCATAGATCACTACTCTCTTCCCACTTTCTAACTCCTCATCTTTTCTACTCTCTTTAGGATGACGGACGCGAAGATCAAGTACACCCAACCGGATGAAGGCACACCTTTGGATTTCACTTGAAGGAAGTCACTAAGTACCGAACATTGGATTACCAAGCTTCACCGGACTTTCAACGCCACTCTGCTCAAGAGGAGCGCCGAAGATTCATGCTCACGCCCGGGAAGGACATTTGCCCCAATCACCAAGTCTATAGATAGTGTTTTCAGTGCACCAACTTGGAGTCTGGGAAAGAGCATGGCAGCTCACATCACCATGGGACGCATTGGAGAAGTTTATCAAGAAGACCTCAAGGATACCATTTACCAGATTTGCGGACGCCGAGATGACAACTGGGACGTCGTCAACACCAAGAAGGATAGGTCCATTGCAGCTTTCATCCAGGAGTTAAATCAGCACATTCGACGCTAGGAGAACCAAATGTGCAATGACATGTTGGAGTTGCAGAAGACCAAGGGAAGGATCATCGAACTGGAAGAAGAACTAAAGACTACACGCAAGGACTACATGGGCGAGATCGTAGCTCGGCAAGACACAATAACGATCTTAAGTACGAGATCGAAGAACTCAAGAAGAAGTTGGCGCCAGAATGAAGACCAAGATGTCGAACACCCAAGCGACTACATTAACATCGACGACACCGATTCGGATCCAAGTGAACCCGACTTTGAAGACGAAGTCGAGCGGACATCATGGAGTCTTCCACGGTTCAAATTAGTAGAAGTCCCCACATATTAGTAGTATTTCCTCCATGCAAACATTATAGTACATGCACTTTTGCGATAGTTAGATCGTTGTAAGCCCTTGTTTGATTGAATGGAGTGATTTTGTGTGTTTTTGCTCATGTGCATTTGGGTAGTGATTCCTTAGACCTCATTCTATTCTACATTTCTCTCCTTTTCTAAACCCATCGATGCCTCCGAGACGCGACCCGGATTCGTTTTCCCGCCAGAGATCACCCAATTGATCCAGCAGCGAATACCCTGATTCAAACATTGGTGCGAACAACAACAACAACAACAACAACCCACCGCCACCACCACCACTGCGGATCATCGACTCGCTTCCTTAGATGAACCCGCGGTGTATTCCAAGAGCATCGAGCCGATTGTAGCAGATGACCGGCTCCGCAAGATAGGAAGGAGCTGACCACTGCAGGATGCACAGATGGTGAAAGAGTGAAGTTTGCAGACATCACTTGAAGGACCCGCAAGAAGATGGTGGGAGAATTTCACAGCCACTTACCCGTGACACCGCCACATGGGACCAGTTTGACAAGCTTTTCCGCCCATGTTTCAGCAGGAGCCATGGCCATGAAGAAGCGTGAGTTTCGCAACCTCGCCAAGGAGGAAGGATCACACGATCGTGGATGACTTTAGCAAATTAGCACGTTATGCCCTGGATGACGTTACTACGATGATGCAGCTAAACAGAGAAGTTTCTAGAAGGACTGAATGATGAGTTCAAGATGCCGTTGATGGTAGCAAGTTTCAACAACTACCAGGAGTTAGTAGACCGAGCTCATGATTGAAGGAAGCAAGAAAATTGAGAACTGCAAGCGGAAGTATGGACAAGGGAAGTATAACTCGATCCCAAAGAAGCCTCGTTATACCCTAAATCAGGAATTCAGTTTCAGATACCCATGGAGGAGGTAATTTGCATAACCATAATGGCACCAAGAATGGGAACGGAATGGAGGAAGCAACGGACGAATCGCACCAACCCGTCAACACCATCCAAAGTAGACCTGAGTCACATTATTTGTTTTAAGTGCCGCAAGATCGGGCACTATGCAAATGATTGTCCGTAGGCGAATGGAAATGGCAATGGAAGCTCGAAAGAAGCCAAACCCTTTCAACAGGGGACGGGTGAACCACATTGATGTGGAGGAGGTTGAAGATCAGCCCGATGCGATGTCGGTAAGTTTTGGTTAAGTCATTTATCTGCAGTTGTTCTTTTCGATCTTGGTGCATCGCATTCATACATATCAAGGGATTTGTGGATAAGTACAAGTTACCAACCCAAGCCCTTAGGTCACCCATGCTAGTAACCTCACCCGAGCGAGTACATGGCTAGTAAATGGTGTGATCGATTGCCATTAAGGAGTGGACACTATGTTTTCCCTCGGACCTAATAGTTCGGAATCCCAAGGATTGGATGTGATATTAGGAATGGATTGGTTATCAAAGTATGGAGGAAACATAGATTGTACCACAAGGTCAATTTTGCTCACCACACCGTAAGGAAGAAGGATTAAGTATGTATCACGGCACGAGCCGAGGAGAGCACAAGTTAATTGCTTATCGAGAGTGGTACAGAAGAAGTACCGATGGTAAAGGATTATCCTGATGTATTTCCTAAGAGTTGCCGTGAATGCCACGGATAGAGACATTGAGTTTTGATCGAGCTGTTGCGAGAACAGGCCCGATATCGGCGACCGTCAGACAGATGCCCGCAAAGGATTTGGCGGAAATCAAGAAGCGATTAAGGAACTATTGGATAAAGGTTTTATTCGCCCAAGTTCTTCACCTTGGGGATCACCCGTTTTGTTAGTGGAGAAGAAGGATGGATCGTTGAGAATGGTTGTTGATTACCGTGGATTGAATGAAGTAACAATCAAGAACAAGTACCCACTACCTATGATTAATGATCTGTTTGATCGCTTGTAAGGAGCCAAAGTGTTTTCTAAGATCGACTTGCGATCAGGGTACCATCAGTTGAAGATTCGGGAGCAAGATATACCCAAGACAGCGTTTACCACGAGATATGGACTGTATGAGTATACCGTTATGACATTTGGACTGACTAACGCGCCAGCCTATTTCATGAACCTGATGAACAAAGTGTTTATGGAGTTTTTGGATAAGTTCGTCGTGGTGTTCATTGATGACATTTTAATTTTCTCGAAGAATGAAGAGGAACACAAGGAACATTTGCGATTGGTTTTGGAGAAACCGAGGAACACCAGCTTGTATGCCAAGTTCAGCAAATGTGAGTTTTGGCTAAAGGAAGTTGGATTTCTCGGACATGTTATATCCGGAGAAGGGATAGCAGTTGACCCCACAAAGGTTGAGACCGTAACCAAATGGGAAGCACCAACGACAGTTGGAGAGATTCGGAGTTTCCTTGGACTCGCAGGATACTACCGAAGGTTCATTGAGAATTTCTCAAGAATTGCAAAGCCTATGACAGAATTTTTGAAGAAGGAAAACAAATTCATATGGACTGAGGACTGTGAGGCAAGTTTTCAAGAGTTGAAGAAAAGATTGGTTACCTCACCAGTTTTGATATTGCCAGATCAAACTAAGGATTATGAGGTGTATTGCGACGCTTCACGTCGAGGACTTGGAGCCGTGCTTATGCAGGAAGGAAGAGTTGTTTCGTATGCTTCACGACAACTTAAGCCCCATGAGTTGAATTATGCCACTCATGATTTGGAGTTAGCAGTTGTGCATGCCTTGAAGACGTGGAGACATTTTCTCATTGGAAATCATTGTGAAGTATATACGGATCACAAGAGTTTGAAGTACATCTTCACACGAATGAATTGAATCTCGCACAAAGGAGATGGTTAGAACTTATCAAGGATTATGATATGAGATTGCATTATCACCCCGGAAAGGCTAATGTTGTAGCAGACGCATTGAGCCGTAAGAGCCACGTCAATACCCTAATGATGGGAGGGATACCCAATGAGTTAGCCGAGGACCTTCGAGAGCTATGTTTGGAAATAGTTCCAGAGGCTATGTAGCAGCATTGGAGATTCAATCGACATCGATGGACAAAATCGAGAAGCCCAAAAGGCGATAAGGAAGTTGCCTCTATAAAGGAGAAAATGAGCAAAGGAAAAGCTAAAGGATTTCGTGAGGATGAGCACGATACCCTATGGTTTGAAGACCGTGTTTATGTGCCCAATGACCCGTAGATCGGAAGTTGATTTTACAAGAAGCCCATGATTCACCCTATTCGATTCACCGGAAATACCAAGATGTATTTGGATTTGAAGAATATTTTCGGTGGACCGGAATGAAGAAGGATATTGCGGAGTATGTAGCAGCTTTGACGTATGTCGAAAGTAAAGGCAGAACATCGAAGCCAGCAGGATTGTTACAACCGTTGCCGATACCGAATGGAAGTGGGATAAACTAGGCATGGATTTCATCACAGGTTTGCCAAAGACCCGATCAGATATGACTCGATTTGGGTCATAGTCGACCGTTTGACCAAGGTAGCTCATTTCATTCCAGTCAAGACTACTTATAGCAGTGCTAAGTTGGCAAAGATATACATGACCAGAATTGTGTGCTTACACGGAGTTCCGAGGAGCATCGTATCGGATAGAGGAACCCAGTTTACTTGAAATTTTGGAACCAGTTACATGAAACATTGGGAACCCGATTGAATTCATCAGCTTTCCACCCACGCACCGATGGACGGACCGAGAGAGTCAATCAGATTTTGGAGGACATGTTTGAGAGCTTGTGCACTAGATTATGGATCTAGTTGGGATGATAATTTGCCGTATGCAGAATTTTCCTACAATAACAGCTTACCAAACCAGCTTGAAGATGGCACCTTCGAGGCTTTGTATGGAAGAAGGTGCAGGACACCGTTGTCATGGGACTAAACCGAGATCGCCGATTGTTTGGACCAGATTTGATTAAGGAGTCGAACAAAAGTTAAGTTGATTCGAGACAGCTCAAGGTAGCCCAGTCCGCATGTAAGAGCTATGCCGATTCAAAGCGCAGCGATTGAGTATGCAGTTGGAGACAGAGTATATCTCCGAGTATCCCGCCGAGGAGTTAAGCGTTTTGGAGTGAAAGGAAAGTTAGCACCCGCTTAGTTGGACCATATAAGATTTTGCAACGCATGGGAGAAGTTAACGTATAAATTGGAATTGCCAGGAGGACTGTCGAGTTCATGATGTATTCCATGTTTCTTAGTTGAAGAAATGTCACCCGAGATAGCGAGGTACCGTTAAGAGACACAAGCCACCGGAAGCAATTCAGTTGAAGGATGACTTGACCTATGAGGAAAAACCGTTAAGATTCTCGATTATGCCAAGCAGAGTTACCCGCAGCAAGGTTATCAAGTTTTGCAAAGTTCAAGGAGCCACCACACTGAGGAGGAAGCCACCTGGGAAAGAGAGGAAGTTTTGCTTAAGGACCACCCACACCTATTTTCTAGCCAACCCGAATCTCGAGGGCGAGATTCATCTTAAGGGGGTAGGTTTGTAACATCCCAAATTTTCAATTTGGAATGTTATACATTAGGTCATCATGCATATCATATTTTTCTCGCATTTTTCCGATCCTAGAAATTTCACGCAACTCAAGGACCCTCAGAGAGAGTTGGAAGTTTCATTATTTTCATATTTGGGATTTCTCAAATTTTGAAAATAGGATCATTTGATTTATTTAATTATCTTCATAAAGTTTTCCTATAAAAATATTTTGAGAGGGAATAATATGACTTTCCCAACATTTAGGAAAAATGAAGATATTATAAATAAACCAAATTTGGTTTTGGAAGATTTATTTTGCTTAGGCAAAATGAGCATTTTAAAAATTTATGCATGTTTGCTGCTTTTAAAGTTCATTTTGTTCGACTCATTTTAGGAGTCGGGAAAATTTGTTTTATTTAATTTGGAGTTCATTTGGTATTTTTTAATTCATTTGGTTTAAATTTTATTTAAAAAATCGCCCCCTGGGCCAAGGCCCACCAGGCCCAACCAGCCAGGCCCGGCCCAGCGCCGCCTCCCTCTCCTCACAAGACGCCGCACCATGTGTGCCCTGCCACAAGACGCCTCCCGAGTCCGGCTCCGACCCGGACCCGTGCCCCCTCCCAAGCCACCCGGCGCCTCCCCTTTATAACCCGCCGCCCCCCCTCTCCTCACTCGATCCGCCGCCGCCCCCTCACCCGACCAGCGCTGAACCCGCACCTTGCCGTTCCCTCACCCGACGCCGAACCCGCCGCCCCTCGCCTCCCAACCCCGCCGACCCCGCCTCACGAGCCCAGCCGAGCCCCGCCCGGCGAGAGATCACCGGAGGTAGCCCGCCCGATCCGGTTTTCCCTAATAAACCGATCCGGTTTTATTTAAAAAAGATGTTCGGTTTTTTAAAAACCTAGATTGGTTTTGTTTTTTTTCGGTTTTCTTATTTAACGAACGCTCACCGAACCGCTCGCTTTAATGAACGCGTTCGTTGGATTCGTTCTGTTAACGAACGTCCGCTATTTAAACCGTTCGTCGTTTCTTTTAATCGGATTTAATCCGTTATTTTTCTGATTCGATTCCAGATCCGATTTTCAAATCTGTTTTATTTCTCGCTCGTTTATCGGAATCGGTGATTCAAGCGCTGGAGTTTCAGAACGAAACCGCCGTTCGACTACCCTACTTTCACAGAGTTTTGCTACTGTGAAATTTTGACCTAATTTCAGATTGCTAAACCGAGTCGTTCTCTCTCGAGTTTCGACTTTCGGAGTTTATTTTGATTCGATTCTTTTGCAACCAGGGTTCTTAAGTTGAACTTTCTGGTTAGATCTTTTATTCGAGATTTCCCCGTGCATTAGATGAGTACTTATTGTATGCTTGTTGTTTGTCTGCGTTAGATCACCCGGAGTGCGCCGCTTGTTACTTCGAATCTCTAGGTCTCGCGGATCATCAACAAGGCAAGTAACACTTTGATCATACTTTTCTCATACCCAGTTTTTATGCATTAGATCTATTCCTCAAACACTTGCATGATTAGGATCTAATTAAATTGTGGGATGGGAAGTAGATTGAGTAGTACCTATTACTGTTTTACTTATGAAACCTTGGGAGTTACTTCTCGCTTGCTTGTTTATGCCATGCTATGCTAGTAGGCGTGGATTGGGTGAGTGAATATCCATGACGATGTGAGATTGTTAATTAATGGTTTATCTAAGGTGGCAACCTAAACACACATCTGGGTGGATTGAGGCACCTGGTTTCTATCAGACTTGCTGTATTTCTTCGGACCGCCACCTGTGCTCTAAGGGATCATAAGATTATTCAAACTGAAACTTCCGTGTGCAGCCACAAGCCAATTATGGGCTCTGGCGTAGTTGACTAAGTCGTGCGAACTCTTACGGGTAGGCTAGCTGATGTAGGGGATGTAGGTTGGTACGGTCTACCCACATGTAAGGTGCTAGCGCTTCTGAAAGACTATGTCTCGGTCATCCGTTTCTCAAACACCATGTAGTCACGAGAACCAAGCGGAGGCGATCGAGTCTTGTGGGGAAAAGTGCAAACCTCTGCAGAGTGTATAAACTAATCATGATTAGCCGTGTCCCCGGTTATGGACAATTTGAGTATCCTGTAATTGAATATCATGTGAATCTCAACATGTTACTTCTAATAAAAGTTATTGGGTTTTGATGAGTACTTTTTAATTGGGATTGAGGATGTGTCAACCATTCTCAATGTTTAATAACCACCATGATAGTTAAATAAAATTATTCCTTTGATGTAGGGAAAATCAGCTTTATGCAAATGTAACAGAGAGCCTTACCACCAGCCATATATGCATGTAGTATAGGCTTATTCCTTCATTGCTCTTTATGTGTTACATTGCGGCATATTCCATGTGCTGACCCGTTTTGGCTGCAACTTTTCACGTTGCAGACTTTTCGCATTTACAGTAAGGTGTTAGGTCGTGGTTCTATACTCGGTGATGCCGTTGGAGTTGATGGACTCGCTTATCTTCCAAGCCTTCGCTGTTATTATTAGATGGCCTTAAGCCATATTATTGTAATAAGTTCCTTGTGGACAACGATGTAATAAGTGTGTGATTGCTACTCGCTATAAATCCTTCAAGTCTTGTGTGGTGTCGGCATTCTTGATCCGGGGATGACACCGAGCACGTAGATGGATCCATTCGGTCTGGTCGCTACACCTCGCTTTATTATTGCTTTGCTTTTTACTTTTGCCTTTTATTTTACTTTGCATCTTTATACCAAAATACCAAAAATATTATCTATCATCTCTATCGATCTCACTCTAAGTAGTGACCGTGAAGGGATTGACAATCCCTAATCGTGTTGGTTGCGTTGAGCTATTTGTTTTGTGTAGGTACGAGGGACTTGCGCGTGGCCTCCTACTAGATTGATACATTGGTTCTCAAAAACTGAGGGAAATACTTACGCTACTCTGCTGCATCATCCTCTCCTCTTCGGGGAAAACCAACGCAAGCTCAAGACGTAGCATGGCATCACCATGTGAGTGCACCTTCCTGATCAAGTTTCTGGACCATTTTGGTCAGTTGCAAAGCAACTACATTAAATCTTGATCCAAATATCCTAATGTTACCAGGATGAAAGTCCTTCTTACCCTAAACCTCGAAGACAACTCTATTGCTCATAGTCATCTTCCTGTTGATCACCAGTGCTCTGTTGGGGAACGTTGCAGAAAATTAAATTTTTTCCTACGGTTTCACCAAGATCCATCTATGAGTTCATCTAAGAAACGAGTCATGAGAGAGAGATTGCATCTACATACCACTTGTAGATCGCGTGCCGAAGCGTTCGTGGGAACGGTGATGATGGAGTCGTACTCGCCGTGATTCAGATCACCGATGACCAAGTGCCGAACGGACAGCACCTCCGCGTTCAACACACGTACGGAACGGACGACGTCTCCTCCTTCTTGATCCAGCAGGGAGAAGGAGAGGTTGAGGAAGAAGGCTCCAACAGCAGCACAATGGCGTGGTGGTGATGGAGTGACAGTTCTCCGGCAGGGCTTCGCCAAGCACACGCGGAGGAGGAGAGGTGTTGGGGAGGGGAGGGACTGTGCCTTGGAAGTGTGTTGCAGCCCTCCCCTCACCCCTCTATTTATAGGGGAAGGGGCAAGGGGGGCCGGCCCCTCTAGATGAGATCTAGAGGGGGGGCGGCGGCCAGGGAGGGGGGCTTGCCCCCCAAGCAAAGAGGGGGCGCCCCCCACTAGGGTTCCCCCCAACCCTAGGCGCATGGGCCCAAGGGGCGCGCCCAGCCCTCCGAGGCTGGTTCCTGCCCTTGTGGCCCATGAGGCCTCAGAGAGGGTGGCCCCTCCCGGTGGACCCCCGGAACCTCTCCGGTGGCCCCGGTACAATACCGATATGACCCCGAAACTTTCCGGTGTCCGTTTGACAACTTCCCATATATAAATCTTTACCTCCGTACCATTCCGAAACTCCTCATGACGTCCGGGATCTCATCTGGGACTCCGAACAACATTCGGTAATCACATACAAGTCTTCCTGATAACCCTAGCGTCACCGAACCTTAAGTGTGTAGACCCTACGGGTTCGGGAGACATGCAGACATGACCGAGATGACTCTCCGGTCAATAACCAACAGCGGGATCTGGATACCCATGTCGGCTCCCACATGCTCCTCGATGATGTCATCGGATGAACCACGATGTCGAGGATTCAATCAATCCCTTATACTATTCCCTTTGTCAGACGGTATGTTACTTGCCCGAGATTCGATCGTCGGTATCCCAATACCTCGTTCAATCTCGTTACCGGAAAGTCACTTTACTCGTACCATAATGCATGATCCGTGACCAAACACTTGGTCACTTTGAGCTCATTATGATGATGCACTACCGAGTGGGCCCAAGTGATACCTCTCCGTAACACGGAGTGACAAATCCCAGCCTCGATCCGTGTCAACCCAATGACACTTTCGGAGATACCAGTAGTGCACCTTTATAGTCACCCAGTTACGTTGCGACGTTTGGTACACCCAAAGCACTCCTACGGTATCCGGGAGTTACACGATCTCATGGTCTAAGGAAGAGATACTTGACATTGGAAAAGCTCTAGCAAAACGAACTACACGATCTTGTGCTATGCTTAGGATTGGGTCTTGTCCATCACATCATTCTCCTAATGATGTGATCCGTTATCAATGACATCCAATGTCCATAGTCGAAACCATGACTATCTATTGATCAACGAGCTAGTCAACTAGAGGCTCACTAGGGACATATTGTGGTCTATGTATTCACACGTGTATTACGATTTCCGGATAATACAATTATAGCATGAATAAAAGACAATTATTATGAACAAGGAAATATAATAATAATCCTTTTATTATTGCCTCTAGGGCATATTTCCAACAGTCTCCCACTTGCACTAGAGTCAATAATATAGTTACATTGTGATGAATCGAACACCCATAGAGTTACGTGTTGATCATGTTTTGCCCATGGAAGAGGTTTAGTCAGCGGATCTGCGACATTCAGATCCGTATGCACTTTGCAAATTTCTATGTCTCCATCTTGAACATTTTCACGGATGGAGTTGAGCGACGCTTGATGTGCTCGGTCTTCTTGTGAAACCTGGGCTCCTTGGCAAGTGCAATAGCTCCAAAGTGTTGTCACGAAAGAGTTTGATCGGCCCGACGTATTGGGTATGACTCTAGGTCGGTGATGAACTCCTTCACCCAAATTGCTTCATGCGCTGCCTCCGAGGCTGCCATGTACTCCGCTTCACATGTAGATCCTGCCACGATGCTCGCTTGCAGCCGCACCACTTCATCGCTCCACCATTCAACATATACACGTATCCGGTTTGTGACTTAGAGTCATCCAGATCTGTGTCGAAGCTAGCGCCAACGTAACCCTTTACGACGAGCTCTTCGTCACCTCCATAAACGAGAAACATATCCTTTGTCCTTTTCGTACTTCAGGATATTCTTGACCGCTGTCCAAAGTTCCTTGCGGGATTACTTTGGTACCTTCCTACCAAACTTACGGCAAGGTTTACATCAGTCTCGTACACAGCATGGCATACATAATAGATCCTATGACCGAGGCATAGGGGATGACGCTCATCTCTTCTTTATCTTTTGCCGTGGTCGGGCATTGAGCCGAGCTCAATCTCACACCTTGCAGTACAGGCAAGAACCCTTTCTTGGACTGATCCATTTTGAACTTCTTCAAAATCTTGTCAAGTTATGTGCTTTGTGAAAGACCTATGAGGCGTCTCGATCTATCTCTATAGATCTTGATGCCTAATATATAAGCAGCTTCTCCAAGGTCCTTCATTGAAAAACTTTTATTCAAGTAGGCCTTAATGCTATCCAAGAGTTCTATATCATTTCCCATCAAAAGTATGTCATCTACATATAATATGAGAAATGCTATAGAGCTCCCACTCACTTTCTTGTGAACGCAGGCTTCTCCATAAGTCTGCATAAACCCAAACGCTTTGATCATCTCATCAAAGTGAATGTTCCAACTCCGAGATGCTTGCACCAGCCCATAAATGGATCGCTGGAGCTTGCATACTTTGTTAGCATTCTTAGGATCGACAAAACCTTCCGGCTGCATCATATACAGCTCTTCCTTAAGATAACCGTTAAGGAATGCCGTTTTGACGTCCATCTGCCATATCTCATAATCATAGTATGCGGCAATTGCTAACATGATTCAGACGGACTTATGCTTCGCTACGGGAGAGAAAGTCTCATCGTAGTCAATCCCTTGAACTTGTCGATAACCCTTAGCGACAAGTCGAGCTTTATAGATGGTGACATTACCATCCGCGTCCGTCTTCTTCTTAAAGATCCATTTGTTTTCTATCGCTCGCCGATCATCGGGCAAGTTTGTCAAAGTCCATACTTTGTTTTCATACATGGATCCTATCTCGGATTGCATGGCTTCAAGCCATTTGTTGGAATTCGGGCCCGCCATCGCTTCTTCATAGTTCAAGGTTCACCGTTGTCTAACAACATGATTTCCGTGACAGGGTTGCCATACCACTCTGGTGTGGAACGTGTCCTTGTGAACCTCTGAAGTTCAGAGCAACTTGATCCAAGTACCTTGATCATCATCATTAATTTCCTCTCCGGTGGGTGTAGGCACCACAGAACATCTTTCCGAGCTGCACTACTTACCGATTCAAGAGGTAGTACTTCATCGAGTTCTACTTTCCTCCCACTTACTCCTTTCGAGAGAAACTCTTTTCCGAGAAAGGATCCGTTCTTGGCAACAAAGATCTTGCCTTCGGATCTAAGGTAGAAGGTATACCCAATGGTTTCCTTAGGGTATCCTATGAAGACGCATTTTTTCGACTTGGGTTCGAGCTTTTCAGGTTGTAGTTTCTTGACATAAGCATCGCATCCCCAAACTTTTAGAAATGACAACTTAGGTTTCTTCCCAAACCATAATTCATACGGTGTCGTCTCAACGGATTTAGACGGTGCCCTATTTAAAGTGAATGTAGCTATCTCTAGAGCGTATCCCCAAAATGATAGCGGTAAATCTGTAAGAGACATCATAGATCGCACCATATCCAATAGAGTGCGATTACGACATTCGGACACACCGTTACGCTGAGGTGTTCCAGGCGGCGTGAGTTGTGAAACGATTCCACATTTCTTTAAGTGTGTACCAAATTCGTGACTTAAATATTCTCCTCCACGATCTGATCGTAAGAACTTTATTTTCCGGTCACGTTGATTCTCTACCTCATTCTGAAATTCCTTGAACTTTTCAAAGGTCTCAGACTTGTGTTTCATCAAGTAGACATAGCCATATCTACTCAAGTCATCGGAGAGTGAGAACATAACGATATCCTCCATGAGCCTCCACGCCATTGGACCGCATTACATCGGTATGTATGATTTCCAATAAGTTGGTTGCTCGCTCCATTGTTCCGAGAACGAAGTCTTGGTCATTTTGCCCATAAGGCATGGTTCGCATGTGTCAAATGATTCATAATCGAGAGACTCTAAAGTCCATCGAATGGAGCTTCTTCATGCGCTTGACACCAATGTGACCAAGGTGGCAGTGCCACAAGTATGTGGGACTATCGTTATCAACTTTACATCTTTTGGTGTTCACACTATGAATATGTGTTACATTACGCTCGAGATTCATTAAGAATAAACCATTGACCATCGGAGCATGACCATAAAACATATCTCTCATATAAATAGAACAACCATTATTCTCGGATTTAAATGAGTAGCCATCTCGCATTAAACGAGATCCTGATACAATGTTCATGCTCAAACTTGGCACTAAATAACAATTATTGAGGTTTAAAACTAATCCTGTAGGTAAATGTAGAGGTAGCGTGCCGACGGCGATCACATCGACCTTGGAACCATTCCCGACGCCAAGATCGTCACCTCGCCCTTCGCCATCTCCGTTTATTTCGCAGCTCTGCATGTGAGTTACAAATATGAGCAACGGCACCGTATCAAATACCGGGGAGTTACTACGAGTAATCGGTAAGGTACACATCAATTACATGTATATCAAATATACCTTTAGTGTTGCCGGCCTTCTTGTCCGCTAAGTATTTTGGGCAGTTCCGCTTCGGTGGCCCTTCCTTTGCAATAAAAGCACTCTGTCTCGTGTTTGGGTCCATTCTTTGACTTCTTCCGGCAACTTGCTTACAGGGCGCGCAACATCCTTGTCGTCCTTCTTGAAGTTCTTCTTACCCTTGCCCTTTTTGAACTTAGTGGTTTTATTGACCATCAACACTTGATGTTCTTTCTTGATTTCAACCTCTGCTGACTTCAGCATTGAGAATACTTCGGGAATCATCTGTTATTATATTTTGGAGTATTACTTTGGATGTCATGCTGCCTTTGGATTATTAATGGTTAGTATGATTATTTTCATGATGCTAGTCGATGTTCTGTTACTGTTGCTTGGAGTATTAATTTCAGAGATGATGTTTATGTGTGGATCTTAGCTGGATAGCCTTGTTCTTGTTATTAGAGTAGTAGAGTTATTGTTTTCATATTCATCATGATAGAAATGTTATGCTATCCTTGGAGTATTTTGATATGATGATATTATGCTCAGATTGTTTGTTGGATATTGCTATGACTTGGATTATAGTTTGATAGTTGATATCGGAGTATCAGTTATCACAGTTATATTTTTGGGGATAAATTATGTCATTAAGTTGGTCAGGTGCCACCGAACCGGGCTTTCTCCAGTGCAACCACATTTGCCTTTATGGGAAGGCCCTGATGTGTTGCTATTGCCGTGTCTCTCGCCGGTGCCTCCAACGAGGGAATGGGCGCGCGCTACCCTGATCAGGTAGGCAGACATAAGCCTTGTGTGCCCGTGGTTGTTGTTATGTGCACATGACCCCGTTTGGGACGGTTTATTGTTTTGGCCACGACGGTGGCCGTTGGTGTCTTTGGTAGACACGGGGCCACCCAGGACTAGCCCAGTGGGGAGTGAGTCGGAGTGGCCGGGAGAGTGTCATGGCAGTAGATCGGTTTTTTCGGAACGCCGTTGGTCCACCTGAATGGGAGTGTGAGGCCATGGGTTCCGTGGTGTGGGTAAAGTGCGCTACCTCTGCAGAGTGTGTTTGTTTAAACTATTGATAGCCACGTCCTCGGTCATGGGCATGGGTTCGTACTAGGTCACACCGTTCGATCAACACTCACATGACGGAATGACTTATAGGTGATTTATATGTTGATATTTTGAGCAGTACAGATTGGCAGGATGTGATGATGTTGGAGACCAAGTGTTGGTCATGGTAGTGATCACCGGAAATATCACCGTTTGAGACCAGTGTTGGTCATGGTTGTGATCAACGGAAAGATCACTGTTTGGTTACAAGACCACGAGGTTGGTCCGTTTGTGATCCGTGAATGATCACCGTTTGGTTTTGATCACGAGGTGATCGATATGGTATATTGCTTGGCCGGTTAGCCAAGAATGAGATTGTTGTTGGGAATGAGATGTTGGTTTATCAGTATTGTAGTAGTTTCATATCATGCTTAGTAGTTGTTGTCGTATCATGGTAGATGTTAATTTAATTAACCTGCTTAATGCTATGTTGTTGCCTTGCTTTGATGTTTTTGGTTGTTGTGAGCTTGCAAGTACATTCAATGTACTGACCTGGCGTGTCATGCCAGATTGCAGATGATGCCGTGATTGCTTGATTGCTTGTCGTGGTTTCCGTTCGTGCAAGCTAGATCGTGTCCCAGCCAGAGTCCCTGCGGAGTGGAGTTCACCACCTTCGTCGTCGTTCCGCTGCTAGAAGTATTCCGCTGCTACGAGTTGTTCCGCTGCTAGCATAGAGCAAGTGTAGTATCGTAGGCGTAGTGTCGCCATGCTGATGTGCTTCTTTGTAACATCAGACCCTTGTATTATTATTCTTGTAATAAGAGTTGATTTGTTTTATGTAAAGCAGTGTCGTATTCCAGAGACTTCTCCTCGGTCTACGAAATGGAATATGGGCGTTCGGTTTCTCGAGCCGGGTGCCACGAGCTTGGTATCGAGCAGTGTCCGGTCAGGGCGCCCTAGTCAACGCGCGGTAGAAACCGGTAGAAATCGGTAGTTTAAAGTCCGGCTTGTTTATTGCATTTGGTTGCTGCATTTGTTTGTTGCATAGCATGCATATAGCCTTAGTATTTGTTGCTAACGGTTTATCTGGTGAGTTCAGCTGGCATCGGTTGAGATCCACTATAGCTCAGCTCCTGCATTTCCCCAGTTTTCTTTTCTTGTTCGTTCTTCGGTGTTTGGTGTCATTTCTGTCCCAGCAGAGTGATGCCAAGTGATCCCGACACCGTTTGCAAAAATGGTGCTCGGGTATCTCGCCGATATCCTCCTTTCAGCCCCACCTATCGTTTCGGTGATGGACATGCTTCTATCCCGAATCGCTCTTTCATTTTGTCGTGTTGGCAACCCTTAATGATCTTAGTTATCAAGAAAGGGCAATGTCAGCAGCCTCAGTTTCCCCCCGCTATCCTATTCCTTGGACGAGTACGGATCTTTTTCCGTCCGCTTGATAATAATGTGGTTACGACCTTCGTATCCCACTACATGATTACCGAGTGCATCCTCACCTTCGAGCTAGTCCGGGTTGCTGCCTGGCTAAGCTAGCACTTGGTGTAGCGCTGTTTACACCAATTCTTCCACACATTTATTCGTCCTCATGCACATCGTCACAGCATGCTAGATCGTAGAACCGGAGATCCCGCGAGATTTGTGTGCTTAAGTAGGCATGCATATTGTGTGACTAGCAGTAATATGTGATGTTGATTGTGTATGAATTGATTATTGTTGTGTGATTTTGCTTAGTTGAGTTTTCTTTTGCTTCTTTCTTTTTGGGCCCCGGTGTTACATTATTTTTCCCCTATAAAGAGTTGCTCATCAACCAACACCGGACTCAAAGAAGCAACAAGGAGTTTCAGCGTTCCTCCCTAGCTGTTGGCCTAGGACAATGTGCATCAGCCGCTGGAAGGTCGCCCCAGCGTTGCGCAACCCGAACGGCATGCAGGTGTAGCAGTATACCCCGCACGGGGTCAAGAAGGCGGTCTTCTCCACGTCCTCCACCGCCATCTTGATCTGGTGGTAGCCCGAGAACGCGTCCAGGAAACACAGCAAGTCGCACTCGGCGGTGGAGTCGACGATTTGGTCGATGCACGGAAGCGGGAACGGGTCTTGAGGGCAGGCCTTGTTGAGGTTGGTGAAGTCGACACACATGCGTTCCTTCCCGCCTTTCTTTGGCACGACGACTGGGTTCGCCAGCCATTCCGGGTATAGGACCTCGCGAATGACACCTACCGCTTCCAGCTTGCGAGTTTCCTGGACGATGAAGGACTGCTTCTCCGTGGATTGTCGTCGCGCCTTCTGCTTCACAGGGCGCACATTGGGGCAGACCCTTAAGTGATGCTCGATTACCCCCCTTGGGACCCCTACCAGCTGCTTCGGTTCCCAGGCGAATACCTCCTTGTTCGCGCGCAGGAACTTCACCAATGCCTCCTCTTGACCCGGGTCGAGGTTGGCGCCTATGGTGAAGGTGGCTCCCGAGGATCCATGTTCCTCGACCGGCACTTGCTTCATTTCGGCCCGATCTTGGGTGAACAGCTGCTTCTTCTTCGTCGGCGCGGCCTCCTTAGCCCCTGGGGCGGCTTCGTCGGTCGGGTGCTTTGCCGCTGCAGCCTTGAAGGCGAGCTTGAGGGCCGTCAGAGCCTCCTTGGTGTCTCCAGCCACAGTGAGGACGCCACTGCTGTCCGGCATCTTCATGAGGTTGTAGGCCGGATGGGTCGCTGCCATGAACTGAGCTAAGGCAGGGTACCCGAGGATGGCGTTGTACGGGAGGCCGATGCGGGCGATGTCGAAGTCGATCAGCTCGATGCGGTAGTTGTCCCGGGTACCGAAGGTGACCGGAAGGCGTATCTGCCCCAAGGGGCTGGTGGATCCGCTACCGACTCCGGAGAAAGGCTTGGTGGGGCGGAGCCGGCCGTACGGCACGCGAAGCAAGACGAAAGCTTCTATGGAGAGCATGTTGAGGCGTGCTCCGCTGTCGATGAGTGTCTTGGTCATGGCGACGTTGCAGATGGTGGGCGTGTAGAGCATTGGGAGCGCACCCGAGCCGGCGGTGGTAGCGTGGTGATCCCCTGAGTGAAAGGAGAGGTCGGCCTTAGGCGCCGCCCATCCTGGAGGGGCCCCCTGCTGCACAGAGGCGGCGCCGATCTGGCGGAAGAACTACTTGACGTGGCGGTCCGAGGGTGGTGCTTGCGAGCCGCCGAGGAGGGCCGCGACGGCGGCAGGCACCAGTGCCGCGAAGCGTGCGACGAAAAGGCCGCACAGCTCTTCCCAAGAAGCCACAAAGGATCCTGGCAGGTTGAGCAGCCAGGCGCGCGGCGCGCCAGCGAGGGCCATGGGGAACCAGTTGGCCAGGACCTTGTCGTCGCCCCCCGCATCCAGAACGGCCTCCTCATACGCCAGCAGGAAGGTCGACGGATCCGCCGTGCCGTCGTAGCGAGGCGGCATCTCCGACCTGAACTTGGGCGGCCACTACACCCGTCGTAAGGCGGGGGTGAAGGCCCTAAGCCTCCTAGCGCCGCTGTGGTCGCCCGTCAGTCCAGTCGGAGGAGCAGCACCGGCCATGGGGACCGAACGGAGAGGCAGAGCCGGCGGGGGAGCGAAACTTCGGTGCACCCCTATCTGTTGCGCCAAATGTCGGATTCTGCGTTCCGGCAAACCCTTAAGGTTCGAACACTGGGGTGCGCACGAAGGTCTCTCCCTTCCTAGCTCGCTCTTGCAACGATCTCAAGGCCTAGCTCGCCGAACCCAACGAACAAGAGACACGAGAGTTTATACTGGTTCGGGCCACCGTTGTGGTGTAATACCCTACTCCACTGTGGTGTGGTGGATTGCCTTGTAGGCTGAGGATGAACAGTACAAGGGATGAACGGCCTCCTGAGGAGAGGTGTTCTTGAGCTCGATGAGCTTGTGTGTGTGAGGATGGTCTGAATGATCCGTCCCCTACTAGGGTGGTGGCTAGTCCTATTTATAGAGGCCCTGGTCCTCTTCCCAAATATTAGGCGGGAAGGGCTCCCACAACGGCCAATTTTGAAAGGAGACAACTAGTACAAGCTATCCTGACAAAAGGTGGTCTTCGCCTGCCAAAGGCTCTGGTGGTGACGCCGTCGTGGGCTCCGCGGTGACCTCCGCCCTGCTGTCCTACTGGTCTTGGTCTTGTTGCACCAATATGGGAACTTTTGCACGATGCCTCGGGACTCCTCAAGCGCTTGCCCTTTAGCACCAAAGAGGCAACGGTACTCTCGCCACGGGCGCCCTTTGGTCTTGGTCGTCATGGCTCACGTCACGTGCACCTCGCGAGGTGCCCCTTGCATAGATATCTCCGCTCCTCGAGAGCCAGCCTAGGGAGGCTGCCCCTGAGGAGGTCTTGCATCGTCTGCCTCGCGAGGCTTGGCCCCTCGCGAGGGTCTTGAGTGGTTGTAGATGAAGATGGGCTGTACCAGGCTGCTGGCTGAGCCACGCCCTGGGCCGCAGGCAGGCAAGTCTGGGTACCCCCGTTCCCAGGACGCCGACAGAAACCCTTGGCAGCAGCGTCGTCATCGTCGCGATCCTTCTTGGAGGTGTTGATAGGTGCCGGCGCTTTGGAGTCTTGGAGCCTAGTGGAAGATCCTGGTGGGCGCAGCGATCACGAGGCTTCTTCGTTTTTGTTGATCCGCCGTTGTCGGCATTTATTTATTTTATTTTTGCTCTTTCTCTGTCGTTTCTTTTGGACGTGACTGTGCTGCTTCCGCCCCAGCACCTATCCCTGTATGGTTCGGTTGGTTGTTTTGTATACAAAGCGGGGGGAAACCCTTTTTCGGCATCAAATGATAAGAATCCGCAACCGCTCGAGCTATATACACATTACTTCACGGCATACGCCTACTCGGTACAACTCATGGGAACTCTACTTCCCTATGTCCCACATAGTGTGGAAGGGTTTGGCTCCTCCTAAAGTCAGGTTCTTCACTTGATTGATCATTCAAAATAGAATATGAACCATCAATAGATTGATCAAGCATGGGTGACCAAACTACCCCCATTGCCTCCTATGCAAGAGGGAGGAAGACTCCAGGACGTACCTATTCTTCAAGTGTTATTTCACCCTTCACCTTTGGAGCCTGGCCAATGAGTGGCTACATCCAGAGAACTTTGACACATTCTCTTGCACATTGATGGATGCGGCAAATACTTTGCCTCAATTTCCAAAAAATAAAGGATTGGTTTAAAATTCTAGAAATAGTTCGTACTTATTCCTTCTTCATAAAATGAGGACTCATTGCCAGCAAATATAATAGAGCCGCATGAGATTGTAGAAGCAGATATCGTCCACTGAGAATAGTGAGACACTCCCTCTGTTCACCTATATAGGATGTTTTAGACTAATCATACGAGTCTCTAAACCATCTTACAAGTACGTACTAGTATTTATGAACAGAGGTAATACTCGTCTGCACGAGGAAACACCTACTCATGCATGTAATGAATTGAAGCTACAACTGAACCGAAGCTATGATGGAAATTCATTTCTTTTTAGCGTGAAACAACCTTTTGCCAGGACAAACCAAACTTATGCACAACTGGCAGGCAATAAACAATGAACAGTCCTACAGGGAATAATGAGGAACAATTTCACTATCTAAAATGCATTGGTGAGTAAAACAAAACCATGCCTAAAAAGAACCAGGTTCAGACGCCTTTGGTAGATGATATCAAACGAGCAGCAGTATGCTGAGGAGCAAAGATAAAACTTGATGTCACACCATGATCATGGTCACTGAAACGAAAAGAAGGAGCGTTCAAGATATAGCACTTCAACGTACAAATTTTGTCCAGAGGACAACCCAGGGGTAACAGATTTAGCTTCAGACTTTCAGGTTTAGCCATCCACAAAAGTAAGTAGTCTTCAGGTTCAGTTGAAAGCTCAGAGGCCGAAGCACCACAAGATTAGATAAAATCCACGGCTTTGAAGTACTTTAAATCCATAGCGCCTCATAGCCAAAGATCTAGCACCAAAATAATAAATATAGACAGTCCAAGCAAGATACCCAACTGATGTATAGAGCCTTGTTTTTATGGCATCATAAACCAACAGGCATGCAATGATGCAAATGCAAAATTAGCATACCGTTCCTATTATTTCAGAATGATATCAATATACCACCATCTCTCACATGGAACAAATGCTACGAATCATAATTCAGTCCAAACAGTCCCAGTAATCCTCGGCTACATAGGCAGAAAAAAATAGTGCCATGAAGAATACAGCTGGAAGTCTAGAACAAGAATGCTTCTAGCGCAAAGTCGAAGACAAAAGTACAATTATGTGTAACAGCAGCAAGCATATACAGACGCAAAACTAACCACATTCTGAAACTTATCATCTTTAGAGCCAAAATAACACAGGAATAAAGTAATCTGACAGAATATGAACGCCATGTATCCTATTCAAATGATAACTAAAAGGAGAGACCTCTTGCATAGGGTAGAAAGCAATCACCGATCTGAAAGCACCTCAGAGGAAGTGCTCGCTAAGAACCTCGACGGATGCGCACTAAGGTGCATCTACATTCCATCAATCCTCCCTCATCCTCCATGATTCATATAAATCTCTCAAACTTGTCGTCGAACAGAAAGAATACCTTGTGGGGAGAGATGATCCTAACCTTGCATTCCAGGTACCTACATAAATGATACCTTCTGCTTTTTTGCACTTTGTCGAGCAGGTAAAATATGTAACAACAGAAATGTGCACATACAAGACAGGCTGAAAATCCCCTTTTTTATATAGATGCAGGTGTTGTCTGTCCCCTTGTTGGCAAGAAAATGGAAGGGAACAAGTACCTCACCCTTGACAACAGTGGACACAGATGAATAAACACAAAAATATACATGTGGCCTTGCTAACAAGGCTGCAAATTAATCTAGGATATAACTGCAGAGAGTAAACTAACAAATCAGCGTCCTGCAGTATAACTCAAACCCATAATACAGACTGTAGATTACTACAATAAGCTTGCAAAATAAGATTGATATAGAATATTGACATGCAGCGTATCCATAACATGATGAGAAGTGGGCATTCTGGATTCCAATTTACCAAGAATTCAGATAAGCCTGTACCCGGAACATCTTCACTGATGCACAATTTGACATAACTAATCCATCAGGCCACTACTAGGAATAACAAGGAATAGAACCGAACCCATTAAAGCATCATTAACATTTCCTGGGACAGTGGACTTAGAAGAACATTAATATTTCGTTGGTCTAGTGCTAGAGATAACTATGAAGCCAAACATAGAAGTTTTTTCTTCAACAAACTTATCTAAGCTCAATGAAAATACAGCAGAAGGAATATCTCAAAATCTTTTCCAGATGACCTGCCAAATATTCAACCTTCAAGCTATAATTAAGTATGGTAGTCAAGATCTGGATACCTATTTCCAGTACCAACACCAACACCAACATATGGAACCTTGCAAAAATAAAGCAGATACAGTACTCAGTCACCATCATCTTCAATGTAGACGTCACTCGTTGACATAGCCTTCCTTGCGCCCCTCAAAACCAGGGCGCATAAGCTTCTTCTCACGCTTCTCTATTTTGCGCGCCTTCTTCTCCTGTGCCCGCCCCTGGATGTTCTCCTTCCGCTTATTCTGCTTCTGCTTCTTCTTGATGTCCACTGTCCTCTGCCTGTCCTTCCACTCCTCCGCGTGCTTCTCCTGCCGCTTCTTATCCTTCTTCATGCTCTCTTTAATCAACTTGGGGTTGTCATGCACCTTCTCCCCAGCTGCACGCCTTGTTGCCACATCCCAGGCCATCTTGGTGGCCTTTTTAGGATCCTCCTTTGCCCGCTGCATCCGCTTAGCCTGCTCCAGCTCCTTCTTCTTGTTCTTGATCCTCCTCTTCTTCCTCCGCCTTGCTTCCTTCGGATCAACCAACACATTGCCATACATGATATCTGGTGCCTTCTCTTCCCCTTCCTTCTTGTGCTTCTTCCCATCCTTACCCTCTGCATCCCCGGTGCCATCCTCACGCTTCCGCTTTGTACCCTCCTCCTTCCCCTTCACCTTAGCACCCTTTGCCCTCTTACCCTTCTCCTTCTGGGGTTTATTCAGGAACTCTGGCCTGGTGCACCGGTTCCCACGGAGCTCTGTAATGCGGCGATGAAGCCGCTCTCGCAGCTCCTCGTAAGTCACCGACCGGTCTTCAGAAACAACTGCTGCTGGGGCCATCTGCATCTCCTCCTTCTCATCCTCTGCCTCCTCCTCCTCCTCTTCATCTCCCTCCTCGTTGCCCTGGTCATCGTCGCCACCCTCTGAGGTTGCATCGTCGTCGGACTCCTGGCTTCCGTCTTGTGAGTTATCCTCCTCCTCTTCCTTCTTCTCCTCCGCCTCTTGGTCGGCGACGGACTTCTTGAGAAGGTCCAGGGTGGAGGAAGGCGGCCCCGCGGGGTCGAGGCGGGCTCGGCGGGCAGCCTTGATATTGGCGCGGGACTGAGCCTTCATGGCCGCCTTGGCGGCCTTGGAGAGCCCCTGGTAGTAGGGGCGAACATCATCGTCGGCGGAGAGGTAGAAGCGCGGGGGTATAAGCTGCACGAGGGCGTCGAAGAACATGGAGTGCCCATGGATACCCTCGCAGTCAGCGGCTGCTGCTAGGAGCTCGGCGGCCTTGGCGCTGGCAACGGCGCAGTCGTGGTCGGCAGCCGCGGCGGCGGCGGCGGCGGAAGCCGAGGGTTTCCTGCCCATTGCGGCAAGCGTTTGGAGGGTTTCAGCGATGGAGGGGTTTGCTGTCTTTGGCCTTCAAGGGGGTCTATATTGTGGCTGCAGTTGTGGTTTTGGGTTGATGGGCCATACTGGGCTTCTAATGGATAACTATACAGCGCGCGAGCGATGTCGTGGGCGGTGGCCCTTCCTTCCGTCTGAGCCGAGAGAAATTATATCTCTCGCTTATAGCGAGAGCACCTACCTCTCACCTGAAGGTTTTCGTGTGCTGTAGAGTACTCGTCCAGCCCATTTTTATCGCTCGTCATGCTATTTCTAGTGAAGGCTCGTAGAGTACACGCGGGATTTTTGTTCCGAATTTTTTAACTTTTTGAAATGTGTATTTCGACAATGGATGCATATGCACCTAGGAGCCAAAGGCAATTACCGGTTATTAGCTAGCTTTATTTATTATTTTCAAAAAAAAAATTTATTTATCAATTATCATGGCAGTACAAATAGCATCAAAAATAATAATAAATACATCTAGGTCTGTAGACCATCTAGTGACGACTACAAACACTAAAGCGAGCCGAAGACGTTATCATGGCTAGCTTTATTAAAATTAGAATATGTTTGCATCGTCTACGAGCTTACTGGGCCCTTCCTTCCGTCTGAGCCGAGGGAATTATCTCTCTCTTATAGCGAGAGCACCTACCTTTCACCTTGAACTAAAAAAACCTACCTCTCACCTAAGGTTTACGTGTGCCATAGCCGAAGACATTATTATGGCTAGCTTTATTAAAATTAAAATATGTTTACGTCGTCTACGAGCTTACTAAGCCCTTCTTTTGGTCTGAGCCGAGAGAATTATATCTCGTTTATAGCGAGAGCACCTACATCTCACCTTTGCCTTAAAAAAACCTACCTCTCACCTAAGGTTTTCGTGTGCCATAAAATACTCGATCAGCCCATTTCTATCACTCATTTTTTTAGCGAAGGGCATCACAACTAGCTTTACTTATTATGTTTGCGAGAAAATTTTCTAATTTATTCATCAATTATTATGGTGTACAAATAGCATCAGAAATAATAAAAATTACATCTAGGTGTGTAGATCACCTAGTGACGACTACAAACATTGAAGCGAGCCGACGATCAAGGAAGGATGGCTCCTCTCCCCTCCTCTCCTCCCTCCCCCCCCCCCCCCCCACCCACCCACCAACCACCACCAATCTTCCATGGCGTCCACTGATCTAAGCCTCCATGGATGGGCTACTACATTGGGACTTCTCCCCCGGCCTTGCGGTCGCGGCTCAGGTGCGTCATTGTTTTGGATCCACTATTCGCTTCTCCCACTCTGGTACGACCAAAGAGTTCTTCTTGGTTGTAAGTTTCTCTTCGGCATCATTCCCTCTCAATGAAGAATCAGTGGCCATTGCACTACAATGTTGCATTGGTGGATTACCCTCGGGGTTAAATGTTCATCATTTGGAGGGCAGAAAATATCGATTCTCGGTTGCTTCTAATCGTGTTGGACATTTCATTTATGGGCTTAAGGATAGAGTTTGGCCAAATTTCGTATGTTATTTCAGTTTATTCCGACCAGCCATTCATGCACTCAATGAAAACCCATTGGCTTGGCATCTGGATCAAACCACCCAAGAAGTCATGTCCCGATCTCCTGTGGCAGTTAAATCACGCTTTCTCTGTACCAATATGGGTGGTTGTGTTGAAAAGTCATCTATGGAGATCCTCTCAAAAGTTGGTTTTTCTCCGTCCGTTGATTGGACGCGTTCTCCGCCGGTGACAATTCTCTGGCAACCGCCGACGAGCCGACAAGATCTTTTTGGTATGGACCAATTACCAGTATCTAATGAGCAGTTAATGCAAAATTCCATGGTTTTCGGCAAAGTTCAAATCAACATTAATGATCAGCCTGCTGAAGGTTTTTCTGCCATTACTCGGCGCTTCGAGGGGGGCCAATTCAAACATGATGCTTCGAATCAGATCCCAAGATTTATGCTTCGTCACATTTTGGATCATCACCGAGCGGGTATCTCGAAGGACAAAATTGCATCACTATGGAAAATCCCTTTTGTCCCGCCCATGGATTACATATATGACAAATTGCTAATCGGCCATAATTGTATTGATAATGATCATCTGGCCATTAATTGCCCAGGGCCCTATTGCAATATTTGTTTTGACAGGCCATGCACGTGCAGTTCACTGGACCATGCATCCATCCCACAACCAAAGGCCTCAGCCTGCCACTCATGTGGTTCCACGACCCATTTATTTTTCGAATGCCCGGCCAAATTTCATTGTGCTGCTTGTGGTTTTCTGGGCCATCTAAAATTCTTCGATAAGTCTGTCGGGGTGGTTCGTATGAAATGGATTCAATAAGATTGTGGACGATATGTTTCCTTATCAACAGCAGATTCCTTCCCTAACAATAACAATCATGCCGGATCAACACATGGAAATAATATTTCAAAGGATAAGGATTCGGTCTTTTCAGGGATACTGCCTTTAATAATGAATCGGGGACTAGGCGTAGGACGACCTATTGGGGAACGCAGTAATTTTAAAAAAAATCGTACGCACACGCAAGATCCATCTAGGTGATGCATAGCAACGAGAGGGAAGAGTGTTGTCCACGTACCCTCGTAGACCGAAAGCGGAAGCGTTATGACAACGCGGTTGATGTAGTCGTACGTCTTCACGATCCGATCGATCCTAGTACCGAAAGTACGGCACCTCCGTGATCTGCACACGTTTGGCTCGGTGACGTCCCACGAACTCTCGATCCAGCTGAGTGTCGAGGGAGAGCTTCACAAGACGACGGCATGATGACGATGATGATGAAGTTATCACGCAGGCTTCGCCTAAGCACTACAACGATATGACCGAGGTGGAATCGTGGAGGGGGCACCGCACACGGCTAAGACAACTGTCAACTTGTGTGTCTATGGGGTGCCCCCTTCCCCCGCATATAAAGGAGTGGAGGAGGGGGAGGGCCGGCTGAAAGGATCGATATAGTTGACTAGAGGGGGGGTGAATAGGCAACTAACAACTTTTTGCTTTTATTTACCAAATTAAACTTCCCATCAAAGTAGGTTCTCTAGATATGCAACTAGGTGGACAACCTATATGATGCAACAACCATAAGCACGCAAGCAAGCAAAGGATATAACACAAAAAGGCTTGCACAAGTAAAGGGATAAGATAACCAAGAGTGGAGCCGGTGGAGACGAGGATGTGTTACCGAAGTTCCTTCCTTTTGAGGGGAAGTGCGTCTCCGTTAGAGCGGTGTGGAGGCACAATGCTCCTCAAGAAGCCACTAGGACCACCGTATTCTCCTCACGCCCTCACACAATGCGAGATGTCGTGATTCCACTATTGGTGCCCCTGAAGGCGGCAACCGAACCTTTACAAACAAGGTTGGGGCAATCTCCACAACTTAATTGGAGGCTCCCAACGACACCACGAAGCTTCACCACAATGGACTATGGCTCCACAGTGACCTCAACCGTCTAGGGTTCTCAAACACCCAAGAGTAACAAGATCCGCGAGGGATTAGTGGGGGGAATCAAATTTCTCTTGGTGGAAGTGTAGATCGAGGCCTTCTCAAGCAATCCCAAGCAAATCAACAAGTTTGATTGGCCAAGGAGAGAGATCGGGCGAAAATGGAGCTTCGAGCAACAATGGAGCTTTTGGGGGAAGAGGTAGGTCAACTTTGGGGAAGAAAACCTCCTTATATAGTGGGGGGAACAATCCAACCATTACCCACCCCCCCCCCCAAACAGCCCCGCAGAGGGCGGTACTACCGTTGAGGGAAGCGGTACTACCGTTGGGCTCAGCGGTACTACCGCCTCGCAAGGTATCTTGCCATGTGATCTGGAAGGCGGGGAAAAAGGGACCCTAGCGGTATCGCCATGGTGGTAGCGCAGATCGCCGCTTCATCGCCACTGCATAGTACCTCACAATCCGACACGAGAAACGACCTCCTCGAATCGACGCGGTAGGGGCCTGGTACTGCAGCGGTACTACGACTGAGGACCCACCGGCAGTACTACCGCTGCGAAGCGGTACTACCGCCTGTGACCCCTAAGCGGTACTACCGCTCGGTACCGCGGTACTACCACTGGAACCAGACAAAGCCCCAAAGAGGAGGGAAGAGATCTCCATTAAAGCGGAAAGGCTCAGAGGGTGTGAAACGGATGTGTACGTATTGATTCCACCCTAGCCTTACCAAAGCGGACCCCCTCTTGATAGTACGGTGCCCTCTACGAAACTAGTCCACCGAAAAAGAAATGAAAGAGCTACACCGTCTTGAATGACACTCCGAGGGAAGGAAATCGTCTCGTGCCAAGGATGAATCTCTGAAACGCTCAAAGCACACGATTAGTCCGCAAACATGTTGTCATCAATCACCAAAACCACATCGAGAGAGATATGCCTTAACAATCTCCCCCTTTTTGGTGGATTGATGACAACCAGGGACTTGCACAAGGATAAGACATGAAAGTAAAGATACTTAGGACTATAAAATATAGCCGAGCTCCCCCTGAATGTGTGCACCTAGAAAGGAGTGGCTATGGAATGCACGACGCACACATTAGGATCAACACTCCCCCTATATTTTATAGCCCAACAATCTAAGCAAAGGAAATATGAGAGCAGGGTAAGTAAAACAATATAAGCATGCAACTCATAAGATACCAAGTACTAGATAGACATAGTAAAGATAACGATAAGGTAGCATATGCCTCACACCATATGTATAGAACTTAGGTCTCACAGGCATAAAACCAAACAAAGCAAAGCAAAGGGCGAACACAAAGCACAACGACACGCTCGCAGCACGGCAACGAAACAAATCCCTAAAACTCTCTCCCCCTTTGGCATCGAGACACCAAAAGGGCAAAGAGCGATGCTACGGCTCCAGGTGATAGCAAGCTGAGGATCACGAGCATCACATCCCTGCGGGATCGTCTGCACCGGGAACTGCTCGGCGTCCGAATTGGTCCACGAGCAATGCTGGTGAATCCACTCCTCTTCCTCAGTGATCTGACCCTCTGACCCACTGACAACGGTCGCACCTAGCTGACGCATGAGCTCCTTGTGACGCCCCCTGGCCTTCTTCTCCGCCACATGAGTCATGTACTTACCATGATACTCCATGCAGAAGAGCTTCTTCATCTTGTGCTTGAGCTTCTTTGCCCAAGAGGGCTCTGTCCCAGAAGGCTCATAGTCCTCATCATCATCATTGGCCTCATCGCCGTCCTCGATCTCCATGTCAGCAGCAGAAGATGGACCCCCGGATTTAGGAGCGGGGGTGTCCCAATTGTCCTTCTTCCTCAGACGCTTGATCTCATGAGACACCAAATCTCCAGTTTCCAGCCCAACCTTGGGATAGACGCGTGCCCAAGCCTTCTCAATGAGCAACATGATGAACGGACCATAGATCGGGCACTTGTGCTCAGAAACGGCAGAAAGAAGCTCAGACCACATCACATGA
Organism: Aegilops longissima; assembly: GCA_021605205.1. Taxonomy (NCBI): domain Eukaryota; kingdom Viridiplantae; phylum Streptophyta; class Magnoliopsida; order Poales; family Poaceae; genus Aegilops; species Aegilops longissima. The sequence goes on along the minus strand of CM038681.1, from coordinate 426,072,930 downwards.
GAAATATCTAGAGACTAGCCAGTGTTTGCTTCCTTCTCATGCTGGCAGAAGAGAAGCATGTCCACGAGATAAGAGTGAACCATATCCAGATTCCTTATGCGACGGAAGAGAGTCTCTCGAAAGACACGATGAAGGACATCGAGAAAGGTAGACAGCTCATAGGTTTCCTTCTTAGTCACAGGGTGAACCTTCACAGTACAGTAGGGCCAGAGTGCTTGTTTGTGAGTAGAGTTTGCATTGCGGTGAGGTCGAAAGCCAACAGGAGTCTCAAGCCCATGATCTTCCACATGAAGTAACTCCATGAAGGCCTTCCACTTGACAGGGAGCAACTTGCCATTTGTCATCCAAGTCAGAGTCCTTTCTGCATCAGTCCCAAGATGGACAGTGGCATAGAATTGAGCCACCAAATCAGCATCGAAATCCTTGTTGAACTGCATGATCCCGAGAATGTTCAACGAGAACACATCCAAGAGCTTCACCAAAGTACTCGTGATCCTTTTCCATGGCATCCGTGTCGATGGAGCTTAACGTTAACAAAGAGATTCTTCTTGGCTTTGATCACGCCAAAGAAGATGGCAAACTAAAAGCGGTTCCGAATCAGCGGTTGACCAAATTGGGTTCTTGGGCTTCCTCATAGGGGTTACGGCGACGCTTTCCCGTAACTCCTTGGCGGTCACCTCGATCCACAGCCTTGCCCTTGGCTTCGCCTGTTGGCAGGTTTCTTTTGGAGTTGAGGCAGAGATGGCGCACTGGAGGAAGCACCCGCAAGCGGTGGTGGAGCACTGGAGGAACCACCTGCTGACTCAGAAGTGCGGTAGCGCTTTGAAGATGCACGACCGGGGTTGATACGGTGGGCCTGCTGCTCAGGAAGATCATCACCTGGAACCAAACACACGAGCAACAGAAACAACACGAAAGAAAGAGCATAAGCCACCAAACGAAACAACATGGATCAAGGTGTGGTAGGAAATGATGGAACTGGGCATCCTGCGGTAGTACCGCTCAAGATGAGCGGTAGTACCGCTCAAGATGGGGAACGGCGGTTCCCTACTGCCGTGGACAGATCCAGCACTACCGGGAGGCCAAATTCAAAAATTAATCCTACCAAACATCAATCCAAAGGGCCTAGAAGCTATCTCCATGATACTCAATCCTCTTCATAGCCAAAAACAAGAAAAACAATGCCTATTTCCCCTAAGAACTAGATGCAAGATCTAGGCAAAGAGAAAACGGGAACATGGGCAATACCGGCATCCATGGCTGGAGGACGAGGTGGGGAACGACTCCATCGGAGGAAATGGAGAGGAACGACCCGAAAACGACGGCCGGCCGGAGCCCTTCCGCGGCGAGGCGTCGCTGGAGCGACGAGGAAGACGAGCAAGTGGGGGCGAATGGGTATGGGAAGAAAATAACTCCCCCTCCCCTGATATAACCCCCAACTCCCGCCCCGTAGCGGTAGTACCGATGGTGAGGGCGGTAGTACCGCTTGACCCTTATAAGCGGTAGTACCGCGCTCGCAGCGGTAGTACCGCTCAGCCGCAAGGAGAACTAGGCCAAAAAGGATTTAGCTCAAGAGAGAAAGACGAGACAAAAACAGGAAAACACACACACACAAAACCAACAAAGAGAGCGAGAAACACACACCTCTCCAAGAGAGGGCGGTGGCCATGGCCACCTATGTTTGAGTCAATTGGTATGGCACCACGAAGAATTATCCTTGGGCCCATGACAAAAACTCGTCTTTGAAGCACAAGTACCATAAAAATGGCTAATGTGAAAGAGTTGATCTATTTATGCATAATGGGGGGGGAGGGAGAGTTCATTGAGAGAACACCACTCCCCCTATATCCATGCCTACACCTAAACAAGATAACAAGTTGAGTATGGTGGGGTGTGCAAGGGTTCAAGCAACATTAATCGAATCAATGATATTTAGTTCATGCCTTAACTCGCGAAATCTTGCTTCATCCAAAGGCTTCGTGAATATATCCGCAAGGTTATCATGAGTGTTGACATAGTTGAGCTCAATCTCCCCTCGCCTAATGTGATCCCGGATGAAGTGATACCGAATCTCAATATGTTCGTCTTGAAGTGTTGCACCGGGTTGAGAGAAATCTTGATGGCACTTTCATTGTCACACCAAAGAGGCACTTTGTCACAAATGACACCATAATCCTTTAAAGTTTGCCTCATCCATAAGAGTTGTGCACAACAACTACCGGCCGCCACATACTCCGCTTCGGTGGACGAGAGAGACACACAACTTTGCTTCTTGGAAGACCAACTCACCAAAGAGCAACCAAGGAATTGGCACCCTCCGGAGGTGGACTTCCTATCCACTTTGTCTCCCGCCCAATCGGAGTCCGAATATCCTACAAGCTTGAAGTTTGCTCCTCTTGGGTACCATAAGCCAAAGTTTGGGGTATGAGCCAAATATCGAAAGATTCGCTTGACCGCCACATAGTGGCTTTCCTTAGGTGCAGCTTGAAACCATGCACAAATTCCCACACTCAACATGATATCTGGTCTAGATGCACAAAGGTAAAGCAAGGAGCCAATCATGGAGTGATATACCTTTTGATCCACCGCTTTACTATTGGGATCAATGTCAAGTTGGTACTTGGTGGGCATTGGAGTGGAAGCCGGCTTGACATCACTTAGCTTGAATCTCTTGAGCATGTCTTGAGTGTATTTGGCTTGGTTGATGAAGGTTCCTTCTCTTCTTTGCTTCACTTCGAATCCGAGGAAGAACTTCAACTCTCCCATGGAAGACATCTTGAACTTTGAGGTCATGAGATTGGCAAATTCCTCATTGAAAGCTTTGTTAGGGGAACCAAAGATAATATCATCAACATATAGTTGGCACACAAACAACTCCCCTTTGACCTTCTTAGTAAAAAGAGTGGGGTCGATTAGCCCAACTTCAAATCCACGATCTTGTAACAACTCGGTAAGGTGGTCATACCACGCACGTGGGGCTTGTTTAAGGCCATAGAGTGCCTTATCGAGTTGATACACTTGATCAGGAAAGTAGGGATCCTCGAACCCGGGGGGTTGTTTGACGTAGACCACTCATTAATGGGACCATTAAGAAAAGCACTCTTCACATCCATTTGTTGCAACTTAAAATTATGATGAGAAGCATAGGCAATTAACATGCGAATGGACTCAAGATGAGCAACGGGAGCAAAGGTTTCACCGTAGTCGATACCCTCGACTTGGGAGTAGCCTTGTGCTACCAAATTAACGAGCCTTGTTGCGAATGATAGTTCCATGAGCATCTTGCTTGTTCTTGAATATCCACTTGGTTCCAATGACATTATGGTTCCCGATTGGCCTTGGCACCAATCTCCACACCTTGTTGTGCTCGAAGTTGTTGAGTTCTTCATGCATCGCATTTAGCCAATACGGATCCTCTAGAGCTTCATAAACCTTTTGAGGTTCCACACAAGAGACAAACGCATGATGTTCACAATAGTTTGCTAATTGTCTACGAGTGCTTACCCCCTTAGTTAAGCTTCCAAGCACATTCTCCATGATGTGCCCTTTGGTGGTGAGCTTGGAAGCAATCTTGGCGGCACGACGCTCCAATTCCTCCTCGGAAGTGAGATGAGGAGAGGAAACTTGATCATCTTGAGCGTCGTCATCAGCTTGTTCTTGATCTTGAGCTTGCTCTTGATCTTGAACTTGCTCGGAGGAGTGAACTTGACTTTGGGCATCATTGGTGGTTCACCACCATCTTGAGAGAGATCTTGCCCTTGGTCTTGTTCATTTGGTTGGGGGCCTTCACTATGTTCTTTGGAAGCGTGTGGGTCTTGAGTTGGTGATGGTTCCACTTGAGTGGAACATTGTCCTTCTCCTTCGGCCACAAGGGGTTCCTCAATGGGTATGATAAAACCAACACCCATTCTTCTTATGGCTTGGGGAGGAATTTCATCACCTACATCACAAGTACCACTTTGCTCCACTTGGGAGCCGTTATTTTCATCAAACTCAACGTTACACGTTTCCTCAATAAGTCCCGTGGACTTATTGAGAACACGGTAAGCGTGAGAGTTTGTAGCATAACCAACGAATATGCCCTCATAATATCTAGCCTCAAATTTAGACAAACGAAAACCTTTCTTGAGAATGAAACACTTACACCCGAACACCCGAAAGTACTTGAGGTTGGGCTTGTTACCGGTGAGTATCTCATATGGAGTCTTGTTCAAGCCTTTGCGGAGATAGAGTCGGTTTGAAGCATGACAAGCGGTGTTGATGGCTTCGGCCCAAAAGTTGTAGGGAGACTTGAACTCCGCCATCATGGTCCTTGCCGCATCCATCAACGTCCGGTTCTTCCTCTCCGCAACACCATTTTGTTGAGGGGTGTAAGGTGCGGAATATTGATGCTTGATCCCCTCATCACTAAGAAAATCATCCAAGGTGTAGTTCTTGAACTCGGTGCCGTAATCACTTCTTATTGTCAAGATCTTGCATTGTGTTGACGTTGGGCTTCATTTGCAAACTCAATGACAGTTTGTTGGGTCTCACTCTTCCTCTTGAAGAAATACACCCAAGTGTATCTTGAATAATCATCCACAATCACCAATCAATACTTCCTCCCCCCAAGACTATCAAAGGATGGAGGCCCAAAGAGGTCCAAATGAAGGAGCTCCAAAGGCCTCTTCGAGTAAATGATAGTCGTGGGAGGGTCAGCCTTCTCATGTAGCTTTCCTTCGATACAAGCACTGCAAGCACGATCTTTAGCAAAGCTAACATTCGTTAGTCCATGGACATGGTCCCCCTTGAGAAGATGTTGCAAAGATCTCATATTGACATGGCCTAGGCGGCGATGCCAAAGCCATCCCACGTCAACTTTAGCCATTAGGCATGTCGCGGTCTTAGTGGGTCGCTCCGAAAAGTTAATCACATATAGACCGTTTTCGACATGCCCAACAAAGGCTACTTTAAGAGTCTTGCTCCACAAGAGGGCCACGATATCGATATAAAAGAATGTGGCAAAGCCCATGATTGCAAGTTGACGAACGGAAAGTAAATTGTATGCAAGGGACTCAACAAGCATGACCTTCTCGATCGTGAGATCATGAGAAACGACAACCTTGCCGAGTCCCAATACCTTAGAAGATGATGCATCACCCCACTCGACATTGGTGGGCATAGATGGAGTCTTGAGTACGTCCACCACCAAGTCCTTGCTTCCGGTCATATGATTTGTAGCTCCACTATCGAGCAACCATGATCCCCCATCGGAAGCAAACACCTACAAGAGATCAATGCTTGGTTTTAGGTACCAATTTTGTAATGGGTCCTTTGATGTTAGTGACAAGGGTCTTAGGAACCCAAATAGACCATTCAATGTACTCATAAGGAGAACCAACAAATTTGGCATAAACATGCCCATCACTAGCACGGCGCAACACATAAGAAGGATTAAAGTCGCCGGCTTTGTTGGGAAGAATGGCATTGCCCTTCTTGACACTATCACCCTTCGCATTGTTCTTCTTCTCCTTGGAAGCACCCTCTCCCTCTTTCACAAAGGTTTGCTTGAGAGGAGGAGGTCGTTTGGTCTTATCATTCTTCTTCTTGTTCTTGGGCTTTGGTGCGAACCCAATCCCCTCCTTGGCCACAACTTCCTTTTGATTGCTCAAAAGGTCGTTGAGGTTCTTCTCACCTTGTATTCATGACACAAGGCCTTTCTCAAGTTGCTCCTTCAACTTAGCATTTTCCTCAATAAGATGCACATGCTCACAACATGGGTTAGTAGCATTTGCATTATCAATTAAAACCATATGAGGAAAAGTGGCTTTCTCCTTGGTTAGCTTCACTTGGAGTTGATCATGAGACTCCTTGAGGCTAGCATGAGTACCTTTCAAGGCCTTGTGAGCCTTGTCAAGTATATCAAACTCCTCCTTGAGTCTAGCAAGATCAACCCCAAGTTTGGCCTTCTCGGAATTTAGCACACGAGAAACAACAAGAGCATGATCAAGATCTTTCTTTAATTTAGCATGATCATCGTTGTGTGACTCCTCAAGAGCCAAATGAAGACCACGCTCTTCCTCTAGAGCATTGGAAAGATCCGAAATCTCATCGGCATAGTCTCGACTATGCCCCTCCATCTTAGAGATGGTATCTTCGTGAGCCTCGATCATGTCATTGGCTTCACCAAGTTGTTCCAAGAGAGCAACGAAGTGCTTCTTGGATTTACCCTTGAGTTTACCCATAAAGGATTCAAACTCATTCTCCTCCACCTTAGACCCCTCATGTTCATCAATGCAATCCGTCAAAGAGGGATGATCAATGAAGGTAGTTTTGATGTTGGGGGTTACCTTGTTGGTGGCCTTAGCCATGAGGCACTTGGCGATGATGCTCTCATTAGGAGAATCGAAGAGAGACACCCGTGGAGTCGTCGCAATGGAAACGGAGGCCATGGGAACCGACCCACCATCTTCATCATCATCATCCTCTTCATTGTACCACCAACGCCTTGTGAGGAGTCTTCTTGGTGAAGTTGCTCTTGTTGGGGAAAGACTTGGCCTTGTCCTTTCGGATGAACTTGCCACCGTTGTCTTCCCTCTTCTCATAAGGGCACTCCGCAACAAAGTGACTCACATTGCCACAATTATAGCAAGTTCTCACACGTTGCTTGACCTTAGCGCCATTTGAGTTGCTTTTTTTGAAGTTGGGCCTTGAGTTCTTCTTGTTCCAAAATTGCCTAGACACAAGGGCCATGTGTTCATGATAGTCATACTTTGTATCTTCGGGGTTGCTCTCCTCTTCTTCCTCTTCTTCCTCTTCTTCCTCTTCTTCAACACAAACCTTGGCCTTCAATGCAAGGTTGGGCTTCTTTGCTCTTTGAGAGCGAAGTACCGCATTGTCAGCGGTCTTGTCCAATATGCTCATAGCCACAAACTCATCCAACACCTCACTTGAGGTCAAGGTGTGGAAGTCCGGCCTTTGACGAATGACGGAGGACATGGCCTTGTGGTAAGGCATCATTGACTTGAGGAATTTTCGCTTGATCCAATTGTCATTCGTGTCCTTGCTCCCATGATCTCGGAGTGAAACCGCGAGTTTGGTTACTCTCCGATAAAGCTCACGAGGTTCTTCATCCTCTTTCATTGCAAACTTGTCGGCTTCATCTTGCACCACTTCATAGTTGGAGCGTTGAATGCTTGCACTTCCTCGATAGAGGGACACAACTTGGAGCCATGCATCTTTGGCCATGGCGTAGGGCCGGAGGTGAGGAAGATCTTCCGGTGGAATTGCATCTTGGATGATGAAGAGAGCATTCTCATTGAATTGATTATCCGCGGCTTCTCTAGGAGTGAAGTTGCTTCGGTCGTATGGATAAAACCCTTCTTCAATGATTCTCCAAAGATTAGTATTCACATGATTTAAATGACGCTTAAAATGGTAGACCCAAGAATCAAAGTCATCCCTTTTATCAATCTTGGGGGGAGGACCGGCATGATTCAAGTGAGAAGAAGGAATCGGTCCACCATAAACGGGTGGAGGTTCCACATGGGCAAAGATGCCGGTGCCATTCTTACCACTAGAAGAAGGATCTTTCTCACTAGTAGCTTCCCCCTTGTCGGGGTTAGCATCCGTCACCTTGTTAGCGAGATCACCCACTTTCAACAGTGCGGTGGAAAGTTTAAGCCCTTCTATGAATTTATTAAACATGCTTTCAACCTCGGTCGTCATGGAGGTCTTCAATGTGTCCAAAGCCACATTGAATTCCTCATGAGAGATCAAGGTTTCCCCATCGGCCGTAGACGAGATCGGATTCACACCGGAGTGCTCTTCCGCTCCGTCTACGGTGTAAACCATACTCTTTGGACGGCAAAGTCCTTAGAAAAGAGATGAGGCTATGATACCAATTGAAAGGATCGATATAGTTGACTAGAGGGGGGGGGGGTGAATAGGCAACTAACAATTTTTAGCTTTTCTTTACCAAATTAAACTTTGCATCAAAGTAGGTTGTCTAGATATGCAACTAGGTGGACAACCTATATGATGCAACAACCATAAGCACGCAAGAAAGCAAAGGATATAACACAAAAAGGCTTGCACAAGTAAAGGGATAAGATAACCAAGAGTGGAGCCGGTGGAGACGAGGATGTGTTACCGAAGTTCCTTCCTTTTGAGGGGAAGTGCGTCTCCGTTAGAGCGGTGTGGAGGCACAATGCTACTCAAGAAGCCACTAGGGCCACCGTATTCTCCTCACGCCCTCACACAATGCGGGATGCCGTGATTCCACTATTGGTGCCCTTGAAGGCGGCAACCGAACCTTTACAAACAAGGTTGGGGCAATCTCCACAACTTAATTGGAGGCTCCCAATGACACCACGAATCTTCACCACAATGGACTATGGCTCCACGCTGACCTCAACCGTCTAGGGTGCTCAAACACCCAAGAGTAACAAGATCCGCTAGGGATTAGTGGGGGGAATCAAATTTCTCTTGGTGGAAGTGTAGATTGAGGCCTTCTCAAGCAATCCCGAGCAAATCAACAAGTTTGATTGGTTAAGAAGAGAGATCGGGCGAAAATGGAGCTTGGAGCAACAATGGAGCTTTTGGGGGAAGAGGTAGGTCAACTTTGGGGAAGAAGACCTCCTTATATAGTGGGGAACAATCCAACGTTACCCCCAAACAGCCCAGAGAGGACGGTACTATCATGGGCTCAGCTGGTACTACCTCCTCACAAGGTACTTGCTAGCAATCTGGAAGGTAGGGGAAAAAGGGACCCTAGCGGTACAGCCGCGGTGGTAGGACAGTACTACCGCTCATGAGCGGTACTGCCGCTCTACTACCGCTGCATAGTACCGCACAATCCGACACGAGAAACGACCTCCTCGAATCGACGCGGTAGGGGCCTGGTACCGCAGTGATACTACGGCTGAGGACCCACCGGCGGTACTACCGCCTGTGACCCCTAAGCGGTACTACCGCTCGATACCGCTGGAACTAGACAAAGCCCCAAAGAGGAGGGAAGAGCTCTCCATTGAAGCGGAAAGGCTCAGAGGGTGTGAAACGGATGTGTACGTGTTGATTCCACCCTAGCCTTACCAAAGCGGACCCCCTCTTGATAGTATGGTGCCTTCTACCAAACTAGTCCACCGAAAAAGAAACGAAAGAGCTACACCGTCTTGAATGACACTCCGAGGGAAGGAAATCGTCTCATGCCAAGGATGAATCTCTGAAACGCTCAAAGCACACGATTAGTCCGCAAACTTGTTGTCATCAATCACCAAAACCACACCGAGAGAGATATGCTTTAACACCGGACCTCTCATGGTGCGCCCCAAGGGGAGTCCTACTCCCACTCGGAGTAGGATTCCCCCCCTTCCCTAGTTGGAGTAGGAGAGGATGGAAGGAGGAGAGAGGGAGAAGGAAAGGGGGGCGCCGCCCCCCCTTCCCTAGTCCAATTCGGAACCAAGGGGGAGGGGCGCGCAGCCTGCCCTGGCCGCCCCTCTCTCTCCACTAAAGCTCATATGGCCCATTAGACTCCCGGGGGTTCAGTAACCCCTGTACTCTCAGATTGCCCGAACTCACCCGGAACCATTCCGAAGTCCAAACATAGTCGTCCAATATATCAATCTTTATGCCTCGACCATTTCGAGACTCCTCGTCATGTCCGTGATCGCATCCGGGACTCCGAACAACCTTCGGTACATCAAAACACATAAACTCATAATACCGATCGTCACCGAACGTTAAGCGTGCGGACCCTACGGGTTCGAGAACTATGTAGACCTGACCGAGACTCATCTCCGGTCAATAACCAATAGCGGAACCTGGATGCTCATATTGGTTCCTACATATTCTACGAAGATCTATATCAGTCAAACCGCATAATAACATACATTGTTCCCTTTGTCATCGGTATGTTACTTGCCCGAGATTCGATCATCGGTATCTCAATACCTAGTTCAATCTCGTTACCGGCAAGTCTCTTTACTCGTTCCATAATGCATCATCCCGCAACTAACTCTTTAGTCACATTGCTTGCAAGGCTTATAGTGATGTGCATTACCGACAGGGCCCAAATATACCTCTCCGAAACACGGAGTGACAAATCCTAATCTCGATCTATGCCAACCCAACAAACACCATCGGAGACACCTGTAGAGCATCTTTATAATCACCCAGTTACATTGTGATGTTTGATAGCACACTAAGTGTTCCTCCGGTATTCGGGAGTTGCATAATCTCATAGTCATAGGAACATGTATAAGTCATGAAGAAAGCAATAGCAACAAACTAAACGATCAAGTGCTAAGCTAACGGAATGGGTCAAGTCAATCACATCATTCTCTAATGATGTGATCCCATTAATCAAATGACAACTCATGTCTATGGCTAGGAAACTTAACCATCTTGGATTCAACGAGCTAGTCAAGTAGAGGCATACTAGTGACACTCTGTTTGTCTATGTATTCACACATGTACTAAGTTTCCGTTTAATACAATTCTAGCATGAATAATAAACATTTATCATGATATAAGGAAATATAAATAACAAATTTATTATTGCCTCTAGGGCATATTTCCTTCACGACCGTCCGATGCAAAAACTGTGGCCTCAATGGACATAAGGCGGCCGCATGCCTCAAGTTGGTGCACCTTAATCGAGGAGTCCGGTGACCAAAGTCTCGCCCCAAGCCCGACGATACGCATTCTGCTCTCTCGATGTCTGTGCCCTCCTCTGCTCCTGCTCCACCCATGGCGGCAATGGTGAACTATCCCCTCAACGTTGTCCCCTACCTCCCGCCAGGGATGACCATCGAGCTTGGCCCTGCAGATCGGAAAGTTAGGGATGATATGGTGGTCAGCGCGATCCCTCCCCTGCGCCATGATTTCTTGGCCATTGCGGAGGCTAATCGGTTCATCCCCCATCATCAGAAGGCCGACATCCGCAACATCATAGAAGGTTTGCTCCATGAATCACATTACTTTCCAAACGAAGTGTCAGTTCATCCTCTTGGTATTGGTATCTTTGGCTTTGTGGACTCTCTGGTCAGAGATGTTGTAGTTGGAACAACTTTTGAGCTTGATGAAAATGAGGTAGATGAGCACACTGTGATTTCTTTTGTTCCGCATGATGCTGCCCTGAACATGCGTCTGGCCACCTTTGGCCCAGAGGTGTGGCTTCTATATGTTCGTTTTCCTTACGATTATCAAATACAACACTATATGCACAAATCAGTTGACAAGTTTGGTGCTCTGGTAGATTGGAATAATCCTTGAGGGATAAGATTTGTGCTTATTAAGGTCAGGGTTATTCATCTGCGTCTGGTCCCTAAAAGTTTAGTGATCTGTCAGTTAGGAGGACCCCGTCAGAGTTGGACGGTAGGTGTCACAATGCTCCATATCAATGATTGGAATGCTCACTTGCCGGAAGTGCCACCCGTCGGTGTCAAAACCGGCTGATCTCGGGTAGGGGGTCCCGAACTGTGCGTCTGAGGATCGAAGGTAACAGGAGGCAGGGGACACGATGTTTACCCAGGTTCGGGCCCTCTTAATGGAGGTAATACCCTACTTCCTGCTTGATTCACTTTGATGAGTACAGGGGTTACAAGAGTTGATCTACCTCGGGATCTTAAAGGCTAAACCCTACATGTCTAGCCTGTATGATTGTGTTCTGTCTCTACGGACTAAACCCTCCAGTTTATATAGACACCGGAGGGCCCTAGGGTTGTACAGAGTCAGTTTACAGAGAAAGGAATCTTCACATCCGAATGCCAAGCTTGCCATCCATGCAAAGGAGAGCCCCATCCAGACACGGGAAAAGGCCTTCTATCTTGTATCTTCACAGCCCATCAGTCTGGCCCATATCACATATCCCGGATGCCTGGGGACCCCCTAATCCAGGACTCCCTCAGCAGCCCCTGAACCAGGCTTCAATGATGATGTGTTTGGCGCGCAAATTGTCTTCGACATTGCAAGGCGGGTTCCTCCTCTGAATACTTCAAAGTAGTTGATCAAAAAGAACTATATCCAGCTCTGTATAATAGTTACAGACCGGAACCACAAGGGTAAAATACTTAAACAAAACAAATCACGCCTACTGACAGCTTTTCCGGTGAGACGTTATGTTCTGACCTTATTATCATTTTGAACTGTTTTCTAGCCTCCTGCTTCGCGTTTCGAGGCGCGGTCTTCATCGACACGTCTCGTCAAAGCAGAGATCGTGTCCCCTTATTGCGGGATTCTCATCCATACGGGTTTGGGTAATCCAACCGTGCCATTTGCACGGCCCCTTGGGAATAGGCGAGTTTTAAGGCTCGTGGGGGGATGCTCGATATCCACTGCCTTTATAAGAAGATAAGGATCCAGCTTTTTACCCCATGCCTTCTTCCTCCTCAGCCCATCCGCCCTCGAGCTCCAGCGCCCAAGTTTCAATCCTTTCCGTCCCTAGTAAACACTCCAGCCATGTCTGGATCTGGAGCACAGGGCAAGTGGATGGCCTCCTCCATCACGGAGGGGAACATCAAGGAACTCCGGGAAGTGGGGTACTTGCCCAAGGAAATTTCCCACCGGCTTCCTGCCAAAAAGCAGATTGTTCCCACTCCGGAGTCCAATGAGAGGGTAGTATTCATCCCCCACTTTCTTCGCGGGCTAGGGTTTCCTCTCCACCCTTTCGTCCGCGGGCTCATGTTCTATTACGGGATAGATTTCCACAATCTAGCCCCAAATTCCTTCCTCAACATCATCTTTGTGTGTGAGGCATTCCTCCTCATTCCCCACACTTCGGCCTGTGGCTCAAGGTCTTCAACATGAAGCCGAAAGTGGTCGAGGGTCAACACGCGGAGTGCGGCGGCGCCATGGTGAGAAAGCTCCCCAACGTCACCTGGCCCAAGGGGAACTTGATAGAGACCGTGAACAGGAGTGGTTCTACGTCACGGAACCCCGTGACGCCACATGGGCTGCCACTCCTGAGTTCAAATCCGGTCCTCCAATGCGGCTTGCATCATGGATTAACAAGGCCTGGATTGGGCGTCGTCCCACGAGGTGATGACGCTGCAGAAGCGCATCAAGAGCATGATCGAGAAGAACACCAGTCTTGCCAATGTGATCCAGGTGATGCTTTTTCGCCGGATTCTCCCTTGCCAATGCCGGACTCTCCATATGTGGGAGTTTGATCCGGCCAATCCCCGGACCTTGCAGCGGTTCTTCGGCACAATGCACAAAGATATATGGAAGCTGCTTTTCAAGGCCCAGAAGTCGTGGCCGAAAACGACCGAAGACCTTGGCCTCGACTGCGCTCATCCGGCTACTCCAGTAAGTTTTTCAGATTTCCAAACATATCCTCAACTTGTAGATCCAAGGAGTATGCTAAGCCTTCCCCTCATCCTTCAGGGATGGACGAAGAAGGCGGAGCAGATCCAATGTCTAGCTCCACTGCCTGAAGACCCAGCCATTCCTCTTCTGACAAAGATGCTGGTTCCGACACCGTACCAGGCGCCGGAGAAGAAGGCCAAGAAGAAGGGCAAGGAGGCCAGAAGTGGCCTTCACCGTAAAGGTACTTCAGACATAGCGTCTGAAGATACCAAAGCTCTCTCCTCCCACGAGGGAGATTAAGACGAAGAGGAAGAGAAGGAGAGCAATTCTCCCCTAAAGGGGGAAAGAAGAAAAGGGGGGCTTCTGTGGACCTAGAGGCGGAGGCGTCCAAGAAGGGGAAGATCTCCCTTTCGGACGATTCAGAATCGGACGCCGAAGCCGTCCCTGAGTGGCACCCCAGGCCGAAGCCCCAGGCCGAATCGTAAGTATTCAAAGATATTGTATATATTCCGTTTTTTATAAATTGTAGGATGACATATCATCTATGTGTTTCAGTCCGGCCCGTGAACTCCCCCAATAATCATCATCCTCGGGGAATTCTCTGGCGCCGGAGATGATGGAGAGTGAAACGCCTTCGTGAGCCTCTCCGCCTCATCCCGCGGATGACATCGAGGTGTTGTCCCAGAGGACCTCTCCGGGCCAGGGAGAGGTGCGGAAGGCCGCAGAAACGTCGCCAGAGGGTAATGCCTCGGCTGCCGAAAATATGGGGGGCACAACCCCCATGGAAACTGATGACGGGGGCCCAGACCAGTCCGGCCCCCAGCCGAATACGACTCCGGAGACCCACGTGGCTCTGAAACCAAGTGAACAGCCCCCTTTGAAGGAGGGGGGAGCTCCGACTCCACCAACGACCTCCATCAACCCGGAGGCGCCGGATACATTAAGGGAAGCACTTCGACGTGCTTCCGTCGTGGAAGAGCACCGTACTCTAATGGGTACGGTGGTTGAGAAGGTCCAGTCTGCAAAAAGCGGGCTGAATGAAGCTTTTACCAGCCTGCTAACAGGCTTTGAGGTATGCGATTTAATATTCTTAGCCGCTTTTGCATGTGTAAAAAATATGCCTGTGTATAGATAGTAGCCCCTGAGACTTTGTTCTGCTTTTTGAAAAAGGGACCAGACAGAGGATCAAATATTTTAGAGATAATATACTTGTCTATTTTGATAAACAGGCTTCACTGCTAGCAGCTTCAACCAAGGATGCTGAAGTTTCTGAGATCCAGCGGAAACTGAAGCTGGCTGACAATGAGATCAACCGTATTAACAAGCGGTTCGATGAGGCCCAAGGTGTGATTTTAAAAAGACCCTTTACAAGCCTAAATTAGAATGCAAACTCAGAGTTTAAGCTCGTGCGCTGCTATGTAAATGACTGTAGGCAACGCGACCGAGGTCGAGGCCCTCAAAAGTGCCCTTGCCGAAGCCAAGGAGGAGGCGGGGGTAAGCAAAGCAGCCGCAGAAAAAGCGGCTGTGGATGTGGAGGCCGAAAAAGCAGCCCGCGTTCAGTATGAGGCAAGGGTGACCGAAGTAGAGCAAGCGCTCCAGGAAGCCGCCAACAAGTGTGAGTCCTTGGAGGAGAGTAACAAGGCCCAAGCGGCCGAACTCACCAAGGCTCTTCAAGCTGCGAAGGAGGCGCGGTCCGAGTCCCGGGCGGCTCGCGAGGAGATCAAGCAAGCCGAGTAGATAGTGGCTGGTAAGCCTTTTCTTTTACAGAGTATATTCGGCGGTCAAAGATATGCTTTGCTAAATCGACTATGGAGTGCTCCAGACGCTTTTGCGGATCTCTCGAGGAGTGTTGTCGATGCCGCCCAGTATTTCCGGGCCCAAGATGAGAGTGCGACGGAGAAGCTCTTCTGGTCACAGTACTTGATGCCGGAGCGACTAGCGCTACTGAACAATCAGATGATGCAGCTGGCGGAGCTGCATAGGATGTCCGGTTTGGCCACGAAGGACATCATGGTCCGGCTATGGCCAGCCGGACCTATTCCGAGCAGCTACTTCGCCCTGGTCAAGCGGCTTGGCGATGCCTTGCCCCGAGTAGAGGCAGTGAAGCGCTCGGCATGCATAGAAGGTGCACGGATGGCCTTTGCCCGTGTCAAGACGCACTGGGCGAAGATGAAGGCCGACGCCATGGCGGTTGAGGGTCCGCCCAGAGGCAAGGACCACTGCAAGCCAGAGCGCTATTTTGAAGATGTCCTTGAGGGTGCCCATTTGATAGAGGGTCAATGCTCGAAGGATATCATGTTCGAGTAAATGTATCCGGACTACCCGGACAATGTATTATAAACCAAGCATGTGTAATATATTTATGTATTTATCTGAACTACTCTCCCCCTGTGCGGCCGTATATTATTATTCTGAAAGTTTGCTAGTCGTCGGCTTCAGCCCCCACATAGATACTATGGGGGTGTTAGGGATAACGTGTAATCACTCTTGACCCAACGTCTTGGTCCATAAAGGAGGTGATTTACGTAGTTAACCAGGCAATCAGACTATGCAACTTTAGCACTTTCTCTTAGCCATAGGAGTTTGACAATGGGACTGTAAGGTAGCCCCTGGTGCGTATGCGGCTATCCGGACTTGGATGCCTTAAGCGCGTGACTGGAAAGAGCGAGTCCTTCGTGTAATACGGAAGAAATCGCTAGAGATTTAGTAAGTCACTAAATTGCTGACTAGCTCTCGCCGCATCATGACAGTCAGTTTTCGGCTTTCTCTACTGAGGTGCTTGACCGGACGAACCAGAAATACAATCGCAGTAGTTCTCCCTTTACTATCTTAGCCGAACTAGCGGAACGTAAGGTAGCAAACACAGGAGCCGGGCAACCCAACTATTGACCAAAGACATGATTCGGAGCCGATGCATATACTGCAATATTCGGGACGCCGAAGTCTACTCTGAGAATGTTCGGACTTTTCTGTTTTCGCAAATATATATGGCTGAATAGAGCCCCTCGCGATTTAAGTCGTACCGAGGTGTATATGCCAATCTGACGCAAAAAATGGGGGAAACATATTAAGAAATAAGCCGATACCAAACAAGGTTGGGCGAAACTGTTTCCATTATAATCTGATTGGTACGTCAAAACGTATTTTTACAGAAGATGCGATAAGCGTCATGGCTATTTTACATGCCGAGAACAAGGGAAAGCTGTATATGGGTCCTAAAATTAAAAATATGATCTTGAAGATCCTTTGGACCCTCTGCCGCACGTCTGTGCCGCTTTTCGCCTTGGTGTATGATCCTTTGAGAGGATCAACAATCGAGTATGCATAAGGGGCCTAGAAAGGGGCCCTTGTTACCACCAGAAATGGATGTGGGTTTTAAAGAACCTGAAAAATAAGAACAAGAAGAAAAAGGTGGAAAAAATATGAAGGTCCGGATAGGGTCAAGTCGTACCGTGGACCTTATGTTTAGCATGCCTCCGTCCTTGCCCATGGTATCTTTAGTGCGTAGTTGTGTACGCGCAGTGCGTATGTCGCTATCAGGTTGGGACTTCGACGAAGGCCGGATTGCTAATCTAGCTCTGGACGAGCCGGACTGCCAGTCTGCAAGGTAGATCGGACCCGTTTGACAGTGTCCCGGGGCTTGGCTGCCGATTTAGTTTTTGACTCAATAAGGCCACCCTGTCCTTCGGCTGCAAGGGCCGCAATATGCTCCTCAGTACGGAGGGAGCGCTCCGTGTTTTCCATTAACTGTGATAACACCACGGGTTCCAGACATTTTGAGCTTTAAGTAAGCATAATGCAGGACCGTGATATGTCTCCAACGTATCTTTAATTTTTTATTGTTCCATGCTATTATATTATCTGTTTTGGATGTTTATGGGCTTTATTATGCACTTTTATATTATTTTTGGGACTAACCTATTAACCCAGAGCCCAGTGCCAGTTTCTATTTTTTCCCTTATTTCAATGTTACGAAGAAAAGGAATATCAAACGGAGTCCAAACGGAATGAAACCTTCGGGAGAGTTATTTTTGGAACGGAAGCAATCCAGGAGACTTGGAGTGTATGTCAAGGAAGCAACGAGGTGGCCACAAGGCAGGGAGGAGCACCTGCCCCCTGGGCGCGCCCCCATCCTCATGGGCCCCTTGTGGCTCCCCTGACCGACTTCTTTCGCCTATATATGTCTATATACCCTAAAAACATCGGGGAACAGAATAGATCGGGAGTTCCGCCGCCGCAAGCCTCTGTAGCCACCAAAATCCAATCGGGACCCCGTTCTGGCACCCTGCCGGAGGGGGGAATCCCTCTCCGGTGGCCATCTTCATCATCCCGGCGCTCTCCGTGACGATGAGGGAGTAGTTCACCCTCGGGGCTGAGGGTATGTACCAGTAGCTATGTGTTTGATCTCTCTCTCTCTCTCTCGTGTTCTTGAGGTGGTACGATCTTGATGTATCGCGAGCTTTGCTATTATAGTTGGATCTTATGATGTTTCTCCCCCTCTACTCTCTTGTAATGGATTGAGTTTTCCCTTTGAAGTTATCTTATCGGATTGAGTCTTTAAGGATTTGAGAACACTTGATGTATGTCTTGCATGTGCTTATCTATGGTGACAATGGGATATTCACGTGATCCACTTGATGTATGTTAACGTTTTGGTGATCAACTTGCGGGTTTCGTTTGTGAACTTATGCATAGGGGTTGACACACGTTTTCATCTTGACTTTCCGGTAGAAACTTTGGGGCACTCTTTGAAGTTCTTTGTGTTGGTTGAATAGATGAATTTGAGATTGTGTGATGCATATCATATAATCATACCCACGGATACTTGAGGTGACATTGGAGTATCTATGTGACATTAGGGTTTTGGTTGATTTGTGTCTTAAGGTGTTATTCTAGTACGAACTCTTTGATAGATTGTGGAAAGAATAGATTCATGTTATTTTACTACGGACTCTTGAATAGATCGTTCAGAAAGGATAACTTTGAGGTGGTTTCGTACCCTACAATAATCTCTTCGTTTGTTCTCCGCTATTAGTGACTTTGGAGTGACTCTTTGTTGCATGTTGAGGGATAGTTATATGATCCAATTATGTTATTATTGTTGAGAGAACTTGCACTAGTGAAAGTATGAACCCTAGGCCTTGTTTCCTAGCATTGCAATATCGTTTGTGCTCACTTATATCATTAGTTACCTTGCTGTTTTTATATTTTCAGATTACAAATACTCATATCTATCATCCATATTGCACTTGTATCACCATCTCTTCGCCGAACTAGTGCACCTATACAATTTACCATTTTTATTGGGTGTGTTGGGGACACAAGAGACTCTTTGTTATTTGGTTGCAGGGTTGTTTGAGAGAGACCATCTTCATCCTATGCCTCCCACGGATTGATAAACCTTAGGTCATCCACTTGAGGGAAATTTGCTACTGTCCTACAAACCTCTGCACTTGGAGGCCCAACAACATCCAGAAGAAGAAGGTTGCGTAGTAGACATCAAGCTCTTTTCTGGCGCCATTGCCGGGGAAGTGAGTGCTTGAAGGTATATCTTTAGATCTTGCAATCGAATCTTTTGGTTTCTTGTTTTATCACTAGTTTAGTTTATAAAAGAAAACTACAAAAAAATGGAATTGAGTTTGTCTCATACGCTTCATCTTTTTAATATCTTTCATGAGAATGATGGAAAGGAAAATTGTGCTCAATTGCTAGAAGAAGAATGCATTAGAATGTTTGGCACTAAATCTTTGAATGATGAGCATGATTGCAATGTTGTTAGTATGAACTCTTTGAATATCCATAGTACTAATGATGATTGCACTAGTCATGATGAAAATGTCTCTTATAAGCATGTCAATTTTTGTGGAGTGCATAGGGTTTGCAAGTACACACCAAATAGGGAAGATAGATTTTGCAAGAGTCATAAGTATTTAGAAACTAAATGGTTACAAGAAAGGCTAGATGTTAGTGCTGAAAATTTAAAATATCTTCACCGTACTTGTGAACTTTGCAATGAACATGGTCATTTAAATCTCCGATGCAAATTGTTTCATGATCGAATCGTGTCCAAAAATTGTGATGATTTTATTTCCCTTGCACATCATAATGAACTTAGTTTGATATTGGGTTATGAAGAAATGAAACGTGCAACTGAGGGTATTCCAAAATTTAACCTTGAGAAATTCCTTGATATTGATCTAGAGGAAATTTATATGTATTGTGCGGTGAATTGCATTGAAAATTCCTATATTGCCAATTACATAAAGAAAAGAAAGCAAATATAAGATGAAGATAATACTAATGAAAGGGAAGAGACTTCCCAATATATTCCTATTATTTCTTATGATGAATCAGGTAACGAGGAGGAGCCTTCTATCCAACCAATCTCATTAATAAGGAGCTCCAAAAAGAGGATTAAACCCACACATGATGTGAAGAAGAAAAGAAAAGAAGGAGAAGCAAAGGTAGAAAGGTATCCCTCCCAAATGATGTTGCTCCTACTACTCATTGTGATGATGATAATTGCTATACTATTGGTGCTATCCATACTATTAATGATGAGAGTGATTATGCTTATGATATGAAAAGGCCCAAGCTTGGGGATGCTATGTTTAATGAGAATGATAAGTTTTAGAATATATTTGCTGAAATTAATGTTTGTCCCAAGCTTGGGGATGCTATGTTTAATGAAGATGATGTTATTAGCCTCCCAAGTTTTGATATGTAAATTTGTTATGATAGCATGCCTCCTACTTATGATGATTATGTTGATGAAAGTGGGTTTGGAAGAGTGTCAACTTTAGGAAGTAATGATCCCACTATTTTGGAGGATGTTGAATCTTATTGTGATAATTATGAAAGTGCATTTGGAGAGGTCATGACTTTATTTAGTGATGAATCCACTATTTCGGAAGAGGTTTCAATTGATTATGATGAGAACAAAGTTGCTACTTATGATGATTATTGTGATGATACTTATGTTATAAAAAGTAGTGATGATTATATTTATCAAACTTGTCATGATGATGATTACCCTTTCTCTGAACATTACTCTTTTAATGTGGAAACAATTTATAGTATTCGAGTCTCTTATGATACTCCCACTATTCCGAATGAGAAGAATTTTGCTTATGTGGAGAGTAATAAAATTTCTATGCAAGTAGATCATGAAAATAATGCTTTAGGTGCTGGTTATATTGTTGAATTCATTCATGATGCTACTGAAAATTATTATGAGGAACATATGCTTGTAGGAATTGCAATAATATCAAGTTTCCTCTCTATGTGCTTAAAGTTTTGAAGTTATGCTTGTTTTGCCTTCCTATGCTAGTTGATTATTGTTCCCATAGATTGTTTGATCACAAAACCCCTATGCATAGGAAGTGGGTTAGACTTAAATGTGCTAGTCATATTCTTCATGATGCTCTTTTTGTGTTTCAGTTCTTATCTTTTATGCGAGCATCATTGAAATCATCATGCCTAGCTAGGGGCGTTAAACGATAGCGCTTGTTGGGAGGCAACCCAAATTTAGTTTAGTTTTTTGCTTTTTGGTTATGTTTAGGAATAAATAATTCATCTAGCCTCTGGTTAGATGTGGTTTTATGTTTTAATTAGTGTTTGTGCCAAGTAAGACCTATAGGATCTTCTTGGATGATAGTTATTTGATCTTGCTGAAAATTTCAGAAACTTTCTGTTCACGAAACAATTGTTTAAAATCACCATAACGTGACAAAATACTG
This sequence comes from Aegilops longissima, assembly GCA_021605205.1. NCBI lineage: Eukaryota > Viridiplantae > Streptophyta > Magnoliopsida > Poales > Poaceae > Aegilops > Aegilops longissima. The sequence continues at coordinate 426,051,904 of CM038681.1, read as the reverse complement.
ATTCCAATTGAAGTAGATCAATAAACAAATTATCTAGGTCTTCCTATTTTGGCATAATTGTTTGAGTTCCAGAAGTTTGCGTTAGTTACAGATTACTACAGACTGTTCTGTTTTTGACAGATTCTGTTTTTCGTGTGTTGCTTGCTTATTTTGATGAATCTATGGCTAGTAAAATAGTTTATAAACCATATAGAAGTTGGAATACAGTAGGTTTAACACCAATATAAATAAATAATGAGTTCATTACAGTACCTTTTAACTGGTGGTTTGTTTTCTTTCACTAACGGAGTTTTCAAGTTTTCTGTTGAGTTTTGTGTTGTGAAGTTTTCAAGTTTTGGGTAAAGATTCGATGGACTATGGAATAAGGAGTGGCAAGAGCCTAAGCTTGGGGATGCCCAAGGCACCCCAAGGTAATATTCAAGGACAACCAAGATCCTAAGCTTGGGGATGCCCCGGAAGGCATCCCCTCTTTCGTCTTCGTTCATCGGTAACTTTACTTGGAGCTATATTTTTATTCACCACATGATATGTGTTTTGCTTGGAGCGTCATTTTGTTTTCTTTTGTTTTGCTTGCTGTTTGAATAAAATACCAAGATCTGAAATTCTTAAATGTTAGAGAGTCTTCACATAGTTGCATAATTATTCAACTACTCATTGATCTTCACTTATATCTTTCGGAGTAGTTTGTCATTTGCTCTAGTGTTTCACTTATATCCTTTAGAGCACGGCGGTGGCTTTATTTTGAAGAAATATATGAACTCTCATGCTTCACTTATATTATTTTGAGAGTCTTTATAAAAGCATGGTAATTTGCTTTGGTTATGAATTTAGTCCTAATATGATGGGCATCTAGGAGGGATATAATAAAAACTTTCATATAAAGTGCATTGAATACTATGAGAAGTTTGATTTTTTATGATTGTTTTTAGATATGAAGATGGTGATATTAGAGTCATGCTAGTGGAGTAGTTGTGAATTTGAGAAATACTTGTGTTAAAGTTTGTGATTCCCGTAGCATGCACGTATGGTGAACCGTTATGTGATGAAGTCGGAGCATGCTTTATTTATTGATTGTCTTCCTTATGAGTGGCGGTCGGGGAAGAGCGATGGTCTTTTCCTACCAATCTATCCCCCTAGGAGCATGCACGTAATACTTTGTTTTGATAACTAATAGATTTTTGCAATAAGTATGTGAGTTCTTTATGACTAATGTTGAGTCCATGGATTATACGCACTCTCACCCTTCCACCAATGCTACCATCTCTAATACCGCGCACCTTTCGCCGGTATCATACACCCACCATTCATAATTCTTTCATACATGTCACTCATGAGTCATTGCACATCCCAGTACACCGCCGGAGGCATTCATATGGAGTCATATCTTATTCTAAGTATCGAGTTGTAATTCTTGAGTTGTAAGTGAATAAAAGTGTGATGATCATCATTATTAGAGCATTGTCCCAGTAAGGAAAGTATGATGGAGACTATGATTACCCCACAAGTCGGGATGAGACTCCGGACTAAAAAAAGAGGCTATAAAAAAAAGAGAAAAGGCCCAAATAAAAAATGAGAGAAAAAGAGAGAAGGGACAATGCTACTATCCTTTTACCACACTTGTGCTTAAAAGTACCACCATGATCTTCATCATAGAGAATCTCCTATGTTGTCACTTTCATATACTAGTGGGAATCTTTCATTATAGAACTTGGCTTGTATATTCCAATGATGGGCTTCCTCAAAATGCCCTAGATCTTCGTGAGCAAGCGAGTTGGATGCACACCCACTTAGTTTCTTTTTGAGCTTTCATACACTTATAGCTCTAGTGCATCTGTTGCATGGCAATCCCTACTCACTCACATTGATATCTATTGATGGGCATCTCCATAGCCCGTTGATACGCCTAGTTGATGTGAGACTATCTTCTCCTTTTTGTCTTCTCCACAACCACCATTCTATTCTACCTATAGTGCTATGTCCATGGCTCACGCTCATGTATTGCGTGAAGATTGAAAAAGTTTGAGAACATCAAAAATATGAAACAATTGCTTGGCTTGTCATCGGGGTTGTGCATGATTTAAATACTTTGTGTGGTGAAGATAGAGCATAGCCAGACTATAAGATTTTGTAGGGATAACTTTCTTTGGCCATGTTATTTTGAGAAAACATGATTGCTTTGATAGTATGCTTGAAGTACTATTATTTTCATGTCAATATTAAACTTTTATCTTGAATCTTATGGATCTGAATATTCTTGCCACAATAAAGAAAATTAATTGAGAATTATGTTAGGTAGCATTCCACATCAAAAATTCTGTTTTTATCATTTACCTACTCGAGGACGAGCAGGAATTAAGCTTGGGGATGATGATACGTCTCCAATGTATCTATAATTTTTTATTGTTCGATGCTATTATATTATCTGTTTTGAATGTTTATGGGCTTTATTATGCACTTTTATATTATTTTTGGGACTAACCTATTAACCCACAGCCCAGTGCCAGTTTCTTTTTTCCCCCTTATTTCAGTGTTTCGAAGAAAAGGAATATCAAATGGAGTCCAAATGGAATGAAACCTTCGGGAGAGTTATTTTTGGAACGGAAGCAATCCAGGAGACTTTGAGTGTACGTCAGGGAAGCAACGAGGTGGCCACGAGGCAGGGAGGCGTGCCCCCCACCCTCGTGGCTCCCGTGACTGACTTCTTTCGCCTATATATGTCCATATACCCTAAAACATCGGGGAACAGAATAGATCGGGAGTTCCGCCCCACAAGCCTCTGTAGCCACCAAAAACCAATCGGGACCCCGTTCCGTCACCCTGCCGGAGGGGGGAATCCCTCTCCGGTGGGCATCTTCATCATCCCGGCGCTCTCCATGACGAGGAGGGAGTAGTTCACCCTCGGGGCTGAGGGTATGTACCAGTAGCTATGTGTTTGATCTCTCTCTCTCTCTCTCTCTCTCTCTCGTGTTCTTGAGGTGGTACGATCTTGATGTATCGCAAGCTTTGCTATTATAGTTGGATCTTATGGTGTTTCTCCCCCTCTACTCTCTTGTAATGGATTGAGTTTTCCCTTTGAAGTTATCTTATCGGGTTGAGTCTTTAAGGATTTGAGAACACTTGATGTATGTCTTGCATGTGCTTATCTGTGGTGACAATGGGATATTCACGTGATCCACTTGATGTATGTTTTGGTGATCAACTTGCGGGTTCCGTTTGTGAACTTATGCATAGGGGTTGGCACACGTTTTCGTCTTGACTCTCCGGTAGAAACTTTGTGGCACTCTTAGAAGTTCTTTGTGTTGGTTGAATAGATGAATTTGAGATTGTGTGATGCATATCATATAATCATACCCACGGATACTTGAGGTGACATTGGAGTATCTATGTGACATTAGGGTTTTGGTTGATTTGTGTCTTAAGGTGTTATTCTAGTACAAACTCTATGATAGATTGAACGGAAAGAATAGCTTCATGTTATTTTACTACAGACTCTTGAATAGATCGATCAGAAAGGATAACTTTGAGGTGGTTTCGTACCCTACAATAATCTCTTTGTTTGTTCTCTGCTATTAGTGACTTTGGAGTGACTCTTTGTTGCATGTTGAGGGATAGTTATATGATCCAATTATGTTATTATTGTTGAGAGAACTTGCACTAGTGAAAGTATGAACCCTAGGCCTTGTTTCCTAGCATTGCAATACCATTTGTGCTTACTTTTATCATTAGTTACCTTGCTGTTTTTATATTTTCAGATTACAAATACTCATATCTATCATCCATATTGCACTTGTATCACCATCTCTTCTCCGAACTAGTGCACCTATACAATTTACCAATTGTATTGGGTGTGTTGGGGACACATGAGACTCTTTGTTATTTGGTTGCAGGGTTGTTTGAGAGAGACCGTCTTCATCCTACACCTCCCACGGATTGATAAACCTTAGGTCATCCACTTGAGGGACTGTCCTACAAACCTCTGCACTTGGAGTCCCAACAACGTCTACAAGAAGAAGGTTGCGTAGTAGACATCAGACCGCATTGAAGCAGGTGAAGGTGGTTCTCCCGAGGAGTGCGTGATAGCCACTGCGGAAAGGGGCGACGTCGAAGATCAAGTCTTCGCTTCGGAAGTTGTCCGGCGAACCGAAGACCACTTCCAATGTTATTGAGCCCGTGCAGCGGGCTTCCACACCGGGTATTACTCCTTTAAAGATGGTTTTAGTGGGCTTGATTCTTGACGGATCGATGCCCATTTTGCGGACAGTGTCCTGATAAAGCAGGTTAAGGCTGCTGCCGCCGTCCATAAGGACTCGCGTGAGGTGAAATCCGTCGATGATTGGATCGAGGACCAATGCTGCCAAATCTCCATGATGGATACTAGTAGGATGGTCTCTATGATCGAAGGTGATCGGACAGGCTGACCATGGGTTGAATTTTGGGGCGGCTAGCTCTATGGCGTATACGTCCCTAAGTGCGCGCTTGCGCTCCCTTTTGGGGATATGTGTAGCATATATCATATTCACCATTTTTATCTCGGGGGGAGGGGAATTTCTTATGCCCCCCTGTGTTCGGTGGGCGAGGCTCTTCATCATCGTCCTTGCTGGGTGGCCCCTTCCCCTTATGTTCGGCGTTTAGCTTGCCGGCCTGTTTGAAGACCCAACAATTCCTGTCGGTAGATTGGCAGGCTTGTCAGGGGTGCCATGAATCTGGCAAGGCCGATCGAGTATTCTGTCCAAACTAGATGGACCATCCTTGTTTCCTTTGGATGGCTTCTTCCGCTGACTGGGTTGAGAGCCACTGAATCCGGCGTTGACCGCCGTGTCTTCGGTATCTTCGTTATTGCTTCGACGCTTGTGCTTGTTGCGTCGTGGCTTGCCATTGCCATCCCTGGCTTCGGAGGTGCCAGGGTCGCTGGTGCTATTGCTTTTATGAGCTAGCTAGCTATCTTCTCCCGCGCAAAAGCGGGTCATAAGTGCGGTAAGGGCTGCCATGGACTTCGGCTTTTCTTGGCCGAGGTGTCGGGCGAGCCACTCGTCTCGGATGCTATGCTTAAAGGCCACGAGGGCTTCGGCGTCCGGACAATCCACAATTTGGTTCTTTTTAATTAAGAACCTCGTCCAGAGTTTCCGGCTTGATTCTCTGGGTTGCTGGACTATGTGACTAAGGTCATCGGCGTCTAGAGGCCGAACATAGGTACCTTGGAAGTTGTCTCTAAAGGCATCCTCCAAGTCTTCCCAGCTACCAATAGAGTTTTCTGGGAGGCTGTTCAGCCAGTGCCGTACTGGCCCCTTGAGTTTTAGGGGCAGGTACTTGATGGCGTGGAGGTCGTCACCGCGAGCCATGTGAATGTGGAGAAGAAAATCTTCGATCCATACTGCGGGATCCGTAGTACCATCGTATGATTCTATGTTCACGGGTTTAAACCCTTCTGGGAACTGGTGTTCCATCACCTCATCGGTGAAGCATAAGGGGTGTGCGGCGCCTCTGTATCGGGCGATGTCGCGACGCAGTTCGGATGAAGTCCGTATGCAATTTTCGGCCCGGGTGAGGTTGTGCCCGTCACGCCAGGCCTGATGGCCATCCTCTCGCGTTCGAGCACGCCCTCTCGATCCATATATTGATCTTGTCTGAACGGCTCTATTGTCTAGGTCCTTGCGTAGGTCATAGGTATAGCCTGGGGCCGTTGCCTCCTTGCCTCGACGGCCGGGTGGTGCGGGCTGGTGTTCGGCATAAGTAGCCGGTCTGTCTCGTCCACGTGGTGGTCGGTCGGGTTCGTCAGCAGTTTTATGCTTTCGCGGTATTGGCTCAAGGGCCTCGTCATCAAATTGTGGTAGTAGCTTGCGCTTCGAGTAACTCTTAGTTGGGCGTTCAAGGCCGTATTCCTCGGCTGCCAGGACATTAGTCCATCTGTCATTGAGTAAATCCTGTTCGGCTTGAAGCTGCTCCTACTTCTTTTTTAGGCTTCTCGCAGTGGTGATTAGCCGATGCTTAAAGCGCTCTTGTTCGAGGGTTCCTCCGGCACGATGAAGTCTTCATCGCCGAGGCTCACGTCCTCTTCGGAGATCGGTAGGTAGTTACTGTCCTCCGACTCCTCGTTCCCGACCGGATCATCGGGGTTAGCTTGCCCATCCTCCCAATCATCATGTTCGGATGTTGGCTCGACAAGGGCTTCGGGGTCTTCGGCATTCTCCGGAGTGTTATTGTCTCCGGTGCCGGTATTGCTCTCTTTTTCGCGACGCGATTTTGAGCGGTGCCGCTGACATCGACGCTTTGGAGGTGCTTCAGCAAGCTTGTCCTCAACCGGATCCTTCTTGCCATTGTCGTCATCCTCTTTGGGTGTGTCCACCATATACACGTCGTATGTGGAGGTGGCCGTCCAACGTCCGGTAAACGGAGGGTCTTGGCCTTGTTCGGCTCCGGCATCGTCGTCCATGCCGTCGATGTCTTTGGAGGCGTAGTCCAGCATGTCGGTTAGATCTTCGACAATGGCTATGAAGTGGGTGGTGGGTGGGACATAAAATTCCCTGCTCTCAGCCCCTAGTCCAGGCTGGGCGTAATTCGGAAGCGATTCCTCTGTAATGGCGAGGGGTCGCATTAAGTCCAGAGCCTCATTTAGGAGCGAGGTTTGGATAGAGAAGCGAGAGTCCGCAAGGCTGACCGGGGTGAGAGCCTCGTGGCCGCGCCTGCTTGACATGGACCTCGAGAGTTTGGATTTAGAGTCCGAGGGAGAGTCCGGCACTTTAGCGACAAGGGGAGCTCGGTTTGTCTTCGGGTTTTCCAATGATGCAGTCCCCTCCAGATCTCCGGTAGCAAGTTCCATAATTGCAGGGAGTCCGGCGGGCTTTAAACTCCCGTCTTCGGACCTGGTAGTCTGCTCTAGATCTAGGGCTAGAGCGGCCGTCAGGGCCGTGAACCCTTCGAAGATCAAGTCTCCTCGGATATCGTCGACATAATTTAGGTTCCCGAAACTGATCTGATGACCAGGGGCGTAGCCGTCGATCTGCTCAAGGTGGCCAATCGAGTTGGCATGCAGTGCGAAGCCGCCGAATACGAAAATTTGGATGGGGAGGAAGTCTCCCCCTGAAACGGCATCATTGTAGATTATCGAACGAGCCATCGAACCTTCTATCGACAGCACAGAGGAACTCTCAATGAAAGCACCAATGTCGGTGTCCAAACCGGCCGATCTCGGGTAGGGGGTCCCAAACTATGCATCTGAGGATCGAAGGTAACAGGAGGCAGGGGACACGATGTTTACCCAGGTTCAGGCCCTCTTAATGGAGGTAATACCCTACTTCCTGCTTGATTGACTTTGATGAGTATAGGGGTTACAAGAGTTGATCTACCTCGAGATCGTAATGGCTAAACCCTAGATGTCTAGCATGTATGATTGTGTTCTGTCTCTACGGACTAAACCCTCCGGTTTATTTAGACACCAGAGGGCCCTAGGGTTGTACAGAGTTGGTTTACAGAGAAAGGAATCTTCACATCCGAACGCCAAGCTTGCCATCCACGCAAAGGAGAGTCCCATCCGGACACGGGAAAAGGCCTTCTATCTTGTATCTTCACAGCCCATCCGTCCGGCCTATATCACATAGCCCGGACGCCCGGGGAACCCCTAATCCAGGACTCCCTCACCACCAGTCGGGGAAGATCCTCCTCCTGATGATGGTATTCCACATCCATTGCATGGTGATGGGATCAATGCAGAGCAAATGTATCAGCAGCAGCTGCACAATTGGTTGGCTCAAAATGCAGTCCCTAATGCTGACCATAATCTGGCTGATGACAATGTTGTAGTGGATCAGGATAATGACATTGGTATCCACCTAGAGTGGGGTGTCTGGCCTCCCCCTCCCCCACAGGAGCCACCAATCCTCTATAACTTTCAGCAATGGCTTGCTGGTGAAGGACTGCATGTGGATCATGGCATTGTGCCTCCTAATAACACTCATGATAGCCCTGCAGCTGCTTGGAACGATTCCATCTCAATGAGCAACAGTTCTGGTTCTAGTGCCACTATTTCAGATTCTTATGTCCTGGTACCCCTAGCTCTTATAAACCAGTTCTGGCCACAGGAGGCTTCCAGCTCTGCAACATCTGAATTAATCACTGTAGGCAACATCTCCTAGCCCACAAACAGGCTAGAGATCTCACTTACTGTTTCTGCAGATGGTTTGCTTGTGGACATGACCTCTCATGGTAACTTCACTCCTGCTATGCTTTTAAGGGATTGCATACCAATGTTCAGACTCAACACTTATCTAACTGCGGCAGTGAGGCCCATAATTGCATCTTATGGGCCTTTGAGTGACTAGTATGGTTTCAAGCAGGATTCTGTTACTTTCAATGTCACAATTTTTGAAAATGCAGGTTCTTTGAATGTTATCTCTGCTTCCAAGGTAATAGCTGACTCTGGGACATCTTCAGTTCAAATTGGAGAAATCTCTGAGGCCTCTCACTGGGGGCTTAATCAGCCTAATGAAATGGGAACCAATGCTAGTAATGATGGTACACTTTCAGTTGGTTTTATGTCCGCACCAGCCCTGCCTGAAATTGTTACATGCGAATCTACTCTGCAAAAATTGTTACGCTAAATCTACTACTGCTGCATACATTACATGCGAACCTGCTCTGCCTACACCTACTCAGTCTGAAACCGGCCTTGATAATGCTCGGAACACACAGGTTCTCACTGATGCAGTAACTAATGATATGTGGATTGCTCCTGCACCAGCTTCTTCGATGACTGTCTCCTCTTCTACCTTGGTTCGCAAGGGAAAAGTTGGTGTGCCTGAGTGCTCTGTCTCTCTTCGTAGAAGCACTTGTTCCAACAAATATGACGGCTTCAAGGTGCCGCCAATCTCTGATAAAAAAATGAAGATGTCCAAGGTCAAGCCAAGGCATGTACCCTCTGCTCTCACAATCAGGGACACTTCTCATGAGCAACTTCCTCCACCAACACCCCTCCAGGTGATTCAGCAGATTGGCACCAATCTGTGCGCCATTCCAGCAGAAGAGCTTGCTAAAGAAGCTCTAATGGCCGCCCAGGAGGAAGAGCCAGCGACACCCATCTAAATTCCTCTTTATTTAATTGCAATGCCTCTTTTGGTGAATTGGAATGTCCTTTGTTGGAATGTGTGTGGTTTGAACTCCAATGATAAACAATTATCTCTCTCGAACGCTATCGTCTCTAGTGGTTGTGCTATCGTTTGTTTGCAGGAAACAAATAAGATATCTTTTGATCTGCCCTTTATTAAGTCCTGCTGCCCTCGTAGATTTGATCAATTTGCCTTTGTGCCTTCTCGAGGTGCCTCTGGTGGTATCGCCACAATTTGGAACAGCTCTATCTTCTCGGAAGATGTTATTTTCTCTGAAGATGTTGCTCTTGTTACACGCTTTCGTTCCACCCAATTGGCGTAGTGTTGGACTCTAGTTAATGTGTATGTGTCGGCGTTCTGGGAACGGGGGTCCCCAGACTTGCCTGCTTGCGGCCTGCGGCGTGGCTCAAAGGAGGCCCAGGACGGCCCATCTTCATCAACGCAAGCTCAAGACCCTCACGAGGGCCAAGCCTCATGAGGCGGACGACGGAGCTTCCTCGGGCATGGCCTCGTCGAGGCTGGCTCATGAGGAGGCGCAGAGTTCAAGGCGGGGTACCTCGCGAGGTGCCCATGGCATAAGCCATGGCGACCAAGGGGCGCCCGATCGGGCGCCAGCCACCACAGTGTCCTCCTTTCCTCTTTGGTGCAAAGGGAGCAAGCGCGAGAGCATCAAGCAAAGGCATCCGTTTGGTGCAACAAGACCAAGACCAACCCCAGCAATTTGGAAGGGGTCATTGTGGAGCCAAGCAGGCTTCATCACGAGCCTTTGGCGGCGAGGACCAACTTTAGTCGGGATAAGTGTACCCGCTGTTCCCCTTCAAATGGCCAATTGTTGGCGCCCTTCCGCTCAATATTTGGGAAGAGGCCCAGGCCTTCATCTATATAAGTAGAGCTAGCCACCATACTAGAGGACGGAGATCTGGCATTTGGAATCCAGAGAGAGATAGACACCTGATCCTCAAGCTAGAGCGACGGGACACCACCTAGCAGTTCATCCGCCCACCAAGAAGAGACCCTCATGAGGCTGTTCTTCCTGTCTTATTCCTCATCAGCCCAGAGGCAATCCACCACGCCACAAACTAGAGTAGGGTATTACACCACAGCGGTGGCCCGAACTAGTATAAATCCCGTGTCTCTTGTGCTGTTCTTTTTAGTAGTTTAGGTCCCTGCGATTGGCGAGTGCGAGGCGGTGGGCGATGGATCTCCGCGCACCCAGTGTTCAAACCTCAAGGTCTGCCGGAACCCGAAATCCGACATTTGGCGCGCCCGGTAAAGTGCGCCGAAATCTGCTTCGTCGCCTCGTTCTTCCCGACCACCGCAACCATGTCGGCGCCCGTCGAGCCGCGCCCGGCCCGAGCCGCCCTCGCCTCCCATGTCGCCCAGACAGCTCCCGTCGGCGAGCGCCCTCGTCGTTCCCCGTCACCTGCCGTCTACGCTGCCATCGGCCCGGCGGGGAACGAGCAGCAAGCATCATCCCAGCACCCGTCCATGAGGCGGGACGGCCGCACCGCCACACCTTCGCTCACCCTCGCTGGCTCTTCGTCACGCACGCCCCGCCCGGCCATGGAGGCCCGAGCTGCACTCATCGCGGCAAACGAGCTCCTGCGCTACCGCCCGTCAGCAGCGTCTCGAAAATGGCTCGGTGAGTCGCCCGAGCTCGTCGCGCTGCAGAGGCGACCCGCACCGTCCGTCTCGCTGCACGCACCCGCCTTGTGATAAACTCCGGCGCCTCGGCCGCCTCCTCCTCAAGACGGCGCCACAGCCCCAAGCGCGGCGGCCTGGCGAAACCCGTTCCGCCAGCGCCAGTAGCAAGAAGCAAGCTGTCAAGAAGTTCCTCGCCCAAGAAGCTGCCCGGCGCTCCCGCTCCGCACGTCGTCAAGACCCGCTGCCCCCCCCCCGGGCGCAGGGAGGCCTGCAAGACCAAGCTCTTTGTCGTCCAAAGCCCCTGCGGCCACGGCGGGCTGCAGCGCCTTCACCTCCGAGCTGCTGCGCAGTCGCGTAGCCCGCCAAATTCAAGCCAGACCTGCCTCCTCGCTCTGACGGCACGGCTGACCCTACGGAGTTCCTCCAGCTCTGAGCTGGGCATCGAGCTGCCAGCGGGAATGAAAAGGTCATGGCGAACTGGTTTCCCATGGCGCTCAGGGCCGGAGCCCTTTGGCTCTGAATCGGCCCCAGAGCACGATCTCTTCTGGGCGAGATGCGCACCCGCTTCATCGCCAACTTCCGAGGTACTCGCGACCGGCCACCAGCCGTAGCGACATCGCCGAATCAAGCGGCGGGGAAACCACAAAAGTACATCGGCCTTCAACAACGCGCCTCAAGATCCCGAGGTAGCGGAGGAGGCCATCATCTCCGCCTTCTCCGTGGCGTCTTGACGTCAAGATGAAGGAGGCTGGCGATGCATGAAGATCTGTGCACCTCCTTGGAGCTGTTCAACTTGGCGACCAAGTGCGCCCGGGCTGAGGAGGCGCCTCTCCTCCTCGAGCTGCCTGCGGATCCGAAGAAAGAAGTCAAAGGCCGGGGCGTGGAGTGCAAGGGGCTGCCGTACTCACGGCGAACCGGACCTGGCGAGGAGAGATCAGCTGAATCCTCCAAGGGCAGCCCGATCTGCGTGTACCATGACTTCCACACCCACAACACCAATGAATGTCAAGAGCTCCGGGCGTGCTTGAGGAAGGGTCGGTGGGCGCCCGGCGCAGCGACCGGAGCTCTGACGAGGAGGAGGAAGGAATGCGGGGCGGTGGGAAGACCGCGGCCAGCGCCAGGATGGCGCGACCAACCTCGCGAGGACGGCTGGCAAGACCCACCTCGCGAGGGAGGCTGGAGGATCAGCCTCACGAGGATCGCCCTGAGGCATGAGCCTCCCTCCGCCGCCGCCGCCAAGGAGAATCGAAGACCGTCATCGGGGCCGAGGGGCTGGGGCTTCCGAGAAGCGCGTGCGATCGCTTGCATCTGGGCGGAGCTCAAGCCCGACCTCTCGGCGCATCTTCAAGCAGTTCGCCCATGAAGTGAATGCAATCCTCCCAAGGTCGAGTCCACGCGCCCTCTCGGTGGTCGGCGTGCGCCATCACGTTCAGCTCGGCGGATCAGCTCAAGTCGCAGCCACAGCGGAGTTCTCGATGCTTTGTTCCCCAATCATCAGCAATGTGCTAGTCACCAAGACCCTCATCGACGGCGGAGCAGGGCTCAACGTCCTGTCCGTGGAAACATTCAACAATCTTCAAGTGCCTTACAGTCAGCTTCAGCCAACCAAGCCCTTCTCTGGAGTCACCGACGGCTCCACGGTCCCCATCGGGCAGGTCCGCCTTCCTGTCACCTTTGGGGCTCGCGACAACTACCAACCGAGCTCATCGACTTCGATGTCGCCCACGATACTTTGCCGTACAACGCCATCCTCGGGTACCCAGCGTTGGCCAAATTCATGGCCGTAACCCACCATGGCTACAACATCCTCAAGATGCCGAGGAAGCAGCGGGGTCATCACGGTGCCACAATGAAGAGATAGGCAGATGTGCTCCTGGAGCAAGCCTTCGAGCCGCATCGCTAGTAGACCCAGACCACAGCAGCGGGAGGCCTCGAGGCCACACCCAAGAAGAAGAAGACATCGACCGGCCATCTCTTCAAGAGACAGGCCCCTCGGGGCCAGCGCCGGGCAGAGGCCTCCTTCCATCGCATAGGAAGCGGCGCGCCCTCCTCGGCGAGCGAGGGCTGGGGGCTCTCCTGGAGGGCCGCCGACCTGCCAAGGTCTCGAGGCGCTTGGGCACCACGTGGGCGTGTTTGAAGCACGTTTCCTGCAAGCGGGAGCAAGGCAAGGAGGGCCAAACCACGAGGAGTTCGTCGGCAAGGCCATTCAAGAGCTCTGAGTCAAGGGTCATGAGGGGCAGCAGCCGCCTACCAGCTGGCCCCCATCCGAGCAGGATGGTGGGCAGCGCGTCTGCATCGACATACCAGGGCTCAGCAGAGCCGCATCTCAAGCGCCTCTGGCCCTCACGAGTGGGGCGTTGCAGTCCGCCCCACAACTACGTCGCATGCCTTACGGGCTGCCAAGCAGCTGCTGCACCACGTCTCATGAGGACCATCACAGGCTCAAGAGGTCAGCCACGCCCGTAGCCTCAGGCGGAGATGGAGATGGCCCCTAAGGCCGCCAGGCGCCTCGGAGCCTCCCGAGGCCCCAGGCACAGGGGCTCGTGAGATCGCTCCTGCAGCCCACCGAGTCTGCTACACCAACACCCCTTCATCCCCAACATCACCGGTGACATCTTTAAGTTTATTTCGGTGGGGCGCCTTGAGGCGCGTTATTCCCGGGCGCGTGGGTCAATCCTGCGGAATGTATCCCTTTTATTTCATGTCGTTAGCCTATCTTGTTGGGGCGCCCTCGGCTGCATCATCCCCAAGCCGCTCGGGCAGTCCAGCCAGGCATGTATCCTTCCTACTTTTCCTTAGGATTATGCTCACGCTCCACCATGCTTGTTATTTGGAGCCTTTTCTGGGTGGCGGAATCTTGCACGTTAAAGGGGGTGCACGAGCATCGCGACTCAGGGCTCCTACCGGCTCTCCGGCCCTCACCCTCTGGTCTTGTCCATGGCATCGCGACTGGCTTGCCGGCTGCTGAGACCAGCCGAGCCGGGACCGAGAACGTGAAGTTGCGTCATCTAACCTAACTTAGCGTTAAAGGGGTGCACGAGCATCGCGACTCGGGACTCCTACCGGCTCTCCGGCCCTCACCCTCTGGTCTTGTCCATGGCATGCGACACTGGCTTGCCCGGACAGGTGAGACCAGCCGAGAGCTGGGACCAAGGCGTGAAACACGACATCGGGCCAAATTTGCGAGAACACACTCGAAGATAAGGCCCAGAGCACATGAAGAAGGCAAATGCTGTGAAGTTCATCTTTTGGAAAAGGCCCGAGCACATGAAGAAGGCGAATGCCTGTGAAGCTCACCTTTTGGGAAAAAGGCCCAGAGCCTGTGAAGAAGGCGAACGCCTGTAAAGTTGTCGCGTTCTGGAAGACGCACTCACAACACGAAGAACAGGTCGGAAAGATTATCAACTCCTTCCTCACTCAAACCTCGATCCATTCGGGGGCTAATGATGAAGTCATGTACAGGGTAGGGTCATAACCTGCCCAAAGGTACCTCCACAAGGACACTCACAAGAGAAGCAGCCTTCCATCGACTGGTAGGTTTCCACTCGGCAGATTCAAAGACACTTTCGACCATGAAGACCCACTCGACCACCAGGTCCAAGAGCCACTCGGTGTCCAAGCGGTCTGTAGTTAAATAGTCTTTATGACCTTAATGACACTTTATGTAAGGCGTTACCGATGCGCCTAGCTTTAACGCACCTTAAACCCTCTACTACATGGGCTGGCTGGGGTCCTGGCGCACTCTATATAAGCCACCCCCCTCCACGGGTAGAAGGGTTCGCACCCCTGTAACACATACACATATAATCCAGTCGACCGCCTCCGGGCTCCGAGACGTAGGGCTATTACTTCCTCCGAGAAGGGCTGAACTCGTAAATCCTTGCGTATACAACTACTCCATAGCTAGGATCTTGCCTCTCCATACCTACCCCCATTCTCTTTGTCGGACTTAGAACCACGACGGTTGGCGCCCACCATGGGGCAGGTGTTCTAGCGATTTGTTGGAGAAGTTGGGATTCTTCGATCTCCTACACCATGGTTTCGGTGGAGTTACGGTTGGCGGCCACGAGAACCGTCTCGGTGCGCTCACGTTCTCGCCGGCGACTCCGCTTGGCCGGGAGGCTCCACTCGGCGTGGGCGCGCTCCCGTCCGCGAGGCGGCGCTTTTCGCGCATGGGTCGCGGCATCCTCCTGCGGCAACCGTCGACCCGGTATGGGTCGGCTCTGCGCCGTCTTCACTCCCGATCTCCCAGGCGCAAGCGTTCCGGTCGGTCGAGGCTTCAGCGGTGGGTGAGGCATCGGGTGGCCCGCGATCGGCCATCCCCAAGTCGCGGCGATCGAGCCCGGCGAATCTCTCTGGCCTGTTCGGTGGCTCCGTAGAGACTGCGTTGAATGCGATAGCGATGACCCGGGCGAGAGGTTACGATGGTCGATGGACCACGCAGTCCCCACAGATTCACCGCACCAACGAAGGTGGTGGTGGAAGCGATCGGTGCAAGCCCACGAAGAGTACTTGCGAGCCCCTCACTTCGCTCGAGGGAGGAGCTTCGTCGTCGGAACATGGGCGCACTTCACACTCCTATCGTTGGAGAAACCCCGAGGCTCGCGCCTTGGAGGATGCGGCGCAGCCAACTGGCTGGCGCTTTCGTGGAGAATCTTCAGCGAGTACTCGACGAGCGTCTGCGACCAAGGGTTCGAAATCCATCGGCGCCACTCTTTCAACCGCCAACTCAGGTATATCGAACTCCGATTCAGAATTTAGCAGCTGCCGCCCGTATAGCGAGTCAATTCAGCCTTCCCGTCGGAGGCGGGTAGAGGTTTGCAACAAATCAGGGATTTGCTCGGGCGGCAGAGATCAAAACTCAGTTGTATCGATCGCGGAACAGGGTTCACACCGATCCGTCGCTGCGAATTCAGTCGATCGGCCCATAGTCCGAGATCACCCCGGCGTGAGGAGCGTGGGGGCGGCGTGATGATCAATACAAGGGCCTTGGCGGTATGAGCACCGATTCAATCGCAGCGATCGGCGTCGAGTGCCCTCCTCCCCAAGGGATGGATCATCGCTCCTCGATAGCGAGGACGAAAAGCGCCAACACAGTCTTTGGCGAAGAGTTCCGGTCGACCCGAGGAACCAGGCTTTGATCACGAGATCTATTATCGTTCAAGGTTTGGTCGGCGAACGAGCTCACCGAGGCAGCCACGATAGAGCGTTCCTTCCAGCAGCGAGTTCATGTCTCGGGACGAGTGTTTCAACAGAGCCATCGAGCCGTAGTGATTCCTCCCAACTTCAGGTTGGCGGTTGAGTCGATAAGTTCACTAGAGAATCCAAGCGACACTTGGCTTGAAGATTACCGAGTGGCGGTTCAGATCGGCGGTGGCAGCGATGAGGTAGCCATGAAGCATTTGCCTCTTATGTTGGAGGGTTCAGCCGGCGTGGTTGAATCGATTAGCACCAATGATGTTACACTTGGGAAGATCTTGCCCGAGTGTTTGTCGAGACATTTTAAGGAACTTGCAAGCGACCAGCAGGTTTGACGGAGTTGCGATCGTGTGTGCAAAAGTCGAGTGAAACTTTGAGAGATTATATCGAGGTGGATCACTTTGCATCACACGATCGAGAATGTATCGATCACCGAGCGATCTGTGCCTTCAAGGAAGGTGTCAAAACGAAGAATTGAGTCTGAAATTTGGTCGAACCGGGATATGACCACGAGTCGGATGATGGAGATTGCCACCAAGTATGCAAATGGTGAAGAAGAGGATCGGCTCGGAGTGGTAAATACAAATCGGCCGCCAATGAGGCGGCGGAGAAATTCGATCGAGCGAGGCGCAAAGCCGAGCCAGCGGCTCCGGAGAGGCCTTGGCGTGACCCGAGAAAGTTCAAGGAAACCCAAGGGTCCTTGGAACCCCAAGAAGGTGAAAGACCAGGATGGAAGCGACGTGTTGGATTTGCCATGTCATATTCATACAAAGAAAGACGAAGAGGTAAACTCATTTACCGAAACATACCACTCGGCGATGTCGGCTCTTAATTCAACGGTTCCAAGGAAAACAGCTCAAGGATAAGGATAAGGAGATGACAAAGTTGAGGACGAGATGAGCGGTGATGGTGGATATCCCGGTCAATTCCACCACGATGATTTTCTTGGCGTCGAAAGCAAAAGTCGATTGAAGGTTATCAATCGGAAGTGAACTTGGTTGCTCGGCGACTCCCAATTATCTGAAATGGTCCCGCACCGCCATCACATTCGACCGGTCGATCACCGGCGCACATTGCCACCACGGGAGGCAAGCATTGAGTGGTCGACCCGGTTATTGAAGGCACTCGACGGACCAAAGACACGATGGATGGTGGTAGTGGCTTGAACATATTATCTGCGGAGGCGTTGAAAGGGATGGGCATTCCGATGTCGGACTCGATACCGACAACATGAGCTTCCACGAGTCATTCACGGAAAGAAGGCTGAGTCACTCGGCCAAATTGCTCTTGATGTAGTTTTGGTGATTCAAAGCATTTCCGGAAAGAAAAGTTGACCTTTGAGGTCGTGGATTTCAGAGCGCTTATCACGCTATTGCAGGAGACCAGCTTATGCACGTTTCATGGCCCGACCATGTTACGTGTATCTTAAGCGAAGATGCCTGGTCCCAAAGGCGTGATAACTATCACGAACAATCGGAAGAAGGCGAAGAGTGCTTCGAGAAAGGCTCTAAGATCGCCGATGCTCGGTTGGCGATGGTAGAGCTACAAGAGTATCGAAAACTGCAAATCCGAGTGATTTGTTACGAGCTAAGAAGCCGCTTCTGATTCAGCATTTCGATCATTGGCGAGGCGAAACAGGTTCACATTCACCCGACCGATCCCAATGCTGCTCGACCAACATCTCAACAACACTCGACTCAAAATAGGAATAAGCGCTCATCCGGTTCCTCCGTGAGAAGCTGGGACATCTTGCATGGTAGCTGGCGACATGCGGGTGTTCGAGGGGCTGGTGAGCATCGCCTCTGATCGACCGAAATTTAAACCGGTTAAAGAGTATCTTGGCGGTCCGCCGTCGGAAGAAGAAAGGCCATTGGCGAGAGGTGGCTCGGCTCTTAGCAGCAGAGTTCATCAGAGATCTACCACTCAGTGGATGCCAGCGTTGTCATGGTCCCCAAGAAGGACAAGTCGTTGTGCATGTGCATCGATTTCAAGCATATCAATCGGGCCTGCCGAAAGATCATTCCTCTTCCTCGCATCGACCAAATAGTCGACTCAAGCTGCGGGATGTGAGAGGTTGTCTTTTTAGGCGCCTATTCCGGTACCATCAGATCCGTCATATGGACCCGATGAGATAAAACAGCGTTCATCACTCCATTCGGTGCTTCATTTATGTCACCATGCCATTCGGTCTCAAGAATGCGGAGCCACATTCATGAGGATGATTCAAGTGTTTGCTCACTCAAATCAGTCGGAATGTGGGCGTACATGGATGATATAGTGGTCAAGTCACGAAAGGTTCCGACCTGTTGGTGACCTTGCTGAAACATTTGCCAATCTCGGAGGTATGATATCAAGCTTAACCCATCAAAGTGTACATTGGAGTTCTGGTGGAAAGTTACTCGGTTTTCGTTTACGGCGAGGAATCGATGCTAACCGAGAAAAGGTTGGCACCATACTCGAATGAAGCGCCCAATGTGTGTGCATGATGTCCGAAACTTACTAGATGCTTGGCGCTTTAAGTCGATTCATCTCTCGCCTCGGTGAAAAGGCATTGCCTCTTTACCGGTGATGAAGAAGTCGAGACAAGTTCGAGTGGACTCTAGAAGCGATGCAGCGTTTGCGAGCTCAAGCTCTGCTCTCCACCCAGCCGGTGCTTGCTGCTCCAATCAGCAAAGAGCCTTTGCTGCTTTACATTGCATCCACGGGACAAGTCGTCAGTACCGTACTTACGGTCGAGCGGGAAGAAGAAGGAAAAGCCTTCAAAGTTCAACGCCTAGTTTATTATCTTTCTGAAGTGCTGACCCCGTCAAAGCAAAGATACCCTCACTATCGAAGCTTGTTTATGGGATCTATATGACCACGAAGAAGGTTGCTCATTATTTCTCGATCATTCCATTACGATCGTCGTCAGCGCCCCTTTGTCGGAAATTCTTCATAACAGAGATGCAAGCGGTGGGTGGCAAAATGGGCGATTGAACTCCTTCCCTTGATATCAAACTCGAGGCAAAGAAATCCATCAAGTCCCAAGCAATAGCAGATTTCCTCGTTGAGTGGGTGAACAGCAGCTTCGACTCAAGTTCACTCGGAACCTTTGGACTATGTTTTTCGATGGTTCTAAGATCTTTGAACGGTTACAGTGCGGGGGTTGTATTGGTTTCCCCGAGGAGATAGGCTCAAGTATGTTCTCGATTCACTTTGATTCTTCCAACAACGAAGCGAATATGAAGCACTCCTGTATGGGTTGCGCATGGCCATTTCACTCGGCGTCCGTCGCCTTATGGTCTCTGGCGACTTCGGATCTGGTTGTTAATCAAGTGATGAAGGAGTGGGATGTCGAAGCCCGGCTATGACGAGTTATTCTAATGCAAATGAGAAAATTTGGAGAAGAAATTCGAGGGTTAGAGCTTCATCATATACCCATTGAAAAATCAAGCTGCGGATGATTTGGCGAAGATAGGATCCAAAGGAAGCCATTCCCGGTAATGTATTTTGGAGCACATTCATGCACCTTGATGCAAGAGGATCCTTTCACGGAAGAAGCCCGCAGCAAAAGAGTGCCAATGATCCGACTAAAGTTGAGATCCCAACCGTGGTCGACCTAATTATGGAAGTGGTGGTCATCACTCCCGGTTTGGACGGTCTTGGTACATCGCATATATCCTAAGGAAAGAGCTCCCAGAGAATGAAGAAGAGGCTCGACAGATCGTCCAACGATCCAAGGCCTTAAAGTGATCAAGGGACATTTGTTCAGAGAAAGCGTGACTGGAGTCGGCCAGAAGTGCATCACGCCAGAAGAAGGTCAGATAATTCTTGAGGATATCCATTTGGGGACCTGTGGCCATCATGCGTCCTCTCGGACCATTGTGGCTAAAGCATACCGAGCTGGATTTTACTGGCCAAAAGCAAATGAAATGGCAAAAGAAATAGTTGACAGGTGTGAAGGATGTCGGTTCTATTCCAACATGTCGCACAAGCCGCCTCGACTTTGAAGACCATTCCACTCGTCGGCCCTTATTTGTTTGGGGATTGGACATGATTGGACCATTGAGAAGCTGGCGAGCGGCTTCACTCATTTGCTAGTAGCGATCGACAAGTTCACCAAGTGGATCGAAGCCAAGCCCATCAAGAACCTCGATGCATGCACTGCTATTAGTTTCATCAGAGAGTTGATATTCAGATATGGAGTTCCGCATAGCATCATCACCGACAATGGGTCAAACTTCGATAATGACAAGTTCAAAGCCTTATGTGCCTCTCAAGGCACGCGGGTCGACTATGCTTCGGTGGCTCATCCTCAGTCGAATGGACAAGCAGAACGAGCAAACGGCCTCATTCTCAAAGGGCTGAAACCACGGCTGATGCATGATCTCAAGCACGCAGCAGGAGCTTGGGTGGACGAACTTCCACCAGTTCTCTGGGGATTGAGGACCACTCCTAATCGATCGACTGGGAGAACTCCATTCTTCCTGGTCTATGGAGCTGAAGCAGTTACGCCGGTGACACCTTCACTATCGCCTCGAGTCGAGCTATACTCACGAAGAAGAAGCGGAACAAGCCCGGCAAGATGCGATCGACCTCTTGGAAGAGGAAAGAGAAATGGCCTGATCCGCTCGACTATCTATCAGCAAGACTTGCGTCGGTTTCATGCCGAAATGTGAAGAGTCGAGCCTTCCAAGAGGAGATTTAGTCCTCAGAGTGGATCAGCAGAAACCACACAAGCTCGCCCCCACTTGGGAAGGTCCTTCATCGTCACAAGAGTCCTCCTGGCAGAGCATATCATCTCTACAACGTTGATCGCCGGATCGGCGAGCCTCGAGCTTGGGCGGAGCTGCTCCGCCCTTTACACTTAAAACTCACTCGGTTGAGATGTAATAAAAGTACTTTTGTAGTTTGTTTATCTAAGACAAGAATGTTATAATTTTCCCGGTGATTGTTATTGCTTTTTGTTGAAATTTCCCCGATGGGTGGCTTAGTTGCGAATCTGATTCGCCTAAGTTTGTAAAAAATCCTTTCAGTGCGAGGCAGGTCTCTCACTCGGGGCTTAACTGCGAATCCGCTTAGCCTAAGTATTCAAAATCCTCACAGTGGCGAGCCAGCCTCCCACTCGAGGCTTAGCTGCAGTCAAGTACTCGCCTAAGTATTCAAAATCCTCTGAGTGGCGAGCCGGCCTCCCACTCGGAGGCTTAGCTGCAGTCAAGTACTCGCCTAAGTATTCAAAATCCTACCGAGTGGCGAGCCGGCCTCCCACTCGGAGGCTTAGCTGCAGTCAAGTAATCGCCTAAGTATTCAAAATCCTCCGAGTGGCGGCCGGCCTCCCACTCGGAGGCTTAGCTGCAGTCAAGTACTCGCCTAAGTATTCAAAATCCTACCGAGTGGCGAGCCGGCCTCCCACTCGGAGGCTTAGCTGCAGTCAAGTACTCGCCTAAGTATTCAAAATCCTCTGAGTGGCGAGCCGGCCTCCCACTCGGAGGCTTAGCTGCAGTCAAGTACTCGCCTAAGTATTCAAAATCCGGCCAGAGTGGCGAGCGGCCTCCCACTCGGAGGCTTAGCTACAGTCAAGTACTCGCCTAAGTATTCAAAATCCTACCGAGTGCCGAGCCGCCTCCCACTCGGAGGCTTAGCTGCAGTCAAGTACTCGCCTAAGTATTCAAAATCCTCTGGAGTGGCGAGCCGGCCTCCCACTCGGAGGCTTAGCTGCAGTCAAGTACTCGCCTAAGTATTCAAAATCCTCTGAGTGGCGAGCCAGCCTCCCACTCGGGGCTTACAACAGCCCAAGGATTAGCCGTAAACATCCAAAGTAATAAAAATCCTTCGAATGGAGAGCAAACCTCCCACTCGGGGCTTAGCTGCAGCCAGTGCTCGCCTAAGTAATCAAAATCCTACAGAGTGGAAGCAAACCTCCCTCGGAGGCTTAGCTGCAACCTAGTGTTAGCCTAAGTAATAAAAATCCTACCGAGTGGAGAGCAAACCTCCCACTCGGGGCTTAGCTGCAGCCAGTGCTGCGCCTAAGTAATAAAAATCCTACAGTGGAGAGCAAACCTCCCACTCGGGGCTTAGCTGCAGCCCGTGCTCGCCTAAGTAATAGAAATCCTACAGTGGAAGCAAACCTCCCACTCGGAGGCTTAGCTGCAACCTAGCGTTCGCCTAAGTAATAAAAATCCTACCGAGGGGAGAGCAAACTGTTGGGTAACGTAGTAATTTCAAAAAAATTCCTACGCACACGCAAGATCATGGTGATGGCATAGAAACGAGAGGAGAGTGCATGTCCACGTACCCTCGTGAACCGTGTGAGCGTTATAACACGCGTTGATGTAGTAAATGCGTCTTCACGATCCGACCGATCCAAGTACCGAGCGTCGGCACCTCCGAGTTCAGCACCGTTCAGCTCGATGGCGATCCCGGACTCGATCCAGCAAAGTGTCGGGGATGAGTTCCGTCGGCACGACGGCGTGGTAACGATGATGATGCTCCACCGGCCGAGGCTTCCGCTAAGCTCATGACGATATGACCGAGGTGGAATATGGTGGAGGGGCACCGCTGCACGGCTAAGGAGCGATCCGTAGATCAACATGTGTGTCATGGGGTGCCCCCTGCCCCGTATATAAAGGAGCAAGGGAGGAGGTGGCGGCCTAGGAGGGGCGCGCCAAGGGGGAGTCCTACTCCCACCGGAGTAGGACTCCTCCTTTCCTAGTAGGAGTAGGAGAGAAGGAAGGGGAAAGGAGAAGGGAAGGAAGGAGGCGCAGCCCCCCCTAGTCAATTCGGACTAGGCCTTGGGGAAGCGCGGCCTGCCTAGGCAGCCCTCTCTCTTTCCCGTATGGCCCAATAAGGCCCAATACTTCTCCCGGCGAATTCCGTAACTCTCCGGTACTCGAAAAATACCGAATCACTCGGAACCTTTCCGAAGTCCGAATATAGTCGTCCAATATATCGATCTTTCGTCTCGACCATTTGAGACTCCTCGTCATGTCCCGATCTCATCCGGGACTCCGAACTCCTTTGGTACATCAAAACTCATAAACTCATAATATAAGCATCATCGTAACGTTAAGCGTGCGGACCCTACGGGTTCGAGAACTATGTAGACATGACCTAGAACTGTTTCTGTCAATAACCAATAGTGGAACCTGGATGTTCATATTGGCTCCTACATATTCTCGAAGATCTTTATCGGTCAAACCGCATAACAACATCGTTGTTCCTTTGTCATCGGTATGTTACTTGCACGAGATTGATCGTCGGTATCCAATACCTAGTTCAATCTCGTTACCGGCAAGTCTCTTTACTCGTTCCATAATACATCATTTCATAACTAACTCATTAGTTACAATGCTTGCAAGGCTTAGGTGATGAGTATTACCGAGAAGGCCCGGAGATACCTCTCCGACAATCGGAGTGACAAAACCTAATCTCGAATTATGCCAACTCAACATATACTTTTGGAGACACCTGTAGAGTACCTTTATAATCACCCGATTCGTTGTGACGTTTGGTAGCACACAAAGTGTTCCTCCGGTAAACGGGAGCTGCATAATCTCATAGTTGCAGGAACTTTGTATAAGTCATGAAGAAAGCAATAGCAACACACTAAACGATCAAGTGCTAAGCTAACGGAATGGGTCATGTCAATCAGATCATTCAACTAATGATGTGATCCCGTTAATCAAACAACAACTCTTTTGTCTATGGTTAGGAAACATAACCATCTTTGATTAACAAGCTAGTCAAGTAGAGGCATACTAGTGACACTATGTTTGTCTATATATTCACACATGTATTATGTTTCCTGTTAATACAATTCTAGCATGAATAATAAACATTTATCATGATATAAGGAAATAAATAATAACTTTATTATTGACTCTAGGGCATATTTCCTTCAGTCTCCCACTTGCACTAGAGTCAATAATCTAGATCACATCACCATGTGATTAACATCGATAGTTCACATCATCATGTGATTAACACCCATAGTTCACATCGCCATGTGACCAACACCCAAAGGGTTTACTAGATTCAGTAATCTAGTTCACATCGCTATGTGATTAACACCCAAAGAGTACTAAGGTGTGATCATGTTTTGCTTGTGAGAGAATCTTAGTCAGCGGGTCTTTCATATTCAGATCCGTTATGTATTTTGCAATTTTCTATGTCTACAATGCTCTTGCGGAGCTACTCTAGCTAATTGCTCCCACTTTCAATATGTATCTAGATCGAGACTTAGAGTCATCCAGATTGGTGTCAAAACTTGCATCGGCGTAACCCTTCTACGACGAACCTTTTGTCACTTCCATAATCAAGACACATATCCTTATTCCACTAAGGATAATTTTGACCGCTGTCGATGATCTACTCCTAGATCACTATTGTACTCCCTTGCCAAACTCATTGTAGGGTATACAATAGATCTGGTACACAGCATGGCATACTTTATAGAACCTATGGCCAAGGCATAGGGAATGACTTTCATTCTCTTTCTATCTTCTGCCGTGGTCGGGTTTTGAGTCTTACTCACTTTCACACCTTGTAACACAGGCAAGAACTCTTTCTTTGACTGTTCCATTTTGAACTACTTCAAAATCTTGTCAAGGTATGTACCCATTGAAAAAAACTTATCAAGCGTGTTGATCTATCTCTATAGATCTTGATGCTCAATGTGTAAGCAGCTTCACCGAGGTCTTTCTTTGAAAAACTCCTTTCAAACACTCCTTTATGCTTTGCAGAATAATTCTACATTATTTCCGATCTACAATATGTCATTCACATATACTTATCGAAATGTTGTAGTGCTCCTACTCACTTTCTAGTAATTACAGGCTTCACCGCAAGTCTCAGATAAAACTATATGCTTTGATCAACTTATCAAAGCGTATATTCCAACTCGAGATGCTTGCACCACCATAGATGGATCATTTGGAGCTTGCGTATTTTGTCGACACCTTTAGGATTGACAAAACCTTCTGTTGCATCATATACAACTCTTCTTCAAATCCATTAAGGAATGTAGTTTTGTTTATCCATTTGCCGATTTCATAAAATGCGGCAATTGCTAACATGATTTGGACAGACTTAAGCATCGCTTCTGAGTGAGAAAATTTCATCGCAGTCAACACCTTGAACTTTGTCAAGAACCTTTTTCGACAAGTCTAGCTTTGTAGATAGTAACACTACTATCAATGTCCGTCTTCCTCTTGAAGATCCATTTATTTTCTATGGTTTGCCGATCATCGGGCAAATCCATCAAAGTCCATACTTTGTTCTCATACATGGATCATATCTCACATTTCATGGCCTCAAACCATTTTATGCGAATCTGGGCTCATCATCGCTTCCTCATAGTTCGTAGGTTCGTCATGGTCAAGTAACATGACCTCCGAATGGGATTACCGTACCACTCAGTGCGGATCTCACTCTGGTTGACCTCACGAGGTTCGGTAGTAACTTGATCTGAAGTTACATGATCATCATCATTAGCTTCCTCACTAATTGGTGTAGTAGTCACGAGAACAGATTTACGTGATGAACTACTTTCCAATAAGGGAGAAGGTACAATTACCTTATCAAGTTCTACTTTCCTCCCACTCACTTCTTTCGAGAGAAGCTCCTTCTCTGAAAAGGATCCATTCTCAACAACGAATGTCTTGTCTTCGGATCTGTGATAGAAGGTGTACCCAACAGTCTCCTTTGGGTATCCTATGAGGACGCATTTCTTCGATTTGGGTTTGAGCTTATCGGATGAAACTTTTCACATAAGCATCACAACCCCAAATTTTAAGAAACGACAACTTTGGTTTCTTGCTAAACCGCAGTTCATATAGTGTCGTCTCAACGGATTTAGATGGTGCCCTATTCAACGTGAATGCAGCTGTCTCTAATGCATGATCCCAAAACGATATTGGTAAATCAGTAAGAAACATCATAGATTGTACTATATCCAATAAAGTACGGTTATGACGTTCGGACACACCATTATGATGTGGTGTTCCAGGTGGCATGAATTTGTGAAACTATTCCACATTGTTTTAATTGAAGACCAAACTCGTAACTCAAATATTTGTCTCTGCGATCAGATCGTAGAAACTTTATTTTCTTGTTACGATGATTCTCCACTTCACTCTGAAATTCTTTGAACTTTTCAAATGTTTCAGATTTGTGCTTCATTAAGTAGATATACTCATATCTGCTCAAATCATCTTGTGAAGGTCAGAAAATAACGATACCTACCACGAGCATCAACACTCATTGGACCGCTTACATCGGTATGTATTATTTCCAACAAGTCAGTATCTCATTCCATTGTTCCGAACAACGGAGTTTCAGTCATCTTGCCCAAAAGGCACGGTTTGCAAGCATCAAATTTATTCATAATCAAGTGATTCCAAAACCCATCAGCATGGAGTTTCTTCATGCGCTTTACACCGATATGATCCAAACGGCAGTGCCACAAATAAGTTGCACTATCATTATTAACTTTGCATCTTTTGGCATCAATATTATGAATATGTGTATCACTACGATCGAGATCCAACAAACTATTTTCATTGGGTGTATGACCATTGAAGGTTTGATTCATTTAAGCAGAACAACAATTATTCTCGATTTTAAATGAATAATCGTATTGCAATGAACATGATCAAATCATATTCATGCTCAACTCAAACGCCAAATAACATTTATTTAGGTTTAACACTAATCCCGAAAGTATAGGGAGTGTGCGATGATGATCATATCAATCTTGGAACTACTTCCAACACTCATCGTTACTTCCCTTCAACTAGTCTTTGTTTATTACGTAACTCTGTTTGAGTTACTAATCTTAGCAACCGAACAAGTATCAAATACTCAGGGGCTACTATAAACACTAGTAAAGCACACATCAATAACCTGTATATCAAATATACCCTTGTTCACTTTGCCATCCTTCTTATCCACCAAATATTTGGAGTAGTTCCACTTCGGTGACCATTTCCTTTGCGGTAGAAGCACTTTCGGTTTGGGCTTTAGGTTCAGCTTTGGGCTTCTTCATGGGAGTGACAACTTGCTTGTCATTCTAATTGAAGTTCCCTTTCTTTCCTTTGCCATTCTCTTGAAACTAGTGGTCTTGTCAATCATCAACACTTGATGCTCTTTCTTGATTTCTACCTTCGTCGATTTCAACATCACGAAGAGCTCGGAATCGTTTTCGTCATCCTTTGCATACTATAGTTCATCACGAAGTTCTACTAACTTGGTGATGGTGACTAGAGAATTCTATCAATCACTATCTTATCTGGAAGATTAACTCCCACTTGATTCAGCGATTGTAGTACCCGAAAATCTGAGCACTTGCTCACTAGTTGAGCGATTCTCCTCCATCCTTTAGCTATAGAACTTGTTGGAGACTTCATATCTCTCAACTCGGGTATTTGCTTGAAATATTAACTTCAATTCTGGAACATCTCATATGGTCCATGACGTTCAAAACGTCTTTGAAGTCCTGATTCTAAGCCGTTAAGCATGGTGCACTAAACTATCAAGTAGTCATCATATTGAGCTAGCCAAACGTTCATAACATCTGCATCTGCTCCTGCAATAGGTCTGTCACCTAGCGGTGCTTCAAGGACATAATTCTTCTGTGCAGCAATGAGGATAAACCTCAGATCACGGATCCAATCCGCATCATTGCTACTAACATATTTCAACACAATTTTCTCTACGAACATATCAAAATAAACATTTGAAAGCAACAACGCGAGCTATTGATCTATAACATAATTTGCAAAAATACTACCAGGACTAAGTTCATGATAAATTTAAGTTCAATTAATCATATTACTTAAGAACTCCCACTTAGACAGACATCTCTCTAGTCATCTAAGTGATCACGTGATCCAAATCAACTAAACCATAACCGATCATCACGTGAGATGGAGTAGTTTTCAATGGTGAACATCACTATGTTGATCATATCTACTATATGATTCACGCTCGACCTTTCGGTCTCCGTGTTCCGAGGCCATATCTGCATATGCTAGGCTCGTCAAGTTTAACTCGAGTATTCTCGTGTGCAAAACTGGTTTGCAACCGTTGTAGATGGACGTGAGAGCTTATCACACCGATCATCACGTGGTGTCCGGGCACTCTGAACTTTTAGCAACGGTGCATACTCGGGAGAACACTTCTTGATAATTTTAGTGAGAGATCATCTTATAATGCTACCGTCAATCAAAGCAAAATAAGATGCATAAAGGATAAACATCACATGCAATCAATATAAGTGATATGATATGGCCATCATCATCTTGTGCTTGTGATCTCCATCTCTGAAGCACCGTCGTGATCACCATCGCCACCGGTAGCGACACCTTGATCTCCATTGTAGCATCGTTGTCGTCTCACCAACTATTGCTTCTCGACTATCGCTCTTGCTTAGTGATAAAGTAAAGCAATTACATGGCGTTGCATTTCATACAATAAGCGACAACCATATGGCTCTGCCGATTGCCGATAACCGGTTACAAAACATGATCATCTCATACAATAAAATATAGCATCACGTCTTGACCATATCACATCACAACATGCCCTGCAAAAACAAGTTAGACGTCCTCTACTTTGTTGTTGCAAGTTTTATGTGGCTGCTACGGGCTGAGCAAGAACCGTTCTTACCTAAGCATCAAAACCACAACGATAGTTTGTCAAGTTGGTGTTGTTTTGTCCTTCGCAAGGACCGGCGTAGCCACACTCGGTTCAACTAAAGTGAGAGAGATGACACCCGCGGTCACCTTTAAGCAACGAGTGCTCAAGCGGTGAAACCAGTCTCGCGTAAGCGTCTGCGTAATGTCGGTCCGGGCCGCTTCATCTCACAATACCGCTGAACCAAAGTATGACATGCTGGTAAGCGGTATGACTTATATCGCCCACAACTCACTTGTGTTCTACTCGTGCATATGACATCAACGCATAAAACCAGGCTCGGATGCCACTTGTTGGGTAACGTAGTAATTTCAAAAATTTCCTCGCACACGCAAGATCATGGTGATGGCATAGCAACGAGAGGGAGAGTGCATGTCCACGTACCCTCGTGAGACCGTGGCGGAGCGTTATAACAACGCTGTTGATGTAGTCGTGCGTCTTCACGATCCGACCGATCCAAGTACCGAGCGTCACGGCACCTCCGAGTTCAGCACACGTTCAGCTCGATGGCGATCCCGGAATCCGATCCAGCAAAGTGTCGGGATGAGTTCCGTCGACGCGACGGCGTGGTAACGATGATGATGCTCCACGGCGCAGGCTTCGCCTAAGCTCCGCGACGATATGACCGAGGTGGAATATGGTGGAGGGGGCACCGCACACGGCTAAGGAACGATCACGTAGATCAACTTGTGTGTCATGGGGTGCCCCCTGCCCCGTATATAAAGGAGCAAGGGAGGAGGTGGCGGCCTAGGAGAGGCGCGACCAGGGGGAGTCCTACTCCCACCGGAGTAGGACTCCTCCTTTCCTAGTAGGAGTAGGAGAGAAGGAAGGGAAAGGAGAAGGAAGGAAGGAGGGGCGCAGCCCCCCCTAGTCCATTCGGACTAGGCCTTGGGCGCGCGCCTGCCCTAGGCAGCCCTCTCTCTTTCCCGTATGGCCCAATAAGGCCCAATACTTCTCCGGCGAATTCCGTAACTCTCGGTACTCGGAAAAATACCGAATCACTCGAACCTTTCCAAGTCCGAATATAGTCGTCCAATATATCGATCTTTATGTCTCGACCATTTCGAGACTCCTCGTCATGTCCCGATCTCATCCGGGACTCGAACTCCTTCGTACATCAAAACTCATAAACTCATAATATAAGCATCATCGTAACGTTAGCGTGCGGACCCTACGGGTTCGAGAACTATGTAGACATGACCTAGAACTGTTTCCGTCAATAACCAATAGTGGAACCTGGATGTTCATATTGGCTCCTACATATTCTACGAAGATCTTTATCGGTCAAACCGCATAACAACATCGTTGTTCCTTTGTCATCGGTATGTTACTTGCCCGAGATTCGATCGTCGGTATCCAATACCTAGTTCAATCTCGTTACCGACAAGTCTCTTTACTCGCTCGTAATACATCATTTCATAACTAACTCATTAGTTACAATGCTTGCAAGGCTTAGGTGATGAGTATTACCGAGAAGGCCCAGAGATACCTCTCCGACAATCGGAGTGACAAAACATAATCTCGAATTATGCCAACTCAACATATACTTTTGGAGACACCTGTAGAGTACCTTTATAATCACCTAGTTACGTTGTGACGTTTGGTAGCACACAAAGTGTTCCTCCGGTAAACGGGAGCTGCATAATCTCATAGTTGCAGGAACTTTGTATAAGTCATGAAGAAAGCAATAGCAACATACTAAACGATCAAGTGCTAAGCTAACGGAATGGGTCATGTCAATCAGATCATTCAACTAATGATGTGATCCCGTTAATCAAACAACAACTCTTTTGTCTATGGTTAGGAAACATAACCATCTTTGATTAACAAGCTAGTCAAGTAGAGGCATACTAGTGACACTATGTTTGTCTATATATTCACACATGTATTATGTTTCCTGTTAATACAATTCTAGCATGAATAATAAACATTTATCATGATATAAGGAAATAAATAATAACTTTATTATTGCCTCTAGGGCATATTTCCTTCACAAACCTCCCACTCGGGGGCTTAGTTGCAGCCCAGTGCTCGCCTAAGTAAGGAATTCATGCCATTCCGCAAGCACGACGAGGTGCAGGTCGACTGCTACCCCCTCCTTCGGAGCTTCGCCACAAGTACAACGTGCGGTCCATCCCAATCCGCAAGGACGACGAGGTGCAGGTCGACTGCTACCTCCTCCTTCAGAGCTTCGCCACAAGTACAACGTGCGGTCCGTCCCAATCCGTGGGGCGATGAGGTCGATCGCAGATCATGTTCCATCTCTACCTGCAGGATAGATGAAGCACAAGTCGACTGGAATTTCAACGGAATATCTTCCGAATGAAGAATAAAGTTCTCTCGAAGGCAAACAAAGCATGTAAAGGAAAAATCAAGTTCGGATAAACGTCCTACGGATCCAAAGGTGCTCAGGCGTTAAGCCTGTTAAAGTTTATCGGTTACATAAACCACTCGGCATTCCGAGGCAAATTTAAAGTGGGACTTATAAGTTTTTTACTCCTCCGGCGGAGGACTGGAAGGTGCAAAAAACTGGTCGAGGTCGATTCCGTCGGCAATACGGGTAGCAGCAGCGATGAAAGTCTCCATGAAAGATCTGAAGTCATGCTTCCTGGTATTGGCAACCTTGAGAGGCACCAGCTTGTCCTCTTGCGCTTCTTTGCAAAGGACACGAACCGTAGATAGAGCAACATCAAGACCACACCGCGAAGACTTTTCCATTCTTGCACTCGACTTGGAATCTCATTCATTGAGTCATCGAGATTCAAGATCATTACAAGAGTTTGTTCTGGCCAGAGAGTCGAGTCGATCCGCGACACTACAACTTTCAGTCGAGCAAGATAATCCACCACGCTAGCAACACGAGACTCCAATCGGAGCACATTCATAGCAGCTTCGTCCTTCACAGGGGAGTTGATGGGGTCCAAGCTGGTTTCCACTTGACTGGTTTCTTCTTCAAAGTTTTGGCAGAATTCTGAAAACACAGCTCAGACTCAAAATAAAGATCATGTGATGAACCGGTGAGAGCAAGACAGTCGGATAAAAGAGATTACCTTCAAGCATGAGAAACAGCTTCTTGGCGAGCCCTCCAAGATAAATCTCCAGGTCGTTTAAACTTACCCGCCAGTTAGCCAACCTTGTTAGACCAGAACAATCTTGTCGTTCTTCACCGACTAACTTCCTTGTTAGCAGCGTCAAGAGAGGCTTTCACTTGGCATTTTCATCTTGAGTTTGTCGACCGAGGCAAGCTTCTCTTCATGAGCTTTGTTTTCTCCAAAGCCGCTATACATGCCTCTGCAAGGTCAAGGTCCTTCTTCTTCAAAGTCTCTTCCAGTTTATCTCAAAGCAACAATGAGAACAGAGTTGAGAATGAGCAGAAAAACAAAGGAAGTCGCCAAAAAATTCTCACCAGCCATACCTTTTGCTTCATCCTTTGCCTTCGCAGATTCTCTGAGCAAGCTTCAAATCGAGGTTGAGCTGGATCTGCTTTTCTCTAACTCAAGATAGCGAGCCACAAGCTCACAAGATTTCTACAAAGAGTCAACCAACGAAAGACATAAAAGATGTACCACTTCCGGTGATTAAGGAAAAATAGTAGCATTTCTAAGACTACGGTCAAGTCAAAACATTCGACAAGAGTCTGGGGACTACACCAGCGGGTGCACTCAGCGTTGCCCCACTGGTTTACCAATTTGGTTCGACCAATCGACCAAAAGAGGCAAAAAGGTTATGATTCTAAAACCATGGCTAATTGTCGCCGTCACCACAAGAAAAAACAGTTCTTTAGACTATAGTCGATCGCCGCAATCGACCATAGTCTCGAGGACTACACCGGTGGGTGCACTTAGCGTGCCCCCACCGGTTTTACGGTTCCATTCGACTTGGTCCGTCCAGGTCGAGTGAAGAAGATCACAACATAAAGACTATAGCCGACTGCACGCAGTCGACCATAGTCTCGGGGACTACACCCAGTGGGTGCACTCAGCGTGCCCCCACAAAAGTTCAATCGACACACACACACCCAGTGGGTGTACAGATATGGAAATCTCTAGAAGGAAGCAGTTTCAGGTAGCATATCCTTACAAAGCAAGCAGCGACTGACTTACTTGGACATTGCTCTAGAGAGCTGAACTAGCATCATAGGCCGCCTGACTAGCCTCTCGGACCGCTTTCACCTGCTCCATCATGATCCCTGTCTGGCGTATGGCCTCCTTAGCAGCACTTACTTGGTCTTCCGGGACGTGGTGTGTAGCAAAGAGTGATGGTGGATCAGCAATCGACGAAGTGGGTCGGCACTTGTCGTGATGCAATGAAGACACGAAGTCCGAGTAGGGTTGCCTCCCTCGAAATCAGCGTCTCGAGAATCGCCATGACTTGAGCAGCCTTGCCGAAAGCACTTTCTTGTTCTTCCTCTTCCTCAATGGCGCTTCCTCGTCATTATCGGGGAGATCAATGACGTGAGGCGGAACTACAAGAAAGATTCAGAAGTAAACATGGAAGTCCAATCGACTAGAAGCTCCAGTCGACTAAAAGCGAAACCTCAGAGATCTTACCAAGGTTAGAGGTGACCGCATCCTCCATTTCCTGATCTTCGTGCTTGGCTGAAGTCTCGGAGGTAGCGGCGCTGTAGATTTCAAGAATCGACTGATCAATCATCAAGTCGACCAAAAGTTCACTCATGTTGGATAAGGAAATACAAGGTTACATTGGTTACCCGAGATGGTGGGAATGACCATTCGCATCTTGGGCAGGGCCTTCGCCGGCTTTGACGACGTCGCTCGAGGTTGCTTGGCGGTTTCTCGGTCGGCTAGCGAGATGTTGTCCTAGGTCGCTTGTCGATTGCCGGTGGGCACAACAGCTTTACACGCCCGCCATGCCGGTCATCGTCAACTTGGACCTTCCCTCCGGCGAGGAGGATCGACGTCTTCCTCCTCTTCCTCCTCCTCCTCCTCATCATCAGAGCCATCATCCTCCTCATCCTCCTCGCCGTTGGACTCCCATTCCTCCGGACTTTCGCCTCCACTTCCTTCTTCTTCTTCGACTGTTTCCTGTGCCCCGTTGGGCATCGAGTACATCTCAGTGGTGACCTAGAAGACAACAAAACAAGGTGAAAGTCAGTCACTGAATAGGCATCAAAACAGAATGAATGCAGCAGAATCACAGTCGGAGATAAGTGGTTATACCTTGTCTGGTTGGTAACTCTGGTCGAGTGGTGGAATCCTCCTAGCTCCGCGAGGGTTGTCCTTGTTTCATGTGATGGCAGTCATCCACTTCTCCAGCGTGGCGCCATCGACCTCCTCTGGATGGACCCGCGTGGTATCATCCGTACCAGAGTACATCCACATCGGATGACCTCGGTATTGGAGTGGCTGAATACGCCGTCGGAGAAAGACCTCCAGGAGATCCATACCGGTCACCCCATCGCGAATAAGCTGGACTACACGCTCCATCAGCAGCTTTACTTGGGCCTTATCCTCTGGTAACACCTTCAGGGAAGATGGCTTGTTCACTCGACTCATGGAGAAAGGAGGGAGCTCGGTCGCCTTGCGGCGTCGGCTGGTCTTGGCAGTAAAACCAGGTCGACTGCCACCCTCTAACCGAGTCGGGGAGAGTCATAGCTGGAAAGGCGCTCTTCCCCCTCATCTGGACCCCGAGTCCCCCACACATCTGGATTACTTGGGTCCTCTCGTCATTCG
Source organism: Aegilops longissima (assembly GCA_021605205.1). NCBI lineage: Eukaryota > Viridiplantae > Streptophyta > Magnoliopsida > Poales > Poaceae > Aegilops > Aegilops longissima. The sequence continues at coordinate 426,017,598 of CM038681.1, read as the reverse complement.
GGCTCGTTTTCTTCACCGTCTGAGAGCGACAGGTGAATATGTGCTTGAAGAGACCCCAGTGCGGTCGACAACCCAAGAAATTCTCGCATAGCGAAACGAAAGCAGCAAGATATACAATGGAGTTCGAAGTGAAATGACGGAGTTGCGCTCCAAAAAAGTTCAAAAACCCCCGAAAAAAAGGATTTGGCGGCAGAGAAAACCCCCGATCTACGTGGGTGGCCAGGAGGACGCACTCACCCTCTTCAGGCTGCGGTTGCCACTCCGTGCCCGGAAGCCTCGCTGACCCATGGGGATCAGTCCTTCATTGGCGGATCGGTGAGATCCTTCTCGGTGATGGTCGGCGGATCCGATCTCCTTGGACCCAGCCTGCGGCAGCTTGGACCCTTGAAGAGGAGCCGCCTGACCGGGCGCTCTCCCTTAGCCTTCGCCGCCGCCTTCTTCACCTGTTCGAGGCTGCGGTCTTCTCCTTCACCATGGTCGCCGGCGAGGCAAGTACCGAAACCGGTGCTGGATCGACGAAGAGCGCGCGAGAAAGTTTTGGAGGCGGAGAGGAGAAGTGCGAGGACGCCTTGCTTCAAAATGCCCGTCCAATGCTTTATATGGGGCCGCTTCCGAGTGGCTGACCGGTAGGCCCAGGCAATCCCGTCACAATCCCGCAACAGGCGCACGCACGATACGTGGCGAAAAAGGCGGCGCGAGGATCGAGGCATCATCGTCTTATCCCATCCGAGTGCCGCGGTTTTCTCCGCTTCGCGCGCTTCCCAAAATTTGGATCCCGCAAAATCCGCTAACCGCAGAGCAACTCGTCAGATAACAGATTTCCTCAGATCCGTCGCTCGGAAATCCTCAGGTTCACAAAGTTCACTCGACAAATGTGAAGAATGGATCAAGGCGACTGAAAGAGAAGTTGATGCCATCACTAAAAGGTCGTTGATCTAGAGTAAGACGCACTCACAACACGAAGAACAGGTCGGAAAGATTATCAAATCCTTCCTCACTCAAACCTCGATCCATTCGGGGGCTAATGATGAAGTCATGTACCTAGGGTAGGGTCATAGACCTGCCCAAAGGTACCCTCCACAAGGACACTCACAAGAGAAGCAGCCTTCCAGTCGACCTGGTAGGTTTCCACTCGACAGATTCAAAGACACTCGACCACCAGGAGTCCAAGAGCCACTCGGTGTCCAAACGGTCTGTAGTTAAATAGTCTTTATGACCTTAATGACACTTTATGTAAGGCGTTACCGATGGCGCCTAGCTTTAACGCACCTTAAACCCTCTACTACGTGGGCTGGCTGGGGTCCCGGCGCACTCTATATAAGCCACCCCCTCCACGGGTAGAAGGGTTCGCACCCTCATAACACATACGCATATAATCCAATCGACCACCTCCGGGCTCCGAGACGAGGGCTATTACTTCCTCCGAGAAGGGCCCGAACTCGTAAATCCCTTGCGTATACAACTACTCCATAGCTAGGATCTTGCCTCTCCATACCTACCCCCCATTCTACTGTCAGACTTAGAACCACGACAGGTGGTTACCGAGGCATCGTGGGGAAGCAGTGCGCACACGTCCAATCAAACGCCACGCGTCGCCCAAGGCCAGCAGGCTGTTAGGGCCCTTGACGCTCGACTTGCCCTTTCGCCTCTCGCTCGGCCAAGTTCAGCGCCGCCAGGCCCGGGGCTACTGTCGGTGTTCAGGGAACAGGGGTCCCAGACTTGCTCGCTGTGGCTGCGGTGTGGCTCAAAGGAGGCCCAGGGCGGCCCATCTTCATCAACGCAAGCTCAAGACCCTCGTGAGGGGCCAAGCCTCATGGGCGGACGACGAGGAGCTTCTCGGGCATGGCCTCGTCAGTGGCTCATGAGGAGGCGGAGAGTTCAAGGCAGGGTACCTCGCGAGGTGCCCATGGCGCAAGCCATGATTTACCAAGGGCGCCATCGGGCGCCAGCCCGCGCGGTGTCCTCCTTTCCTCTTTGGTGCAAATGGAGCAAGCGCAGGCGAGAGCATCAAGCAAAGGCATCTGTTTCGGTGCAACAAGACCAAGACCAGCCCCAACGGCTGGAAGGGGTCATCGTGGAGCCCAAGCAAAGGCCATCACGAGAGCTTTGGCGAGCAAGGACCAACTTTAGTCAGGATAAGTGTACCCGTTGTTCCCCTTCAAATGGCCAATTGTTGGCGCCCTTCCCGCTCAATATTTGGGAAGAGGCCCAGGGCCTTCATCTATATAAGTAGAGCTAGCCACCATAGTAGAGGACGGAGATCTGGCATTTGGAATCCAGAGAGAGAGATAGAGACCTGATCCTCAAGCTAGAGCGACTGGACACCACCTAGCAGTTCATCACGCCCACCAAGAACAGACCCTCGCGAGGCTGTTCTTCCCTATACTGTTCCTCATCAGCCCAAGAGGCAATCCACCACGCCACAAACTAGAGTAGGGTATTACACCACAACGGTGGCCCGAACTAGTATAAATCTTGTGTCTCTTGTGATGTTCTTTTTAGTAGTTTAGGTCCCTGCGATTCGGCGAGGTACGAGACGGTGGAGGGTTGGATCTCCGCGCGCACCCCAGTGTTCGAACCTCAAGGGTCTGCCGGAACCCGAAATCCGATAGTATGGTCCTTGTCAAGGTGAACAGAGGAATAATTTCATTACCTAGTTATGTGCTCTGGATATTCCATCTGATGAAGACTGGCTGCTTGTGGGACACTTTAATTTCATACGAGCTCCTGACAACCGTAACAAGTCAGGAGGTAGCATGGCAGATATGAACACCTTTAATGATTTCATACGCTCCCAATGTCTCATTGAACAACCCATCAAAGGCCCCACATTTACATGGAGTAACATGCAACACGACCCACTTCTAGAACAGCTTGACTGGTTTTTCACAAGCACAAATTGGACAACATCCTACGCTAAAACTATCGTTAAACCATTAGGTAAACCTGTCTCTGATCATATACCTTGTTTGGTTAACATTGAAACTGCCATTCCAAAGTCAAAACTTTTTCGTTTTGAATCTTTTTGGGTGCAACACCCTGGTTTCATGGAGGTTGTCGCAAATTCTTGGGCCAAACAGATCACATCCACAAACCCTGCCACAACTCTATGTCGCAAATTCAAAATCCTACGAAGAGACCTTAAACAGTGGAGTAAAGGTATATCTAAACCTTCTATGGCAATAGAGAACTCAAACAAAGCCCTATGTGAGATTGATGAGTTGGAAAATAAACGCACCCTTACTGTACCTTAAAGTAACTTCAGGAAAATACTCAAGAAGCACATTCTCGGACTCCTCAGATATCAACAACTTTACTGGAAAAAGAGGTGCACCATCCGATGGGTCAAATTTGGTGATGAGCCCTCCAAGTTCTTTCAAGCTATGGCCTCGGAAAGGTACAGGAGAAATAACATTGCATCTTTAAGCACTGCTGATGGTAGTGTTGTTGAAGATCATGCAGGGAAGGAATCAATTATTTTTCAAACATTCAAAGAAAGGATGGGCTCCTCAACTGGCCACAACATGAAGTTTGACCTGTCCAGAATCATTAAAAAGTGTGAAGGCCTCGAGGCACTTACAGTTCCCTTCTCAAATAAACAAATTGACAAAGTTATAAGAGAGAGGCCAGCAGATCGAGCGCCCGGCCCAGATGGTTTCACACGTGTGTTTTTGAAAAGGTGCTGGCCAATAATGAAAGAGGACTTCTACAATCTCTGTCATCAATTTCATAAGGGTGATCTCAACCTAGAAAGTATAAATGATGGTTTTATTACACTACAAGAAAACAGACTTTAAGTAACACAATCATGTAACAGATTGAAAAATGTGTTACAAGTGAAACTGTTGTAACACATCATTTTGTGTCCAACGACAGGCAGTAACACAGACTATATAAGACCTCAAAATGTGTTACATCAATATTACAACTGTAACATATAAATATATGTTGGTCGAATGTGTTACATAGATTTTGATATGGTAACATATAAATATGTGTTACTCAAATGTGTTACGTGTTAGTATCACATAAGCATGACTGATACATATTGTTACATGTTCTATTATTTATAGGGGACTAGAAAACCTAAAATCAAATGCATACATTGATCACAAATACCTTTAACATATAGGTCGCATGTGTCAATATGATTTTTTATAAATATGTTATTATCTTGGTGAATAGTGTTCGCATTCTTTGGTAATATGGTATGAAAAAACAATATAGTTTGGTTGGTAAATACCAAACTATTTTTGGTATGGTTGCAGTGTATTGACCATATTTTTATGTGAATTTGAGGATGACTCGGTGACTATAAATGTGAAATGCACACTTTGAAATGATCATATGAAATTTAGTATTTGATGTCAATACTCACAAAGGAGTGGAAGACCAACAACACACGAGAGCTTAAATTTGGGCATCGCTTTAAGAACCGGACCGACAGTTTCACTGGAAAAAGAAAAAATGGTAAGAGCTTAAATTACTCTGATCCCAAAGATTAGCACCGCGGAGACGATCAATGATTACAGACCAATCACACTCCTCAATTGCTGTCTTAAGGTCATCACTAAGATCTTGGTCAATCGTTTGCAAAAAATCATATTAAGGATTGTACATCATAACCAATATGGATTTCTAAAAGGGAGGACTATTCAAGATTGTCTCGCTATATCTATCAATGCCAAAACTCCAAAAAGGAAATCATGCTCCTAAAACTTGACTTTGCCAAGGCGTTTGACACCATCGAACATGAGGCTATGATCGACATTATGGAAAACATGGGGTTTAATGAAAAATGAATAAGCTGGATTCGTTGCATATTCTCATCAGGTAAATCTTCAGTGCTACTTAATGGAACACCCGACCACCAATTTCTTTGCAAATGTGGAGTACGACAGGGTGACCCCCTTTCTCCTCTCATTTTTGTGCTTGCGGCCGACCTCCTCCAAGCGGCCTTCAATGATGCATTCCAGGGGGATTTGATACAACTATCATTCCATTCACCAAACCAAAAGGAATACCCGGTGATCCAGTACGCCGATGACACAATTTTGATCTTACCAGCATGCACACAAAAGGCACTGATCGTCAAGGACATTCTGACTGTCTATGCTTCCTCTATTGGGTTGAAAATAAACTTCCACAAATCAACACTCATACCCATAAACCGTGGCATTGAAAAACGAGATGAGCTTGCCAACATTTTTGGTTGTGTCGTTGTAAAGATGCCATTTACTTATCTTGGGCTTCCACTTGGCACTACTAGACCCACAGTCCAGGAGCTCATGCCACTGGTTTGTTTGGTCGAGAGAAGACTCTCGCGCACACTAAACATGATCTCATACGGTGGTAAACTTTCACTTCTCAACTCAGTGATCACTTCGCTCATCATCTTTGCCCTTTGCACTTTGAGATTACCAACTAAAATCATTGAGCTACTGGACAAAATAAAAAGGAAATGCTTGTGGATCAAGAAAACTGAACATGGCGATAAGATTAACTCCTTAGCCTCATGGGACATGGTGTGCCGCCCCAAAGCTAGTGGTGGTCCGGGAGTGATCAACTTACGTATCCAAGGGGATGCCTTGCTACTGAAATATTTACACGAGTTCTACAATGGATGGGATGTACCTTGGGTGCAACTTATTTGGGAGACTTACTACATAGACCAAATCCCGCATGCTTCTGACCCGTGTGATCATTTTGGTGGAGGGACGTGGCAAAACTAATGCCAACCTACAGAGGAATATCAACGGTAAATGTGGGAAATGGTCAAAATGTCCTATTCTGGAAAGATATGTGGAGAGACAACATTCTAGCAGACTCATATCACGCTTTCTCCTACGTAATAAATGAAGATCTCTCTGTCAAAGATTTCTTGGGCATCACGTCACTACGAGAGGAATTCCATCTACCCCTATCCCCACAAGCTCATGCAGAAGTGAGGCAGCTACAACTTGAAGTTATGGATGTGGACATCTCCAATGGCCCTGATCAATGGACGTATACATGGGGGGACTAGTATATTCTCTGTGAAAAAATACTATACGTTCTGCTTTAGAGAGATACTGGCGCATCAAGCCTTCGGGTGGATTTGGAAATCAAAGTCGACCATGAAGATCAAAGTTCTGGCTGGCTGCTTCTCTCATACCATCTCAACACCCGAAATATGCTGAAACGAAGACACTACAACATAGGGGAGGTCCATGATTGCATTCTCTGTGGATTACATATTGAAGAGACGCTAGAACACCTTTTCTTCGAGTGCCAGTTCAGCTCTGATTGCTGGTCCCACCTGGGCCTCTCTTGGCCTCATGGCAACTCAAGACTGCAAAACATTTCCAAAGCCAAAGAAGATTGGAATCGGACACTCTTTATGGAGCTCTTTCTACTGGCCTCTTGGAGCATTTGGAAGGAACGCAATAACAAGCACTTTAGGGGGATCCCTCCTTCAAGAACCTCCTGGCTGGGCAGACTCAAAACTGACTTCTCTCTCCTTACTTATAGGGTTAAGGAAGAACATAAACACTACATTCCCCTTGTATTAGCCTCTTTCTAGTTAAACTCCACTCATACCTCCCCCAAAGGGGGATGAACGGTAATTAACATGTACAGTGTTACTATTTTCTTTTAATATATACACAGTAGGAGGTACTCCTACTGTTCTTGGTCAAAAAAACACTGAATCGAGCCGAAGACGCGATTATGGCTAGCTTTAGTAAAATTAAAATGTGTTTGCATCCTCTACAAGCTTACTGACAACACGGTTAAGAGGCTCATCCAACCTATTAAAAGAAGATTTATTATAGAAACAAAAATTAGCGAGCACATAAACCGCTTGATTACAAGAACTATAGCAATGATTAAAAATGACCTCCCTAATCATGATACTAGTAGTATCCACACTCTGCGAAGATAGTTGCTACCAAATCCCACCATATTTGACCATACAATAGTTGATAACTTGTATCACCCACACAAAAAAAGGTAAAAGAAAAAAGGTTGATAACTTATATAGAGTCTGACTCTGGTTAAACCGATTGACACCAAGAGAATTAGTAAAGACAGGCCATCGCTCATAGCTAAAGGTTCTCTTTTGATCATATCTGCAGCAAATGGGATGAATTTGTATTGTGCCGCTATAAATTTTTCTCTATCATCACAGATGACAGCTGTTGTGGTCCCCGTTTCTTGGGTCACATTTTCTGTTCGTTTCGATTCACACAGACGCGCGCGGACCAAATGGGTCGGTACGTTGAAGTTGGCCTAAAGAAGATTTAAGAAGCCTGGTTATAGATGCTCTTGCCGTGCCATATCTTATCAGGAATCTGAATGGATCATATGCACAAACTTCCGATGGAACTCCATCCAGCTTAGCATCTCTCCGTTTCAACATTGTTTTCTTTCAGAGGTTTGAATGGTGACTACATACGGAACAAAATGAGTGAATCTACACTCTAAAATATGTCTATATACATCCGTATGTGGTGACCATTTGAAATCTCTAGAAAGACAAGTATTTAGAAACGGAGGGATTAGTAGTCGCGTCGTGGCCAGGTTGCTTTCGGATGGTTGGATGCGTGCGCGAGAGCTTCTTCCTTCGGGGGCGCGCGCGCGCGTGGCTGGCCCGTGGCGTGCCGCCTGAAGGTGATCCGGACGTCTGATGCGCGCTCGTCCAGCCAGCCCGGCTGGTTTTCCCGTCGTGAGATCGATCTCGATCGTCTCTTTTCAAATAAGATCGCGACCGCCAACAGCGTATACAGCATCCATCCCTATTGCCGCCGCGGCGCCCAACTTGGATCCAACCGCTACTCTGCGGTCGCTTTCCCACATGCGAATGTATCAACGATCCATTGGCTGTTTCTAAGCGAGCCGACCACAACTTCCAGCCTTGATTCCAACAAGTCGGACTGTGCATGATAGCAGCCGGATGTGGGGTGAACAGTGCTCGGGAGCTTGCGAGACATGCGCGGCGTGCCCAGGCAGGCAAGCTCCGGGATGGGAAGCAATGATGAGCCTTGGGCGGAAAATGGTGGTCCATGTCCAGGCCCATGACGGCTGACAGCCGGGCTGATCCACTCGGAAGATGCAAAAGATAATTCCTTGAGATGCGCTCCATTTTATTTTATTTTTTGCGGGCATCACAAAAGTCATTTCAAACACCATGTTGCGTTGCGTCGCGGTGCTTCCTGTCTCCAGATGGCTCGACGAGATAACGAAGGAGGCTGGTTCTGCCTCGCAATGATTGACGGCGAGAGGAAAGAAAAGAGACTGTGTACGAATGTTATGCGCGCAAATGGTACAGCCATAAACATAGCACACAGACCTCAGGGTGAACACGGCATAGTCTCCCAAGACGTACGTAAACGCGGCATAATGCCTAGTATATGCTGAGCTCATATCTCCACTAATAATCAACTAACTAATTAACGAGAGCTGGGATCAAGTAACATAAGCAATCGCAAAATGCAATAGTACTAGATCGTTCCTCTGTGGATTAGAGAGAGAGAGAGAGAGAGAGAGAGAGAGAGAGAGAGAGAGAGAGAGAGAGAGAGAGAGAGATTACAATCTGCTATTATATCGTTTGATTTGATTCCGGAAGGCGCCATACCGTGGAAGGAACGAGTTCGATAAGAAACGGTGCGTGCGGTTCGGCCGGCCCATGCATCGTGGAGACGACAAATCAAATCAAATACTAATTCTAAAAAAAATCAAATCAAATACTACCCGGCCACCAGTAATCCTGTGCCGTCCGATCCCATCGCAACGGTGGCCAAGCACCTCGGGGCCTCGGGGGACGCCACCCCCACGGCACAGCACCCGCTGCTGCACGGGCCACACCCCCAATAAATATTGCCCGGCACAGCGCAGCACAGAGAGACAGCTCACGCCTGACGCCTGGGCCGGGCCGTAGCCATCGCGCCCCAGCATTTTCTCTCCCCCACCACCACCACTCCAACGAAGCAAGCACCGCGAGTCCAAGCGGCCAAGCCAATGGCCACGCGCACCACCGCCCACGGCGCCGCCGGGGACGACGAGGTGGCGGAGGCGGCGGGCCCCACGCTCCGCCACCGCCACGGCCACGCGGGCAAGGGCGCGGGGGAGGCCGCCAATGGCGGCGCCAGCCCCGAGGACGCCTCGGTGGAGCAGGTGTTCGCGGACAAGGCGGTGCCGTCGTGGAGGGAGCAGCTGACGCTGCGGGCCTTGGTCGTCAGCGCGCTGCTCGCCGTCATGTTCAGCGTCATCGTCATGAAGCTCAACCTCACCACGGGGATCATCCCCTCGCTCAACGTCTCCGCGGGGCTGCTCGGCTTCTTCTTCGTCCGCCTCTGGACCAACGCCTTCGAGCGGATGGGCCTCGTCGGCCACCCCTTCACCCGCCAGGAGAACACCGTCATCCAGACCTGCGTCGTCTCCGCCTACGGCATCGCCTTCAGCGGTAACCTCCCCCAACCTTCCACTACACTCGGTTACAGTTACAAATTACAATTGAAGCGTGCTAGGAACATTGGTTTTTGCGAATGTCAAGTTTGAGTGTCGGCTTTGCTTCAACGCCCCGATTTCGTGCTCTTACCTTCGTATGAAAAGTTTGTGCGACATAAGTTGACCAGTAGACGAATCCATTTCGTTCGTGCGTGTATGTCGATAGCTTTGGGATTCGTCGTAATCTGGGCTATGGGAGATAAGGAGGAGCACGATGCAGATCTGGGCTTCAGGAGGTAGAGGTGGGCATAGCGTTTTGCACTAGTGGGTTGGTGGCTTGGGGCATCAGGGAATTCATTGTTTCTTTTGCCCCCAAGGAAAAATACGAACCAATCGCATTCAAATCCTCCAAAGTGGGCTTATGATGAGAGCAACGATAGGGAAAGCACAACACAAGAAACTTCTTGGATTCGGACTTGTGGTTTGATAGGTGTGTTAGGTGGACTGCGGTGTGCCTTTTGTTTTTCTAATCTTCCGAAATGGATGTTGGAGACGATGGTACTTGCGTGCACCTGACTGAACTGTGAAGTATCTAGGACGAAATTAGGGACCATTTTTGGTTGGTTCATTAGGTGAATGAGTGAACCAAGTAGGTGCAATGGTCAACAACATCTTTTGAAGTTTTGGCGCTGGTGATAAGGATGGAGAGGCAAATTACAGCTAGTGTTGAGGACAAGCTGAAAATGGAGGAGCGTACTTGGTTTGACTTCTCACCTTAAAATAGATAGATGCACGGCTCATTGTTTTCTAGTATTTATCTATGATAGACATGACGCATGCATGTGAAGCATTGAGTCCACATGAACATAAACTACTAGTATGGTCTGTGGGTTTATTTTGGAACCATGTTACATGTACGTTCAAGCTTATATGGGAATACTTTCATGTGATAGTCACTGATTTCATTTCGCAGACTTGAGAGTGCCTGTGACAGTGCATACGCGTCGCTGATTTGAAAATTGACAGCAAATGTCCTTTGTTCATAAGTTGGTCTACTATGTGGAAATTCTTGTCAGCAGCTTTACATATGTTTCTGTTTCTCTTGCAACTGCACCAGGATCAAATACAGTAGTAATTTCCAGGATGGTGAGCGATGATTAACTGATTATCTATGTTTCGAATTGGTCATGGAATGATTCGCAAAAATATGTGATCATATGTGCTGATGTGCTAGTATGTCATTTTGCACGAACAAATAAATTTGGCTAATTGACATGTTGCTATGCTTATTTGTTACGATTGGTTCAGGTGGGTTTGGCAGTTATCTATTCGGAATGAGTGACACAATAGCTAAGCAAGCAACGGAGGCTAATGATCCTTGGAACATCAAGGAACCTCACCTCGGATGGATGATAGGCTTTCTTTTCCTCGTCAGCTTTATTGGGATTTTTGCACTTGTGCCCATGAGAAAAGTAATACCTTCAACATGTTTCTCCCTTTGTTCTTACTAAATAACTGTATACAAGCAAACTTTGTTCTCATCAGCTGAGTTGCTCTTCCAGATCATGATTGTCGACTACAAGCTGACCTATCCAAGTGGTACAGCAACTGCTTATCTCATCAATGGTTTTCACACACCCGAGGGCGCCAAGCTTGCAAAGTATGTTGATACAGTTCTGTTCTCTACTGCTTATACAAGTGCCAAAAAACTTTGCTGACAGCAGTGACCATCTTATTTCAGGAAGCAAGTGAAGATACTGGGCAGGTACTTTATGGTGAGCTTTTTCTGGGGCTTTTTCCAATGGTTCTTCAGTGGTGGCGATGACTGCGGTTTCAAGAACTTCCCAACATTAGGCCTTGAAGCTTACAAGAATAGGTCAGTAATGGCATTATCTTGGTTCTGCTGACAGCATTGATTATGATTTGTCCAATATCTGGAAATAATTTGACTGATATATCTACAGAAACGTCTACATCTTGCTACACTATGTTTTTCTTCTATAGTCATGGTGGAAATTATTTATGCTTATTTACCCGTTGCAAGATAATGTCTAGTGTCTGAACATTTGCTTACCATAGCTCCAAGGCAGTCTCCTATACTGAACCTAACTTACCGTCTTCCAGGTTCTACTTTGATTTCTCTCCTACATATATTGGGGTTGGCATGATCTGCCCACACATCGTGAATGTGTCTGTTATGCTAGGAGGTATCATCTCGTGGGGTATAATGTGGCCTCTCATTGGCAAGAAAAAAGGGAGTTGGTACCCTGCTTCTCTCCCAGAATCTAGTCTTCATGGGCTGCAGGCTTACAGGGTAAGCACTCTGATCTTGCCACTGTCTTCACTTTTGTCTAAGCTAAAATCCAACAATGTTGTCTGAAAAACCCAACAGTTTTGGGACCAAGATTTTTGATTGCTGGTTGTTTTACCACTACAGGTCTTTATATCCATTGCTTTGATTCTTGGGGATGGATTGTATAACTTCGTCAAGGTGCTTATCCGCACAATTGCGGGCTTCATATCAATGGTTCATAAAAATTCGAAAGCCATGCTTCCTGTTTCAGACAATGGCAGCCCCACCGCTGAAGCTATGTCCTTTGATGATGAGCGTCGCACTGAACTATTCCTGAAAGATCAAATCCCCATGGCAGTTGCATATGGAGGCTATGCCGTAGTTGCTTCTATATCTATCGGCACACTTCCTCAGATCTTCCCGCAGCTCAAGTGGTACTACATTTTAGTTGCCTATGTGGTAGCACCTGTCCTGGCCTTCTGCAATGCCTACGGAAGTGGGCTCACTGATTGGTCCCTTGCCTCCACCTATGGCAAGCTTGCTATCTTCGTCTTCGGTGCATGGGCTGGCCTTGCCAATGGCGGTGTGCTTGTAGGACTTGCCGCGTGTGGTGTGATGATGAGCATCGTGTCAACTGCCTCTGACCTGATGCAAGACTTCAAGACTGGTTACTTGACTTTGGCGTCACCAAAGTCCATGTTTATCAGCCAGGTGATAGGCACAGCAATGGGCTGTGTCATTTCCCCCTGTGTCTTCTGGCTGTTCTACAAGGCCTTCAGCGACATCGGCACAAGCGGCACCGAATACCCAGCACCGTACGCCATCGTGTACCGAAACATGGCGATATTGGGCGTGGATGGCTTCAACACGCTTCCGAAGAACTGCCTGACTCTCTGCTACATCTTCTTCGCTGCAGCTATTGCCATCAACCTGATAAGAGACCTGACACCGCACAAGTTTTCGAGGTTCATCCCGCTCCCCATGGCAATGGCTATACCTTTCTACGTAGGATCATACTTTGCGATCGACATGTTCCTGGGCAGCTTCATACTCTTTGTGTGGGAGAAGATGAACAAGGCAAAAGCAGATGCCTACGGACCTGCTGTCGCTTCAGGGCTGATTTGCGGAGATGGGATCTGGACCCTGCCTCAGTCCATTCTTGCCCTTGCCAAGGTGAATCCTCCCATTTGCATGAAGTTCTTGACAAGAGGCGACAATGTCAAAGTGGACAAATTCCTTGGTGGCTAGTCATGGTCAGTCGTGGTCTTGTACGGAGGACGAGGGACAACGGCAAGCCACGGGCACGGCCACGCATCAGCATCAGCATGTAATTACAGCCACTTCCCAGGCCACTTGTTTTGTAGAAAAGCCAGAACTTGGGTCCATTCAAGGGAGAATTATCCCTACGAATCAAATTTCCGAAACGATTGTAGCTGTTCCTTCACAATGTAAAAAGGAAGAGGAAAAACTTTAGAGGCAGAACGACATAGTATTAGGTGTAGCAGCATTTCACATTTTGTCTGTCTTGTGTAACTGTGGCATGTTGTTCTGCCCGTTAGGCTGTGAGATGTGTACTTGTGAGCAGTGACATGTTCCTGCAGAACAATGCAACTGTTCGATCTGGATCGTAAGAGCATCTCCAACAGATATGAAAACTGCGGCCTTGCCCAAAAGATTGCTGTTGAGTGCATTTTTACCCAATACACCAGCTCCAGCCTATGATCCCCAAATTTTAGCTCCAACGCTGCATATTTTGAACTCTTACGGCTGTTGTGAAAACCCAACCGCCAGTGTGAATTTTCATCGCCACCGCGCTATCTCACCCTACCTCCGCGCCGGCCGATTCCGGGCATCGGCCAGTACCCTGCCGCCCTATCATGCGGGCGCTAGCGTTGTTCGCTTTTGTCAACTAAAGTCGTGCATAGAACCGCACTTATTGGTTCGTCGTGCGTAGAACTGCACTCATTATCTCACTGTGAGCATCAAACCATCCATGCAAAACAAGCTTCTATACCATAATCCACTGCCTGCCTACATAAATATATTACCTCATCCCTCAGTGACCTCCGCAGCTGCCCCCTGACCCCATCGAGCTTACAAAACAGCCGCCATGTCCCGTCGACGCCAGCCGCCCCATCCCGCCCTTCAGTGCCGTTCGCCGCGGCCGCCCGTCCCCATCGAGCTCGCAACAGGGCCGCCCCATCCCCGAGTAACCTCATCGCCATCCCCGAGCTCCTGCTCCTGCCGCTATCACTGAACTTCCCCAAGCTCCCTGAACTTCCCCGCAACCATCTGCCGTCGAATCCGCTTCCCTGCCTCCCCCAACCGTATTTTTGGCAGCAGTTTTACATAATCTGTTACAGCAGAACATTTTCTGGTGCCAGAAACCTTCTCTCCTTTTTGATATTGCATCCTTTTGATGTGCACATTTGGAATCAGATGCATGATATACATTTTTTAGGGCAAACATCAACTGATTCAAGAAACAATATGCATTGCAGAATCAGTCAGAAAGGTCACACAGGCATGGATGTTCTGGAGGTACTGCAGTAGCAAACACAAACAAAGCATCTAGAGATCTAACCTACTTATGTCCATTACACATAAGGCGCAAGTACTTGGATATGCAACTTAACCTAGCCTTTAAGTTGCTCTCCTTGCGACTGTCTAGAGGACCAGCAAGACACTCTGCAAAAACAACTCTTGCAAGAGTGCTTATATTATTTCGATAGCTCGAGGGGAGCCTAACGCTTGCACGCGTGGACACAGCCATATCAACCATTCAGTGTAGACTTGTAATGGTTGTCATCGATAGTTGGATAGAGGTTGCCAAGATCAATAAGATGTGCAACGGTCGACCTGTGAAAAAAAATCAGGATTATTAGAAAGTCAAATGTATTTCAGAGGGGCCGGGGTAAAGGGTGATACCTGGCAAGTGCATCTGATATGTTAAGACGGCTTGCAACCTGTGCGATACTAACTCCATGCTCCAGGTTTCTGCAGGAACACAATGCAGTCAGCGTTCTCAATTCTATAAATGAGAGAATACCTAACAATATTGAGGCATATATACAGCAGAAAAGCTTATATTTCCCATCAGCATGACCATGGAGGCCTGGAAGGGGAGGGCCGCAGGGGACACAGGTGGTACAGATTATATGAAAAGGAACACACAAGCGCTAACAAAACATGACACTGCAACACAGTTAACTTACACAAGCACTGGGTCATGAAAAACATTCATGACCATATCAGTTAACTCTTGCCCACCAGCATTCCCAGATGCAGATAGTGTTGGGGCCTGAGTAAGGAGGAGAAAAAAATGTTCGGCAGCAATTCAGTGGATTATAGTAAAATGATGATATACTTCCTCAAACTACCTGATTATTAGGGGGTGGGGCTTGGTTCCATGTTGATGCATTAGCAGTTACTTGGGGTTGCGTCGCAGATTTCTACCAACAATAAGAGATCCAAAGAAATGAAAGCATCTTCAGAAATCATAGACACTGTTAAGTTTGTACAAAATAAAATCCTACTAGAAAGAAAGGCTTGGATGACAGTACCTTAGCCTTGGCAAGATCCAAATGCACATAAATGCAGTACAGAAAGTGATGTGTTATATCATTGTAGTTGGTTACAAGCCTGACAAGAATTCAGATAAAGGAGGATTAAAATGTAGCTGACCAATGTCAAATGGGTATAGAAAATATACTCATAGGTTAGACAACATTCCACCACAGAAAATCTGAACTGCTTTTACACACATCATACAGCAAAACACTTTCAGTCTTATATATCAACGCATTTGGATGAGAAATAGTCGACACTACAACAATATTAACAGCACCATATATCAGTATGTTGGTCAGAACTCAGAAGTACTGTAATCACATACGTGTGCATGTGTACTACAATATTTAGATATTTATGATTCGTAACAGAGGGACTGTTGTCCCTAACACCAGCCATTTAAATTGTTCTATTACTTCTGCGCATGGAAAAGCTGCACAAATACAAATCACCTTTATAGTGACATGATTCAATAGGGAGCAAATCTTTATACAGCAAACTTCACTAAAATACTAAGGCTCAGTTTGCAGCAGCTGAACTGCACAACACTGAACTTCATACAGTTTGGCTATTTGTAAGGTGACCTGTAAAATATTATTTATAAGCTGATCAAATTGCACATCGTGAGACCTAGAGTCGCACAGAAGTTCTTGTGGAACTTCATGTGTAGAAGTGTGCAACTGGCATTGCATACTTCTAAAATGTGTCCATTGGATAAAGGATTAAGGGTTGTGGTTGTGACTTAGAAATATGAGTTTCTCAATCGACTTAGCAATACAAGTTTCTCAGTCAACTTAGAAAGAAGCATTCACTATTTAATAAGCTGCAGTGGAAAAATGTATCCATAAAGGCAGGAAAAGGGTGGTTACCCAACAATAAAACAGGCAAAAACTGTTGGACAAACAATATTTTTATAATTCATCACAATGCCAACCACAGCCTAACTAACGAAATAAATTATTGAAAGCTCACATTCTAATATCATACAAGGAGGATCAGAGTGCTCACCGCACGGAATAAGCAACAATGTGACGCTTCCCTTGAAAGCCTTTCAGACCACCATTGACAATAACATAGTCACCATCCCTTGTAAACAAAAGAAGACGAAGATGTAAAGTTTATTGCATGGGAAACCAATTTCCCATCATATGACAATTAGTTTTAGTCCTTACTTGACTAAACCCATTTCTGTATTGTCCGATGTCTCATTTGCCCTGGAAAAATAAAATAAAGGACAGCGTATATGGGTGACACTCCAAAATTTGGTCGACTGTAGACAAACCAAAGCAATACATAACATCTCACCAGCGATTCACTTCTATCCTGCCTGTACCATCATCAAGAATGAATCGTACATCTGTGATCCGCTCTGCCTTATTCATCATGCGTCCTACAAGCCTAACCTGCAATCCAGGGCAATAAAACAATTAGATAAACAACGAGCTGATCTCTGTCGATCTCGATAGGAAGCAAAGTGTTCAAAGAAAAACCATTTCAAAACCACACTACACAGACAGCCAAAGGCCAATTGCCAAACTGCGTCCATTTCACAAAACCACAAGGTTCGGAATACCTTCACGTCAGTACATGACTGCACAATCCTTGCACTTGCACTGCAGCCAGCCCCAACCTGATTAAATGGCTGAATCAGGAGTGTTTTACTAGCAATTTGGGACATGTGTATGGTTAACCGGGATGCCTCAGTGGCTCACTAGCCATGTGTATGCTTAGGAAGTACTCCCTCCGTTTACTATTATAAGATGTTCTAACTTTTTTCTATATTAGATGTATGTAGACACGGTTTAGTGTGTTTGTTCACTCATTACGTTGAGTATGTAGTCCATCTTGAAATACTGAAAACATATTATAATAGTGAAAGGAGGGAGTATGTGACAAGGGGAAGGGAGGCCGCATGAGCCTCCGGCATCCCTTCCATCAAACGGACATCAACTCATGACTCTGAGAACGCTGGTAGCAAGCAGTCCCATTGGTGTAGGCCATTTAGGCCCCCAGTACAGATGGTGGGTGTGGTTAGGAGAGGAACAGAAATTACAGAACTTCAGCAAATGCAATGTGGACGCTAACCAAGGTACTGTTTCTTTCCCTATTGCATAGTTGAACCAATACACCTGGCCAGTGTTATATGTTCAAATTTCAAATCCGCTTGGCTAAATAAAATTACGAGAGGAGATTCGTTTCCTCTTATATAGTACTCCCTCCGAGTAAAAATATGGATCGGAGGGAGTAATAATAATTGAAGAACAAACATGTTTCAGTCCGGAGGAAGGTTCTTTTTTCCCAGGAAGGTGTCGGTCCGACTATAATCCGCTCTGCCAACTACAATGTGAAACCTTTCACAGCAAGCATACAAAACAAGTCGAATCAGTGCTCAAACAAAAGAAACGATTGTTTTCCCCAAAAAGGAGAATCGATTCTTTACAATGTCATTAAGCACCGGGTGAAGAGGTGTTCAAAAAAATAAAAAGCACCCGGCTAAGAGGCAGGATTCGTACCGTGGACACCTCGGTGCCATTGACAACGAAACTGGACTTGTCGTCGTTGGTCTGGGACGCGTCCATAATCTGCTTGACGGTGAGCGGGAGCAGCGTCTGCGCGCCGCGAGTCTGAGCGGAAGGGGATGGCATCATCAGATTTGGGGGCCGGAAACAAAACAAGGGGAGATTGGGCGGGGGGTACTAGGAAGACGTACCTTGGTGATGCCGCCGCCGCTGCCCTCCGGGGTGTTGGTGGTCTGCGAGGGCATGAACCCGCCGCCGCTGAATAGGCTGTTGGCGTTGGCGGCGCCGCCGCCGTTCCCGTCGTAGTGGTCGCCTCCGTTGTACATGGTGAGGCCCGGTGGCTGCAAACCCTAGTCTTGCCGGGGAAGGAGGGGAGGGGAGGGGGAGAGGGGCGAGGGCGGGAGAAGGGCGGAGGGGCGGTCCTTTTGTTTTGTGGGGAAAGGGGGTCTTCTCCGGTACGAAACCTTGGGTCTCCGGTATGGGTATGGCAGTGCGGCGCGCGGCCCAATGGGTCGGCAGGCGCAGGTCGCCGGGTGGCGGTGCGGCGCAGCGTCGGGTCAAGTCACGGGTAAAAAAATTGCAGCCGGGCCCTGCGCCGCGCGTCTGATTGGTTTGGATGCGTGCACGGGAGCGGTGCGGCTCGGGGACTATCGTGACTCGTGCGCTCACGGACGGTGCGCGGCGCAGCAGGAGAGCTTTCAAACGGCGCGTGGCCTATTTGCGCAGGGTCAGGGCGTCAGGCGAGCTCTCAAAAGGAAGTATTTGAAGAGTTGGCAACGGCTTGAAAATAAATATGTGGGATGATTGCTGGATGCCTAAGGCTAGTCATAGTGGGGAGAATACACTAGTGTGTATGATATCGACACTGATCACGTATTACCTTCATAAGTAGAAGAAATAACATAGAGGTAGTGTCATATATGGTTGTATTAATTAGCTTGTACACTCATCTTGCCTTGAAAACTGTTATGTGATGGTAACATATTATGTTACTCTAAACGCTTCTCTCCTTATTAACTACATGCCACATAGGCAAACTTATCTTGGGGTGCGTTATGTTACTAGCTAAGTTACTCCCACTATGACCAGCCTAATAGCTCATCAAGGAAAATTATTACGCTGAGAGGAAACCGAGTTCTTACCAGAGTTCATGAATTGATTGATCCAGAAACAGGAGGCTGGGATGAGAGGCTGATCGCGTTATGCAGATTCCCCTACATCAGCAGGACACGGAGGACTATGTGGCATAGCATTTGACAAGATCAGTAGTTTTCAGTGTTCGCTCGGCCTATTACAGGCAATGGAAGGAATCATTTGCAAATCTGAGCCAGAACGTTTGGTTCTTGTCCTCAAGCAAATTTGCCTCGCCTGAAGGTTCCCTGAGATCTGCCTGGACTCTGTTTGGTTGGCGCCTGAATACTCGTAGCTAGCCTGGCCTGGGAATTTAAAAGCATCATTAGCCTGCCTTGAAACCGAAGAGTGTCACTAGCTTTGGGCAGCAACCGAAAAAGGACGCCTGGTGCTGCCTGAGAATGCTAAACATGCATGTGAGAAGGAAAAGACATCTAATAGGTGATGTGACATCTAGAATCCACAACCAAAGCGAGGTCACGAGCCAAACATGGCTTGCTGGCCAGCACAAAACGCACCATCGAGCGTGAGCGACGCTCAAATTTATCAGGCACGCTGTCCAGGAAAGCAACCAAACTGCCCCTTAAACATTTCTAATGGCTCTGTACCACATCCTATATGGAAAGAACTGTGGGGACTGAAACTACCAAGCAAGATAAAGATTTTCATCGGGAGATCACTACACAATGCTATTCCATGCTACGGTGTCCTTGTTAACCGTCATATTTCGACGACGGCGCAATGCCCGGTCTGTAAGTTGCATGCGGAAGATATAGAACATGCCCTTTTTGGTTGTCTCCGGGCAAAGAATATATGGTCTAACCTGGGTCTACATGAGATCATTTCAAATGCTAGACATCCAGGGAGATCTGGTTCGGAGGTCCTTGAATTCCTCTTGTCTGACCCGACGAACCAAAAGAATTATATGGATGTAATTGAACAACCAGACATGATTGCTACTGCCTGCTGGTTCATATGGTGGCAAAGACGTCTCATTGACAAGGACGAAGAAGTGCAGTCTACCCAAAGATCAACCCAGGTTTTATTGGTTACTGTAGAGAATGGTTTGGTGCATCGATATCTCATTGATCGTGCACTAGGCACATATATATAGGTACAAGGGATGCGACCGGTATTGTGTCTCCTAAGATACACGCATACATCTGAGGGAGATGCACAACAACCTATCGCATACAAGACCTGCACCTACGTACATGTACACATGTTCAACACCCCCACCCCCACAGCGATCGAAGTCGCCGCCGGTGACGCAGAGACCGGAACGAAAATCGTCGGATGTCGAGGTGGGTAGTCCCTTCATCATAACATCGGCGAATTGCTGATCGGTGGGCACATGTAGAACTCGAACACGACCAAGTGCGATGTGCTCCCTGACGAAGTGAATGTCGGGCTCAATATGCTTCGTTCGTCGGTGATGGACAGGGTTGGCAGCGAGGTACACCGCGAGACGTTGTCACAAATGAGACAAGCGTCGCCTTGGTAACCTCACATAGCAACTCCTGAAGTAGCTATCGAGCTAAGAGCACTCATGACGGCGTTAGCCACAGCCACATAGACTCAGCCTCGGTGCTCGACCGTGAGACCGTGGGTTGTCGTTTAGACGACCACGAAATCAGAGAGGCCCCGAGGTAGACGCAGTAGCTGGAAGTGGAGCGTCGAGTGTTGGGACACCCAGCCCAGTCGGCGTCGGAGTAGGCGACAAGGCTGGTGTCAGGTGATGCCGTCAGGGTGAGACCCATAGCAGTGGTGCCACGTATGTACCGGAGAATATGTTTCACCAAAGCCCAATGAGTATCAAGAGGAGCATGCATGTGAAGGCACACCTGCTGGACAACATAATGAATGTCCGGACGCGTCAGCGTGAGGTACCGAAGAGCACCGACGATGGAGCGGTAGAAGGGAGCGTCAGACGCCTGAGAACCCTCGACGGCGGACACCTTAGCCTTCATGTCGACAGGCGTAGGAGCAGGCTTGAAGTTAAGCATGCCAGCTCGCTCCAGAAGTTCGTAGGCATACTTCTGCTGATGCAGGAAGAAGCCAGTGGCCCGGCGAACAACCTCGATGCCGAGGAAGTAGTGGAGAGCCCCCAAGTCCTTGAGGGCGAAGTCGGTGCCGAGGCAAGCTGTAATCTGTTGAAGTAGCGATGGCGAGGACGCAGTCAGGATGATGTCGTCGACGTATAGGAGAAGGTACGCGGTGGCGGTGCCCTGGTGATAAAAAAACAGGGAGAGCAAGCACACGTGAACCGGAACCCCTGTTGCTGAAGGAAGGCCGTGATCCACTGGTACCAGGCCCGAGGGGCCTGATTCAACCCGTAGAGAGAACATGAGAGCAAGCACACGTGGTCCAGATTGTCGGTGTCTGATACGTCCATTTTGCATCATGCTTTTATATCATTATTTATTGCATTATGGGCTGTTATTACATGTTATGTCACAATACTTATGCACATTCTCTCTTATTTTACAAGGTTTACATGAAGAGGGAGAATGCCGGTGATGACCCACAAGTATAGGGGATCTATCGTAGTCCTTTCGATAAGTAAGAGTGTCGAACCCAACGAGGAGTAGAAGGAAATGATAAGCGGTTTTCAGCAAGGTATTCTCCGCAAGCACTGAAATAAGTGGTAACAAGTAGTTTTGTGATAAGATAATTTGTAACGAGCAACAAGTAACAAAAGTAAATAAAGTGCAACAAGGTGACCCAATCCTTTTTGTAGCAAAGGACAAGCCTGAACAAACTCTTATATAAGGAAAAGCGCTCCCGAGGACACATGGGCATATCGACAAGCTAGTTTTCATCACGTTCATATGATTCGCGTTCGGTACTTTGATAATTTGATATATGGGTGGACCGGTGCTTGGGTGTTGTTCTTACTTGAACAAGCATCCCACTTATGATTAACCTCTATTGCAAGCATCCGCAACTACAACAAAAGTATTAAGGTAAACCTAACCATAGCATGAAACATATGGATCCAAATCAGCCCCTTACGAAGCAACGCATAAACTAGGGTTTAAGCTTCTGTCACTCTAGCAACCCATCATCTACTTATTACTTCCCAATGCCTTCCTCTAGGCCCAAATAATGGTGAAGTGTTATGTAGTCGACGTTCACATAACACCACTAGAGGATAGACAACATACATCTCATCAAAATATCGAACGAATGCCAAATTCACATGACTACTAATAGCAAGACTTCTCCCATGTCCTCGGGAACAAACGTAACTACTCACAAAGCATATTCATGTTCATAATCGAGGGTATTAATATGCATAAAGGATCTGAACATATGATCTTCCAAAGAAATAAACCAACTAGCATCAACTACAAGGAGTAATCAACACTACTAGCAACCTACTAGTACCAATCCCGGACTTAAGAGACAAGAATTGGATACAAGAGATGAACAAGGGTTTTGAGAGGAGATGGTGCTGATGAAGATGTTGATGGAGATTGCCCTCTCCCGATGAGAGGAGCGTTGGTGATGACGATGGTGATGATTTCCCCCTCCGAGGGAAGTGTCCCCGCAGAATGCAGCTCTGCCGGAGCCCTAGATTGGTTCCGCTAAGGTTCCGCCTCGTGGCGTGAGTCTCGTCGAAAGGTTGCTTATGATTTTTCCTCCACGAAGACCTCATATAGCGTAAGATGGCCATCGAGAGCCAGGGGGCCCACGAGGCGGGGGCGCGCAGGGGGTAGGGCGCCCCCACCCACGTGGCTAGGTGGGTCCCCTCTGTGAACTTCTTCCGCTCAATATTTTTATTATTTCCAAAAATGACTTTCGTGGAGTTTCAGGACTTTTGGAGTTGTGCGAATAGGTCTCTAATATTTGCTCCTTTTCCATTGAATTCCAATTGTCGGCATTCTCCCTCCTTATGTAAACCTTGTAAAATAAGAGAGAATAGGCATAAGTATCGACATAAGTATTGTCCTCAAGCGGAAGCCGATAACGATAAATATGTCCCCATGTTTAGAGGTAGAGGTGTCGATAAAAATAAAATGCGGACATGAAAGCATCATGATTTTTCTCATAACAACAACATATATAGATATTGGCATATGATTTCTTATGCTCAAGTAACAATTCATTCACAATGCAAAGTACGAATCATAAACTTTATTGAGAACTAACAAACTATAATCTCAGTCATTGAAGCAATTGCAATTTATCATAACATCAGAAAGAGTCTATGTCAGAGCTTGATAGCAAGTCCACATGCTCAACTATTATTTAGTCTTTCACAATTGCTAACACTCACGCGATACTTGTGGTTACAGAGTTTTAATCAGACACAGAGAAAGATAGGGGCTTATAGTTTCGCCTCCCAACCCTTTACCTCAAGGGTAATGTCAACAATAATAACTCATGATCCCCTACATCCAATTAGATATATCTATCAGGATCTTTCCAACATACTGTGCTTGCCAAAGGATAAAATGTAAAAAGGAAAGATGAGGATCACCATGACTCTTGCATAAGGTAGAGGATAATAATAAAAGATAGGCCCTTCGCAGAGGGAAGCAGAGGTTGCCATGCGCTTTTAGGGTTGGATGCACAAAATCTTAATGCGAAAGAACGTCACTTTATATTGCCCCTTGTGATATGAACCTTTATTATGCAGTCCGTCGCTTTTATTTTTTCCACATCACAAGATCGTATACAGCTTATTTTCTCCCACACTAATAAGTCATACATATTTAGAGAGCAATTTTTATTGCTTTGCACAGATGACAAATTACTTGAAGGATCTTACTCAATCCATAGGTAGGTATAGTGGACTCTCATGGCAAAACTGGGTTTAAGGATATTTGGAAGCACAAGTAGTATCTATACTTGGTGCTGAGAATTTGGCTAGCATGAGGGGGAAAGGCAAGCTCAACATGTTGGATGATCCATGACAACATACTTTATCTCAGATATAAGAAAACATAACCCATTACGTTGTCTTCCTTGTCCAACGTCAACTCTTTAGCATGTCATATTTTAATGCGTGCTCCCAATCATAAAAGATGTCAATAATAGTATATCTATATGTGAAACCTCTCTTTCTTTATCACTTCCTATTAATTGCAATGATGACCAAGGCTATGTCTGCCAACTCCCAACAACTTTTAATCATCATACTCTTTCTATGTGAAGTCATTATTCTCAATAAGATCAATATGAACTCTTGTTTCTTTTTATTCTTTTTCTCTTTTCTTTTATTCACTCAAGATCATGGCAAAATACTCAAGCCCTTGACTCAACACTAATCTTTATTATATATAGCTCACGGACTCGATTACATAGAGAGATCATAAAGCAAAAACTCAAAAGTAGATCATGCCATAAACTTTATTCTACTAGATCAAGATACTACTAATAGGATCGAACTAAGAAAAACGGTAAAGATAGGAGTGTGATGGTGATACGATACCGGGGCACCTCCCCCAAGCTTGGTAGTTTCCAAGGGGAGTGCCCATACCCATGTGATTATATCTCCTTCTTTGTTGTTGGTGAAATATTCTAGGCGATGATGCCCCTCAGGATACGATTCTCCTCCTCGAGCTTATTGACTTGCTGCTTGAGGTCCATTATTTCCTTCTGAAGCTTTCCTCAGAATCGCTAAGGCTCCTTGCACCCAAGGGTGTTGCATAGCTGCGGAGAACAAGTGACACTCCTCTTCATATTTTCATAAGAAAGAAATCTAACATTGGAAGGATAACCGAAGTTTGGAATAGCCGAGCTCAGAGTTCCCCATCGTGAACCCAGCTCGGGCTTGAAGTTACTTCTTGATCCTCCATGGCATCTACTCTCATCAAGTCAGCCTCCATCTCTTCCTCCGTGTCTTGACCCAAAGTGGTCGGCGTCATTGTTTGCCCTTAGTTCCGATGCGGATGAGACACCGGCTCTCCCGATCGACTCTTGAGAAGACATCTTGCTCTAATCTGCAGCAGCAACCGCTCGAAACAAAAACAGAGGATATCTGCGTGATACGGGAGTCAAAACCTTCGGGAGAATATATAGTGAATTTTTACCGACCAAAATACGTATCGTGCAAGAAAACGGAGTCTGGAGAGCGCACGAGGTGCCCACGAGGTAGGGGGCGCGCCCAGGGGGGTAGGGCGCGCCCTCCACCCTCGTGGGGACCTCGTGTCCTTCCCGGACTGCTTCTTATTTTTCTATTTTTCTAAATATTCCAAAACGGAGAAATATTGCCTTAAAAACTGTTTTGGAGTCGGTTTACTTACCGTACCACATACCTATTCCTTTTTGGAGTCTGAAACGTTCTGGAAAGTGTCCCTTATGTATTCCTCCGGGGTTACGGTTTCAATAACATTGGTTTCAACATTTATGGGATTACGTGAGATATAATGTTTGATTCTTTGGCCGTTAACCACCTTCGGATTTGTGCCTTCGAAGTTGTTGATTTTTATGGCACCGGAACGATAGACATGCTCGATAACGTAAGGGCCTTCCCATTTAGAGAGAAGTTTTCCTGCAAAAAATCTTAAACGAGAGTTGTATAGCAATACATAATCACTGTCGGTGTCAAAACCGGCGGATCTCGGGTAGGGGGTCCCGAACTGTGCGTCTAGGCGGATAGTAACAGGAGACAAGGGACACGAAGTTTTTACCCAGGGGTTCGGGCCCTCTCGATGGAGGTAAAACCCTACTCCTGCTTGATTAATATTGATGATATGGGTAGTACAAGAGTAGATCTACCACGAGATCAGAGAGGCTAAACCCTAGAAGCTAGCCTATGATATGATTGTTGTTCGTCCTACAGACTAAAACCCTCCGGTTTATATAGACACCGGAGAGGGCTAGGGTTACACAGAGTCGGTTACAATGGGAGGAGATCTACATATCCGTATCGCCAAGCTTGCCTTCCACGCCAAGGAAAGTCCCATCCGGACACGGACGAAGTCTTCAATCTTGTATCTTCATAGTCCAGAGTCCGCTATCCGGACACCCCTAATCCGGGACTCCTCAAGAGCCCACTAACCAGGCTTCAATGACGACGAGTCCGGCGCAGATTGTCTTCGGCATTGCAAGGCGGGTTCCTCCTCCGAATACTTCATAGAAGATTTTGAACACAAGGATAGTGTTCGACTCTGCAAAATAAGTTCCACATACCACCATAGAGAATAATATTTACACAAATCCAATCACGACGTATTCATAAGTGACATCACACCACGGCCAAGCCTTTATTCAATCGTTTTACTGTCCCACCTCAACGACTTAGCGAGGCGGTTTCCTTGGCACGCCTTGTCGAGCGTAGATCGTGTCCCTTATTCCGAGATTCTCATCAATACGGGCGTGGGTAACCCAACCGCGCCATTAATTACTGGCGCTTGGGATATAAGCGAGTTTTACCAGCGGGTGGGGACGTGCGGTCTCGTCCGCCCATATAAGGGATAAGGATCCACCTTTTCATCTACGCCTTCTTCCTCCTTTGCTTATCCATTTTCACGACTTTCGAGCTCCAAAGCCCAAGTCCGCACATCCCACCTCAACCTTCTCCAGCCATGTCCAGAAGGGAGGCAAGTGGATGGTCTCCTTCACACGGAGGGACACATCAAGAAGCCGAGGAAAGCGGATACTTGTCCAATGACATCGCGACCGGCTCCCAGACGAGGGGCGGCACATCCCCACCCCAGCCCCATGAGAGGGTGGTGTTCTCACCCATTTCCTCCGCTGGACTAGGTTTCCACTTCACCCATTTGTCCGGGGCTCATGTTCTACTACGGCCTGATTTCCACGATCCGCCCCAACTTCATCCTCAACATCTCGGTGTTCATCGTCAGTGTCGAGGCCTTCCTTCAGATCCAGCCCCACTTCGCCTTATGGTGAAGACCATCAATGTCAAGCCGAAGGTTGTGGGCGGCCGCCAAGCGGAGTCTTGGAGGTGCCATGGTGGGCAAGATGCCCAACGCCCTATGGCTCGAGGGCTCCTTCAGAGAGACCATAAAGGGGCAATCGGGTGGTTCTACATCACTAAGCCGCGTGACCCTGAATGGGCAGCGGCCCCCGAATTCCGATCTGACATCCCCACGTGGCTCACCTCCTGGAAAGAGAAGGGACTGTCGTGGGGTAATTCGGAAGAGCTGACAGGACTCCAAACATGCGTCCAAAACCTGGTGAGCAAGAAGCTCAAACTCGTCAACGTAGTCCAGGTCATGCTCATCCGCCGGATCCTCCCGTGCCAACAACGGGCTTTCAGCTTGTGGGAGTTCAATCCGGCAAAGCACCGAACCGTGAGTAGGCTCTTCGACACTACGTACGAAGATGCCTGGAAGGTGCTGTTCAAGGGCACCGAGGCTCCCGCATCCGCTACCGAGGATTGCGGATTCAGCGCGCAGCATCAAGCCAACGCGGTAAGCTGTTTTTACCTCTTACAGGATATTTGTCTGTCATAGTTTGACTCCATGCGGGATCTAAACTCCCTTGCCTTTGACAGGACTGGCAGGAGAAGTCCGGGCAGATCAGTTGTCCGGCTCCCTTGCCCGAAGACCCAGCGGACGCCCGCTTGACGGGGCTGCTGGTTCCGGCACCTTACGTGGTGCCGGAGAAGAAGGCCAAGAAGAAGAACACAGGAACTCGAAAGAGTTCCCGGCGCCTGGTGGTGTCGGACTCATCGTCCGATGACTCCAAGGCGGACTCCTCCCACGAAAACGAGGAGGAGGAAAGAGAGGTCTCTCCCCCAGCGGGAGGAGAGAAGAAAAGCCCCCCAACTGGGGAGGGTCCAAGAAGGGAAGGACCGTTCCTCCGGACTACTCCACCAACGCCGACGACGGCGAAGAGGAGTGGCCATCCAGGGCCAAGCCCCTGGCAAAATCGTAAGTATCCGAATACCAGAATAACTCATGGAGTTCCTTCATTACACAGTATCTTCTGATGCCGAATATAATCATGCAGTCCGCCCTGAGCCCAGGTCGGCGTGTCGTCGAGCGGCTCCTTAAGCTCATCGGATGTGAATAGCACTTCTCTTCAGGCCGCCTCCTCCCCTCGCCCTGCGGATGATGCCGAGGTGGAGTCCTAAAAGGGTCCCAGCTAGGAGGAGGTGGTCCTGGAGGCGCCGCAAGGCGACCTCCCGGACTCCATGCACAAAGGGGACAAAACCCCCAAGGGCTCCAAGTCCGGCCCTGGGCCGGACACCACACCGGAACCTTCAGTGGTTCCGGAGTCCGGCAGGCGGCCCCCTAGTAAGAAGGGCAAGCCTACGACGCCGGTCACCTCCGTCCAACCGGAGGCACCGGATAATTTGCTGGAGGTGCTTAACGGCGCCTCCATCGACGAGGAGCACCGCACTATTATGAGTGCGGTGATCCAGAAGGTTTAGTCTGGCAAGAGCGGGCTGACTGAAGCCTGCGCCAGCCTTCTAACAAGCTTTGAGGTATGTATTTAAGATATGTAAAAATATTACCGCATAGACAGTAGCCCCTGATGCTCAGTTTGGTGTTTGAAAATAAAAGCCGAACTGAGGATCTAAAAGATATACGCAGGAGTCTAACATAAGTATGTTAATATGGGAATGCAGGCTGCGCTGCTGACATCTGCCGCACTGACTGCGGAGGTCGATGCATTGAAGCAGAGCCTCGAGCGGTCCGAGAACAAGCTCGGCCTTGCCAAGAAGCAGCTCGAGGACAAGGAAGGTAAGTAATACCTTATGTAAATATATGTAAAAAAGGTGTGGTTTCAAAAAATGACAGGACCAACGTGAGTATTACAGGGACCACGACCGAGGTGGCGACCCTGAAGGAAGCGATGTCCAAGGCCGAAGACAATGCGGCCGTGGAGCGCACTGAGCGAGAAAAGCAGGAGGCGGGTGGCGGAGGTGCAATGAGCTCTGTGCTCGTGAAAAACACGAGAGTTTGAGCTTGACTCAAAGACTCGAGTCGAGCTTGCCTCGCCCTTGAGAGCGCCAAAGTCTGCCAAGGCCAAGCCCAAAAAGCCCTCCAGAAATTGAGGCGATGAAGAAGATAGCGGCGGTAAGACATTCTTTATGCAAAGCAAGCACGTGAAAGTGAATTACTTGTTACTTACCCGAGTCCGAGCTCTCCAGAGCATTCGCAGATCTGCCCATGAAGTGTCCGATCTCGTCGCATACTACCGGGCCGAGGAGGGAGCTCGACGGAGAAGGTGTTCGGTCTCAAGATCTTGAGGCCGGACACCCGTGTTTTGAGCGACCAGTGAAGCAACTGGTCGGGCTCCACAAGGTGGTCGAACAGGCCATGAAGGGCCTTATGGTCCGGCTATGGCACAGGGAGGTCATTCCCGGAGCTACTTTGGGCTGGTGAGGCGGTCGGATGCCTTTCCACGGCTTGAAGTCATCAAGCGCTCAGATGCATCGAAGGCGCTGTAGGGCCCTTGCTAGTGTTAAAGTGCACCGGGCAAGATGGATGCTGAGAAGCTGGTGACAGATGGGCCACCGCAGGCAAGGAGCATCGCAAGCCCGAGATGTATTATGAGGGCGTCTGAAGGTGCCGCTTTATGGCGGATGAATGTTCCAAGGATGTAATTTTTGAGTAAACTCGCTCGTGTTATCCTGTGCACCGAAAACTTGTTCATATGCGCTAAGCAACGCTTTTTGAATTTAAAATATTACCTTCTGTGCGGCCGTTTATTAAATATGAGAGATGGCGAGTCGTCAACTTCTGCCCCC
This sequence comes from Aegilops longissima, assembly GCA_021605205.1. NCBI lineage: Eukaryota > Viridiplantae > Streptophyta > Magnoliopsida > Poales > Poaceae > Aegilops > Aegilops longissima. The sequence continues at coordinate 425,987,984 of CM038681.1, read as the reverse complement.
ATGCCACGAGTGCTCGGGTGTTCGGGATAAACCTAAGCGCTCTTGTTCCCATTCTTGGGTCCTTCGAGGGAGGCGCTCAGCACAACGAACAAGGCAATCGGACTATGATGCTTTATCACTCTCCTTAGCCATAGAATTTATAATTTTAAATTTCGGTGAAGCCCCTAGTATTCGAAGACCGAGTTCGGGCGCTATCACGCCTAGGCGGACAAAGCCGGCTCCTCGCTCTAAGCGGCATAAGTCTTTAGGGACTCAAACCTCTCGAACAGCGACCAGCTCTCGCCCTATCATGACGGTCAGTTTTAGCTTTCATCTTGAGGTGCTTAACCCAGCTCAACCGGGCACAATCGCAGAGTTCTCCCAGCTACCTTAGTCGATATAACGAAACGTAAGGTACCAAAACATGGGAGCCGGCAAACCCAACTATTGACCCAAGACATGATTCGAGCCGATGCATATAATGCTATAAGTTCGGGTGCCGACTCGTGAGAGTGTTCAGACTTCTCACACCATATTCGGGGTACTTAAGCCCCTGGTGTATTGGCCGTACCAAAGTGTACAGTTGCATAATGTCATAACTAAACATATTTTCATAAAAAAGGAATGCAATAATAGACAAAAGCTATGTATTGTTTATCCGAAAAGGCTGCGGTAAAAGCAGAACGATACAAATAGTGCGATAAGCAAGAGATGGGACTATTTGACATGTCCCTCTCCAGGGGCGGGCTGCGGGATGGTATGTAAGACAGGTATTTAGCTCGTTATAGAGACCACCTTGACATTCTACGTAGCTTTCTGCCTCCCTGGCTGTTGCATCGTGTGTTCAGCGATTATACTCCTGGACAGGCCTTCCGGAGAGTGGAGTCCTGAAAGTTAGAAAAAAGAATGACAAAATCGGGAGCCCCTAGTGCGTTTGAGAGCATTTTGGGCATGCCGTGGTCGTGCCCCTCCCCCTATGCCCATGGTATTTCTAGAGCGTAATTATGTACGCGTAGTACTGGTTTCGCAATTTCGCGAGGGCTGGGGTTGGGGCCGCATTGCTACGCGTGCTCGGAACGTGCCAGGCGGTCTTGTTGTAGGTTACTCCGGCGCCGCTTGACGGTGTCCGGACGTTTAATAGCCGGACTGGAGAATTGCCTTGAGAGGCTACTTTGTACTTCCGCCACGAGGGCCGCCGTGTGCTCCTCCGTCCGGAGAGAGCGTTCGGTGTTTCCATTGACCGTAATGACTCCTCGAGGGCCTGGCATCTTGAGCTTGAGGTATGCGTAGTGCGGCACCGCATTTAACTTTGCAAATGCTGTTCGTCCGAGCAAAGGCGTGATAGCCATCTGCGAAACGGGACTATGTCAAGATTAACTCCTCGCTCGAAATTATCCGGGATCCAAGACCACCTCAAGTGTAATCGATCCTGCATAGTTGGCCTCTACACCTGGTATGACGCCTTTAAAGGTCGTCTTTGTGGGTTTAATCCTTGAGGGATCTATGCCCATTTTTCACATCAGATCCCGATAAAGCAGGTTCAGTTGTTGCCGCCGTCCATAAGGACTCTAGTGAGGTGAAATCCGTCAATGATTGGGTCTAGAACCAATGCGGCGAATCCGCCATGGCAGATGCTAGTGGGGTGGTCCCTTCGATCAAAAGTGATCGGGCAGGAGGACCACGGGTTGAACTTTGGGGCGACCGCTCCAACGCATATACGCCCACGAGTGCACGCTCGCTCCCTTTTGGGGATGTGGGTTGCGATATCATGTTCACCGTCCGCACTTGTGGGGAAGCCCTTCGTCCCCTATTGTTCGGCGGCCGGGCTCCTCCTTGTCATCGCTATGCAGCCCCTTGTCTATGTTTTCGACTTAACTTGCTCTGCTGCTTGAACACCCAACAATCCTGTTGGTGTGATTGGCTGGTTTTTCGGGGTGCCGTATCCGCACGAGCGATCGAGTATTCGGTCCAAACCGGACGGGCCCGAGTATTTCTTTTAAATGGCTTTTTCACGACCAGGTTTAGAGCCTCGAATCCGCATTAACTACAGATCCTCAATTGTTGCCGCACGCGGCGCTTGTGCTTGTTGCGACGCAACCTGCCATTGCTGTCCTTGGTATCCAATTACTGTGGCTCTTGGTCATGTTATTGCTACGAGCTAGCCAGCTGTCTTCTCCAGCATAAGCGGGTCATGAGTGTTGTGAGGGCTGCCATGGATTTCGCTTTTCCTGTCCTAGGTGCGGGCGAGCCACTCGTCATGGATGTTATGTTTGAAGGCTGCGAGGGCCTCTGCGTCCGGACAATGACTATTTGATTTTTCTTGGTTAGGAACCGTGTCCGTAATTGTCCGCCGATTCCTCTGGCTGCTGGATTATGTGGCTTAGGTCATCGGCGTCTGGTGGTCGCACATAGGTGCACTGGAAATTGTCGAGGAATGCGGCTTCCAGGTCCTCCCAACAACCAATTGACTCTAATGGCAAGCTATTAAGCCAATGCCGAGCTGGTCCTTTAAGCTTGAGTGGGAGGTATTTGATGGCGTGTAGATCATCACCGCGGGCCATGTGGATATGAAGGAGATAATCCTCGATCCATACCGCATGATTTGTTGTGCCATCGTATGATTTGATGTTTATGGGTTTGAAACCCTCGGGGATTTGATGATCCATTACTTCATCTGTGAAGCATAGTGGGTGTGCGGTGCCTCTGTACTGGGCTATATCACAATGTAACTCAAATGAGCTTTGTCTAATGTGTTCAGCCCGGCCGGATTTGCCATATTCGGCATGACGGTTATCGTCACGTGTTGTGGGGCGCCCACGCGATCCGTAGATCGATCTTGTTTGCCTTGCCTTGTCCTCCAATATATCTCGCAGGTCTGGCACATTTCCCTGTGCCTTGGTACTTTTTGAGCGACGCCGGGGTGCGGCTTGAGTGGAGGGCCGAGAGGCCTCTCTGTCGCGGCCACGAGGTGGCCGGTCGGCCGCATCATACGTTGGTGATGTAGGTTTAGGTCCTTCCTCCTCTAATCGGGGTAGCAGCCTGCGCTTTGGGTAGCTCTTGGAGGGGCGTTCGAGTTCGTACTCTTCGGCCGCAAGGACTTTAGTCCATCTGTCGGCTAGCAAGTCTTGGTCAGCTCTAAGTTGTTGCTGTTTTTTCTTGAGGCTGCTCGCCGTGGCCATAAGCCTGCGTTTGAAACGCTCTTGTTCGGATCCTCAGGCACGACAAATTCATCGTCGTCGAGGCATGCCTCGCCTTCGGAGGGAGGCATGTAATTATCGCCCTCTACCTCTCTGCGCCACTCTCTCATGAAGGCTGGCTTCTCCATCCTCCCCGTGCGAATCCTGCCGGAGGGGGTTGTCTTCGACCGTCCGTGGTGTTATTATCTCCGTGTCTTTGGAATTGCCGCTTTTGCTTTGGCGGATTTAGAGCGGCGCCACGACGCCGGCGCTTAGGCTGCTTCTTGGAGGGTCATCCTCCGTTGTTCCATCGCCATTCCTTCTTTTGGGGTGTCCACCATGTATATGTCGTATGACGAGGTGGCCTTCCAAAGGCCCTATAGGCATCGGTTCTTGGTCGCCTCCTGCATCGGCGCCCATACCGTCGATGTCTTCGAGTCGAAGTCGAGCATGTCGGTTAGATCATCGGCGGTAGCTACGAAGTGGGTGGTGGGCGGGCTTTGAATTTCTTCGCCGTCTGCATCCCAACCTTGCCGACCATAGTCCGCCAGGCTCTCCGATAAAGAGAGAGACTTAGTGAATTGAGAATGTCGCCAAGGGCGAAGTCTTTGAAAGATGTCCGCGCGGCGAACTCCATGATCGACGCCTTAATCGGATTCGATCGGCGGGGCGCGGAAGGTTGGTCCGGAGAGGAGTCCGCACCTTGAGTCACGAGCCTCGCAGAGGACAAGGCTGGTGTTCGCTCGATCGCCGTAGAGATTGCAGCCCCGAGGCGGTGTCCAGCCACCCGTCCTCGATTAGCGCGATCGGCTCGAGCTAAGGGTCGGGCGGACACGAATGCGCGACCTCGTGGCAATCGCTCAGCGGCAGAGCTAGATCATGCTCATCGTGATAAAGGCGGCACGCTTCGGTCAGTGGCTCGAACCCGTCAAGATCAAGTCTCCGCGACGCCGGCCGTGTAGTTCAAACTTCCAAATCTGACTGATGGCGGGGCGAGCTTCGATCTGCTCCAGATGGCTGCTTAATTGGCCCGCAGCAAAGCCGCCAATCTGAAGATCTGTCCGAGGAGAAAAGTCTCACCTCGACCGCATCGTTGTTGATGATTGATACGTCTCCAACGTATCTATAATTTTTGATTGCTCCATGCTACTTTATCTATTGTTTTGGACTATAATGGGCTTTATTTTCCACTTTTATATTACTTTTGGGACTAACCTATTAACCGGAGGCCCAGCCCAGAATTGTTGTTTTTTGCCTATTTCAGTGTTTCGAAGAAACGGAATAGCAAACGGAGTCCAAACGGAATGAAACCTTCGGGAACGTGATCTTCTCGTCGAACGTGATCCAGGAGACTTGGACCCTACTCCAAGAAGTGCCAGAGGCGTCACGAGGGTGGAGGGCGTGCCCCCCTGCCTCATGGGTCCCCTGACGCTCCACCGACGTACTCCTTCCTCCTATATATACCTACGTATCCCCGAACGATCAGAAGGGGAGCCAAAAACCTAATTCCACCGCCGTACCTTCCTGTATCTACGAGATCCCATCTTGGGGCCTGTTCCGAGCTCCGCGGAGGGGCATCCACCATGGAGGGCTTCTACATCAACACCATAGCCCCTCCGATGAAGTGTGAGTAGTTTACTTTAGACCTTCGGGTCCATAGCTAGTAGCTAGATGGCTTCTTCTCTCTTTTTGGATCTCAATACAATGTTCTCCCCATCTCTTGTGGAGATATATTCGATGTAATCTTCTTTTTGCGGTGTGTTTGTTGAGACCGATGAATTATGGGTTTATGATCCAAAGATTATCTACGGAAAATATTTGATTCTTCTCTGAATTCTTTTATGTATGATTGAGTTATCTTTGCAAGTCTCTTGAATTATCCGCTTGGTTTGGCCAACTAGATTGGTAGTTCTTGCAATGGGAGAAGTGCTTAGCTTTGGGTTCAATCTTGCGGTGTCCTTACCCAAAGGATGTAAGGGTTGCAAGGCACGATTGTATTGTTGCCATCGAGGATAACAAGATGGGGTATTTATCATATTGCATGAATTTATTCCTCTACATCATGTCATCTTGCTTAAGGCGTTACTCTGTTTTTAACTTAATACTCTAGATGCATGCTGGATAGCGGTCGATGAGTGGAGTAATAGTAGTAGATGCAGAATCGTTTCGATCTACTTGTCACGGACGTGATGCCTATATACATGATCATTGCCTAGATATACTCATAACTATGCTCAATTATGTCAATTGCTCAACAGTAATTTGTTCACCCACCGTAGAATATCTATGCTCTTGAGAGAAGCCACTAGTGAAACCTATGGCCCCCGTGTCTATTCTCATCATATCAATCTCCATCACTTTATTTACTTGCTTTGCTTTTACTTTTTACTTTGCATCTTTATACCAAAAATACCAAAAATATTATCTCTATCAGATCTCACTCTCGTAAGTGACCGTGAAGGGATTGACAACCCCTAATCGCGTTGGTTGCGAGTAGCTATCGCTTTGTGCAGGTACGAGGGACTTGCGCGTGGCCTCCTACTGGATTGATGCCTTGGTTCTCAAAAACTAAGGGAATTACTTATGCTACTGTGCTGCATCATCCTCTCCTCTTCGGGGAAAACCAACGCAAGCTCAAGACGTAGCAAGAAGGATTTTCAACCTTTGTTGCGGGGATGCCCGATCGCTCCAACATATCTATAATTTTGATTGCTCCATGCTACTTTATCTATTGTTTTGGACTATAATGGGCTTTATTTTCCACTTTTATATTACTTTTGGGACTAACCTATTAACCGGAGGCCCAAATTCGAAATTGCTGTTTTTTGCCTATTTGATGTTTCAAGAAACGGAATATCAAAGGAGTCCAAACGGAATGAAACCTTCGAACATGATCTTCTCGCGAACGTGATCCAGGAGACTTGGACCCTACTCCAAGAAGTGCAGGCGGTCACGAGGTGGAGGGCGCGCCCCAGCGCGCCCGCCTCGTGGCCCCGACGCCCACCGACGCACTCCTTCGTCCTATATATACCTACATATCCCGAACGATCGTAAGGGGAGCTGTAAACCTAATTCCACCGCCGCACCTTCCTGTATCCACGAGATCCCATCTTGGGGCCTGTTCCGAGCTCACGCCAAGGGGCATCCGCCATGGAGGGTTTCTACATCAACAACATAGCCCTCTCGATGAAGTGTGAGTAGTTTACTTTGGACCTTGGGTCCATAGCTAGTAGCTAGATGGCTTCTTCTCTCTTTTGGATCTCAATACAATGTTCTCCCCCTCTCTTGTGGAGATCTATTCGATGTAATCTTCTTTTTGCGGTGTGTTTGTTGAGACCGATGAATTGTGGGTTTATGATCCAAGTTATCTATGGAAAATATTTGATTCTTCTCTGAATTCTTTTATGTATGATTGAGTTATCTTTGCAAGTCTCTTTGAATTATCCGCTTGGTTTGGCCAACTAGATTGGTAGTTCTTGCAATGGGAGAAGTGCTTAGCTTTGGGTTCAATCTTGCGTGTCCTTACCCAAAGGATGTAAGGGTTGCAAGGCACGATTGTATTGTTGCCATCGAGGATAACAAGATGGGGTATTTATCATATTGCATGAATTTATTCCTCTACATCATGTCATCTTGCTTAAGGCGTTACTCTGTTTTTAACTTAATACTCTAGATGCATCTTTGGATAGTCATCGATGAGTGGAGTAATAGTAGTACATGCGAGAATCGTTTGATCTACTTGTCACGACGTGATGCCTATATACATGATCATTGCCTAGATATACTCATAACTATGCTCAATTCTGTCAATTGCTCAACAGTAATTTGTTCACCCACCGTAGAATATCTATGCTCTTGAGAGAAGCCACTAGTGAAACCTATGGCCCCCGGGTCTATTCTCATCATATCAATCTCCATCACTTTATTTACTTGCTTTGCTTTTACTTTTTACTTTGCATCTTTATACCAAAAATACCAAAATATTATCTCTATCGATCTCACTCGTAAGTGACCGTGAAGGTATTGACAACCCCTAATCGCGTTGGTTGCGGTAGCTATCGCTTTGTGCGGTACGAGGGACTTGCGCGTGGCCTCCTCTCGGATTGATGCCTTGGTTCTCAAAAACTAAGGGAATTACTTACGCCATGTGCTGCATCATCCTCTCCTCTTCGGGGAAAACCAATGCAAGCTCAAGACGTAGCAAGAAGGATTTCTGGCGCCGTTGCCGGGGATGCCTGATACGTCTCCAACGTATCTATAATTTTTGATTGCTCCATGCTACTTTATCTATTGTTTTGGACTATAATGGGCTTTATTTTCCACTTTTATATTACTTTTGGGGCTAACCTATTAACCGGAGACCCAGCCCAGAATTGTTGTTTTTTGCCTATTTCAGTGTTTCGAAGAAACGAAATATCAAACAGAGTCCAAACGGAATGAAACCTTCGGGAACGTGATCTTCTCGCCGAACGTGATCCAGGAGACTTGGAACCTACTCCAATAAGTGCCAGAGGCGGTCACGAGGGTGGAGGGCGCGCCCCCCTGCCTCGTGGGCCCCCTGACGCTCCACCGACGTACTCCTTCCTCCTATATATACCTCGTATCCCGAGCGATCATAAGGGAGCCAAAAACCTAATTCCACCGTCGTACCTTCCTGTATCCACGAGATCCCATCTTGGGGCCTGTTCCGGAGCTCCGTCGGAGGGGGCATCCACCACAGAGGGATTCTATATCAACACCATAGCCCCTCCGATGAAGTGTGAGTAGTTTACTTCAGACCTTCGGGTCCATAGCTAGTAGCTAGATGGCTTCTTCTCTCTTTTTGGATCTCAATACAATGTTCTCCCCCTCTCTTGTGGAGATCTATTCGATGTAATCTTCTTTTTGCGGTGTGTTTGTTGAGATCGATGAATTGTGGGTTTATGATCCAGTATTTTATATGGAAAATATTTGATTCTTCTCTGAATTCTTTTATGTATGATTGAGTTATCTTTGCAAGTCTCTTCGAATTATCCGTTTGGTTTGGCCAACTAGATTGGTAGTTCTTGCAATGGGAGAAGTGCTTAGCTTTGGGTTCAATCTTGCGTGTCCTTACCTAGTGATGTAAGGGGTTGCAAGGCACGTATTGTATTGTTGCCATCGAGGATAACAAGATGGGGTATTTATCATATTGCATGAATTTATTCCTCTACATCATGTCATCTTGCTTAAGGCGTTACTCTGTTTTTAACTTAATACTCTAGATGCATCTTTGGATAGCGGTCGATGAGTGGAGTAATAGTAGTAGATGCGAATCGCTTCGATCTACTTGTCACGGACGTGATGCCTATATACATGATCATTGCCTAGATATACTCATAACTATGCTCAATTATGTCAATTGCTCAACAGTAATTTGTTCACCCACCGTAGAATATCTATGCTCTTGAGAGAAGCCACTAGTGAAACCTATGGCCCCGTGTCTATTCTCATCATATCAATCTCCATCACTTTATTTACTTGCTTTGCTTTTACTTTTTACTTTGCATCTTTATACCAAAAATACCAAAAATATTATCTCTATCAGATCTCACTCTCGTAAGTGACCTTGAAGGGATTGACAACCCCTAATCGCGTTGGTTGCGAGTAGCTATCGTTTTGTGCAGGTACGAGGGACTTACGCGTGGCCTCCTACTGGATTGATGCCTTGGTTCTCAAAAACTAAGGGAATTACTTACGCTACTGTGCTGCATCATCCTCTCCTCTTCGGGGAAAACCAACGCAAGCTCAAGACGTAGCAAGAAGGATTTCTGGCGCCGTTGTCGGGGATGCCTGATACGTCTCCAACGTATCTATAATTTTTGATTGCTCCATGCTACTTTATCTATTGTTTTGGACTATAATGGGCTTTATTTTCCACTTTTATATTACTTTTGGGACTAACCTATTAACCGGAGGCCCAGCCCAGAATTGTTGTTTTTTGCCTATTTCAGTGTTTCGAAGAAACGAAATATCAAACGGAGTCCAAACGGAATGAAACCTTCGGGAACGTGATCTTCTCGCCGAACGTGATCTAGGAGACTTGGAACCTACTCCAAGAAGTGCCAGAGGCGGTCACGAGGGTGGAGGGCGCGCCCCCCTGGGCGCGCCCCCTGCCTCGTGGGCCCCCTGACGCTCCACCGACGTACTCCTTCCTCCTATATATACCTACGTATCCCCGAACGATCATAAGGGGAGCCAAAAACCTAATTCCACCGTCGTACCTTCCTGTATCCACGAGATCCCATCTTGGGGCCTGTTCCGGAGCTCCGCCGGAGGGGGCATCCACCACAGAGGGCTTCTATATCAACACCATAGCCCCTCCGATGAAGTGTGAGTAGTTTACTTCAGACCTTCGGGTCCATAGCTAGTAGCTAGATGGCTTCTTCTCTCTTTTTGGATCTCAATACAATGTTCTCCCCCTCTCTTGTGGAGATCTATTCGATGTAATCTTCTTTTTGCGGTGTGTTTGTTGAGATCGATGAATTGTGGGTTTATGATCCAGAGATTATATATGGAAAATATTTGATTCTTCTCTGAATTCTTTTATGTATGATTGAGTTATCTTTGCAAGTCTCTTGAATTATCCGCTTGGTTTGGCCAACTAGATTGGTAGTTCTTGCAATGGGAGAAGTGCTTAGCTTTGGGTTCAATCTTGCGTGTCCTTACCCAAAGGATGTAAGGGGTTACAAGGCACGTATTGTATTGTTGCCATCGAGGATAACAAGATGGGGTATTTATCATATTGCATGAATTTATTCCTCTACATCATGTCATCTTGCTTAAGGCGTTACTCTGTTTTTAACTTAATACTCTAGATGCATGCTGGATAGCGGTCGATGAGTGGAGTAATAGTAGTAGATGTAGAATCGTTTCGATCTACTTGTCACGGACGTGATGCCTATATACACGATCATTGCCTAGATATACTCATAACTATGCTCAATTATGTCAATTGCTCAACAGTAATTTGTTCACCCACCGTAGAATATCTATGCTCTTGAGAGAAGCCACTAGTGAAACCTATGGCCCCCGGGTCTATTCTCATCATATCAATCTCCATCACTTTATTTACTTGCTTTGTTTTTACTTTTTACTTTGCATCTTTATACCAAAAGTACCAAAAATATTATCTCTATCAGATCTCACTCTCGTAAGTGACCGTGAAGGGATTGACAACGCCTAATCGCGTTGGTTGCGAGTAGCTATCGTTTTGTGCAGGTACGAGGGACTTGCGCGTGTTCCTCCTACTGGATTGATACCTTGGTTCTCAAAAATTGAGGGAAATACTTACGCTACTGTGCTGCATCAATGATCAAAGGAGCCATCGGGCCTAAAGATGACGACACAGAGGAACTCTCAATGAAAGCACCAACGTCGGTGTCAAAACCGGCGGATATCGGGTAGGGGGTCCCGAACTATGCGTCTAGGCGGATGGTAACAGGAGACAAGGGACACGATGTTTTTACCCAGGTTTGGGCCCTCTCGATGGAGGTAATACCCTACTCCTGCTTGATTAATATTGATGATATGGGTAGTACAACAGTAGATCTACCACGAGATCAGAGAGGCTAAACCCTAGAAGCTAGCCTATGGTATGATTGTTGTTCGTCCTACGGATTAAAACCCTTCGGTTTATATAGACACCGGAGAGGGCTAGGGTTACACAGAGTGGGTTACAATGGGAGGAGATCTACATATCCGTATCGCCAAGCTTGCCTTCCACGCCAAGGAAAGTCCCATCCGGACACTAGACGAAGTCTTCAATCTTGTATCTTCATAGTCCAGGAGTCCGGCCAAAGGTATTAGTCCGGCTATCCGGACACCCCCTAATCCGGGACTCCCTCAATCACCTACATTAAACTCACGCTTTTGTATCCTCTTATCACGCCATCTTTTAACTTTTTCTTGAAACAACTTGGCATTTTCATAAGCTTGGGTTCTCCATTCATCGAGTGAGGTAATATCAAATAACCTCTTCTCACCGGCAAGTTTGAAATCATAGTTGAGCTCTTTAATAGCCCAATATGCCTTATGTTCTAGTTCAAGAGGTAAGTGACATTCTTTTACATAAACCATTTTATACGGAGACATACCCATAGGATTTTTATATGCAGTTCTATAGGCCCATAATGCATCATCAAGTTTCTTGGACCAATTCTTTCTAGATCTATTGACAGTCTTTTGCAAAATTAATTTGAGCTCTCTATTACTCAATTCTACTTGACCACTAGACTGTGGGTGATAAGGAGATGCAATTCTATGATTGACATCATACTTAGCAAGCATTTTACGGAAAGCACGATGAATAAAATGTGAACCACCACCAGCCATTAAATATCTAGGGACTCCAAACCTCGGAAAAATAACTTCTTTAAGCATCTTAATAGAAGTGTTATGATCAACACTACTAGTTGGAATAGCTTCTACCCACTTAGTAACGTAATCAACAGCAACTAAAATATGTGTATACCCATTAGAGGCAGGAAAAGGTCCCATATAATCAAAGCCCCAAACATCAAATGGTTCAATAACAAGTGAATAATTCATAGGCATTTCCTGACGTCTACTAATATTACCAATTCTTTGGCATTCATCACATGACAAGACAAACTTACGGGCATCCTTGAAGAGAGTAGGCCAATAAAACCAGATTGCAATACCTTATGTGCGTTCTATCTCCCGCGTGGTGTCCTCCATAAGCTTCGGAGTGGCACTTGCGTAGATCTGCTCCTGTTCATGCTCAGTACACAACGCCTAATAACACCATCTACTCCTTCTTTATAAAGATGTGGGTCATCCCAAAAGTAATGTCTCAAATCATAGAAAAACTTTTTATTTTGCTGATATGTGAAACTAGGTGGTATAAATTTAGCAACAATGTAATTAGCATAATGAGCATACCATGGAGTACTACGAGAAGTATTTATGACACTTAATTGCTCATCAGGAAAGCTATCATCAATATTTAGTGGGTCATCAAGAACATTTTCTAACCTAGACAAGTTGTCTGCAACGGGGTTCTCAGCTCCCTTTCTAGCTATCAACAATATGCAAATCAAATTCTTGTAGCAAGAGAACCCATCTAATAAGTCTAGGTTTAGCATCTTTCTTCTCCCTAAGATATTTAATAGCAGCATGATCAGTGTGAATAGTTACTTTAGAATCAACAATATAAGGTCTGAACTTATCACAAGCAAATACAACTGCTAAGAATTCCTTTTCAGTAGTAGCATAATTTCTTTGAGCATTGTCTAGAGTCTTACTAGCATAATGGATAACATTTAATTTCTTATCAACTCTTTGCCCTAGAACAGCACCTACAACATAATCACTAGCATCACACATAATTTCAAAGGGTAAATTCCAATCGGTGGCTGAACAATAGGTGCAGAGATCAATGCTTTCTTAAGTATTTCAAATGCTTCTACACAATCATCATCAAAGACAAATGGTATATCTTTTGTAATAAATTAGTCGAGGTCGAGAAATTTTTGAGAAGTCCTTAATGAACCTCCTATAAAAACCAGCATGACCAAGGAAACTTCTTATACCTTTGATGTCCTTGGGACAGGGCATCTTTTCAATAGCATCAACCTTGGCTTTATCAACTTCAATACCTCTTTCAGAAACTTTATGCCCCAAGACAATACCTTCATTAACCATAAAGTGGCACTTTTCCCAATTCAATACAAGATTAGTTTCTTCGCATCTCTGCAAAACTCGATCAAGGTTGCTCAAGCAATCATCAAAAGAGGATCCATAGACGGAGAAATCATCCATGAAAACCTCACAAATCTTTTCACAAAAGTCAGAGAATATAGCCATCATGCATCTTTGAAAGGTAGCAGGTGCGTTACATAAACCAAAAGGCATACGTCTATAAGCAAAAGTACCAAAAGGGCAGGTAAAAGTAGTCTTTGATTGATCATTAGCTGACACAGGTATTTGAGAGAACCCATAATAACCATCTAGAAAGCAATAGTGTGTATGTTTGCATAATCTTTCTAGCATTTGATCGATAAAAGGTAAGGGGTAATGATCCTTTTTAGTAGCCTTATTTAATTTACGGAAATCAATTACCATCCTATAACCTGTAATAATTCTTTGCGGAATCAATTCATCTTTATCATTAGGAACAACAGTAAAACCTCCCTTCTTAGGGACACAATGGACATGACTTACCCACTGAGTATCAGCAACCGGATAAATTATACCTGCCTCCAGAAGCTTTAGTATTTCTTTTCTTACCACTTCTTTCATCTTAGGATTAACCCTTCGTTGATGATCACGGACTGGTTTGGCATCTTCTTCCAAATTTATTTTATGTTGACATAGAGTGGGACTAATGCCCTTAAGATCATCAAGAGTATATCCAATTGCAGCACGGTGCTTCTTCAGAGTTTTCAATAATCTCTCTTCTTCATGCTCTGAAAGGTTAGCACTGATAATAACAGGATATATCTTCTTTTCATCAAGATAAGCATATTTAAGATTATCAGGCAACGATTTAAGCTCAAACACGGGATCACCCTTGGGTGGAGGGGGATCCCCTAGGATTTCAACAGGCAAATTGTGTTTCAGAATAGGTTCCTGTTTAAAGAATACCTCATCTATTTCCCTTCTTTCATTCATAAACATATCATTTTCATGGTCTAGCAAATATTATTCTAAAGGATCACTAGGAGGTACGGCAATAGAAGCAAGACCAATAATTTCATCTTACTAGGCAATTCTTCTTCACGGTGCTGTCTACTAAATTTAGAGAAATTAAACTCATGAGACATATCACCCAAACCAATAGTAACAACATTGTTTTCGCAGTCTATTCTAGCATTAACGGTGTTCAAGAAGGGTCTACCAAAAATAATGGGACAAAATCTATCTTGTGGGGAACCAAGAACAAGAAAATCAGCAGGATATTTAGTTTTCCCACACAAGACTTCAACATCTCTAACAATTCCCATTGCTGATATAGTATCTCTATTGGCAAGCTTAATTGTAACATCAATACCTTCTAACTCAGCAGGTGCAATTTCATGCTTAATTTCTCCGTATAAAGTATGAGGTATAGCACTAGCACTGGCACCCATATCACATAAGCCATGATAACAGTGATCTCCTATTTTAACAGAAATAACAGGCACGCCTACCACAGGTCTATGTTTATCTTTAGCCCAAGGTTTGGCAATTCTAGCGGTTTCACCGCAGAAATGAATAACATGCCCGTCAATATTATCAGCTAAGAGATCTTTAAAATAGAAATATTAGGTTCAACTTTAATTTGCTCAGGAGCTGTATAAGTTCTAATATTGCTTTTACGAACCACAGTTGAAGCTTTAGCATGATCCTTTATTCTATCAGGGAAAGGTGGTTTCTCAATGTAAGAAGTAGGAACAATAGGATCATTATAAGTGACAGTCTTTTCTTCAACTTTAGTAGGTGCAGCTACTTTTACTTCTATGGGAGGATGATATTTAAACCACTTCTCCTTGGGGAGATCAACATAAGTAGCAAAAGATTCACAGAAAGAAGTTACTATCTCAGAGTCAAGTCCATATTTAGTGCTATAAATTTAAGGAAAACATCGGTATCCATAAAAGATTTAACACAATCAAACTTGGGTGTCATACCTGAATCCTTACCTTCATCGAGATCCCAATCTTCAGAGTTGCGTTTAATTCTATCCAATAAATTCCATTTGAATTCAATAGTCTTCATCATAAAAGAGCCAGCACAAGAAGTATCGAGCATGGCTTGATTATTATGAGAAAGTCGAGCATAATTTTTTTGAAGAATTATTTCTCTTGAGAGCTCATGATTGGGGCATGAATATAACATTGATTTAAGCCTCCCCCAAGCTCGAGCGATGATTTATCCTTCGCGAGGCCAAATTATATATATATAATTGCGATCACGATGAACAAGATGCATAGGATAATACTTCTGATGAAATTCCAATTTCATTCGTTTATAGTTCCATGACTTCATATAATCACATAGCCTATACCATGTCGATGCATCTCCCTTCAAAGATAAAGGGAAGACCTTCTTCTTAACAACATCATCGGGTATACCTGCAAGCTTAAATAATCCACAAACTTCATCCACATAGAGTAGATGTTCATCAGGATGCTTTGTTCCATCTCCTGTAAAAGGATTATCTAGCAGTTTTTCTAACATACCGAAGGAACTTCAAAGGAATATTTTCATTTTCAGTAGGTTCGAGAGGTTGAGGAGCAACTCTTTGTTTCACTGGTCGGGTGAAGATACCCTAACAAACCCCTCAGAGGATTACTTTCCATAGTAACAAGTGACAGTAAATTTCAGCACACTATATAAAATTTTCCTTACCAAATTCCACCTACCAAAGGCGCTTCACTCCCGGGCAATGGCGCCAGAAAAGAGTCTTGATGACCCACAAGTATAGGGGCTCTATCATAGTCCTTTTGATAAGTACGAGTGTCGAACCCAACGAGGAGCACAAGGAAATGATAAGCGGTTTACAGCAAGGTATTCTCTGCAAGTAATGAAATAAGTGGTAACAGATAGTTTTGTGATAAGATAGTTTGTAACGAGCAACAAGTAACAAAAGTAAATAAAGTGCAGCAAGGTGGCCCAATCCTTTTTGTAGCAAAGGACAAGCTTGGACAAACTCTTATATAAGGAAAAGCGCTCCCGAGGACACATGGGAATATCGTCAAGCTAGTTTTCATCACGTTCATATGATTCGCGTTCGGTACTTCGATATTTTGATATGTGGGTGGACCGGTGCTTGGGTGCTGTTCTTACTTGAACAAGCATCCCACTTATGATTTGTTGGGTTCTACGGTAGGGTGCGTCGACTGCAAATTAAAAATTCCTACGCGCAGAACATCCAGGAACATGCTACGGGAGATGGATCACAGTTCGTTACCACTAGACGCCAGCAGCCGCGTGCAGCGAAGAAGAGTTGGGGCAGCGTCCGAGTGTATCGCCTTCTCCTTGTCCGATCTCCTCGAGCGCCACCGTCCGATCCCACGCACGAAGTTCGCGGAGCGGCGCAAGTGCACCGCCTCTAACGGTATCCGCGCGTGCGGGAGGAACGTCGTCGGCGGACTGCTAGGTCCGATCACACAATCGGCGGCGAGTGGAGGTGGCTATTCGCAACACATGCAAACCCTAGCCGCAACGCCAAGCGATCAACCGCCGAGTGTGCCGCACCTCCACTTTATATAGGCGTCCGTCGCGGGCTCAACACTTGGGCCTCGCCACGGACCCTAAAGCCCAAAGTCTATTCGGTCACGTTCCTAGTCCAGCTTCGGATCACATCCGACCAAAGTGTCCTCACGAACCGACCTCGTGGGTTCCTTCCCTTGCCGCGCGCGACCCCTTAGGTTCAAGTCGGCTTGGTCACGATTCGATCACCTCCGACATGCACGGTTGGTAGCGGCCTCTAGCAAGGCGTGCCGACCACCAAGCGCACTATGAAGCTGGTTAGGTGAACTCAGCATAACGTGTCACACTTCGCTCCTTTGCCAAGACGATATATGTTGTCGGGCTCAAGGCGAGACTGTCATCCTTGTGCTAGCCCGACCTCTTTCTCGCTCCAAAGATACCGACCACCGTCCGGATTATCTCATAATCCTTGTCGCATGGCCATGCTGTTCTGGTCGATCACACGAGGGGCCCAGAGTATATCTCTCCCGGTCGGAGGGGCAAATCCCATCTTGCTCGACCATGTCTCGCAAAGATGGGACCGGACAAACCCAAACCTACCTTTGTAACTACCCAATCACGGAGTAGCGTCTGGTCGGCCCAAAGCAAGTCTGCCACCATCCCGAGTACATGCGCCAGCTCAGGTCTTAGGACATAGAACGTATGTTGTACTAGAGACTCACAGATGACATATCGCTGCGTCTCATAGTTGGGTCTGTCCGACTCGGACCTTATCTCGACTCGGATCCGACTATGTCGAATCCGACCAGACCTTTCCAAGTCCATATTATCCGGTTAGCATCCAATGCTCCATGGCTAGAGAGACCGAGCCATCGACCATGTCATATGCTAGTCTAGTCGGCTGCGCGTCCACACAGCCCTTTCGACTAGGGACCTTTTAGGACAGTCATCATACAATGCATAGTCCCACAAACAAGTCACGTACTTGCTGATACACATCATTGATAATGTCCAAGGACTATCTTTATTCATAAACACATAGGAAATATCATCATACATGATTGCCTCTAGGGCATATCTCCAACAGTCTCCCACTTGCACTAGAGTCAATCAAATAGACATCGAATGCCCATAGCTCTAACGTGCCCCTCATGCTTGGGTTGTGGAAGCGGCTTAGTCAACGGATCTGCAACATTTGCATCCGTGTGAATCTTGCATAACTCTACATCACCATTCTTTATGATCTTTCGTATCAGGTGATATTTCCGGTCTATGTGTCTGACCTTGTGGTGATTCCTCGGCTCCTTGGCTTGTGCGATGGCACCGAATTATCACAATAAAGGTCCATCGGTTTCACCGAGGCTGGGAAAATACCAAGATCATCCGAAAATGCCGGATCCAAACACCTTCCTTTGCAGCTTCACAAGCCGCAATGTATTCGCTTCGTGGTAGAATCGCCACCGTATCCTGCTTGGAACTCATCCATTACTCGCTCCTCCGCTCAGACGCATACGAATCCGGACTGTGATCGACATCATCTCTGTCGGTTTGGAAACTAGCATCGACGTAACCCCTTCACGACGAGCTCTTCCTCACCTCCATAAACTAGGAACATCTCTTTAGTCCTTTTCGTGTACTTCAAAATAGTCTTTACCGCTGCCCAAAGACTCTCACCGGTTGGCTCGGTATCTACTTGTTAGGCATATTGCAAAAGCAACATCAGGCCTTGTACATATCATGGCATACATGATGGATCCGATTGCAGAGGCATACGGAATCCTACTCATCCTGCTTCGCTCATCAGATGTCGAAGGACTCTGAGTCTCGCTTAGCCTTATACCATGTGAGAGCGGCAAGAACCCTTTCTTCGCCTCACTCATGTTGAACCGCTTCAACACTTTATCTATGTACGTGCTCTGGCTTAAGCCGAGCAGCCTCCTCGATCTATCTCTATCTCTACTTCTAATGGATGAATTGGTTGAATAGTCCTGCTATTTTCAACCGGTTTATTTTCGTCCCCTCCCTCCACCCCACCGGTTTAGTTTCGCGTCACCCTCTCACAGAACGAAAAAAACTGAATCTATACTCCTAATGGACGAATTGGTTGAATAGTCCCACCATTTTCAACCGGTTTATTTTCGTCCCCTCCCTCCATCCCACCGGTTTAGTTTCGCGTCACCCTCTCACAGAACGAAAAAAACTGAACCGATTAGAACTTTCCATGCTTTCGCGGAAACTGTTTATGTAAAAGAATCAATAAAAATCAATCTTTAAATATTAAATCTAAATTAATTAATCTTCATAACGTTTGCTTCCTTCCGCAGTACGTCCATAATTTTTCTTCCTTGTTTTCGCGGAAACCGTTTGTTAGCAGAGATTAGGAAGCTTCCTATGACCGTAGTAATAGGAAGTATTCTTTTTTTTATGATTCCTTTCCATGCATGCTGATAGTAAATTTTAAGCCAACATTCATTACTATTTATTACCTTCCTTGTTTTCGCGGAAACCGTTTGGTAGCAGAGATTAGGAAGCTTCCTATGACCGTAGTAATAGGAAGTATTCTTTTTTTTATGATTCCTTTCCATGCATGCTGATAGTAAATTAAGCCAACATTCATTACTATTTATTACCGTCATCAATCGTATTCATTCCTGCCAGTTTTAAGGGAATCCTCCCGACGCATGCACACTCCTCGTGTCCTCGCGCCGCTGTTCTCTTCTTCTCTCCGATCTCCTCACCCTGCCCGACGACGCCGACATTCTGCACTTGGGACGTAGGTCACGTCGCCGCCGCCGCCGCCATTCCGCTCGTATGCCACAGCTGCCGCCATTCCGCTCGTATGCCACAGCTGCTGCCATTCCGCTCGCACACTGCCATCACCATTCACCCCTCTCGCATGCCACCGCCATAACCCATCGCTACTGGTCGTACATGGAGCTCGTGTGCCATGACCTCCATGGCACCCATGGCCGACAAGACGGGACCCTCGGCCTCGGCCATGGCCACCTTCTCGAGAGACGGGGCCGCCATGTCCGCCGCCGCCAGCGCCTCGTGGACCTCAGCTCCAAGTCTGCCGCCATCGAACTTGGGTACGCCTCAACAGCGACGGCCATGGTCGCCACATCCGTGGTCGATCAACTGATCGATCGATATGAAGTTCCACAGAAGAGAATCTAGAAATTCTTGTGCTTGGATGCGAGAAGCGAGACCGATATGTTTCATCCGATCCCAACTTCCCAAGACCCGATGAGAACGTATACCCATGTGGATCCAAGTCGATTTGGGAGCGGCATCAATCCGATGAATGTGCAAGGAATTTCTGAATCCATCACTCTCTATTTGAGTATGGGTATGTTTGTTGGTTATTCAATTCAATTGTTCGTATAACAGCATAATTTTCCTTTAGCATGAATTTCGATGGTTGTGTTGCTTCTTTTGAAGGCGGATCTTGGATTCATTCAATAGTTGTATTTTCGAATTTCCAATTATTTGAGTATCCTCCTATAGCTGCCTTCGAGAGAAGAACACGAGGCTGGATACTAATGTATCTGTCCAAGCATGAGGAAGTTTGCTACGGTCTTTATGGACAGGTTGACGACGATAGCTGATCGGAATATAGGATACTGGGATGACGCATGGTCCATGGGGGATACCTTCTTCATCACCACTCTCCGGGCAGCCCGACCATGCTCCTTTTCATGGCTTTGCTTCCTTGACCATGTTCGCAAATTGTTCACCAGGCCTGGTTAGTATCTTGGACTGCAAAAGCACATCTCTTAGTTCTTTAATATGTACTTAGATTTGTAGTCCTAAATGTATGTATCATTAATGACATGGTTCTCTTACTTATTGTTGTCCTCAAAGGAGGAAATAATATGGAGGATTGGAGATGCACAGGGCAGGCCATGGCAATGAAGCTTACACCATGGACAGCTAAGCTTACACCATGTTAATAAATTTTTATATGTTCAATTTATGATTTTGTGTTGCTCCTGATGGTTTGAGAAAATTAAGTGATCCAACATAAACAAAAGCTAATTACTTCAATTCAGTTATGCAAGCTGTAGAAGGCACGAACTATTAACTCGATCTTCTAATGCTTCCTCTTTTTTTAATGTGGTTTAGCTCAACAACCAATATTTTCTTTGTGGCATACTGCACTAGCTCTAATTTGAGTACTTCAATTCAGCATAAAGTAGCTTATTTGCCCTCCTATTGTTAGTCTGCAATGATATGTACTGTCCTCGGTACACTTTCGTGTTTGGGCAAGCGATTTGAAGCTAGCACGCTGTTCTTTTGCGTGATTGCTTTAATCCAATTTTGCAAGCATCAAGTCAACGGGCCTTGTTTCTTGCCCAAGTGGTGGCGGTTAGAGGCCAACAGTACTTGTGGTGTTTTTTTGAGAAAACACAAAAGCTTTGCGTTTCTTTGCATTGAATAGTGAGGAGTTCAGTTACAAATGTCCGAGGAGTACTTGTGGTGTGCAGTTTAAATTATTTAAGGAAGATTTGATTTTCCGCACAAAAAAGGAAGACTTGATTTGATGCCTTAATCAAACAATGGATATCATATTTGGAGGTAGCAGTGATGTGTCATATGTTTTGGGATACAGGTAAGACTTTACTTCACTTACCAAATTAAATTACTAATAGAAAATATACTTATAATGATAGGAAACTACATAGTACAATTAACATGTGTATAGCTCAGAGCCCTTGTCCTCTAATTCCATGTTATGTACGCTTTCTCCTAAAGTTTCCATGAATTTTGCTTTACACCAAAAACTTAATCGAACTCCTTCCAGGACAAAAGTAAACACATACTACATATCTTGATATAAATCCTTTGAGTAGTATGCCATGATTTTTTTAGTTCTTCACATACATTTTCTCTTCCATAGTATATTAAATTTTCTCAAAATAGGTACATATTTCTATCATGCATGCATAGCAAGTGTATGAAACATATTTTTTAATTAAGACGTCCTTAAATAAAAATATTGTGTATTTAGGAATATTTGGATAACATAGAAGATATGTACCCTTGCTTTTTCCCGAAAAGACTAGACGCCCATTGTGAGTTGGAAACATCTGTATATTCTTTTTCAAGTAGAGTTAGGAATATATTTTTAATTAAGAAACATATTTTGTACGAAGGGGGTGGAAGTGCACCGTTCATAAGCTTAGGGAAGCACAAGCACACAACCAGTTACTGTCATCTTCAAATGCGCCGATATAATTGGCAATGCATGTTTCTCCATGTTTTAAGTATACATATCATGTTGTGAAGGTGTAGTTTTTATGAGATATTTCTTTAACACGAGCAATGGTGTAGATCAAAGAGTGCATGCATCTGGAGCAGGAAAAGGTGTGCTGTGATACAGGTAATCAAGGAAACCAAGGTCTACCTTATCCTCTGCTTTTGTATGCAGGGTGATGAAATTTTTTCCTTTCTTAGTGTTGTGATAGTAGCCAATGACAATTATTTGTATGTGACCCTATTCGTCTCACCCCTCATGGATACTAGCTGAGAACGTTTCGACAATGTTGAGAGAAATAAGCTCTATTTCAGGCATGCTGGCCACGCTAAGTTCTAACACGAGTCCTTTTACTTTCGCTCCATTGCAGCTAGCATGTTACAAGATTGGGGGAGGGGGCTCATTTTAAGTCCTTAGTCTTTCATGGATTTTAACTACTTTTTTGAGAATTAAGTCGCAATAATGTATCTCTTTAAGAAAAATGCATATGACATTTGTTTATTTTCTTCGGTTGTCTTTCATGGATTTGATAGGTATTTTCTACCTTGTAGATCGTCCTTCACTATATGATAGCTGTTTTTCTTATTAATCTCGCTTATCCTCTTTGCAATTCCTTTACTTTCCAAACGTGTTGGTCTTGAACTCTTTTTCTCCTTAATGTAGCTTTGATAGGGAGGCCAAACCTGCAGTTTTTGGTGATTTTATTGAATTAGATTAGCACAGAGCGTGTAGTGCATTGCTGATTTGCCACCTTAAATTTTCAATCTGCATTGTAAATAAAACTGTGGAGTGTTTGTAGCGGATAAGTACCGAGTGCACAATATTCCCTTTCCTTACTACTTTGCTTTGGTTTATCACCTAGCATTTCCCAAGGTTCCTTGGAGAAAAAGCACGACAGAGTGGCGTGGCCAAGATGGCATGGGCGGTGGTGCCGGCAATCCAATGCCACGTCAAAAGGGCAAGTCGGTCATCCATAAGTGGCAGGTGGCAGCGAAAAGTGCCCAGGCCAAAGGGTGTGATGTCTTTTGTCTTTTCGGTAACACTTGGTAAAAAAAGACAAATTTAGGGTCTATGAATTTTTTTACTGTTCATGCATTATTCTGACCCGATTTGTCCTTTTTGCTGAGAGCTACTCATATGTCTAAATGTTTTGAAATTTGGAGCGCACCTTGCGCACAAAATTAGCTTCCATGCAACAAAAGTTTTGGATTTGTTGAATTTGTTTAGAAACTTTTGTGAATTTTCTTCACTGGTGTAGATGAGCTTGGGCTCGAAATGGATATTCGATATAAAAGAGTATTTTACGAGCAAACAATGCCTTTGGGCTGTAAGACTAAAATAGGTTTAAGTTGTTACTTGGGTGGCAACAAAGTTATGGTTAAGGGGGAAATAAGGTATCCACGTTTAATGAAATGGGCAACTTGCATTTGGGTGATATTTTTTTCGTTCATTTCATCTCCACCTTTGGACCTTGCACGCACCGGTTTTATTGATTTTTATTCCGCTTTGATTCACTAGCACATGCTGCTCCTATCTTCTCCTATATTTTTATGTACTAAAGTCCCTCGCCTCGTAGGATTCCTCTGAGGTATTACACCATCGCTGCATAATTTCTCATCCTGTGCTTGACCCATCGCCTCTTTGATCCGGGCGGCGGATCAGCACAAACACAGAGAAATGGGATTAGGGTAGAGATTGGGGCGGTTGGCGGGGCGGGGTGGGAGGGGGGCCTATCCTTAGTGGTCCGTGGAGAAATACGGTGTGAAGGAGAAAGGGCGTCATGGTGATGGTGAGGTGGATGACATCTGGTTTTAAAGGACAAGACTCCAGAGAGAAATGTCATGCTACAGTAGAAAACTGAGCGTGAAGGGGTGGGTGCTTCATGGGTGAGTTTTTGTGTCGGGACCATGTGTTGGAGATAGCATGTCAGATAGTCCGGACAACCACATTTCTTCCTCATATATGGGTTGGATTTGAATGAGCCCGGACTACCCAGACGTTTGAATTTTGGGAAGCCCGTAGCAACGCACGGGCGTTCTACTAGTAGATCTTAATGCCTAAAATATAGACTGCCTCACCAAGGTCCTTCATCGAAAACTTGCCATTCAATGATCCCTTGACCGAGTTTAACATCGAAACATCGTTCTCGATCAGTAGTATGTCGTCCACATACAAGATCAAAAACACTATCGAGCTCCCACTTAACTTCTTGTATAAACAAGAGTCGTCTTCGCTTTTGATGAAACCGAGACCAGTGATTTACCTCATCAAAACGAATGTTCCAACTCCGAGATGCTTGCTTCAACCCATAAATGGATCTCTTGAGCTTGCATACCTTACTAGTGCTAGTCGGATCGACAAAACCCTCGGATGTATCATATACACGCCCTCGGTTAAATTTCCGTGAACGAAAGCCGTTTTGACATCCATCCGCCATATCTCGTAATCGAAATATGCAGCTATAGCTAGTATGATCCTCATCGATTTCAGCATCGCTACCGCGAGTAAGTCTCGTCGTAGTCAATTCCTTGAACTTGTCCATAACCTTTAGCGACAAGCCGAGCTTTGTGGATCTGAACATTTCCATCCACATCGGTTTTCTTCTTAAAGACCCATTTGCAACCAATGGCGTTACGCCAGTGGCGGATCAACCAAGTCCTGCACTTGATTCTCATCCATGGACTTTAACTCGGATCTCATGGCCTCTAGCCATGCCTCGAATCTGGGCTCACCATCGCTTCCGACACGTGGTCGGCTCGCCGCTTTCTAGCAACAATACATCGCGCACTCTGCGCAATCTTTCCGACCTCCGTGGTTCCGGCGCCACTTCCACTACGGGTTCCCGACCGACTCGGTATGATTTCATCACCACCGAGCCGCCCCGAGTGGTCCTCGAATTTCTTCGAGTCGAACCGCCCTCCCACGGCCTCCCGACCGAGAAACTCTTTCTCAAGGAAAACCCTGCCCGAGCAACAAACACTTTGTTCTCTTCCTGGTTGTAGAAGCTATATCCCAAGGTTTCCTTGGGTATCCTGACTAATATGCATTTATCCGACTTGGGTGTAAGCTTGTCCGACATAAGTCGCTTGACAAATGCTTCACAACCCAAAATCTTTAGAAAAGACAAACCGACTCTTCCCACCCACATCTCATGCGGTGTCTTGTCTACGGATTTTGATGGTACCCTATTAAGTGTGAAGCTGCAGTTTCTAGAGCGTATCCCCAAAATGACAAGGGTAAATCCGACTTGCTCATCATAGACCGGACCATGTCCAACAAGGTCCTATTCCTCCGCTCGACACGCCATTTCTCCGTATGCATCTTGAGGTGTGAGCTGAGGTACTATACCTCGACTTTTCAGATGATCATCGAACTCTTGGCTCATGTACTCACCTCCACGATCGATCGCAGAAGCTCTATAGTCTTGCCGAGCTGATTCTCAACCTCGCTCAAACTCTTTGAATTTTTCAAAAGTCTCCGACTTGTGCCTCATCAAATAGATATATCCATATCTACTCAAGTCGCCGGTAAAAGTCACGGCATCGATAGCCACCTCTGGCGCTTGTGCTCATTGGACCACACACATCACTGTATAAGTTCCCACAGCTCGGATGCCCTCTCGCAACTCTTTGCGAAAGGAGACTTAGTCATCTTGCCGAGCAAGCATGATTCACATGTCTCGAACGACCAAGTCGGACGGGTTAGGAGCCCATCATCATGGAGCTTCTTCATGCGTTCGACTAATGTGTCCAAGCCGCAATGCCGTAAGTATGTCGGATTTATCTCATTAGGCTTATGCCTCTTGACATTCACGTTATAGACCGTTCTGTTCTAGATTCAATATAAATAGCCCATCAACAATGGGTGCATAGCCGTGGAACATACCATTCAAAAATATCGAACAACCATTGTCCTTTAAATTGAATTCATAACCTCGACTCATCAAACATGAGGCGAAATAATGTTCGACTAAGTGCAGGAATGTAATAACAATTATTCAATTCCATAATGAATCCGAAGGAAGTTGGAGCTGCATCGTGTCGACCTCCAACGCAACAACTCTTGCTTTGTTGCCGACCACGATGTCAATCTCCCTTGTGCCACACGCCTAGTTCTTACCAGCCCTCGCATCGAGTTGCAAATATGAACAACCGATCCGTATCAAATACCCAAGAGCTACTAGGTATGTCGGCAAGGTAAATGTCTATAACATATGCAACAAGTGTACCTTTGCTCAAGAAGCATTTCCGCCTTCTTGCCATGCTCGCAAGCCATTTGCTACAGCTTCTCTTCCAAAGGACCGGTCTCCTTGCAAAGAAAGCAAACGGTCTTGAGTCCGTCCAGACTTCAGCAAGAGCGGCAGAGGTTACCGCTCCGTGCCCTTTGCCTTAGCCTTTTCTTGGACCAACTCTTCTTGAACTTAGCGATTTCTGCACCATCAACACTTGATGTGCCTTTCTTAATATCCTGCTCGCCACCTTGAGCATCCCATGCAATTCAAGAGCTTCTTATCCATGCCATGCATATGATAGTTCGAGATGAATGTCCCATAGCTGGCGGAAGAGAACCCGAGATCAGCATCGGAGCCAGCTCATCCAAGAGCGGAAGCCCAAACGATCCAAAGCTTGCACATATCCGATCATCTTGATCACATGTGGGCTCGATGGATCACCTTCCTTCAGCTTGCAATCCATCAAGGATCGCCAGACGTTGAACCTTTCGGTCCTAGCTCGTCCGAAACATGCTCTTGAGACTCTCGATCATATCGTAAGCCTCAACATTTTCAAATGTTGTTGCAAATCGGCTCCATACAAGCCAGCATCGACACCTGATCTCCGCTGATTCATCAACGAAGTTTACGTAGGCATTCTTAGCTGTGGCACTAGCATTATCGGCAGGTTCCTCCGAAGTGGATCCTCTAGAACATGTTCCTTTTATCGTGCTTGAGAACAATTCTCAAATTTCTATACCAGGTGGTAAAGTTTGTTCCATTCAGTTTATCCTTTTCCGTAATTGATTTCAATGCAAAGTTGGGTTGAGCAGGTGGTGCCATTGATCTACAACAGAAAATATGCAATCACTAAGCAATGTGTTTATGTAGAGTAATTCTAGCCTAATGTAAATACTCCCATCAAGTCAGATCCTCCGCAAACTCTCGGTGATTCAGATCCGACTAGCGATGCGACTAGTGAGCTTTAGCATCATTGCTAGCCAACATACCTATCCGTAAGCAACTCCTTGCTAATCGTATTCTATACGACTCGCCGGTCGGAAGGTATCTCATACCCGGCTCCCAACCTTCTTTGCCACAAGGCCCAAAACCGCTTTTGATAGCCTTGTCAAGTTAACTCGATGCAAAGGTATGTCCGTGTCCGACACGAACCCTTCAGCTCAAGGACACCCAGAAGCACCCCAATTTTATGAGCCCACTACTAGACGCATTTGACGTGCGAAGGTGCAACATCGGGATGGCAATTCCGCTTGATATTCATGAGGATCATTCTATCATTTTAACATGCATAGAAACAAAGAAGCATAACAATCACAAATACAACACATATTGTGAAATAGTATGGCTCCTTCATGGACGTTCTTCCAGTCGGCTCCGACTCGTGACCATCTACTAACTCCATCTTGTTTGTCACGCCGACGCCAAGCCACCAACCTGATCTCTATTATCCAACTACTACAACTACTAATGAATTTACATAGAGTCACAAGTCGACACGCAGGTCGTTATACATTATAATGACAACACTTTGGCTCCGCCGGTGACAAACATGACACGCAGCCACGATAAATTACACACATGCATCACATACACATGAGCCATACTATTCACATCAAACCTGCAAAACAAAGTTATGCATAGAATCGCATTCTACCGGTTTGTGTGTCGGGTATGAAATACACGGCGCTACGCACACGGCGGTCCCCATGTGCAGTTGATCACATCAACCATGCACATAGCCGATCTCTTCAAGGACAACAGATCTCATCTGCCGCCTCCACATATCTAATATGCATACGATCCGAATCCAAATCCTATAACAGAGGCTCTGATACCACTGTTGGGTTCTACGGTAGGGTGCGTCGACTGCAAATTAAAAATTCCTACGCGCAGAACATCCATGAACATGCTACGGAGATGGATCACGATTCGTTACCACTAGACGCCGCAGTCGCGTGCAGCGGAAGAAGAGTTGGGGCAGCGCGTCCGAGTGTATCATCTTCTCCTCGTCCGATCTCCCTTGAGCGGCCAGTCGTCCGATCCCACGTACGAGTTCGCCGGAGCGGCGCAAGTGCATCGCCTCTAACGGTATCCGCGCATGCGGGAGGAACGTCGTGCGGCGGACTGCTAGGTCCGATCACACAGTCGGCGGCGAGTGGAGGTGGCTATTCGCAACACATGCAAACCCTAGCCGCAACGCCAAAGCGATCAACCGCCTGAGTGTGCCGCACCTCCACTTTATATAGGCGTACGTCGCGGGCTCAACACTTGGGCTTCGCACGGACCCTAAAGCCCAAAGTCTATTCGGTCACGTTCCTAGTCCAGTTCGGATCACATCCGACCAAAGTCCTACGAACCGACCTCGTA
Organism: Aegilops longissima; assembly: GCA_021605205.1. Lineage (NCBI taxonomy): Eukaryota > Viridiplantae > Streptophyta > Magnoliopsida > Poales > Poaceae > Aegilops > Aegilops longissima. The sequence goes on along the minus strand of CM038681.1, from coordinate 425,959,798 downwards.
GGTTCCTTCCTTAAGCGCCACGACCCCTTAGGTTCAAGTCGGCTTGGTCACAGCTCGATCACCTCCGACATGCACGGTTGGTAGCGGCCTCTAGCAAGGCGTGCCGACCACCAAGCAGACTATGAAGCTGGTTAGGCGAACTCGCATAACGTGTCACACTTCGCTCCCTTTGCAAGACGATATATGTTGTCGGGCTCAAGGCGAGACTGTCATCCTTGTGCTAGCCCGACCTCTTTCTCGCTCCAAAGGATACCGACCACCGTCCGGATTATCTCATAATCCTTGTCGCATGGCCATGCTGTTCTGGTCGATCACACGAGGGGCCCAGAGTATATCTCTCCGGTCGGAGGAGCAATCCCATCTTGCTCGACCATGTCTCGCAAAGATGGGACCGACAAACCCGAAACCTACCTTTGTAACTACCCAATCACGGAGTAGCGCTTTGGTCGGCCCAAAGCAAGTCTGTCACCATCCCGAGTACATGCGCCACTCAGGTCTTAGGACATAGAACGATGTTGTACTAGAGACTCACATATGACATATCGCTGCGTCTCATAGTTGGGTCTGTCCGACTCGGACCTTATCTCGACTTCGGATCCGACTATGTCGAATCCGACCAGACCTTTCCAAGTCCATATTATCCGTTAGCATCCAATGCTCCATGGCTAGTGAGACCGAGCCATCGACCGTGTCATATGCTAGTCTAGTCGGCCATGGCGTCCACACAGCCCTTTCGACTAGGGACCTTTTAGGACAGTCATCATACAATGCATAGTCCCACAAACAAGTCACGTACTTGCTGATACACATCATTGATAATGTCCAAGGACTATCTTTATTCATAAACACATAGGAAATATCATCATACATGATTGCCTCTAGGGCATATCTCCAACATGATTAACCTCTATTGCAAGCATCCGCAAGTACAACAAAAGTATTAAGGTAAACCTAACCATAGCATGAAACATATGGATCCAAATCAGCCCCTTACGAAACAACACATAAACTAGGGTTTAAGCTTCTGTCACTCTAGCAACCCATCATCTACTTATTACTTCCCAATGCCTTCCTCTAGGCCCAAATAATGGTGAAGTGCTATGTAGTCGACGTTCACATAACACCACTAGAGGATAGACAACATACATCTCATCAAAATAATCGAACGAATACCAACTTCACATGACTACTAATAGCAAGACTTCTCCCATGTCCTCAGGAACAAACGTAACTACTCACAAAGCATATTCATGTTCATAATCAGAGGGTTATTAATATGCATAAAGGATCTGAACTTATGATCTTCCACCAAATAAACCAACTATCATCAACTACAAGGAGTAATCAACACTACTAGCAACCTACTAGTACCAATCCCGGACTTAGAGACAAGAATTGGATACAAGAGATGAACTAGGGTTTTGAGAGGAGATTGTGCTGGTGAAGATGTTGATGGAGATTGCCCTCTCCCGATGAGAGGAGCGTTGGTGATGACGATGGTGATGATTTCCCCCTCCGGAAGTGTCCCCAGCAGAACAGCTCTCTGAGCCCTAGATTTGTTCCGCCAAGGTTCCGCCTCGTGGCGTCGGAGTCTCGTCCTGAAAGGTTGCTTATGATTTTTTCCTCGATGAAAGATCTCATATAGCATTAAATGGCCATCGGAGAGCCAACAGGGGGCCCACGAGGCGGGCGCCAGGGGTAGGCGCGCCCACCTCGTGGCTGTGGGTCCCCTCTGGTGAACTTATTCCACTCAATATTTTTTATTATTTCCAAAAATGACTTTCGTGGAGTTTCAGGAATTTTGGAGTTGTGCGGAATAGGTCTCTAATATTTGCTCCTTTTCCACCTGAATTCCAGTACCGCATTCTCCTCCTTATGTAAACCTTGTAAAATAAGAGAGAATAGGCATAGGTATTGTGACATAACGTAATAGCAGCCCATAATGCAATAAATATTGAAATAAAAGCATGATGCAAATGGACGATCACCCGGAAATTGGGATTCAATGGAAAAGGAGAAAATATTAGAGACCTATTCTGCGCAACTCCAAAAGTCCTAAAACTCCACGGAAGTCATTTTGGAAATAATAAAAAATACTGAGCGAAGGAAATACTAGAGGGGGCCCACACCCTGGCCACGAGGGTGGGGGCGCGCCCTACCCCCCTAGGCGCGCCCTCCTGCCTCGTGGGCCCCCTGACAGGCCTCCGGTGCCCATCTTCTACTATATGAAGTCTTTCGTCCAAGAAAAAATCATAAGTAAGCTTTCGGGAAGAAACTCCGCTGCCACGAGGCGGAACCTTGGCGAAACCAATCTAGGGCTCCGGCAGAGTTGTTCTGCCGGGGAAACTTCCCTCCGGGTGGGGGAAATCATCGCCATCGTCATAACCAACGATCCTCTCATTGGGAGGGGGTCAATCTCCATCAACATCTTCACCAGCACCATCTCCTCTCAAACCCTAGTTCATCTCTTGTATCCAATCTTTGTCCCAAAGCCTCAGATTGGTACCTGTGGGTTGCTAGTAGTGTTGATTACTCCTTGTAGTTGATGCTAGTTGGTTTATTTGGTGGAAGATCATATGTTCAGATCCATTATGCATATTAATACCCCTCTGATTATGAACATGAATATGATTTGTGAGTAGTCACATTTGTTCCTGAGGACATGGGAGAAGTCTTGCTATTAGTAGTCATGTGAATTTGGTATTCGTTCGATATTTTGATGAGATGTATGTTGTCTTTCCTCTAGTGGTGTTATGTGAACGTCGACTACATGACACTTCACCATTGTTTGGTCCTAGAGGAAGGCATTGGGAAGTAATAAGTAGATGATGGGTTGCTAGAGTGACAGAAGCTTAAACCCTAGTTTATGATTTGCTTCGTAAGGGGCTGATTTGGATCCATATGTTTCATGCTATGGTTAGGTTTACCTTAATACTTCTTTTGTAGTTGCGGACGCTTGCAATAGGGGTTAATCATAAGTGGGATGCTTGTCCAAGTAAGGACAGCACCCAAGCACCGGCCCACCCACATATCAAATTATCAAAGTACTGGACGCGAATCATATGAATGTGATGAAAACTAGCTTGACGATAATCCCCATGTGTCCTCGGGAGTGTTTTCCTTCATATAAGAAATTGTCCAGGCTTGTCCTTTGCTACAAAAAGGATTGGGCCACCTTGCTGCACTTTATGTACGCTTGTTACTTGTTACTCGTTACAAATTACCTTATCACAAAACTATCTGTTACCGCTAATTTCAGTGCTTGCAGAGAATACGTTGCTAAAAACCGCTTATCATTTCCTTCTGCTCCTTGTTGGGTTTGACACCCTTACTTATCGAAAGGACTACGATAGATCCTCTATACTTGTGGGTCATCAAGACTCTTTTCTGGCGCCGTTGCCAGGGAGTGAAGCGCCTCTGGTAGGTGGAATTTGGTAAGGAAAAATTTATATAGTGTGCTGAAATTTACTGTCACTTGTTACTATGGAATGTAATCAATTGAGGGGCTTGTTTGGGGTATCTTCACCCCGACCAGTAGAGCAAATAGTTGCTCCTCAACCTACTGAACTTACTGAAAATGTTTACTTTGAAATTCCTTCGGGTATGATAGAGAAACTGCTAGCTAATCCTTTTACAGAAGATGGAACATTGCATCCCGATTTACACTTAATCTATGTGGATGAAGTTTGTGGATTATTTAAGCTTGCAGGTATGCCCGTTGATGTTATCAAGAAGAAGGTCTTCCCTTTATCTTTGAAGGGAGAGGCATTGGCATGGTATAGGCTATGTGATGATATGGGATCATGGGACTACAAACGATTGAAATTGGAATTTCACCAAAAAAATTATCCTATGCATCTTGTTCATCGTGATCGTAATTATATATATAATTTTTGGCCTCGCGAAGGAGAAAGCATCGCTCAAGCTTGGGGGAGGCTTAAGTCAATGTTATATTCATGCCCCAATCATGAGCTCTCAAGAGAAATGATTATTCAAAATTTGTATGCTCGGCTTTCTGACAACAATCACTCCATGCTCGATACTTCTTGTACTGGTTCTTTTATGATGAAGACTATTGAATTCAGATGGGATTTATTGGAAAGAATTAGACGCAACTCTGAAGATTGGGATCTCGACGAAGGTAAGGAGTCAGGTATAACACCTAAGTTTGATTGTGTTAAATCTCTTATGGATACCGATGTTTTCCGTAAATTTAGCATTAAATATGGACTTGACTTTGAGATAGTAGCTTCTTTCTGTGAATCATTTGATACTCATGTTGATCTCCCTAAGGAGAAGTGGTTTAAATATCATCCTCCCATAGAAGTAAAAGTAGTTGAACATATTAAAGTTGAAGAAAAGACTATCACTGATAATGATCCTATTGTTCCTACTGCTTATGTTGAGAAGCCGCCTTTCCCTGTTAGGATAAAGAATCATGCTAAAGCTTCAAGTGTGGTTCGTAAAAGTAATACTAGAACTTATACACCTCCTGAGCAATTTAAAGTTGAACCTAATATTGCTATGGTTAAAGATCTCTTGGCTGATAATATTGATGGGCATGTTATTTACTTCTATGATGAGACTGCTAGAATTGCTAAACCTGGTGCTAAAGATAAAAATAGACTCGTGGTAGGCATGCCTGTTATTTCTGTTAAAATAGGAGATCATTGTTATCACGGCTTGTGTGATATGGGTGCTAGTGCTAGTGCAATACCTCATTCTTTATACGAAGAAATTATGCATGACATTGCACCTGCTGAGATAGAAGATATCGATGCTACCATTAAGCTTGCCAATAGAGATACTATTTCACCAATTGGGATTGTTAGAGATGTTGAAGTCCTGTGTGGGAAAGTTAAATATCCTGCAGATTTTCTTGTTCTTGGTTCCCCACAAGATAGCTTTTGTCCCATTATATTTGGTAGACCCTTCTTGAATACTGTCAATGCTAGGATAGACTGAGAAAAGGATGTTGTTACTATTGGTTTGGGTGATATGTCTCATGAGTTTAATTTTTCTAAATTTCGTAGACAACCCCGTGATGAGGAATTGCCTAGTAAAGATGAAATTATGGTCTTGCTTCTATTGTCGTGCCTCCTAATGATCCTTTATAACAATATTTGCTCGACCGTGAAAATGATATGTCCATGAATGAAAGAAGGGAAATAGATGAAGTATTCTTTAAACAAGGACCTATTTTGAAACACAACTTGCCTGTTGAAATCCTAGGGAATCCTCCTCCACCCAAGGGTGATCCCGTGTTTGAGCTTAAACCATTACCTGATACTCTTAAATATTTATTATCTTGATGAAAAGAAGATATATCCTGTTATTATTAGTGCGAACCTTTCAGAGCATGAAGAAGAGAAATTATTGAAAACTCTGAAGAAGCACCGTGCTGCTATTGGATATACTCTAGATGATCTTAAGGGCATTAGTCCCACTCTATGTCAACACAAAATGAGAAAGACGCCAAACCAGTTATTGATCACCAACGACGGCTAAATCCTAAGATGAAAGAATTGGTAAGAAAGGAAATATTAAAGCTCCTTGAGGCAGGTATAATTTATCCCGTTGCTGATAGTCAGTGGGTAAGTCCTGTCCATTGTGTCCCTAAGAAGGGAGGCATTACTGTCGTTCCTAATGATAAAGATGAATTAATTCCCCAAAGAATTATTACAGATTTTAGGATGGTAATTGATTTCCGTAAATTAAATAAAGCTACTAAAAAGGATCATTACCCCTTGCCATTCATTGATCAAATGCTAGAAACATTATCCAAACACACACATTTTTGCTTTCTAGATGGTTACTCTGGTTTCTCTCTAATACCTGTGTCAGCTGATGATCAAGCAAATACCACTTTTGCTTGCCCTTTCGGTACTTTTGCTTATAGACGTTTGCCTTTTGGTTTATGTAATGCACCTGCCACCTTTCAAAGATGCATGATGGCTATATTCTCTAATTTTTGTGAAAAGGTTTGTGAGGTTTTCATGGACGATTTCTCCGTTTATGGATCCTCTTTTGATGATTGCTTGAGCAACCTTGATCGAGTTTTGCAGAGATGTGAAGAAACTAATCTTGTCTTGAATTGTGAAAAGGTTAATGAAGGCATTGTCTTGGGGCATAAAATTTCTGAAAGAGGCATTGAAGTTGATAGAGCTAAAGTTGATGCTATTGAAAAGATGCCATTTCCCAAGGACATTAAAGGTATAAGAAGTTTTCTAGGTCATGCCGGTTTTTATAGGAGGTTCATTAAGGACTTCTCAAAAATTTCTCGGCCTTTGACTAATCTCTTACAAAAAGATATACCTTTTGTCTTTGATGATGATTGTGTAGAAGCATTTGAAATACTTAAGAAAGCTTTAATTTCTGCACCTATTGTTCAACCACCTGATTGGAATTTACCCTTTGAAATTATGTGTGATGCTAGTGATTATGCTGTAGGTGCTGTTCTAGGGCAAAGATTTGGAAATTAAATGTTATTCAATATGCTAGTAAAACTCTAGACAATGCCCAGAAAAATTATGATACTACTGAAAAGGAATTTTTAGCAGTTGTTTTTGCTTGTGATAAGTTTAGACCTTATATTGTTGATTATAAAGTAACTATTCACACTGATCATGCTGCTATTAAATACCTTATGGAAAAGAAAGATGCTAAACCTAGACTTATTAGATGGGTTCTCTTGCTACAAGAATTTGATTTGCATATTATTGGTAGAAAGGGAGCTGAGAACCCCGTTGCAGACAACTTGTCTAGGTTAGAGAATGTTCTTGATGACCCACTACCTATTGATGATAGCTTTCCTAATGAACAATTAGCTGTCATAAATGCTTCTCGTACTGCTCCATGGTATCCTGATTATGCTAATTACATTGTTGCTAAATTTATACCACCTAGTTTCACATACCAGCAAAAGAAGAAGTTTTTCTATGATTTAAGACATTACTTCTGGGATGATCCACATCTTTATAAAGAAGGAGTAGATGGTGTTATTAGACGTTGTGTACCTGAGCATGAACAGGAACAGATACTACGCAAGTGTCACTCCGAGGCTTATTGAGGGCACCACGCTGGAGGTAGAACTGCACATAAGGTATTGCAATCTGGTTTTTATTGGCCTACTCTCTTTAAGGATGCTCGCAAGTTTGTCTTATCTTGTGATGAATGTCAAAGAATTGGTAATATTAGTAGACGTAAAGAAATGCCTATGAATTATTCACTTGTTATTGAACCATTTGATGTTTGGGGCTTCGGTTATATGGGACCTTTTCCTTCCTCTAATGGGTATACACATATTTTAGTTGCTGTTGATTACGTTACTAAGTGGGTAGAAGCTATTCCAACTAGTAGTGCTGATCATAACACCTCTATTAAGATGCTTAAAGAAGTTATTTTCTGAGGTTTGGAGCCCTAGATATTTAGTGACTGATGGTGGTTCACACTTTATTCATGGTGCTTTTCGTAAAATGCTTGCTAAGTATGATGTTAATCATAGAGTTGCATCTTCGTATCACCCACAGTCTAGTGGTCAAGTAGAACTTAGTAATAGAGAGCTCAAATTAATTCTGCAAAAGACTATTAATAGATCTAGAAAGAATTGGTCCAAGAAACTTGATGATGCATTATGGGCGTATAGAACTGCATATAAAAATCCTATGGGTATGTCTCCGTATAAAATGGTTTATTGTCGTGGAATTATCACGACAGATATCCTCTTGCAAGGACTTAATCGCGGAGCCATCGCAACTAGGAAGCTTAAAGGGGTTAATCGGGACAAAGGACACGAGAGGGTTTATACTAGTTCGGCTCCTTACGGTGAAGGTAAGCCTACGTCTAGTTGGGTTGGTATTGCTTGAGGTTTCGATAACCAGGGAGCGAGAACGCTATGCCCGGTTCTCGAAGGATTGTTTCCTGCCCTAAGCCGCTGCCGGGTCGTCCCCTTATATACACGGGTTGACGCCCTGCGGCTTACAGAATCCCGGCCGGCTCATAAACAGTGTCCGGCTCGGTAACTAGTCAAGTCTACCTTATGACACAAGTCATGCCATTATGGCGGTTTACTACAACGGGCCCTAAGTCGCACGCGGGCCTTAGGCTCCTTGTTGAGTCGCCATCTTCATGCTTGGACTTGGGCTTCTGTCTGGTAACTCTTTACGTAACCCGGCCCCTCCTGGGCGGCTTACACGAATAGTTATATCCCCAACATTAGGCCCCAGATTGATTTGAACCTGCTCATGTCAATCTTAAAATAACTTAAAACATAAATCTTCAGTCTTCGGACTGCGCAAAAAGACTTTCTTTAAACCGGCGTGACGTCACTCTTTGGATCTGTGTTAACCCGTCATGACGTCATCTTTCCTTTTAGTCCGTCGAATCAGCCCAATGGATCTTTGTCTTTATTGCCCTTCCGAGAATCGAGGCGTCGGGGCCACTGGATAGCAATTCTAATCTCCTTGTTTCCCGCGCCGTCTCGGTTACCCTCTCCCTATAAATAGTCGCGACTTTAGGTTTTTCATTCTTCTCCTTCCATTCGTCTTCTTCCTCCCTTCTCTGTCACTCAAGCTTCGCCACCGCCACCGTCGAATCCCTCGTCTTCATCGACCTTGGCCGCTGCATCAACTTGAATCCGACCAGAGAACGGCGGCGCCCCTCCACAACAGATCCAGCACCGTAAGTTTCCCCTTTCTGCACCTTGTATCTATGCTAGGGTTGGTAGTTCTTCTGTACAGTTCGCAGTTCATCCCCTGTTCTTCGTATTTCCTTTGTCGCGGTTTCTTTTGATCCCACCGTAGCATAAATCTCGTGCGGTACCTATTCTGCATCCATTTTATATACTAGCAGATCTTCTTTTCTTGCAAAGAATCCTCATTAGGATGCATGAACTCCTCTGTACCATGTTTTAGGTTTAGAAATTTTTCCTTTGTGAACGACCATTTGATCCAAAATAACAGTTGTAACTTATGAAATCTGTTTTTATCACCCGGAACACTTCTTATGTTAAATGCCTTCAACATGACTGTTCAAATGTCCGGTTTAAATGCATCCCACTTGGTCTGTAAACCTTGGCACCTTCTCAGGTCTTTTCAAAACTTTTGAACTGTCGCTAACACTTGTGGCGGCTTAAATGACGCTGCCCAATTATCCTTATGTCATTAGGCCCCTTTAAGCTGCTATCATTCAGTAATTTGAATATCTCCTTCCGGGTTAAACATTAAGCCGGCACTTCTTATTTTGCAATAGGCCAATCTGTTGTCATGGTGCCTAAGCCAACCAAAGCTCCTCAGAACTCGCAATCGGGTCCCATCCACTGTCACCAAAAGCAAGCTGGCTGAATTTGTGAAGTCTGGTCACTTGCCAAAAAAGGAAGTCATGTCTTATCGTGTTCCTGACCCATCCGAAGAAAAGCCTCAACCAAAAGACGGGGAAGTGATAGTTTTCACGGATCACATGAACCGGGGATTTGCCCCTCCCGGCTCAAATTTTTCCAGAGAAGTTCTGAATTTCTTTGACCTTAGACCTCAAGACATCGGGCCCAATTCCGTCTCAAACCTCTGCAATTTTCATGTTTTCTGCGAAGTGTACCTGGGAGAAGATCCAAGTCTGCTTTTGTTCAGAGAACTTTTTTATTTGAACCGGCAAAATGAACGTGCCAACGGGCCGAGTCTTGAGCTTTGCGGCATCTCCATCCAGCGGCGAAGAGATTGTCTTTTCCCTTATGCTGAATTGCCAAGTCACCCGAAAGACTCGAACCGGGCGTGGTTCTACCGCCAAGATACATCACCGCTGATGAGAAGCCATCGCCGCTTTCACGCCTGCGCCTCGAATCCAATCATCCACCGGCGATAAGTTATCCCGTGTTGAACGCTTGCCTCTCAACCCCACCATCAAGAAGATTAAAGCTCTTCTACGGAACGGTTTAAATGGCATCGATCCGTTCGAGTCCGGTTACTGGCGGATACTACCATTAAGCCGCCGCTCCGCTTAATGTGTACTTATACAGCGAAAAAGATGACTCGATCGCCATAGCTCGATGATTTATCGACGATGCAATAGATGCTACCGCCCAAACTCGTTGAAGGAAGGCATCATGATCGAGAATGCCTTCGCTTACTTCCTTCAGAAGAAGAACCCGGCTCTGCGTAAGTTACTAGTCTTCACAAATACTCTTTTATATGTTACCTTCTTATACTTATGATTCCTTATCTATTTCCACAGGCCAGCGATGACTTCGGAAGGTCAAGTATGACCATGAAGCTGCTAAACAGGCCAGTATGCCAAGAAGATCGAAAGAAAACCGCCAGATTCGCACCTCTAAGAAGAAGAGACCCAGCGTCTCTAATCTGCTAAACCGGATGACTCTTCTTCTGGATGAGGAAGAGGTAATCTTTTTCAATTTTCTTTAACTCCTTTGCCATTCCTTACTAACATTTGATCCTTTTAGGAGGATACTGGAAACAGTCAAGCAGCTGGCGAAGAGGTAACTATCATTTCCTCCGACTCAGAGCCTTTGCCAACACAAAAAAACCGAAGGGTGACCCGGAAAGTAAGGTTTTCACACCCTCTAGCTTACCAAGATCCTCAATTTCTTTTGAAGCAACAACAATTTGAGAACCGGAGGTAAACTCGGGCCACTCAAGACACAGAACTCTCCTCCGGCTTACCCGATATAACCAGGAAGCGTCGAACTGAGGTCATCTCCGCTTTGTGTTCTGTTTATCCTTTGGCGGGTTTATTTCGTCGACCCCTCAATTCATCTGACTCCAATTATCAGGATACCTCTCCGTCTTCCGGCGAGTCGATGCAATCAAACATGCCGGCTTTTAAAACAGCTCCCGGGTAATGCCACCTTTATTACTTTAAGTTTTTTCCATACTTATTCATTGGTACTCATCCTTCCACTTTGACTGACAGCCTGCAAGCGAAGCCTAGCAAGAAGGCCAGAAAGAATAATTTGTCCCAAGACCCGGTGGTCACTGAACCGGCGATTGACTCATCCGTTCCTGATAGCTCCACTCATCAGCCACCGCCTGAACCGGCTTTTGACATTCCGGCGTCAACCCCTGACCCGCCTGCAGAAGACGTTGTCCACGATTCTGATAAGCCGGAAATTCCTAGCCCGGTCAAGACGACTGAACCGGAAGTTGAATTTCTGAAAAGCCAATATGTTGAACCGGCCGCCTCATCGTCTTGCTTGATGCAATCGCCAAGGAGGAGTTTGCCCAACGTCGGAAAACCAAACAAGACATCACTGATTATACTCACCTAAGCATTGGTGATATAGTCTCGGGCTATTTAAACCAAGTGCACAATAGCCGTGACTGAAATTGACATGGTGAAGCAAATACAGATAAATTTGAGGTATACCTTGAACCTTACTTCTTCAGATCAGCCCCAAGTCTATTGCTTATGAATGAATATGTTTGTAGACTTAGAAATCTACTTACTGTTAGTTTTGTCCGGCTTAAATTGAATATATTTAACCCGGTGATAGCATGAAACTTTGAATTTGGGTTACACATTAGCCCCCAAGTGTCAAGTGCCTTTACTTGTAAAGTGCTTGAGACTTAATACACATGACCCGGTAAAATAGGTTAAGAAATTCTTTAAACATACATTAGCCCCCAAGTGCCAAGCATCTTTACTTGTAAAGTGTTTGGGACTTGAATGTAATCTTACCATGATTCTTACCATAACCTCGATATCGGTGCAGTCGCCATAAGTCAATTTGAGATTTGGAGATTGCTGACCAAGAGTCGATTGAAAACCAAGAGCTTGAAACTCGTAAAGCCAACTCCAAGTTTGAATTCTGTGTCTCCGAACAAGAGAAACTGAAGAAAAAGTTTGAATCGGAGAAGAAAACTTGGGTTGAGGAGAGGGCTTCATTGGTGACCCGGGCTGAAACAGCAGAGGCATCTCTTGCCGAGGCAACCGCCGAGCTGTCCGGCTTAAAGCGCCAGATATCTCAAATGGTCTCCTCAAATGGTCTCCGCAATCTTTGGTAAGTTACCATGTATAACTCTGAATATCACAATAATTCCTTTGATGTCTATGTTAACTGTTAACTCCAGCTCACCTTATATGTATAAACGCAGGCCCAGGAGCATGAACCTTAAGTAGAATATGCTGGTCAAGCTTAAGGCGGTGTACACTCTGGTGGAACAACTATACACCGGGTCACAACGTGCTTTAGCCGTTGTGGCTTTATCAAATGATGCTCCTTACCTCCTGCAAGATGTACTCAAGCGGCTTGCCGTGTTACCTCAACGGATTCAGGAGTTAAGGCGAGCATCTGGTAGAGTCGGGGCCATAGCAGCCTTAAGCCGGGCCAAGGCATTGGCTCCAGAGCTAGATTTAAACGACGTTGCTCTTGGATACCCCAGCTTAAAGGAGGACGGCTCTGCATTCAGTCAATCAGACTTCACCACCTGTGTGAGAGTCGTACGTCCTGTGGCCACCATAATTGGCAACAATATTGATCTTACAAAGTACCAGCCAGGTTATGACAATGAGAACCAGAGGATTCCAACTCCACATTATGATGACATCAGCCTGATCCCTCCAACTCATAAGCATACCTTCGCTCCACGGTTGACCCGCCAGCTTAATAGATGATGAAGCTGAATTTGAAGCTTTAAGCGGCATTGATCGACCTCGTCAACCTTCCAGACAAAACAACCAAGGAGAGGCGGAAGGATAACCGGAGTCATCAAGCCACCAAAGAATGAGCCGCCAGATGTGTTATGACTTTTGCAAAACAATGCTTCACTTACCTTAGACTCGGGGAGTCTTGTAATAGGATAGAGAAAACTCCTTAACTCTGTCATGCCTTTGCGCATGTTTTGCGGTGCTCAACAATGTCTCAAGCCGCCAGCAATGTGCACTGCCGGCTTACTTGAATCATCCAAAAGCTTTCTGCTTTACTCTGTGTATAAAACAAAAATTTTCCTTTGGCATCTCACCACATCCGGGGTCATGTAAGATAACGTTAACCCGGAGTAGGAACCAAAACATCATAAGTATCAGCCAGTTTAAGGCGTACCTTACCGGCTTACTTGATCCCAAAAAGCGCATAGTTATACTTAACTTCAAAATTGGCACATATAATGTTTACGGCCCTTAGTATTATTTACTCTTATAGAATAAAGTAAACCTGATTTTCAAAGGCCTCGATTGAATACGATCAATAGAACCATTCCGAGGGTTAAGCTAAGATTAGGATACGATCATATAGCCCCCAATGGCTTTGGCGATGCCGATCAAATGGGTATCGACAGCTATGTTCTCTTTAGTTGAATCGACCTATGTTTGAACAGAAGCCCCAAGTGACCATGAGAGTTGTTTAATGACGCTGATTCAATACGATCCACGCCAGGCCCAAAGAGGTTAAGCTATGATTCAAATATGATCAAGAAGCCCCCAAGTGGGTTTGGCAGTGTGCCAATCAATTGGGTATCGACAACTATGTTCTCTTTGGTTCGAATACGACCTATGTTTGAACAGGAAACCCCCAAATGACCGTGGTTTGATTCAGATATGATCATAAGCCGGACTAAAGGGAAAGCCGGATTCAGATATGATCCGCTCCCTGTTAGTCGTTTCCATCACCTGGTCAAGAAGACACATAAACCTTGTAGGATGGAAAAGAAAGAGGTCCTGCTTTACTGCTTTATATAATATATAAATTGCTAAAAAATAAAAGATAAATATACTCTGAAAGCCGCCGCTTAAGTATAGTAGGGCCGAGATGTGCTATGTTCCACGGCGGCATGGTCTCCTCCTCCGACTTACGTGAGTCTTTGTGCTCTCGAACATCGATGAGGTAATATGACCCGTTGTTGAGATTCTTGCTGACCACGAAAGGTCCTTCCCAAGGAGGGGACAACTTGTGCATATTAGTTTGATCCTGGATGTGCCGGAGCACCAAATCACCCTCTTGGAAAGTTCTGCTTTTAACCCGACGGCTGTGATAACGACGCAGGTCTTGCTGGTAAATCGCCGAGCGGGCTATGGCCAAGTCTCGCTCTTCATCCAACAAGTCAAGTGCATCCTGTCGAGCTTTTTCGTTATCAGCCTCAACGTAAGCCGCCACCCGGGGTGAATCATGCCGGATGTCACTTGGTAGAACCGCCTCTGCTCCGTACACCATGAAGAAAGGTGTATAACCAGTAGACCTGTTGGGCGTTGTGTTGATGCTCCATAGCACAGAAGGTAATTCCTCCACCCAATAACCCGGAGTTCGCTGTAAAGGAACTAAGAGCCGGGGTTTGATACCTTTCAAGATCTCTTGATTAGCTCTTTCTGCCTGACCATTAGACTGGGGGTGAGCAACAGCCGAAACATCAAGCCGGATGTGCTCTTGTTGACAAAACTCTTCCATGGCACGCTTGGAGAGATTAGTGCCATTATCAATTATAATACTGTGCGGAAAACCAAAACGAAAGATCACCTTTTTGATGAACTGAACTCGCCGTGGCTGCATCACACTTACTGACCGGCTCTGCTTCAACCCACTTGGTGAATTTATCCACCGCCACCAACAGGTGTGTCTTCTTATCTTTAGACCTTTTGAAAGGTCCAACCATATCAAGCCCCGACCGCAAACGGCCAAGTAATTGGAATCATCCTCAATTCTTGAGCGGCACATGAGCTCGTCTTGAGAATTTTGACATCCGTCACATTTGTCTTGACCAGATCTTCCGCATCGGCATGAGCCGTCACCAATAAAAACCGTGATTTAAAAGCCTTGGCCACCAGAGATTTTGAACCGGCATGATGGCCACAATCACCTTCATGAATCTCACAAAGTATCTCCTGACCCTCCGTGGGTGACACACAACGTTGAAACGCCCCAGTGACGCTGCGGTGATGCAACTCACCATGAACAATTGTCATGGATTTGGACCGCCTGACGATTTGTCTTGCCAAGGTCTCGTCCTCAGGCAATTCTCCCCGGGTCATATAGGCTAAGTATGGGACCGTCCAGTCCGGGGTGTCATGGAGAGCCGCCACCAGCTGCGCCTCCGGGTCTGGTACTGCAAGCTCTTCCTCTGTAGGCACTCTGACAGAAGGATTATGCAAAACATCAAGAAAGGTATTAGGCGGCACTGGCTTACGCTGAGACCCGAGCCGGCTTAAAGCATCAACCGCCTCATTCTTCCTTCGATCAATGTGCTCTACTTGATAACTTTTGAAGTGCCCAGCCACCGCATCAACCTCACGACGATAAGCCGCCATGAGGGGATCCTTAGAATCCCATGTGCCTGACACCTGTTGAGCGACGAGGTCTGAATCGCCCAAGCATCTCACATTCAGCTGCATTGTTAGTACAGGGAAACATAAGCCGGAGCACATAGCAAAATTTGTCACCTCGAGGGGAAGTTAAAACAACTCCAGCCCCCGAGCCTTCCAACTGTCTGGACCCATCAAAGTGAATAGTCCAATACGTGTTATCCGGCTTCTCCTCTGGTGCCTGCAACTCCGTCCAATCATTAATAAAGTCCACTAGGGCTTGAGACTTGATAGCTGTCTTGCTGCATATACTTCAAACCGTGAGGCCCAAGCTCGATGGCCCACTTGGCAACTCGTCCCGTGGCCTCCCTATTACGATGATGTCTCCCAAGGGGCTGAACTTACCACGCTTATAGGATGACCCAGGAAGTACTGTTTTAGCTTCCGGCTCGCCATGAACACCCCATAAACCAGTTTCTGCCAATGCGGATACCTTTGCTTGGACTCTATGAGCACCTCACTGATGTAATAAACCGGCCGTTGAACCGGATGCTCCTTGCAAGTCTCCTTACGCTCCACCACAATAGCCACACTAACGAAGACGTGAGTTAGCAAGAACATACAATAGCAATGGCTCTTTATCAATCGGAGCTGCGAGAACCGGCGGCGCAGCCAATTGTCTCTTTAAATCCTCAAAAGCGGCATCAGCAGCCTCACACCAGACAAAGGTGTCTGCTTTCTTCATCATCTGATACAACGGTAAAGCCTTCTCCCTAGCCGCTTATGAATCGGCTTAAAGCAGCAACGCGACCCGCCATCGCTGAACATCATTGATGCACGCCGCTTAGCCGAGAGGTAATCGCCTTGATCTTCTCCGGGTTAGCTTCAATGCCCTGCTTGAGACCAGAATCCCAAAAGTTTGCTGCAGTACACCAAATACGCACTTATCCGGGTTAAGCATCATCTTGTAGACCCGAAGATTGTCAAAGGTTTCCTTTAAATCGGAGATCAAGGTTTCCTTCTCTGGACTTCACCACAATGTCATCCACATAAGCATGAACATTGCGCCCAATCTGATTGTGGAGACAATTCGCACACACCGCCGATAAGTCGCTGGGCACTCTTAAGCCCAAACGGCATAGACACATAGCGAAGGCTCCAAATGGAGTAATGAAAGCCGTCTTCTCCTGGTCCTTAACGCCATCTTGATCTGATGATAACCAGAGTAAGCATCCAAAAACTCAACCGCCGCAACCCGCAGCGGCATCGATGATTTGATCAATGCGGGCAGGGCAAAGGATCACGGACAAGCTTTATTTAGGTCCGTAATCGACACACATCCGCCAAGTGCCGCTTTTCTTGAGCACAAGCACGTTAGCCAACCACTCCGGTGAAAACTTCCACGATGAACCCTGCCGCTAAGAGCCGAGTGACCTCTTCCCTATAGCCTTCGCCTTTCCTCATTGAATCGCGGAGAAACTGCTTGACCGGCTTATACTTTGGATCAATATTAAGAGTGTGCTCAGCGAGTTCTCTCGGGACACCCGGCATGTCAGAAGGTTTCCATGCAAAGATGTCCCGGTTCTCACGGATGAACTCGATGAGCGCGCTTTCCTATTTGGGATCCAAATTGGTACTGATGTTGAACTGCTTGGAAGAGTCACCTGGAGTGAAGTCAACCAGTTTTGTCTCGGCGTCGACTTAAATTTCAAAGCCGAGTCTTGCTCTGTGGTTGGCTTCTTCAAAGAGGTCATATCTGCCGGGTCAACATTAGTTTGATAAAACTTCAGCTCCTCTTCAGCACAAACGGATTCAGCATAAGCCGCATCTCCTTCCTCGCACTCCAAGGCCACCTTCGACTCCCATGCACAAGATGGTGCCCTTGTAACCCGGCATCTTGAGCTGCAGATAAACATAACACGACCGTGCCATAAACTTGGCATAAGCGGCCGTCCAAAGAGAGCATGATATGGGCTTCGATTTTGACCACCTCAAACGTCGACTTCTCCGCCTCGAATCGTATTCATCTCCAAAAGCCACTTCCATTTCGATCTTTCCAACAGATACGCCGACTTACGGGTACCACCCCATGGAAAACAGTGTTAGATGTCCTCAAGTCTTTATCAGTCAGACCCATACGGCGAAAGGTCTCATAATAGAGAATATTGATGCTGCTTCCGCCGTCCATGAGCACCTTAGTGAATTTATATCCACCAACTTGAGGGTCCACCACCAGGGCTAACTGACCCGGGTTATCAACCCGGGGGTGATCTTCCCTACTCCAAATGATAGGCTGTTCTGACCACCTCAGATAACGGGGAACCGCCAGTTCAACCGAATTCACAGCCCTTTTATGAACCTTTTGGTCACGTTTACACAAATTAGTGGTGAACACATGGTATTGCCCACCGTTTAACTATTTTGGATGGCTCTGATAACCTGACTGCTGTTGCTGCTGTCCTCCTTGACCGGACTGCTGCTGATTATAGCCACCTTGACCACCTTGAAAACCGGAACTTGAGCCGCCACCCGGGCCATGGAAACCACCTGCTCCTGAACCGCCGCCTGACCCATGATTGCCATCAAACATGTTTGAATTCTTGAACGCCTTCATGATCGCGCAGTCCTTCCATAAGTGGGTGGCAGGAATTTCTCGAGTACCGTGTCTTGGACAAGGCTCATTCAGAAGCTGCTCAAGAGATGGACCTGAGCCACCAGATCGAGGAGGTCCTCTCCCCTTACGCTTCTTGTTATTACCTTGAGCATTAGCATTGGCCACAAACGTCGGGTTACCGTCCGGCTTACGTTTGTTACCACCTTGATTTGCCGGTATTGTCTGCCGACCCTTTCCGTTGCCGTTCTTCTTTCCTTCCTGTCTTTTCCTCCTCGCACACGGATCTTCAAGAGTATCGAATCGGCATACTTAACCAAAGCCGCCATCAGCGTACCCATGTCATTGCAATCACGCTTAAGGCGCCCCAGCTTTTGCTTCAGCGGCACAAAACGACAATTCTGATGGAGCATAAGTACCGCAGAAACGACATCCATCTTATCGGATGAATGTATTATTTCTTTGACCCGGCGCACCCAATGAGTGGCGGACTCACCCTCCTCCTGCTTACAATTGGTCAAGTCCATAATGGACATAGATTGCTTGCAAGTATCTTTAAAGTTCTGGATAAACCAGGCCTTTAACTCGGCCCATGAACTGATGGAATTGGGGGGCAAGCTTTTCAACCAAGTTTAGGCCGTTCCATCTAACATCATGGTGAAATACTTAGCCATTGCCGCGTCGCTGACTTCCAATAATTCCATGGCCATCTCGTAACTTTCAATCCACGCCCCCGGTTGTAAGTCAGCCGTGTAATTCGACACCTTTCGAGGACCCTTGAAATCCTTGGGTAGACGCACATCTCGAAGAGCTGGCACCAGACACGGGACACCGCCGGTTCTAGTGTCCACCCCAGCTCCAACAGAAGTCATTGGATACTCTGGGAAACCATCATACGCCGTCTGCTGAGCCGCCAATTGAGCCACCCGTTCATCCTCCTGACGCAATCGATCTTGCACCGGGTTATAGCCGCCGGGTTGGTTGCGACGCTGGGCATTACTTGATAAAGCCTCTGACTCCATGTGTCTGCTGTAACTTAGACTCCGGTTTGGTCGAGGTGCCACCCAAGGCTGAGGAGTGGAATGAATCATGTCCCTGCTGTAAGAATAGGCCTCTTGCTGTGCCAAGGCCGTCTGAAGAAGCTCCCTAGCCCTCCGGGTTTCCACCGCCGTCGGGTCGTCACCCTCCACTGGGAGAGCCGCCAGACGCGCCGATGCTGCTATCAGGTTCTCCATCGGGTTAGAAAAGTGGCCCGGAGGGGTTGGTATGTATCGGGGCGGAGCCATGCTCCCGTGAAGAGGTGCTGCCTCTCGAGGTTGAACCGGCCCTCCGGGTGTCATAAATTGATTGGCTTCAGGCGGGTTGCTAGGACCAGCTCCGGGTGTCGTGAAAAGATTCCGAGGATCATAAGCCGGAGGCAGACGGGACTGGGTTTTCTGATGCCTCCTTCTCATCACCTCATTGGATGCATTCAGATTCATGTTAAGCTGGAAAGCCTCCGACTGAAGTTGTTGCGCCCGTGCATCCAAAGCCGCCCGCTCCGCAGCTAGCCTGGTGTCCTCAGCCGCCAAGAACTCCTTGGCCCGGGCTATCTCCTCACGCACCTTTGCCACCTCCGCATTATGCTCATCCGGATTTGCAGGAATAACCGTGGAGGTTAACAAGGCCGTCAACTTGTCCATAAGATCTATCAGCACCTGAGCCGGCGGGCGCACGGGGCCTCCTGCCCCGGCCGCTCCTAACCCGGACGTTATTGCTGCCGCAGCCGTCGAGTTTTGGCCGGGTTGGGTACCAGCCATAAAGGCTCCTGCCCAGCTTGGTGGCTCATAGCAATCCGGAACGCTAGAGCCGTCAGAACAGCCCCCTAGCATGCCTTCTCGGACCTGATACAGAGAATCTGTTGAGCCGGAGGACGAATCATCATCTGATGGGATGGCCGTTTCTTCGCCATCTTTAGATCCTTCCGAAAATGCCTCTCCATGAACACAGCCCACAAAGGCACGATTCATCACAAGTTGAATCTGAGCGGGTCTCGCACGCTGAGCCGTCTCAATGAGGTCAGTACAGCTGTCCGGCTCTGGGCCCGGCTCACCAATCCGGCCGATAAAGACGTGAATTCCGCCAAAGGGGACCCGGTACCCGTACTCAATTGAGTCGGCCTCGGGGCCCCAGCCTTCATTGTCGATGTAGATCTTATCGCGATGACTCTTGGTCATCCGGCCCACTGCGTATCCCTTGAGCCCTTGAAGCTGCCCTTCAAGAACTCAAATCCACTGCGTCGCCGGCCCCATGGTGGCCGCTTAACCGTCGTGGAATTGTCACGGCAGATGTACTCTTGCAAGGACTTAATCGCGGAGCCATCACAACTAGGAAGCTTAAAGGGGTTAATCGGGACAAAGGACACGAGAGGGTTTATACTAGTTCGGCTCCTTACGATGAAGGTAAGCCTACGTCTAGTTGGGTTGGTATTGCTTGAGGTTTCGATAACCAGGGAGCGAGATACGCTATGCCCGGTTCTCAAAGGATTGTTTCCTGCCCTAAGCCGCTGCCGGGTCGTCCCCTTATATACACGGGTTGACGCCTGCGGCTTACTGTAATCCCGCCGCTCATAAACAGTGTCCGCCAAAATCGGTCAAATCTCGTGTATCATACCATCCCAAGATCATGCCGGTACCCACAAGACATCGATAAAGTAATCAAAGTTCAATCACACCTGAATATCATTAAACGATTCTCATATAGAGTCTTTATTACAAGAGAATAAATTTGGCTCAAGGCCAACTCATGAGAAATAAACTAATAACACTGCGGAAGCGTCGAAGATAAGCGAGTCCATCCGACTCAAAGGGCAATCGCCAAGCGCGGAGCGTAGCCTCACTCTGATCGAATATATCTCTACGCAACATAATACGTTGCAGCCATGTAGGTCAGCTTTTGGAATAAGTGGCAAGTCATGAAGAATAACAATAATAAAGTTACTAACTCTATATGCATTTTGGCTGTGGAGCTCTAAGTTTCATCATTTTGCGAAAAGCAAGTTTTATCCTACTACAAAGGGACTTGCTTGCAAATTACTACAATTGTTGGTAGTTATTGAGATGGTTCCGCCAACCAATATCTCATTCCCAAATTATTAAGTCATAAAACCCTCAAATTAATTCATTAGTTTTAGTGTTGAGATATCCGAATACTTCCAAGTTCCAGAGGCTCAAATGTCCGTAAACCGGGACACGGCTAATCGATTAGATCTTTAACTCTGCAGAGGGTTGCGCACTTTCCCCGCAAGAATCATTCCCTCCTTTAAAGTCTTCGCACTTCATGGTGTTTGAAGACGGGACGAATGAAACAGGGTCTTCCAAAGAGTTCTTCTGGCTACTGCCGGTACCCATCCAATCCTACCGTTCTTCTACATCTCGTAGTACCGTCCAGCCAGCGTCACTACTAGGGTCAACCCAGCCAGAGCCCATAATGGCTTGCGGCTGCACATGTAAGCTTCCGGTCATGGGGCATCCATCCTTCTCTTCGTGGCTGGGTGAAGCTTTCCGCAAGATGTCATGGCACTTCTCCATGCATCCCGCCACCACTGGTTCTCCAGGTGCCCACAACCGCCCTCCACCCAAGAGTGATTTTCCAAGTCCATCTTGATCATTGTAGTTCATGGGGTTGTCATCATCATTGACTTTCACATCTTGCTTATGAATTTCACTCAACCCAAAACCCGCTCTCGAGCATAGCAAAGTAACTACTTTGTCCCGGGGTCATGGTAACAAGGGGATTGGTTCATCCTACCACATGATACTACTCAAGTTTAATAACTTCAAAATTTCACTACTGCATGCATGGTGGGGTGGTGACAATTCTAATGCACAAAAACATAGGTATAGAAATAACATGATCAAAACTTGCCTTGCTGATGATCCTCGTAAGCTAAAGAGTCGAGTAGCAAGCTTAGACTCAGAAACTCTACCGAGACAAACAATTCACAATAAGCATATAGCAATAGGATCACATAACACAACATAACAAAAGTAACATAACACAACAAAACAACCAAAACCAAATCCAAAGGAAAAACTCAAAGAAACCAACTCAAAGTTTTTCCTACTTCAAACAATAACTAAAAGTAGTTTTATATAACAAAAAATTTTCTAACATAACCTAATCAAGGTTTTAGGTTAACCTAACAGAAAAGAACTCACTAAGCAACTAGGAGCAAAAAGAACTAATTAAAAAGCTATTATAAAACTCATTTTAGGCCTAATCCAATTTTCTATTAAGAAAAATAAATTAAAACTTTTATTAATTATAAATAAAAGTTCATCTACTAGAGTGACAGAAACTAACCTAGAATAACCAATCACAAGTTAAAAATAAATTTATTTACTAATTAAAATATTAGGAAAACAGGAGCTAGGTAATTAATTAGGATTAATAGGATTCTGCTTAAAACTAATTATTTATTAATCCTAAAATACCCAAGTTAATTTCTATGGTTTGGCAATGTCAAAATAAAGTTGGGACAAAAAGAATCATCCAAAATAATTTTTCTAACTCAAGTTATAGCAGATTTACTATTCTGGCTAAAACTAAATTAAAGCAATTTTAATTAATTTTAACATAGCTAAATATATATTCTACAGAAACTACATAAAATTTGCAAACTAACAAAAAAGAATCATCTAAAAATATTAAACAGAATAAAAGATATCAATTTTTCAAAACAGAAACTATTCTGCTAAAACAGAAAATCAAAATAAAAGAAAAAGGCCTAATGGGCCTATACTGCGTCCTAGAAGTCAAATAGTCTAAACGGGCCTAGGTTAAACTAAACGGACCGGCTAAATAAAAACCTAACTAAAATAATAAACCGGAAAGAACCGGCCGGTCTTTTATAAAAGATACCCCTTCGGGGGTTCTAATCGTGGCCGTCCGTTGGAGATCGGACGGGGGATGATCCCGGTGGCTTACCGGAGTCCGGCGACGGCGGCGGCAATGCGAGAGTGCGTCGGGGGTTCCGAGCGTCGGGGAGCTCGGGGGAGTCGCCGTGCGGGTGCGGGGGAGGTCGGTGAGGAGTTTGGTGGGGTCGGGGGTGATCGGGGAGGGCTAGGGCGTCGACGGCGGCGACTTTGGCGGCGGAGGGAGCTCGGGTCTCCGGCGTGCTCGGGAGAGAGAGGGAGAGGGGCTCCGGCGAGGCTAGGGGGAATGGGGTGCGGAGGGTCGGCTTTATAGCCAGGGCCTCGGCGGCTGGGGAGGCGATCGGGCGATCGAATCCGGATCCTTCGATCCGCGATCTCAGCAAGCTGCGAGGCGGGCGAGGGGGAAGAAGATGGGGGCGGGCCCACTGGTCGATGAGAGGAGAGGAGGAACGAGCGGGTGGCCGAGGCACAGGGGTTTCAGGCGAGGGGAGTGAGGCTGTCGGGTGGGCTGGCTGATTGGCAGTGTGGGCAGGGCTGGTGGGCCAGCAAGGGGTGTGGCGCTGGGTCCGGGCCTGGGTGGCCTAGTCTGGCGCCCGGGGTTTTTTTTTTTTTTGAATTTTTTAAATAAAACAAAACAGAAATAAAACAATATCTATAAATATTTTATATAGGGTATATATATACCAAAATGATCAGGGGAAAATTCCCTTTCATTTGAACATTTTTCCAAAGGCAAAATCCAAACTTTATAAAAATCCATTTTTTTTCAAATTCAAATAAAATTCAGATTTGAATCCAAATCTTTTGGCAATGTTTTCTTCTGATATTTTTGGAGTGTCATGGTTGCTCCTCTCATACTTTTGACAAGTATATATCAGGCTTAGTTTTTGAAATGTTTCCCACTTGCCAAAGTTTGAAATTCAAATTCAAAACTCGAAATTCTCTGAAACTTCAAATGGCATTCAAATTGAAACAGGATGCATAGGATGCTTAGCTATAATTGTAAAACATTCCAAATAGGAAATTTGGGATGTTACAAACCTACCCACCTTAAGATGAATCTCGCCCTCGAGATTCGGGTTAACTAGCAAATAGGTGCGGTGGTTTCAAGGAGATCTTCTTCAAGCTCCCGGTGGCTTCTTCCTCGGTGTGGTGACTCCACGGCACCTTGCAAAATTTGATGACCTTGCTGCGGGTGACTCGCTTGCAGTTTCGAGAATTCGGATGGGTTTCTCCTTGTAAGTCGATCCTTTGTCAAGTGTATGGCCTCTAGGGGCACCTTGTGTCTCTCAATGGAACATCGGCCATGTCGGCATGGCACTTCTTCAGCTGAGAAACGTGGAAGACATCATGAACTCCGGACAATCCTTCCGGCAATTCCAACTTGTATGCAACTTCTCCACGACGTTCGAGGATTTGGTAGGGGCCAATGAATCGGGGTGTTAACTATCCCTTGACACCAAACCTCTTGATTCCACGAAGTGGAGACACACGAAGATATGCTCGGTCTCCCACTTCGTAAGTCACCTCCTTGCGTTCTTCGTTGGCATAAATCTTCCGTCTCATTGTGCTATCTTGAGCCTCTCTCAATCAGCTTGACTTTCTCTTGAATCCTTGATAAGATCGGAACCAAAAGTGATCGATCTCCAACACTATCCCACAAAGAATGGTGTTACGCACCTCCTTCCGTATAGAGCTTGAAAGGGCCATCTTCAAACTGGATTGATAACTGTTGTTGTATGAGAACTCTGCGTCGGCAAATTATCATCCCAGCTAGACCCATAGTCTAGCACACAAGCTCTCAACATGTCCTCCGAATCTGGTTGACTCTCTCGGTCATCCCATCATGCTGCGGATGAAAAGCTGTCTCAATTCCAGCCTCGTACTCCAAAGTTTCATGCAAGCTGCTTCCAAAACTTTGAGGTAAACTGCCCTCTATCGACACGATTTTCCTCGGAACTCCATGCGGACATACGATCCTGGTCATGTATATCTTGGCCAACTTGGCACTGGTATAGGTAGTCTTCACGGAATGAAGTGAGCTACCTTAGTCAAATGATCAACCACTACCCAGATAGAATCATAACTGAACGGGTCCCGGTAATCCTGATGAAATCCATACCAAGTTTCTCCCATTTCCAATCGGGAATCGGCAAAGGTTGAAGTAACCTGCTGGCTTCGATGTTACGCCTTTACGTTGGCAAACATCGATATCGCTACGTACTCGGCAATATCCTTCTTCATACCGCCCACCGTAAACTTTGCTTCAAATCCAGGTACATCTTGGTGTTGCCGGGATGAATCGAGTACGGTGAATCATGAGCCTCCTGAAGAATTAGCTTCCTGAGCTCGGGATCATTGGGCACATAAATACGATCCTCGAACCATATAGTCCCGTGTTCATCCTTACGAAATCCTTTAGCTTTGCCTTCATCCATCTTTTGCTTTATCTCATCGATTTCCTTGTCCGACTTCTGGGCTTCACGAATTCTTTCGGCCAAAGTGGACTGAACTTCCAGAGTTGCAACAAATCCTCTCGGAACTATCTCCAGTCGGAGATCTCTGAGGTCATCGACTAACTCCTGGGGTAATCCTCCTGCTGTAAGAGTATTCACATGACTCTTACGGCTCAAAGCATCTGCTACAACATTAGCTTTACCGGGGTGGTAATGCAATCTCATGTCGTAGTCCTTTATCAACTCTAGCCATCTCCTCTGCCTGAGGTTCAATTCCTTCTGCGTGAAGATATACTTCAAACTCTTGTGATCTGTGTAGACATCACAACGATTTCCGATGAGGAAATGTCTCTGTGTCTTGAGTGCATGCACTATACCGCTAACTCCAAATCATGCGTGGCATAATTCATCTCATGAGGCCGTAGCTGTCTGGAGGCATAAGCTACAACCTTACCTTCCTGCATCAATACTCCTCCGAGTCCTTGACGAGAAGCGTCACAATAAACCTGGTATTCCTTGTGTATGTCCGGCAAAATCAACACTGGGGCGGTGACCAACCGTTTCTTCAATTCTGAAAACTGGCTTCACATTCCTCGGTCCAAACATACTTGGCTTCCTTCTTCAACAGCTCACCATGGGCTTGGCAATCTTCGAGAAGTCCTCAATGAACCTCCGATAATATCCTGCGAGTCCGAGAAACTGCGGATCTCCTTGGTGAGGTGGGTGACTGCCAAGCGGTGACGATTCAACCTTGGCGGGATCAACTGCTATTCCTTCTCCTGAAATAACATGTCCGAGGAATCCAACTTCCTTCAACCAAAATTCACATTTGCTGAACTTGGCATACAACTGATGTTCTCGAAGTTTCTCCAGAACTAGACGCAAATGTTCCTTATGCTCTTCCTCGCTCTTGGAGAAAATCAATATATCATCGATGAACACCACGACAAACTTGTCCAGATATTCCATGAACACCTTGTTCATCAAATTCATGAAGTATGCAGGAGCATTAGTCAATCCAAATGACATGACGGTATACTCATATAAACCATACCTGGTAGTGAATGCTGTTTTGGGTATATCCTTTTCACGAATCTTCAACTGATGATACCCCGATCGAAGATCGATCTTAGAGAATACCTTGGCTCCAACAAGCTGATCAAACAAGTCATTGATCATCGGCAGAGGGTACTTGTTCTTGATGGTTACTTCGTTCAATGCACGATAATCCACAACCATCCTCAAGCTTCCATCCTTCTTCTCTACCAAAAGAACTGGGCTCCCCAAGGTGATGAGCTTGGGCGAATATATCCTTTCTCCAATAACTCATTTATTTGATCCTTGATCTCTTTCAACTCATTCGGTGGCATCCGATAAGGTCTCTTGGATATTGGGGCTGTGCCGCAATAGCTCAATCAGAAATTCAATGTCCTGTCGGTGGCATTCTGGTAATTCCTCCGAAACACATCGGAAAATCTTGCACTCATGGCACTTCCTCTGAACAACTCCGTGAGGGAATGCACTGATTCTTCATCTGGTGTGCTGGCTACATACTTGATCCTCTTACGCCCGGTGGTGAGCAGAATAGACTTCTGAGCACGATCTATGTTTCCTTCAACTTTGACAACCAATCCATGCCTAGGATTACATCCAAGGTCTGAGTTTCCAACACTATGAGGTCTGCGGAAATTTATGGTTCCCGATGTTGAGGGTTGCATGACAGCCTCACGCCGCCATCATTTCTCCTCCTGCGAACCGACGAAGGGGCTTCTAAGGGTTCTAGTGGGTAACCCGTACTTTTCCACAACTACCCTTGATATGAATGAATCGTTGCACCGAATCAAAGAGAACCAAAACTGAACGTGAATTCAATAAAACTTACCATCCACGATTATTCGGCTGATCATAGGCGTCCTCCACGTCGATGTGGTTCACCCGAGCACGAGGGAACGGATTGGCTTCTTCGCTGAGCCTCCATTGCCATTTCCATTCCTCTGCTTGGCCTCCGGGCAGTCGGTGGCATAGTGCCTGTCTTCCGGCACTTGAAGCGGTGATGTGGCTCAGATCCTTGGGCCGGGCAGAACGGTGCTGATTGCCATTACCATTGCCATTGCCATTGCCATGGCCTGACTTGTTGTCCTGGCTGCGGTTGTTCCCATTTCCTCCATGGTTATGACCTCCATGGTTATGATGGGTGTGTCCTCCTGAGTATGGTGCATAGCGGGGCTTCTGTGAGCTCCTGAGTTGTGCTTCCCCTGGCTGTACTTCCGCTTGCGGCTTTCTATCTGCTGCTGCTTGCCTTCAAGAATGGTGGCCTTGTCTACCAGCTCCCGGTAGTTGTTGAAAGTAGCCACAATAAGCTGCATGCTCAGTTCATCATTGAGTCCCTCAAGGAACTTCTCCCCTTGGCGGCATCTTTGGCCACATCATCGGGGCATAGCGGCGAGCTTGCTGAATTCATCCACGTCTTGTGCCACAATCACGGTTCCCTGGGCGCAAGTTGCGGAACTCACGCTTCTTGCACTCATGGCTCCAGTGAGACATGAGCGGTCTGGAAGGCTGCTGGAATTGATCCCATGTGATGGCACCAATGGGAAAGGTGGCGGTGTAATTCTCCCACCAAGAAGCTGCAGGTCCATCCGGTTGATGCTGTGCAAAGCGCACCTTCTCAACATCATTGCATCCAACAGTGATTAGCTCTCTTCCGACTTTGCGGAGCCAATCATCACCACAATCGGCTCGGTGCTACTAGAGAACACTGGCGGATTCAACCTCGTAAATCGAGTCAAGTTGTCCACGGGGTGGTGGCGGTGGCGGTGGATTGTTGGCGTTGTTGTTACGATTACGGATAAGTAGCTGCATAAGTGCATTACTGCTCTTTGGAGCAGCTGGGTGAGCTCCGGCGGAAAACCAGTGTCACGTCTCGGAGGCATCTGGTGTTTTGGAGTGGATGAGAAATTAGAATAGAACAATGGTCTATGAGAAATACACTACCCATATGAATGTACAATCAAAACACACCAATCATTTATTCATTCCACTCAAACATGGTTCAATCTCGATTACAAAAGCTCATGACTAATCGAAGGAAAAACATCGGCCTAACGATCGACGAAAAAGTAAAAGATAACATGGTGGTCGACTAAAAGTCTTCATCGATGGCGCCTCCTCTTGGGGTTTCCTTGATGGTACTCCTTCAAAATCCTGATCATTACTCACGAGGGTCCTTTATCTCCACTCGGGTAAGGTCCTCTCCCAAGTCCATCTTTTCCTCTATTGCGCAAGCTTCATCTTGGTCGTCGACTATCTCCATGAAGTCCGTGATTTCTTCCTCATGGCCAAGGAAGTCTGCGCGTGCCTTCTCCTCCAGCCCAGTTCATGGAACAAAAGCTTCCGTGTGTCTTGAGTTATGGCGAGTCTGAATCTCCGTTTCACGAGAAGACACTCCAAGTCCCGGATGTACGAGAGAGTGGAATCGTCCTCAATGGTACGGATGATATCTCCATTCCTTGCCTGCGAGAAACCATGGCGAGTCCGAGTGATCGAGCTCGGCCTGTACTCCTCTCGGAGATGTCCAAGTGCTCGATAGATCGCCACGTCCCTTCCGATGATCCAGTTGAACTCGGTGAACTCAAAGTCAATCGGCTCCGTGTGTCCTCCGAAGGTTCTACAGGATATGCACCTCAATCCTGTGGCGGGTGTCCGCGGAAGTGCATTGGTTGGCTTCCGGTGATCGAGGGTGGGCAATCTTCACTGCTTCACCATCTGGACCAGCTTTCTTCCAAGGGCATCGTCTCATCGGGCCGGCGTAACTCCGTAGCAAACTGGGGTGAACTCGACGCCATCTAGAATGTTGCAAATGGGAGAAGAGTCGAATTGAGCAGGGAGAATTATGGAATGAAAAGGATTCAAGGTAAATGGTCTCTTCCTATGGCTTTCCGATCCTAGGGGTTACGATCCTACGGTCAGCGTGTGCTCGATACCATCTCTCAGAGCGACCTGACCCAAAATCGGTCAAATCTACGTATGCATACCATCCCAAGATCATCTTTGGTACCCACAAGACATCGATAAAGTAATCAAAGTTCAATCACACCTGAATATCATTAAACGATTCTCATATAGAGTCTTTATTACAAGAGAATAAATTTGGCTCAAGGCCAACTCATGAGAAATAAACTAATAACACTGCGAAGCGTCGAAGATAAGCGAGTCCATCCGACTCAAAGGGCAATCGCCAAGCGCGGAGCGTAGCCTCACTCTGATCGGAATATATCTACGCAACATAATACGTTGCAGCCATGTAGGTCAGCTTTTGGAATAAGCTGGCAAGTCATGAAGAATAACAATAATAAAGTTACTAACTCTATATGCATTTTGGCTGTGGAGCTCTAAGTTTCATCATTTTGCGAAAAGCAAGTTTTATCCTACTACAGTGGACTTGCTTGCAAATTACTACAATTGTTGGTAGTTATTGAGATGGTTCCGCCAACCAATATCTCATTCCCAAATTATTAAGTCATAAAACCCCTCAAATTAATTCATTAGTTTTAGTGTTGAGATATCCGAATACTTCCAAGTTCGAGGCTCAAATGTCCGTGAATCGGGACACGGCTAATCAATTAGATCTTTAACTCTGCGGAGGGTTGCGACTTTCCCATAAGAATCATTCCCTCCTTTAAAGTCTTCGCACTTCATGGTGTTTGAAGGCGGGACGAATGAAACAGGTCTTCCAAAGAGTTCTTACAGCTCTGCGGTACCCATCCAATCCTACCGTTCTTCTACATCTCGTAGTACCGTCCAGCCAGCGTCACTACTAGGGTCAACCCAGCCAGAGCCCATAAAGGCTTGCGGCTGCACAGGTAAGCTTCCGGTCATGGGGCATCCATCCTTCTCTTCGTGGCTGGGTGAAGCTTTCCGCAAGATGTCATGGCACTTCTCCATGCATCCCGGCCACCACTGGGTTCTCCAGGGTGCCCGTCAACCGTCCTCCACCCAGTAGTGATTTTCCGAAGTCCATCTTGATCATTGTAGTTCATGGGGTTGTCATCATCATTGACTTTCACATCTTGCTTATGAATTTCACTCAACCCAAAACCCGTCTACGAGCATAGCAAAGTAACTACTTAAATCCGGGGTCATGGTAACAAGGGGATTGGTTCATCCTACCACATGATACTACTCAAGTTTAATAACTTCAAAATTTCACTACTGCATGCATGGTGGGGTGGTGACAATTCTAATGCACAAAAACATAGGTATAGAAATAACATGATCAAAACTTGCCTTGCTGATGATCCTCGTAAGCTAAAGAGTCGTAGTAGCAAGCTTCGCACTCCGGAAACTCTACCGAGACAAACAATTCACAATAAGCATATAGCAATAGGATCACATAACACAACATAACAAAAGTAACATAACACAACAAAACAACCAAAACCAAATCCAAAGGAAAAACTCAAAGAAACCAACTCAAAGTTTTTCCTACTTCAAACAATAACTAAAAGTAGTTTTATATAACAAAAAATTTTCTAACATAACCTAATCAAGGTTTTAGGTTAACCTAACAGAAAAGAACTCACTAAGCAACTAGGAGCAAAAAGAACTAATTAAAAGCTATTATAAAACTCATTTTAGGCCTAATCCAATTTTCTATTAAGAAAAATAAATTAAAACTTTTATTAATTATAAATAAAAGTTCATCTACTAGAGTGACAGAAACTAACCTAGAATAACCAATCACAAGTTAAAAATAAATTTATTTACTAATTAAAATATTAGGAAAACAGGAGCTAGGTAATTAATTAGGATTAATAGGATTCTGCTTAAAACTAATTATTTATTAATCCTAAAATACCCAAGTTAATTTCTATGGTTTGGCAATGTCAAAATAAAGTTGGGACAAAAGAATCATCCAAAAATAATTTTTCTAACTCAAGTTATAGCAGATTTACTATTCTGGCTAAAACTAAATTAAAGCAATTTTAATTAATTTTAACATAGCTAAATATATATTCTACAGAAACTACATAAAATTTGCAAACTAACAAAAAATAATCATCTAAAAATATTAAACAGAATAAAAGATATCAATTTTTCAAAACAGAAACTATTCTGCTAAAACAGAAAATCAAAATAAAAGAAAAAGGCCTAATGGGCCTATCTTTGTACCTCGAAAGTCAAATAGTCTAAACGGGCCTAGGGTTAAACTAAGCGGACGGGCTAAATAAAAACCTAACTAAAATAATAAACCGGAAAGAACCGGCGGTCTTTTTATAAAAGATACCCCTTCTTGGGTTCTAATCGTGGCCGTCCGTTGGAGATCGGACGGGGATGATCCGGTGGCTTACTGAGTCCGGCGACGGGCGGGGCGGGCGAGAGTCGTCGGGGTTCCGAGCGTCGGGGCGGCGGGCTGTGGCGCCTGGCTGGGCCTGGGTGGCCTAATTGGCGCCTGGGGTTTTTTTTTTTGAATTTTATTTTTAAAATAAAACAAAACAGAAATAAAACAATATCTATAAATATTTTATATAGGGTATATATATACCAAAATGATCAGGGAAAATTCCTTTCATTTGAACATTTTTCCAAAGGCAAAATCCAAACTTTATAAAAATCCATTTTTTTTCAAATTCAAATAAAATTCAGATTTGAATCCAAATCTTTTGGCAATGTTTTCTTCTGATATTTTTGGAGTGTCATGTTTGCTCCTCTCATACTTTTGACAAGTATTTATCAGGCTTAGTTTTTGAAATGTTTCCCACTTGCCAAAGTTTGAAATTCAAATTCAAAACTCGAAATTCTCTGAAACTTCATATGGCATTCAAATTCAAACATGATGCATAGGATGCTTAGCTATAATTGTAAAACATTCCAAATAGGAAATTTGGGATGTTACAATATTGCACTTGTATCACCATCTCTTCGCCGAACTAGTGCACCTATACAATTTACCATTGTAACAAGAGGCTCTTTGTTATTTGGTTGCAGGGTTGCTTGAGAGAGACCATCTTCATCCTACGCCTCCTACAGATTGGTAAACCTTAGGTCATCCACTTGAGGGAAATTTGCTACTGTCCTACAAACCTGTGCACTTGTAGGCCCAACAACGTCTACAAGAAGAAGGTTGTGTAGTAGACATCAAGCTCTTTTCTGGCGCCGTTGCCGGGGAGGTGAGTGCTTGAAGGTATATCTTCAGATCTTGCAATCGAATTTTTCTGTTTCTTGTTTTAGCACTAGTTAGTTTATAAAAGAAAACTACAAAAAAATGGAATTGAGTTTGCCTCATATGCTTCATCTTTTTAATATCTTTCATGAAAATGATGGGATGGAAAATTGTTCTCAAGTACTAGAAGAAGAATTACATAGAATGCTTGGCATAAAATATGTGAATGATGAGCATGATTGCAATGTTGTTAGTATGAATTCTTTGAATATCCATGATGCTAATGATATGCAAAGCCACAAGCTTGGGGATGCTATGTTTGATGAAGATGATATTTTTTGTCCCGCAAGCTTTGATGAGCAAATTTACTATGATGAAAGCATGCCTCCTATCTATGATGATTATTTTGATGACACGTATGCTTTAAAGAATAATGATAACCATGAAAATTTTCATGTTGATCTTAATTTTCAATCATATGATAGTTATTTTGTTGAGTTTGCTCCCACTATTATTCATGAGAAGAAATTTGCTTATGTGGAGAGTAATAAAAATTCTATGCTTGTAGATCATGAAAAGAATGCTTTAGGTGCTGGTTATATTGTTGAATTCATTCATGATTCTACTGAAAATTATTATGAGGGAGGAATATATGCTTGTAGGAATTGCAATAATGTCAAGTTTCCTCTCTATGTGTTGAAAATCTTGAAGCTATGCTTGTTTTACCTTCCTATGCTTGTTGATTATTGTTCCCATAAGTTGTTTGCTCACAAAATCCCTACGCATAGTAAGTGGGTTATACTTAAATGTGCTAGTCATATTCTTCATGATGCTCTGTTTATGTTTCAGTTCTTATCTTTTTGTGAGCATCATTGAAATCATCATGCCTAGCTAGGGGCGTTAAACGATAGCGCTTGTTGGGAGGCAACCCCAATTTTATTTTAGTTTCTTGCTTTTTGGTTCTGTTTAGGAATAAATAATCAATCTAGCTTCTGTTTATATGTGGTTTTATGTTTTAATTAGTGTTTGTGCCAAGTAGAACCTTTGGGAAGACTTAGGTGAAGTCTTTATGATCATGGTGTAAAAAACAGAAACTTTAGCGCTCACGAGATTAGCTAGAACTTTTTACTGGAGAGTGATATTTAGTTGATTATTTTTGCATATTATTACTAGACAAATTCCTCGGGTCCACCAATTTATTTTAGAATTTTTGGAGTTCCAGAAGTTTGCGTTAGTTACAGATTACTACAGCCTGTTCTGTTTTTGACAGATTCTGTTTTCATTGTGTTGTTTGCTTACTTTGATGAATCTATGGCTAGTAAAATAGTTTATAAACCATAGATAAGTTGGAATACAGTAGGTTTAACACCAATATAAATAAAGAATGAGTTCATTACAGTACCTTATGTGGTGGTTTTGCTTTCTTTCACTAACGGAGCTTACGAGTTTTCTGTTAAGTTTTGTGTTGTGAAGTTTTCAAGCTTTGGGTAAAGATTCGATGGACTATGGAATAAGGAGTCATAAGATCCTAATATTGGGGATTCCCAAGGCACCCCAAGGTAATATTCAAGGACAACCAAGAGCCTAAGCTTGGGGATGCCCCGGAAGGCATCCCCTCCTTCGTCTTCGTTCATCGGTAACTTTACTTGGAGCTATATTTTTATTCACCACATGATATGTGTTTTGCTTGGAGTGTCATTTTATTTTGTTAGTATTTGCTTGCTGTTATTTTTAATAATGTTTTGCTTCTTTATTTTCAATAAAAAAGTCAAGGATATCCTTTGCCATGCTTATTTTGTTACTATACATGTTGCTGTTTGAAAACAGAAAGTTTAACGCTGTTGCAAAAATTCCCTAGAAAAGTCAGAGAGTGGTATAATGTTGAATATTTTTTCATATTGAGCTCTGATAAATTTATTACATTGGGAATTTTAGTTAATAATTTTTGGAGTCAGGGAAGTATTGATACTCTTGCATTCTTTACAGACTGTACTGTTTTGGCAGATTGCTGTTATGTTTGCATTGTTTGCATATGTTTGCTTGTTTAATGATTCTATTTAAGGATAGGAGTATTAAATATGTAGAGGCATTTAGTATGCAATGTTGAATAATAATGTTAGTGATTTGTTACAGTAGAAAATGATAAGGTTTTGCATTGGTTTATACTAACCTACCTCACGAGTTCTTGTTGAGTTTTTTGTGGATGAAGCTTTTGATAAACAGAGAAACCATGATATGATAGGAATTAAGGAGACACAAAGCTTGGGGATGCCCAAGGCACCCCAAGATAATATTTCAAGAAGTCTCAAGCATCTAAGCTTGGGGATGCCCCGGTAGGCATCCCACCTTTCTTCTTCAACAACTATCGGTTAGTATCGGTTGAGCCTAAGTTTTTGCTTCACCACATGAGTTGTGCTATACTTGCAATGTAATTTTATTTTGTTTTGCTTGCTGTTTGAATACAATACCAAGATCTGAAATTCCTTAATGATAGAGATTCTTCACATTAGCTACATAATTATTTAGCTACTCATTGATCTTCACTTATATCTTTCGGAGTAGTTTGTTGTTTGCTCTAGTGCTTCACTTATATATTTTAGAGCACGGTGGTGGTTTTATTTTGAAGAAATAGATGAACTCCCATGCTTCACTTATATTATTTTGAGAGTCTTAAACAACATGGTAATTTGAACAAAAACTTTCATAGGAGGTGAACTGGATGCTATGATCAATTTGATACTTGATAATTGTTTTGAGATAGGGAGGTATTGATATTAAAGTCATGCTAGTTGGGTGATTATGAATTTAAAGAATGCTTGTGTTGAAGTTAGCAAGTCCCGTAGCATGCACGTATGGTTAAAGTTGTGTTACAAATTTGAAACATGTAGTTTACCTGGCTTGTGCATCCTTATGAGTGGCGGTCGGGGACGAGCGATGGTCTTTTCCTACCAATCTATCCCCCTAGGAGCATCGCGTAGTACTTGATTTTTTATGACTTCTAAATTTTTGCAATAAGTATATGAGTTCTTTTGACTAATGTTGAGTTCATGGATTATACACACTTTTACCTTTCCGCCATTGCTAGCCTCTTCGGTACCGTGCATTGCCCTTTCTCACCTTGAGAGTTGGTGCAAACTTCGCCGGTGCATCCAAACCCCGTGATATGATACACTCTTTCACACATAAACCTCCTTATATCTTCCTCAAAACAGCCACCATAGCTACCTATTATGGCATTTGCATAGCCATTCCGAGATATATTGCCATGCAACTTTCCACCGTTCCGATCATCATCATGACATACTTTACTTTTGTCATATTGCCATTGCATGATCATGTAGTTGACATCGTATTTGTGGCAAAGCCACCATGCATTATTTTTCATACATGTCACTCTTGATTCATTGCACCATCCCGGTACACCACCGGAGGCATTCATATAGAGTCATATCTTGTTCTAGTTTCGAGTTGTAATCCTTATGTTGTAATCAATGAAAGTGTGATGATCATCATTATTAGAGCATTGCCCAAAAAAAGGGAGAAAGGCCAAAATAAAAAAAACGAAGGCCCAAAAAAAAGGGGGGCAATGTTACTATCTCTTTTTCCACACTTGTGCTTCAAAGTAGCACCTTGTTCTTCATGTAGTGAGTCTCATATATTGTGCTTCAAAGTAGCACCATGTTTTTCATATAGTGAGTCTCATAAGTTGTCTTTTTCATACTAGTGGGAATTTTTCATTATAGAACTTGGCTTGTATATTCCTACGACGGGCTTCCTCAAATGCCCTAGGTCTTCGTGAGCAAGCAAGTTGGATGCACACCCACTAGTTTTATTTTGTTGAGCATTCATTTATAGCTCTAGTGCATCCGTTGCATGGCAATCCCTACTCCTCATGTTGACATCAATTGATGGGCATCTCCATAGCCCATTGATTATCCTCGTCAATGTGAGACTTTCTCTCTTCTTTTGTCTTCTCCACACAATCCCCAATCATCATATTCTATTCCACCCATAGTGCTATATCCATGGCTCACGCTCATGTATTGCGTGAAGGTTGAAATTTTTTGAGATTATTTAAGTATGAAACAATTGCTTGGCTTTTCATCGGGGGTATAGAAGTTGGGAACATCTTTGTGTGACGAAAATGAAGCATAGCCTAACTATATGATTTTGTAGGGATGAACTTTCTTTTGCCATGCTATTTTGAGAAGACATGATTACTTTGATTAGTATGCTTGAAGTGTTACTATTTCTTTTATCAATATGAACTTTTATTTTAAATCATTTGGATTTGAAAATTCATGCCACAATAAAGAAAATTACTTTGAGAATCATGCTAGGTAGCATTCCACATCAAAAATTCTGTTTTTATCATTTACCTACTCGAGGACGAGCAGGAATTAAGCTTGGGGATGTTTGATACGTCTCCAACGTATCTATAATTTTTGATTGCTCCATGCTATATTATCTACTGTTTTGGGCAATATTGGGCTTTATTTTCCACTTTTATATTACTTTTGGGACTAACCTATTAACCGGAGGCCCAGCCCAGATTTGTTTGTTTTTGCCTATTTGATATTTGAAGAAAAGGAATATCGACGAGTCGAAACGGAACGAAATCAACTGGAGAAGTTATTTTTGGAAGGAAAGCCAACGGATAGACTTTGACTCTACGTCAGAAGATACGGGAGATGGCCACCCCCTAAGGCGCGCCCCCTGCCTCGTGGGGCCCCTGAAGCTCCACCAACGTACCCCTTGCACCCATATATACCTACGTATAGTAAAACTTCCAGAACAGAAGATAGATCGGGAGTTCCGCCGCCGCAAGCCTCTGTAGCCACCAAAAACCTCTCGGGAGCCCGTTCCGGCATCCTGCCGGAGGGGGAACCCATCACCGGTGGCCACCTTCATCATCTCGGGGCTATCCATGACGAGGAGGGAGTAGTTCACCCTCGGGGCTGAGGGTATGTACCATTAGCTATGTGTTTGATCTCTCTCTCTCTCTCTCTCTCTCTCTCTCTCTCTCTCTCGTGTTCCCTCTATGGCACGATCTTGATGTATCGCGAGCTTTGCTATTGTAGTTGGATCTTATGATGTTTCTCCCCCTCTACTCTCTTGTGATGAATTGAGTTTCCCCTTTGAAGTTATCTTATCGGATTGAGTCTTTTATGAGAACACTTGATGTATGTCTTGCCGTGTTTATCTGTGGTGAGACTAATCTTGATGTATGTTTTGGTGACCAACTTGCGGGTTCCGCCCATGAACCTATGCATAGGGGTTGGCACACGTTCTTGAATCTCAGGTAGAAACTTTGGGGCACTCTTTGAAGTACTTTTATGTTGGTTGGATGAATCTGAGATTGTGTGATGCATATCGTATAATCATGCCCACGGATACTTGAGGTGACAATGGAGTATATAGGTGACATTAGGGTTTTGGTTGATTTGTGTCTTAAGGTATTATTCTAGTACGAACTCTTTAATAGATCGATCCGAAAGAATAACTTTGAGGTGGTTTCGTACCCTACCATAATCTCTACTTTTGTTCTCCGCTATTAGTGTCTTTGGAGTGACTCTTTGTTGCATGTTGAGGGATTGTTATATGATCTATCTATGTTATTATTGTTAAGAGAACTTGCACTAGTGAAAGTATGAACCCTAGGCCTTGTTTCCTATCATTGCAATACCGTTTACGCTCACTTTTATCATTAGTTACCTTGCTGTTTTTATTATTTCAGATTACAAATACCTTTATCTACCATCCATATTGCACTTGTATCACCATCTCTTCGCCGAACTAGTGCACCTATACAATTTACCATTGTATTGGGTGTGTTGGGGACACAAGAGACTCTTTGTTATTTGGTTGCAGGGTTGCCTGAGAGAGACCTTCTTCATCCTACGCCTCCTACGGATTGATAAACCTTAGGTCATCCACTTGAGGGAAATTTGCTACTGTCCTACAAACCTGTGCACTTGCAGGCCCAACAACGTATACAAGAAGAAGGTTGTGTAGTAGACATCAATATCCTTTGTTTTCGTTTCGAGCTGTTTTTCTGACCTATCTAGATCATCATGACATCTCCAAGTGCCCCCAAGGACAAGTTCTTTGAGAAGGCCATCAATCCCTACCTTGCGGAGGTGCTGCAACATCCTCAAACCATTGAGATGCATGAGGGGGTGCTACACATCCGCGATGTTGAGGGACCAAGGAGGACCGGAAGCGTGGAGACAAGGCTCGAGGCAGTGGAGCAACAAGTTTTCAAGTGTCAAGAGATGGTGGAGCGCGGACTTGACTCCAATCACATAATGACCACGGAGTTCACCAACAACCACAAGCTGGACACCAAGGACATCGGGGAGGCCATCTTCAAGCTTCACGAGAAAATCGAGCACCTCCAAGCCCAGATCTATGACCAGCAAAACCAAAACTGTGAGTATGAATATAGATTCAAGAGGATGAGTTTGGCTGCAGATTTAAGGATCCCGGAGACTCGATCGTCCTTCTATG
The DNA here is from genome assembly GCA_021605205.1 of Aegilops longissima. Lineage (NCBI taxonomy): Eukaryota > Viridiplantae > Streptophyta > Magnoliopsida > Poales > Poaceae > Aegilops > Aegilops longissima. The sequence continues at coordinate 425,920,906 of CM038681.1, read as the reverse complement.
ATGGAGAGCCTAAACCTTGGAAGAGGGACGACAAGCCTACATCATCAACAATTCCTTCACCAGCAAAAGAGACATAATCACATGGGTATGGGCACTCCCCTTGGCAACTGCCAAGCTTGGGGGAGGTGCCCTGGTATCATATCACCATCACACTCCTATCTTTACCGTTTTTCTTAGTTCGATCCTTTTAGTAATATCTTGATCTAGTAGAATAAAGTTTTATTATGATTTAGTTTTGAGTTTTGCTTTATGATTATTCTATGTAATCGAGTCCGTGAGCTCTATATAATAAAAGATTAGTGTTGAGTCAAGGGCTTGATTATCTTGCTATGATCTTGAGGGAAAAAAAGAAAAAAAAGTGGGAAAGAATAAAAAGAAACAAAGAGATCATATTGATCTTATGGAGAGTAATGACTTCACATATAAAGAGTATGGTGATTAAAAGTTGTTGAGAGTTGACAAGCATAGTTTTGGTCATCGTTGCAATTAATAAGAAGTAATAAAAGAAAGAGAGGTTTCACATATAAATATACTATCTTGGACATCTTTTATGATTGCGAGCACTCATTAAAATATGACATGCTAAAGAGTTGATGTTGGACAAGGAAGACAACGTAATGGGTTATGTTTTCTTATATCTGAAATAAAGTGTATTGTCATGGATCATCCAACATGTTGAGCTTGCCTTTCTCCCTCGTGCTAGCCAAGTCTTTGCACCAAGTAGAGATACTACTTGTGCTTCCAAATACCCTTAAAACCCAGTTTTGCCATGAGAGTCCACTATATCTACCTATGGATTGAGTAAGATCCTTCAAGTAAGTTGTCATCGGTGCAAGTAATAAAAATTGATCTCTAAATATGTATGATTTATTAGTGTGGAGAAAATAAGCTTTATACGATCTTGTGATGTGGAAGAAATAAAAGTGTCAGACTGCATAATAAAGGTCCATATCACAAGTGGCAATATAAAGTGACATTCTTTTGCATTAAGATTTCATGCATCCAACCATGAAAGCGCATGACAACCTCTGCTTCCCTCTGCGAAGGGCCTATCTTTTACTTTTATCTCTTACCCTTATGCAAGAGTCATGGTGATCTTCACCTTTCCTTTTTACATTTTATCCTTTAGCAAGCACATTGTGTTGGAAAGATCGTGATATATATATCCAATTGGATGTAAGTTAACATGAATCATTATTGTTGACATTACCCTTGAGGTAAAAGGTTGGGAGGCGAAACTATAAGCCCCTATCTTTCTCTGTGTCCAATTAAAACTCCATACCCATAAGTATTGCGTGAGTGTTAGCAATTATGAAAGACTAAATGATAGTTGAGTATGTGGACTTGCTGAAAAGCTCTTACATAGACTCTTTCCGATGTTATGATAAATTGCAATTGCTTCAATGACTGAGATTATAGTTTGTTGGTTCTCAATGAAGTTTCTGATTCATACTTGACATTGTGAATAGATTATTACTTGAGCATAAGAAATCATATGACAGTATTCATATATGTTGCTGTTACAAGAATGATCATGATGCCCTCATGTCCGTATTTTATTTTATCGACACCTCTATCACTAAACATGTGGACATATTTATCGTTATCGGCTTCCGCTTGAGGACAAGCGAGGTCTAAGCTTGGGGGAGTTGATACATCCATTTTGCATCATGCTTTTATATCATTATTTAGTGCATTATGGGTTGTTATTACACGTTATGTCACAATACTTATGCCTATTCTCTCTTATTTTACAAGGTTTACATGAAGAGGGAGAATGCCGACAGCTGGGATTCTAGGCTGGAAAAGGAGCAAATATTAGAGTCCTATTCTACGCAACTCCAAAAGTCCTGAAACTCCATGGATGTCATTTTTGGAAATAATAAAAAATACTGAGCGAAGGAAATACCAGAGGGGCCCCACACCCTAGCCACGAGGGTGGGGGGCGCGCCCTACCCCCTAGGCGCGCCCCCTGCCTCGTGGGTCCCTTGGCAGGCCTCCGGTGCCCATCTTCTACTATATGAAGTATTTTGTCCAAGAAAAAATCATAAGCGAGCTTTCGGGAAGAAACTCCGCCGCCACGAGGCGGAACCTTGGCGGAACCAATCTAGGGCTCCGGCAGAGCTGTTATGCCAGGGAAACTTCCCTCCGAGCGGGGGAAATCGTCGCCATCGTCATCACCAACGATCCTCTCATCGGGAGGGGGTCAATCTCCATCAACATATTCACCAGCACCATCTCCTATCAAACCCTAGTTCATCTCTTGTATCCAATCATTGTCCCAAAGCCTCAGATTGGTACCTGTGGGTTGCTAGTAGTGTTGATTACTCCTTGTAGTTGATGCTAGTTGGTTTATTTGGTGGAAGATCATATGTTCAGATCCATTATGCATATTAATACCCCTCTGATTATGAACATGAATATGATTTGTGAGTAGTTACATTTGTTCCTGAGGACATGGGAGAAGTCTTGCTATTAGTAGTCATGTGAATTTGGTATTCGTTCGATATTTTGATGAGATGTATGTTGTCTTTCCTCTAGTGGTGTTATGTGAACATCGACTACATGACACTTCACCATTGTTTGGTCCTAGAGGAAGGCATTGGGAAGTAATAAGTAGATGATGGGTTGCTAGAGTGACAGAAGCTTAAACCCTAGTTTATGAGTTGCTTCGTAAGGGGCTGATTTGGATCCATATGTTTCATGCTATGGTTAGGTTTACCTTAATACTTCTTTTGTAGTTGCGGATGCTTGCAATAGGGGTTAATCATAAGTGGGATGCTTGTCCAAGTAAGGACAACACCCAAGCACCGGCCCACCCACATACCAAATTATCAAAGTACCGAACGTGAATCATATGAACGTGATGAAAACTAGCTTGACGACAATCCCCATGTGTCCTCGGGAGCGTTTTCCTTCATATAAGAAATTGTCCAGGCTTGTCCTTTGCTACAAAAAGGATTGGGCCACCTTGCTGCACTTTATTTACGCTTGTTACTTGTTACTCGTTACAAATTACCTTATCACAAAACTATCTGTTACCGATAATTTCAGTGCTTGCAGAGAATACCTTGCTGAAAACCGCTTATCATTTCCTTCTGCTCCTCATTGGGTTCGACACTCTTACTTATCGAAAGGACTACGATAGATCCCCTATACTTGTGGGTCATCAGTGTCAACAAAACCAGTAGGCTGCTGACAGAACACCTGCTCGTCGAGGTGGCCATGCAGAAAAGCATTAGACACATCGAGCCAGTGAACGGGCCAGGCGCGAGAGACAGCAAGCTGGAGAACAATGCAAATCATGCCCGGTTTGACAACCGAGGCGAAGGTGTCGGTGAAGTCCACTCCGGCACGCTGGCGAAAGCTGCGCACGACCCAACGCGCCTTGTAGCGCTCAAGGGAACCGTCGGGGCGAGTCTTTTGGCGGAAGACCCACTTGCCAGTGATGACGTTGGCACGGGGAGGTCGCGGGACAAGCTGCCACGTATGGTTGCGCTGCAGGGCATCGAACTCCTCACACATCGCAACAAGCCAGTTCGTATCCCGATGGGCTGCGCGAACGGAGGTGGGGAGCGGGGACAGGGCCGAGGTGGACGCGGCACACACGTACTCGTCGGAGGTGTAGCGCGTGCTAGGACGGAATGTCCAGTCCGAGCTCGAGTGACCACACCGGTGAGAGGTGCGGCAGCAGCCGGCGGAGCTGAGAGGGGGACCGGCGAGGTTGAACTCGAGCGATCTCGGGCGGCGAAGGGCGGTGCGTCGAAGCGGCGAGGCGCCGCCAGGGCCGTGGCGGCGAGGCGACCGATGGGGCAGCGGCGGCGGCGACCGCCGAGGGGCTGCAGCTCTGGGCGCCGGCGCCGGGAGCGCGGGCAGGGTCAAGCCCGGTGCACGGCTGGGTGGTTCGCCGGAGGTGGAGGCAGGGGCGAACCACGATGTGGGGGACGCTGAGGGTGACGGTACCTGCTGAAACGGGAACACCAGCTCATCAAAGTACACGTGCCGCAAGATGAAAACGCGGTGGGACACTGGATCATAGCACCGGTAACCTTTGGTGTTGGGAGGATAACCATGGAAAATGCAAGGAAGCGACCGGGGAGCGAGTTTGTGAGGTGCAGTGGACGCGGTGCTAGGATAACAGAGACACCCGAAAATGCGAAGACCATCATAAAATGGAACCGCACCAAAGAGGGGCTGGTGAGGAGTGTAGTTCTAGCATGGACGACACGGGTGAGGGAGTCCTGGATTAGGGGTCCTCGGACGGCCGGACTATATACTTTAGCCAGACTGTTGGACTATGAATATACAAGATTTAAGACTTCGTCCCGTGTCTGGATGGGACTCTCCTTGGCGTGGAAGGCAAGCTTGGCAATACGGATATGTAGATCTCCTCCCTTGTAACCGACTATGTGTAACCCTAGCCCCCTCCGGTGTCTATATAAACCGGAGGGTTTAGTCCGTAGGACAACAACAATCATACCATAGGCTAGCTTCTAGGGTTTAGCATCTACGATCTCGTGGTAGATCAACTCTTGTAATACTCATATCATCAAGATCAATCAATCAGGAAGTAGGGTGTTACCTCCATCGAGAGGGCCCGAACCCAGGTAAACATCGTGTCCCCGCCTCCTGTTACCATCCGCCTTAGGCGCATACAGCTTTGGGACCCCTACCGAGATCCGCGGTTTGACACCGACATTGGTGCTTTCATTGAGAGTTCCATTGTGCCGTCACCGTAAGGCTTGATGGCTCCTTCGATCAACGGCAATGATGTGATCCAGGGTGAGGTTTTCCTCCCCGGACGGATCTTCGTATTCGGCGACTTCGCACTGCGGGCGAACTCGCCTGGCCATCTGGAGCAGATCGAAAGCTATGCCCCTGGCCATGGGGTCAGATTTGGAAACTTGAACTACACTGCCAACATCCGCGGAGACTTGATCTTCGACGGATTCAAGCCCATGTCAGGTGCGCCGCACGATCACGACGAGCATGATTTAGCTCTACCGTCGGACAGTGTTCGGGAGATCACGCGTGCAACTACTCCGGCCCTTAATCCGGAACAAATTGCGCCATCGAAGGATGGGTGGATAGACCCCGCCACAAAAGGCTCACTTTCAGTGGCGATAGAGCCGAATACTGACTTCACCTCCCACGAGACCCATTGATACGTCTCCATCGTATCTACTTTTCCAAACACTTTTGCCCTTGTTTTGGACTCTAGCTTGCATGATTTGAATGGAACTAACCCGGACTGACGCTGTTTTCAGCATACTTTCCATGGCGTTATTTATGTGCAGAAACAAAAGTTCTCGGAATGACCTGAAACTCCATGGAACGTCTATTTGGAAATAATAAAAAATCCTTGCAAAAGATGAAGACTAGGGGGCCCAAACCCTGTCCACGAGGGTGGCGGCGCGCCCTCCCCCCTAGGGTGCACCCCTACCTCATGGCCCTCCTGAAGCTTTCGGGGCGAAAAAAATCAAGGAGAAGAAATCATCACGTTTTACGATACGGAGCCGCCGCCAAGCCCTAAAACCTCTTGGGAGGGCTGATCTGGAGTCCGTTCGGGGCTCCTGAGAGGGGGATTCGTCGCCGTCGTCATCATCAACCATCCTCCATCACCAATTTCATGATGCGCACCGCCGTGCGTGAGTAATTCCATCGTAGGCTTGCTGGACAGTGATAGGTTGGATGAGATCTATCATGTAATCAAGTTAGTTTTGTTAGGGTTTGATCCCTAGTATCCACTATGTTCTGGGATTGATGTTGCTATGACTTTGCTATGCTTAATGCTTGTCACTAGGGCCCGAGTGCCATGATTTCAGAGCTGAACCTATTATGTTTTCATGAATATATGTGTGTTCTTGATCCTATCTTGCAAGTCTATAGTCGCCTACTATGCGTTATGATCCGACAACCCCAAAGTGACAATAATCCAGACCACTCCCGGTGATGACCATAGTTTGAGGAGTTCATGTATTCACTATGTGTTAATGCTTTGGTCCGGTACTCTATTAAAAGGAGGCCTTAATATCCCTTAGTTTCCATTAGGACCCCGCTGCCACGGGAGGGTAGGACAAAAGATGTCATGCAAGTTCTTTTCCATAAGCACATATGACTATATTCGGAATACATGCCTACATTACATTAATGAATTGGAGCTAGTTCCATGTCACCCTATGTTATGATTGTTACATGATGAACCGCATCCGGCATAATTATCCATCACTGATCCAATGCCTACGAGCTTTTCACATATTGTTCTCCGCTTATTTACTTTTCCGTTGTTGCTATTACAATCACTACAAAACACCAAAAATATTACTTTTGCTTCCGTTAATTTTGTTACCGTTACCACTACTATCATATTACTTTGCTACTAAATACTTTGCTGCACATATTAAGTTATCCAGGTGTGGCTGAATTGACAACTCAGTTGCTAATACTTGTGAATATTCTTTGGCTCCCCTTGTGTCGAATCAATAAATTTGGGTTGAATACTCTACCCTCGAAAACTGTGCGATCCCCTATACTTGTGGGTTATCAAGACTATTTTCTGGCACCGTTGCCAGGGAGCATAGCTCTATTCTTTGAGTCACTTGGGATTTATATCTGCTGGTCACTATGAACAACTTGAAAGACGCTAAGACAACAATTTATCCCTCAACTACGAGGGGAGGTAAGGAACTGCCATCTAGCTCTACACTTGATTCACCTTCTGTTTTGAGTAAGCTTGCGACACCTAAACCTGCTTCTACTATTAGATTACGATATGTCGCATGTTATTGATGATGCCACTTCTGCTATGCATGATACTTATGATGAAACTACTTCTATGCTTGATACTACTGTGCCCCTTAGTGCATTTCTTGATGAACAAATTGCTTGGGCTAGAGAGAAAGAAATTATTGAAACTGATTGTATTGATGAAAGTGATGATGAAGACTTACCTGTTATTCCTGAGGGTTATGTTTTTGATAAAGAAGCTTCTTTAGCTATTTTAGCTTGCAAAGATAGATACGAACTCAAGAGGTTATTAGCTAAATGGAATAAGCAATCTCTTAAAGATTGAACGAAACCTGACCCTGCTTTTTCTACTTCACCTATCTGTGTTGCCGATAAGGATTAAGAATTCTCTGTTGATCCTGATATAATTACTTTGGTTGAATCTGATCCTTTTCATGGCTATGAATCTGAAACTGTTGTGGCACATCTTACTAAATTAAATGATATAGCCACCCTATTCACTAATGATGAGAGTTCTCGCTACTTTTATATCCTTAAAATATTTCCGTTCTCATTAAAGGGTGATGCTAAGATATGGTTTAATTCTCTTAATCCTGGTTGTGTGCGTAGTCCCCAGGATATGATTTATTACCTCTCTGCTAAATATTTCCCTGCTCATAAGAAGCAAGCTGCCTTAAAGGAAATATACAACTTTGTGCAAATTGAAGAAGAGAGTCTCCCACAAGCTTGGGGGAGGATTCTCAAGTTACTTAATGCTTTGCCTAATCATCCTCTTAAGAAGAATGAAATACTTGATATCTTTTATAATGGACTAACTGATGCTTCCAGAGATTACATGGATAGTTGTGCTGGTTCTGTTTTCAGGGAAAGAACACCGGATGAAGCTGAAATTCTATTGAATAATATGTTGAAAAATGAAAATAATTGGACACTTCCTGAGCCAGCTCCTGAGCCAATTCTTAAACCAACTTCAAAGAAGAGAGGTGTTCTATTTCTCAGTCCTGAAGATATGCAAGAGGCAAAGAAATCTATGAAAGAAAAAGGTATTAAAGCTGAAGATGTTAAGAATTTACCTCCTATTGAAGAAATACATGGTCTTAATTTACCGCCTGTTGAAGAAACATATGATCTTAATCCATTACCTATTGAAGAACCTCCTGGTGTTGATAACCCGACACATGTAGTAAAGGTAAATTCTCTCTATAGATATGATAGAGCTGAAATCCCTCTTACTAAGTTTGCTAGCCAATGCCTAGATGAGTTTTATAACTTTATGGTTAAGCAAGAAGATTTTAATGCTTATTTTGGTAGAAAATTGAAATACAATTCCGATATGTTTAAAAACTTAGGTAATTATATGTCAAATGTTAGAGGTGAACTCAAACTCGTTAGCAAACATGCTTCTATGGTCACCACTCAAGTAGAACAAGTACTTAAGGCTCAAAATGATTTGCTCAATGAAATGAATAGTAAGAAAAATGATTATGCTATTAGGTGGCTACTAGAACTGGTAGAATGACTCAGGAACCTTTGTATCCTGAAGGACACCTAAGAGAATTGAGCAAGACTCTCAAAGAAATAATATTGATGCACCTAGTTCTTCTAAAAAGAAGAAAAAGAAAAATGATAGGACTTTGCATGCTTCTAGTGAACCTATTGCTGAACCACCTGAGAATCCAAATGATATTTCTATTTCTGATGCTGAAACACAATCTGGTAATGAACATGAACCTAGTGAAATTGTTAATGATGATGTTCATGATGATGCTCAACCTAGTAATGATAATGATGTAGAAGTTGAACCTGCTATTGATCTTGATAACCCACAATCAAAGAATCAACGTTATGATAAGAGAGACTTTGTTGCTAGGAAACATGTTAAAGAAAGAGAACCTTGGGTTCAGAAACCCATGCCTTTTCCTCCCAAACCATCCAAGAAAAAGGATGATGAGGATTTTGAGTGCTTTGCTGAAATGATTAGACCTATCTTCTTGCGTATGCGATTAACTGATATGCTCAAAATGAATCCTTATGCTAAGTATATGAAAGAAATTGTTACGAATAAAAGAAAGATACCGGAAGCTGAAATTTCCACCATGCTTGCTAATTATACTTTTAAGGGTAGAATACCAAAGAAACTTGGAGATCCAGGAGTACCCACTATACCATGCTCCATTAAAAGAAACTGTGTTAAAACTGCTTTATGTGACCTTGGAGCCGGTGTTAGTGTTATGCCTCTCTCTTTATATCGTAGACTTGATTTGAATAAGTTGACACCTACTGAAATATCTTTGCAAATGGCTGATAAATCAACTGCTATACCTATCGGTATTTGTGAGGATGTGCCTGTTGTGGTTGCAAACGTTACTATTTTAACGGACTTTGTTATTCTTGATATTCTCGAGGACGATAGTATGTCCATTATTCTTGGAAGACCTTTTTTGAATACTGCAGGGGCTGTTATTGATTGCAACAAAGGCAACGTCACTTTTCATGCTAATGGTAATGAGCATACGGTACACTTTCCGAGGAAACAACCTCAAGTTCATAGTATCAACTCTATTGGAAAAATTCCATAGATTATATTTGGAGGTTTTGAATTTCCTCTTCCTACTGTCAAGAAAAAATATGATATTCTTATTATAGGGGATGTGCATATCCCCGTTGAGGTAACATAGTGTTATTCGAAATTTCTCCGGTTCCATGTTATTCGGAATGAGTCCATTAACAAGACCTGATCAACCTTGCTAGTGGATCCCTTTTGATGAGCATGAGATGGATCAAACTAGAAGGCACAACATTCTGTACCCTCCTTCCACTTTCTGTTATTTAGTTGAAATAAAGTAAAAATGGTATTTTTCTATCTGTTTTCTGATTTATCCGTGCAATATAAAAATACCCCAAAAATAGAAGTTCGCCAAATGCCCTGAAAATGAAATATGATTTTTTCTAGAATATTTGAGGATTTCTGGAACTGAGAACACAGCAGGGGGGTCAACCACACGCCACGAGGTGGAGGGCGCCCTACCCCCTGTAGCGCCCCTGCCTCGTGGGCCCATGGTGGCCCTCCTCCACTTATTCTTGCACCCATACACTCCTTCTTCCTCCCACAAACACCAATATCCAGCTCAAGCACGAGTTCTAGCTCATTTTGCTACGTTTTTCGATCTCCTTGCTCAAAGCACCTCTCACAAAACTGCTTAGGGAGATTGTTCCTTGGTATGTGACTCCTCCATTGGTCCAATTTGTTTTTGCTCTAGTGCTTTATTCATTGCAAATTTGTGCTGCCTAGGTGACCATGTTCTTGAGCTTGCATGTCAAATTTATATGGTTCCAAGTAGTTCTAATGCTTGATATAGTCTCTATGCACTTGTAGGAGTGGTTGCTATCAATTTTACCAAGGTTGGTTCACTTTTGTTTGAAGTTACTAAAAATTTCAGAAATTTTTCAGAGGAAGAAATATGCTTAGGAAAATGTTCCAAGGTGGTTCTTCAAGGAAGCAAGGACCCAGGCTTGCAATGCGTGATGCTGATGAGGAGCCACCAAGGGACGCTCCAGTGCGGCCTTGTGAGTGGCCTTCAGAAAATTTTATGGATCGAGCGGGAATCAAAGAGGAATTTAACGCATATTTGCGTAACGCTGACCTTGTGAGCTTTGAGGCAGACAAATGCCCCCAGTACCATCGTCTCACTAGTTCATTTGTGAGGAGGCAAAAGGAAGACATTTTATTACTAGAGAGGAGGCAGATGAGTACGAGAGGAGGGCGGAGGCAGCTCGTCGCCACGCTGTAGCTCAGGAGGCGATAACCGCTGCATCTCAGTACGACCCCAGCTACAACTACGGATATCCGCCAGGCCATCCTTAGCAATGAACCAACTTAGGCCAAAAGCCTAAGCTTGGGGGAGTACGTATTTCCCACCGACATTACATTTATGTTCACACACACTCATTGCTAGATGTCGGTGCTCATACTCTTTCATTGTAATATCCATGCTAGTTTATTTTCTTTTTCTTGCTTTCTTCTTGTGTGTTTGTTAAACTTTAAGAAAAACCAAAAAAATTAGTGTAGCTTCTAGTTAGTTTACTTTCCTTGCGGTAGTAGTAATAATTAAAAAGGAAACCCAAAATTATTTCCCGCTCTTCTTTTGCTTGTTGGGAGCTTTCCCGTGTAAATAGTTTTTATTTCTTTTCTTTCCTTTGGGGGTCGATAGGAGAAGACCATGATTAAATTGTTGAAGTGGCTCTTATACGCATTATTGTTGATTTAGCCAAGAGCCCATATTGCCTTGTCTTCTCCTGTTTATTGAATGCTCGCAGATTCCAGCTTAGTCCAATGCACGTGCACTCTTATTATTATTCACTTCGTTCGTTCATGCAAGTGAAAGGCAATTATGATGATATATGATGGACTGACTGAGATGAGAAAAGCTGGTATGGACTCGACCTCTCTTGTTTTTGTAAATATGATGAGTTCATCGTTCTTGATTCAGCTTATTATGAATAAACATGCTTGCAATGACAATTAGAGATCATAGTTGCTCGTGCCATGCTTGATTAGCTATGAGTTATAATGGTTTACCTTGCGTGCCAACATGCTATTAAAATGGTTGTGATGTGGTATGATGGGGTGGTATCCTCCTTTGAATGATTTAAGTGACTTTACTTGGCACATGTTCACACATGTAGTTGAAACAAATCAACATAGCCTTCACGATATTTATGTCCATGGTGGATTATATCCTACTCATGCTTGCATCCAATGTTTATTAGTTTTAATGCATGTTCATGACTGTTGTCGCTCTCTAGTTGGTCGCTTCCCAGTCTTTTGCTAGCGTTCACTTGTACTAAGCTGGAATACTACTTGTGCATCCAATCCCTTAAACCCCAAAGTTATTCCATATGAGTCCACTATACCTTCCTATATGCGGTATCTACCTGCCGTTCCAAGTAAATTTGTATGTGCCAAACTCTAAACCTTCAAATAAACATTATGTTTTGTATGCTCGAATAGCTCATGTATCAACTAGGGCTGCCCTTATCTTCCATTTTAGGCAGGTTATTCTCAAGAGGAGTGGACTCCGCTCCTCACTCACAAGAAAATGGCTGGTCACCGGGATGCCCAGTCCCATGCTTTATGCAAACTAAATCAAAATAATTGCAATCAAAACTCCCCCTGGGACTGTTGCTAGTTGGAGACACTCGTTGTTTCAAGCAAGTCATGGATTGATGCTTGTTGGTGGAGGGGGAGTATAAACTTTACCATTCTGTTTGGGAACCGCCTATAATGTGTGTAGCATGGAAGATATTGCCATCTCTTAGTTGTTATGTTGACAATGAAAGTATGCCGCTCAAAATATTATTTATCTCTATTTCAAAACCGAGCTCTAGCACCTCTACAAATCCCTGCTTCCCTCTGCGAAGGGCCTATCTATTTACTTTTATGTTGAGTCATCACCCTCTTATTAAAAAGCACTAGCTGGAGAGCACAGCTATCATTTGCATCCATTACTATTAATTTATATTGGGTATGGCTATGATTGGATCTCTTTTACCATGAATTACAATGTCTAGTTAGTCCTTGATCTTTAAAGGTGCTCTGCATTTATGTTTTGCGGTCTCAGAAAGGGCTAGCGAGATACCATCTTGTTATATCATATTATGATTGTGTTGAGAAAGTGTTGTCATCCGAGATTTATTATTATGGCTCACTAGTTGATTATGCTATTGATATGAGTAAACATGAGACCTAAGAGTTATTGCAAATGTGGTTAGTCATAATCTTTGCTGAAAACTTGAATGCTGGCTTTACATATTTACAACAACAAGAGCAAACAGAGTTTGTAAAAGTTTTTCTTTATCACTTTCAGTTTATCAACTGAATTGCTTGAGGACAACCAAAGGTTTAAGCTTGGGGGAGTTGATACGTCTCCGTCGTATCTACTTTTCCAAACACTTTTGCCCTTGTTTTGGACTCTAACTTGCATGATTTGAATGGAACTAACCCGGACTGACGTTGTTTTCAGCAGACTTTCCATGGTGTTATTTATGTGCAGAAACATAAGTTCTCGGAATGACCTGAAACTCCAGGAACGTATATTTGGAAATAATAAAAAATCCTTGCAAAAGATGAAGACCAGGGGGCCCACACCCTGTCCACGAGGGTGGGGGGCGCGCCCTCCCCCCTAGGGCACCCCCTACCTCGTGCCCCCCCCCCGAAGCTCCTCCGACGCCAACTCCAACTCTATATATTTGCTTTCGGGGATAAAAAAATCAAGGAGAAGAAATCATCGCGTTTTACGATACGGAGCCGCCGCCAAGCCCTCAAACCTCTCGGGAGGGCTGATCTGAGTCCGTTCGGGGCTCCGGAGAGGGGATTCGTCGCTGTCGTCATCATCAACCATCCTCCATCACCAATTTCATGATGCTCACCGCCGTGCGTGAGTAATTCCATCGTGAGGCTTGCTGGGCGGTGATGGGTTGGATGATATCTATCATGTAATCGAGTTAGTTTTGTTAGGGTTTGATCCTAGTATCCACTATGTTCGAGATTGATGTTGCTATGACTTTGCTATGCTTAATGCTTGTCACTAGGGCCCGAGTGCCATGATTTCAGATCTGAACCTATTATGTTTTCATGAATATATGTGTTCTTGATCATATCTTGCAAGTCTATAGTCACCTACTATGTGTTATGATCCGCAACCCCAGTGACAATGTCGGGACCACTCCCGGTGATGACCATAGTTTGAGGAGTTCATGTATTCACTATGTGTTAATGCTTTGGACCGGTACTCTATTAAAAGGAGGCCTTAATATCCCTTAGTTTCCATTAGGACCCCGCTGCCACGGGAGGGCAGGACAAAAGGTGTCATGCAAGTTCTTTTCCATAAGCACGTATGACTATATTCGGAATACATGCCTACATTACATTGATGAATTGGAGCTAGTTCTGTGTCACCCTATGTTATGATTGTTACATGATGAACCGCATCCGGCATAATTATCCATCACTGATCCAATGCCTACAAGCTTTTCACATATTGTTCTCCGCTTATTTACTTTTCCGTTGTTGCTGTTACAATCACTACAAAACACCAAAAATATTACTTTTGCTTCCGTTACTTTTGTTACCATTACCACTACTATCATATTACTTTGCTACTAAATAATTTGCTGCAGATATTAAGTTATCCAGGTGTGGCTGAATTGACAACTCAGTTGCTAATACTTGAGAATATTCTTTGGCTCCCTTGTGTCGAATCAATAAATTTGGGTTGAATACTCTACCCTCAAAAACTGTTGTGATCCCCTATACTTGTGGGTTATCACCCGTGTTGCCGAATCATTGGATTCGTCCCCGGCCACAGACTCCGAGACGCTTGTGTCCGTGCCCATCGAATCTGATTGGGCGCCGATCATGGAGTTTACCTCCACGGATATCTTTCAGCACTCGCCTTTCGGCGACATGCTAAATTCATTAAGGTCCCTCTCATTGTCAGGAGAACCTTGGCCGAACTATGTCCGGCTAGAATGGGATGCGGACGATGAAGAAATTCGCTCCCCACCCATCACCCACTTAGTAGCCACTGTCGACGATTTAACCGACATGCTCGATTTCGACTCCGAAGACATCGACGGCATGGACGACGATGCAGGAGAGGAACAGGAACCATCGCCCACAGGGCACTGGACAACCACTTCATCACATGACATATACATGGTGGATACACCCAAAGAAAACAATGACGAGGAACGGAAGGATGAAGCGAAGGATAGCTCCCTCGAGAAGCAAACAAAGCATCGGCGTAGGCGCCGCTCCAAATCCCGCCTCGGCAAAAACAGCGATAACAACACAAGAGAAAATAACACCCCATTCGACTCCAGAGGAAACGACGACCACATTGACCCAGCGGCAGAGCAGGATGAACCAGCAAACAACGAACATAATACGGATCCGCTGTCCGAACACGGCGACGCCGAGGATAAAGCTCATCAACCTCCCTCCGGAGAGGAAAACAGTCCAGACGAAGATGCACACATCATCCCGGAAAGGCACTTGGAACAAGAGAACCTCCGCAACTTATTGCCACCGCGAGGAGTCTGAAGAAGCAGAAGCAAAGGCTTAAGGCCGCGCAAAATATGCTCAACAGTAGATGGAATAAAGTGCTCGACAATGAAGAAAAGTATGGTGGTAGTTACCACACAAAGAGCTATCCAAAGCGCAAGTTGTTGCCTGAATTTGATGATGAGGCCTTAGAGCCCACACAGCCGAAAAATAAAATGGCCGACCGGTCAGATCAACCACCTGGTGGCCGCGATAGAGCGGCTAACAAGGCCACACATAAGTCAACACACGCTTCACGTGAGGACTTGCATCAGAAGACCGGCGTGACCAGATCCATCTACGGATCAAGGAAACGCGCTCCAGCGCACAACCAAAACCGAACACTACAACCGTCAGAACGCCATGACACATCCAAATACAGGGGTGCCGCACACCCCCTATGTTTCACCGATGAGGTGCTGGACCACGAATTTCCAGAAGGATTCAAACCAGTAAACATAGAGGCGTACGACGGAACCACATACCCTGGGGTCTGGATTGAGGACTTTATCCTCCATATCCATATGGCTCGCGGAGACGATCTCCACGCCATCAAGTACTTGCCCCTCAAGCTGAAAGGACCAACTCGACACTGGCTGAAGAGCCTCCCCGAAAATTCAATAGGAAGTTGGGAGGAGCTTGAGGATGCTTTTAGGGCCAATTTTCAAGGGACTTATGTCCGACCTCCGGACGCAGACGATTTAAGTCACATAATTCAACAGCCCGGAGAGTCAGCCCGAAAACTTTGGAACAGATTTCTCACTAAGAAGAATCAAATCGTCGACTGCCCGGACGCTGAAGCCCTAGCAGCTTCCAAACATAGCGTTCGCGACAAATGGCTTGCCAGACACCTCGATTAAGAAAAACCAAGGACAATGGCAGCCTTAACAAGCCTCATGACCCACTTCTGCGCGGGCGAAGATAGCTGGCTGGCTCGTAGTAGCACCAGCGACCCAGGCACATCTGAAGTCAGGGACGGTAATGGAAAACCACGACGCAATAAAGGTAAGCGTCGAAATAACGAAGACAGCCCAGCCAACACGACGGTAAACGTCGAATTTAGGGGCTCTCTACCCTGTCAGCGGAAGAAGCCTTTCAAAGGCAACAGAGATGGACCGTCCAGCCTCAACAAGATTCTAGACAAATTATGTCAGATTCACGGCACCTCCGACAAACCTGCAAATCACACCCACAGAGAATGTTGGGTCTTCAAGTAGGCCGGTAAGCTAAATGCCGAACACAAGGGGAGGGAGACACCAAGTGAAGACGAGGATGAGCCTCGTCAGCAAAACACTGGGGGACAGAAAAAATTCCCACCAGAGGTCAAAATAGTGAACATGATTCACGCAACAGAAAGAAAGGGCAAACATGTACTCCAAGACACATGCGTCGTAGGGCCCGTCAACCCCAAGTTCAACCCTTGGTCGGCCAGCCCAATCACCTTTGATTGCAGGGATAACCTGACAAGTATCCGGCAGGGAGGATTGGCTGCCTTGGTGCTAGACCCAATTATCGACGGATACCCTCTCACCCAAGTCCTCATGGACGGCGGCAGTAGCCTGAATCTGATTTATCAGGACACAGTCTGCAAAATGGGGATAGACCCAACAAGAATCTGCCAAAGTACTACTACCTTTAAAGGGGTAATACCAGGCCCAGAGGCCCGCTGTACGGGCTCTCTAGTACTAGAGGTTATATTTGGTTCACCCGACAACTTCCGAAGTGAAAAGTTAACCTTTGATATCGCTCCATTCCGAAGCGGCTATCAAGCACTACTCGGAAGAACAGCTTTCGCTCGTTTTAATGCGGTACCGCATTATGCTTCTCTTAAGCTTAAGATGCCCGGTCCACGTGGCACCATCACAGTTAGTGGAAATATTGAGTGTTCCTTACGCGCGGAAGAACGTGCGGCGGCTTTAACAGCCGAACACTAGACGGCCTCCCCAACCAGAATAAATGATCGATCGTCAAGACCGCAGACTCGGCTAGACGAGTCCGGCGCATCACTAGCTGTAACAGCCTAGATATACCTGAGATCAGTTTGCTGATTATACTCCCATAGGCGGTACCAGGGGCTTCCCGCGTGTAAAAAGGACTAGTTCGGTTCAATTTTACTTACCTTGAATTTTAATGGTTTATTGAGAATAACCAATTTTTCGCACGACAACTTTCACCTAAGTTCTTCTCTTTTATAGATGACAATCGTCCTACACCCTGCCAGGATACGGCACAACGGAGACACAGGCGCAGACGTGCAGCAGGGACCCGCTCAAAGGTTTCTTTTTAGATTAAGACCCTGCGTAAACCTTTTTTACTGTCTTTTGTTGCTTCACATCCTCCGGATACTCAGTATAACCGAGAAGGATGCTGATGTTATTGGCATTTCGCCACGTCAGACCATTGCACGTACCTGGGCACTTGGGGTTCATTATCAAGGGCATTGCTCAGCCCGGTATATGTTATAAGACCGAATACCTTAGGGAGTGTTCAGCGTCGCGAGTTTGGCCTTATATGCATCAGCTCCGAATCATGTCTTTGGTCAAATGTTGGGTTTGCCCGGCTCCCGTGTTTTGCTACCTTATGTTCCGCTCTATCGGCTAAGGTGGCACCGGGAGAACTACTGCGATTGTGCCCTGGTTCATCCGGACAAGCACCTCAGTAGAGAAAGCCAAAAACTGACTGTCATGATAAAGCGCGAGACTGGTCAACCACTCGATGACTTTGCGGAATCTTCGGGATTCCTCCGCATTAACCAAGGGCCGGTTTTCCCGGTCATGTACGTACGCGCCCCGAATTCGGATGAGTGCGGAAATACCAGGGGATATATAGTAGCCCCACTGTCAAACTCCTATGGTCAAGTGAAAGTGTTAAAGCAATGTAGTCTGATTGCCTCGTTCGCCACGCTACCACCTCCTTCATGTACCAAGATGTTGGATCAAGTGTGAAGATGCGCTTTTGCGAACACCCCTGCATTATATGCGTGGGGGCTGAAGCCGACGACTGCAAACTTTCACACACACACACACACACACACACACACACACACACACACACACACACACACACACATATATATATATATATATATATACACACACACATAAACGACCGCACAAGAGGCATAATAATACTTTCAGGCAAAAGTATAAACACAGCCTTTACAATTCAAATAACATCGTTCTTACAATAGAGATATATGTCACTAGAACATGATAATCTTCGAGCACTGAGCCTCTATTAAACGAGCGCCTTCGAGAACTTCTTCAAAGTAGTGCTCGGTCGATACTCGGCCTATGGCCGAACTCTGGGTTGCAATAGCGGTGGCCTCCATCTCTGCCCAGTATGTCTTGACGCGGGCAAGGGCCATCTGCGCACCCTCTATGCACGCCGACCTCTTCATGGCGTCGATATGCGGCACAGCACCAAGGAATCGTTGCACTAAGCCAAAATAACTATTCGGCCTTGGTCCTTCCGGCCAAAGATGATCCACAACAGAGTTCTCGTACAACAACAGTTATCAATCCAGTCTGAAGATGGCCCCTTTCGAAGCTTTATACGGAAGGAGGTGCAGAACACCGTTGCTGTGGGATAGTGTTGGAGATCGATCACTTTTCGGTTCCGATCTTATCGAGGATTCGAAGAGAAAGTCAAGCTGATTCGAGACAGGCTCAAGATAGCACAGTCGAGACGGAAGAGTTATGCCGACGATGGCGCAAGGAAGTGACTTACGAAGTGGGAGACCGAGCATACCTTCGTGTGTCTCCGCCGTGGAATCAAGAGGTTTGGTGTCAAGGAAAGTTAGCACCCGATTCATTGGCCCTACAAAATCCTCGAGCGTCGTGGAGAGGTTGCCTAAGTTGGGATTGCGGAAGGATTGTCCGGAGTTCATGATGTCTTCCATGTTTCTCACCAAGAAGTGTCATGCCGACATGGCCGATGTTCCGTTGAGAGACACAAGCCCCTAGAGGCCATACAGACTTGACAATGATCGACTTACAAGGAGAAACCTGTCCAATTCTCGAGACTGCAAGCAGACTCACCCAGACAAGGTCATCAAATTTTGCAAGGTCTTGTGGAGTCACCACACCGAGGAAGAAGCCACACAGGGCGCCAAGAAGACCTTCTTGAGACCACCCGCACCTATTTGCTAGCCAACCCGAATCTCGAGGGCGAGATTCATCTTAAGGTGGTAGGTTTGTAACATCCCAAATTTCCTATTTGGAATGTTTTACAATTATAGCTAAGCATCCTATGCATCCTGTTTGAATTTGAATGCCATTTGGAGTTTCAGAGAAATTTGAGTTTTGAATTTGAATTCAAACTTTGGCAAGTGGGAAACATTTCAAAAACTACGCCTAATAAATACTTGATCAAAAGTATGAGAGGAGTAAACATGACACTCCAAAAATATCAGAGGAAAACATTGCCAAAAGATTTGGATTCAAATCTGAATTTTATTTGAATTTGAAAAAAAATGGATTTTTATAAAGTTTGGATTTTGCCTTTGGAAAAATGTTCAAATGAAAGGGATTATTCCCCTGATCATTTTGGTATATATATACCCTATATAAAATATTTATAGTTATTGTTTTATTTCTGTTTTTGTTTTATTAAAAAAATAAAGTTTTAAAAAAGAAAAAAACCCCCTCTGGCGCCACCCAGTCCCACTGCCCAGCCCAGCAACTTGAACCCCCACCACCGGCCCAGCCAGTGCCCACTGCCAATCGCCAGCCAGCCTCACCAGGCCTCCCCTCGCCGAATCCCTTCCGCTTGATCGCCCTCGCCTCCTCCCCTCTCTCTCTCTCGATGACCATGGGGCCCGCCCCATCGTCTACCCCGCCCACGCCACGCTGTCGCCGCCATGGGATCGCGGATCTCGGGATCCGGATCCCGATCGCCCGATCGCCCCAAGCAGACGAGCCCCCGGCTATAAAAGCCGACGCCCGCACCCCATTCCCCCTAGCCTCGCCGAACCCCTCTCCCTCTCGTTCGAGCTCACCGGGCCGAGCTCCCTTGCCGCCATTGTCGCCGCCGTCGCCGCCTCTAGGCCACCTCGATCACCCCGACTCCACCAAGCCCCCACACGCCGCCTCACCGCCCGGCTACTTCCCGACCTCCCGACGATCCGGAACCCTCGCCACTCTCTCGCCGCCACCGCCGTCGCGAACTCCGATGCGTCGCGGAAACCTCCTCCGCCGTCCGATCCCCACGAACGGCTAGGATTAGACCCCGAAGGGGTATGTTTTTATTAAGAAAACCGGCCCGGTTCGTCCGGTTTATTATTTAGTTAGGTTTTATTTTAGCCCGGTCCGTTTAGTTTAACCCTAGGGCCCTTTTAGACTAAATTACGCCCAGTGCACAGTTTAGGCCCATTAGGCCTTTTTCTTTTATTTTGTTTTTCTGTTTTAACAGAATAGTTTCTGTTTTGAAAAATTCATATCTTTTATTCTGTTTAATATTTTTAGATGATTCTTTTTTTGTTCGTTTGCAAATTTTATGTAGTTTCTGTAGAATATATATTTAGCTATGTTAAAATTAATTAAAATTGCTTTAATTTAGTTTTAGTCAGAATAGTAAATCTGCTATAACTTGAGTTAGAAAAATTATTTTATATGATTCTTTTGTCCCAACTTTATTTTGACATTGCCAAACCATAAAAATTAACTTGGGTATTTTAGGATTAATAAATAGATAGTTTTAAGCAGAATCTTATTAATCCTAATTAATTAACTAGCTACTGTTTTCCTATTAATTTAATTAGTAAATAAATTTATTTTTAACATGTGATTGATTATTCTAGGATAGTTTCTGTCACTCTAGTAGATGAACTTTTATTTATAATTAATAAAAGATTTATTTTATTTTCTTAATAGAAATTGAATTAGGCCTAATAGGAGTTTCTTAATAGATTTTAAATTAATTCTTTTTGCTCCTAGTTGTTTAATGAATTCTTTTCTGTTAAGTTAACCTAAAAGCATGATTAGGTTATATTAAGAAATTTTTGTTATATAAAAAACTATTCTAGCTATTGTTTGAAGTAGGAAAAACTTTGAATGGGTTTTTCTTTGAGTTTTCCCTTTGGATTTTGATTTGGTTGTTTTGGTGTGTTATGTTACTTTGTTATGCTATTGTGTTATGTGATCCCATTGCTATATGCTTATTGTGATTTGTTTGTCTCGGTAGAGTTTCCGGAGTGCGAAGCTTGCTACTACGAATCTTTAGCTTACGAGGATCATCGGCAAGGCAAGTTTTGATCATGTTATTTCTATACCTATGTTTTTGTGCATTAGAAATTGTCACCACCCCACCATGCATGCAGTAGTTGAAATTTTGAAGTTATTAATCTTGAGTAGTATCATGTGGTAGGATGAACCAATCCCTTGTTACCATGACCCCGGACGAAGTAGTTTACTTTGCTATGCTCGTGACGGTTTTGGTTGAGTGAAATTCATAAGCAAGATGTGAGAGTCAATGATGATGACAACCCCATGAACTACAATGATCAAGATGGACTTCGGAAATTCACTACTGGGTGGAGGACGGTTGACGGGCACCCTGGAGAACCCAGTGGTTGACCGGGATGCATGGAGAAGTGCCATGACATCTTGCGGAAAGCTTCACCCAGCTACGAAGAGAAGGATGGATGCCCCATGACCGGAAGCTTACCTGTGCAGCCGCAAGCCATTATGGGCTCTGGCTGGGTTGACCCTAGTAGTGACGCTGGCTGGACGGTACTACGAGATGTAGAAGAACGGTAGGATTGGATGGGTACCGGCAGTAGCCAGAAGAACTCTTTGGAAGACCCTGTTTCATTCGTCCCGTCTTCAAACACCATGAAGTGCGAAGACTTTAAAGGAGGGAATGATTCTTGCGGGAAAGTCGCAAACCTCTGCGAGTTAAAGATCTAATCGATTAGCCGTGTCCCCGGTTACGGACAATTGGAGCCTCTGGAACTTGGAAGTATTCGGATATCTCGACACTAAAACTAATGAATTAATTTGAGGGGTTTATGACTTAATAATTTGGGAACGAGATATTGGTTGGCGGAACCATCTCAATAACTACCAACAATTGTAGTAATTTGCAAGCAAGTCCACTGTAGTAGGGAAAAATTTGCTTTTCGCAAAATGATGAAACTTAGAGCCCCACGGCCAAAATGCATATAGTGATAGTAAGTTTATTATTGTTGTTCTTCATGACTTGCCAGCTTATTCAAAAAAGCTGACCTACATGGCTGCAACGTCTTATGTTGCAGAGGTATATTCCGATCAGGAGTGAGGCTACGCTCCGCGCTTGGCGATTGCCCTTTGGAGTCGGATGGACTCGCTTTACTTCGACGCTTCCGCAGCTTTAGTAGTTTATTTCTCATGAGTTGGCCTTGAGCCAAATTTATTCTCTTGTAATAAAGACTCTATATGAGAATCGTGTAATAATATTCAGGTGTGATTGCACTTTGATTACTTTATCGATGTACTATGAGTACCAAAGATGATCTTGGGATGGTATGCATACGTAGATTTGACCGATTTTGGGTCGGTCGCTCTGATATGATGCGCTTCGAGATAGCCGCTTGCTCCGAAGATCCTTCAAGTCGGGTTGGCGCAGACCGGACGGTCCCGGCCTCTTTCTGTTGCTCTCCTTAGGAGCCGAATACTCCGGACTTTGGGTGGCCGAAGGATTGCCCTCTGGCCTTGGCGAATCAGGAGAAATCCTCCGTGACGACACCTCAGGGTCGCCCGCCTCATGAGGCGGGGAGGCATGGGGAGGTGTTTTGCTCTCCATTATCTACGGAAGAAGATCCCCCAAAGACGAACTCTGTTGAGAAGGGCTACGATCCGAACTACAAGATATATGCTTCGGTTATTGTCCTCAGAAGTAAAGCAGGATATTTTTACTATTAAGTACTTTTTTTACTTATAGCTCGGTGGAGGGCTGATCCCCTTGCGGGCGTTGTGCGGCAAGGGTACCCCCCGGGGCAGGACCCTCTGGCGAAGATTTCTTCCCTCGTTTGGAAACCAT
The DNA here is from genome assembly GCA_021605205.1 of Aegilops longissima. Taxonomy (NCBI): domain Eukaryota; kingdom Viridiplantae; phylum Streptophyta; class Magnoliopsida; order Poales; family Poaceae; genus Aegilops; species Aegilops longissima. Next base: position 425,898,036 of record CM038681.1, on the reverse strand, counting down.
TGTTTCCAAGTCTTCAGAGGTGGTCCTCTTCCTTCCCTGGGGAGAGGGAATTTTAGATTCTTCTCCCCGGTTATCCTCCTTCGTGGAGGCGCTAATTCCCCCGGTTTGGACGAATAATGAGCGAGGCCCGCTTTCAGCCTCTTTATTCCCCCCTTTATCTTCCCCGGAGGGCGCTTGATAAGGCGCAAGCTCAAGCATTCTGACCAGTACTGGATCTGTTGAGCCTTCGGGAAGGGGGTCCGAACACCTGATCATCTTCGCCTTTTTTACCCAGTCCTGGTCAAAGAGCGACTTTTCAAAATGATGTTGTGATAAATAAAGAGACAACGTGTTCGGCCGAAGGACTACTTACTTGGGTATCTGGACGATTGCATCTCAGACCCGCATCCTCGATGGTATCCAGACACCTTATTTGTGGTCCAAAGAACAATTTGTACATCTCTTCGAGCGTCATGCCGAGGAAGTGCTGAATAGCTCACGGTCCTTCCGGGTTGAACTCCCACATACAGAGGGGTCGACGTTTGCAAGGTGGGACTCGATGAACTAGCATGACTTGCATTACCATGACCAGGCTGACATCTCTCTCGAAGAGATCTCGGATGCGACTCTGCAATATTGGCACATCATTTACTGGCCCCCAGTCCAGCCCCTTGTTGATCCATGACGTCAGTTGTGGCGGGGGGCCCAAGCGAAAGGCAGTGGCGGACACCCACTTAGTTCCACGGGGGGCTGTGATGTAAAACCACTCCCGTTGCCATAAACTGGACACCTCCGGGAAGGAACCCTTTGGCCATGGAACATCGGCGCCTTTGCTTATTACGGCACCTCCGCACTCTGCGTGTCGCCCCTCAATCATCTTCGGCTTCACATTGAAGGTCTTGAGCCATAAGCTGAAGTGTGGGGTAATGCGGAGGAAGGCTTCACACACGACGATGAACGACGAGATGTGAAGGATGGAATCCGGGGCCAGGTCATGAAAATCCAGCCCGTAATAGAACATGAGGCCCCTAACAAAGGGATCTAGAACAAGGCCTAGCCCTCGGAGGAAGTGAGAGATGAATACTACGCTCTTGCCGCGTTCGGGAGTGGGAATGACCTGCCCTCGAGCAGGTAGCCTGTGCGAGATTTCGGCGGTCAAATACCTAGACTCTTTTAGCTTCTTGATGTCTTCCTCTGTGACAGAGGAGGGCATCCACTGACCTTGAAGGTTGGATCCGGACATGGTTGAAGGTCCGAAGCGCCTGACCCGAGCCTTGGGTGTCGGAACTCGAGGCGGGGGAAGGATTCGATTGAGTACGAGAAGAGAAAGGACATACCTTGGCCTCTTTATAAAGAGGGTGAATATCAAGCGTCCTCCTCGTGGTCGTTTGGGACTTGCCTAAAATCGAGGAGTCATACCAACAGGCACGATTGGGTTATCCACATCCGTATTGATGAGAATCCCTTAATAAGGGGGACACGATCTCTGCTTCGACAAGACGTGCCAATAAAACTGCCTCGCAAAACATGCAGTGGCAGGCTGATTGAGAAAAACAGTTTGAATAATGATCAGGCCGTGGTGTGATGTCACGTTATGAAAAGTTGTCAGCAGATTTGATTTGTGGAAATATTATTCTCTCTACGCCAGTATGTGGAACTTGTTTTGCAGAGCCGGACACTATCCTTGTGTTCAAAATCTTCTATGGAGTATTCGGAGGAAGAACCCGCCTTGCAATGCCGACGAAAATCTGCGCGCCGGACTCATCGTCATTGAAGCCTAGTTCAGGGGCTACTGAGGGAGTCCTGGATTAGGGGGTCCTCGGACGGCCAGACTGTATACTTTAGTCGGATTGTTGGACTATGAAGATACAAGATTGAAGACTTCGTCTCGTGTCCGGATGGGACTCTCCTTGGCGTGGAAGGCAAGCTTGGCAATACGGATATGTAGATCTCCTCCCTTGTAATCGACTCTGTGTAACCCTAGCCCCCTCCGGTATCTATATAAACCGGAGGGTTAGTCCGTAGGACAACAACAATCATACCATAGGCTAGCTTCTAGGGTTTAGCCTCTACGATCTCGTGGTAGATCAACTCTTGTAATACTCATATCATCAAGATCAATCAAGCAGGAAGTAGGGTGTTACCTCCATCGAGAGGGCCCGAACCTGGGTAAACATCATGTCCCCCGCCTCCTGTTACCATCCGCCTTAGACGCACAGTTTGAGACCCCCTACCCGAGATCCGCCGGTTTTGACACCGACAACGGGCGAATGTTTATGAGGAGGCCGGCGGTCGCGAGCGCGTCCGACCAGAAACGAGGAGGCACATAGGAGTGGAAGAGCAACGTGCGGACACAGTCATTAAGAGTGCAGATGACGCGCTCGGCGCGACCATTCTACTGTGACGTGTAGGGGCAAGTGAGGCGAAAGATGGTGCCGTGCGACGCAAGAAGATTGCGGACGGCGACATTGTCAAACTCCTTTTCGTTGTCAGTTTGCAAGCCAAGAATGGGACGACCGAACTGTGTGGTGACATATGAATAAAAAGCTGTGAGTGCGGCAAGAGCGTCGGACTTGCGACGGAGAGGAAATGTCCACACATAATGAGAGAAATCATCCAATGTCACCAAATAGTATAAGTAAGCCATGTTGCACGCAACCGGGGACGTCCAAACATCACTATGCAATAACTGAAACGGAAAAGTGGAAATGTTTGTAGACTCGCTAAAGGGAAGACGAACGTGCTTGCCAAGACGACAAACCTCACAAGAGTGGTCGTCGACCTTATTACATGAGAAAGAAAAACTCTGAAGAATCTGAAGCATAACGGTGGAGTTGGGATGGCCGAGACAGGCGTGCCAAAGATCGACACTAGCAGTGAAGGCGGCTGGACGATGGGTGGTGGTGGCACCGGAGGGATGCACCGGGTAAAGCTCGTCCGGGCTATCACATCGGTGGAGTACCATCCGTGTACGGGCGTCCTTCACAGAAAAGCCGATATCGTCAAATTCAACAGTGATAGGGTTCTCACGAGCAAGGCGACAAACAGAAACAAGATTGGTAACTAAGTTAGGAGACACAAGAACATTAGACATGTTAACGGGAGTAGAAGTAGAAGGAAAAGACATATGACCGACATGTGTAATGGGAATGGAGGAACCGTTACCAAGGGTGATGCGAGTGGGAGTATGAACAGGAGTGGCGGATGTGAGGTTACCGGGATGAGCAGTCGTGTGAACGGTGGCGCCGGAGTCCATGTACCAGTCACCGCCGCCACCGTATGAGCTCGGTGAAGGGACGGAGTGTAGAGCAGCGATAAGGGCCGGGTCCCATGGCGGCGGCACCTGGGGAGGGAGAAACCCTCCATAGGTGGGCGCGGGCGCAGGCACGGGCATTGTAGAGGGCGGCGTTCTGCGCGGTCAAGAGTGCGTGGTGGCTCGCCGGCCGAGGCCCAAGGATGCCCGGAGCGGGAGCCCGAGGAACCGGCATCGAGTACGCGTGTACGACGCCCATCCACGGGTTGGTACCGTAAGTCCAGGGCGGGGTGTCCTGCTGCTGCTGCTGACGAGGGGGCCCCTTGCGCCTGTTTGCACCCGCCCCCGTGGCGGTTGCCGCGGTGCCCGCCACCCTGCGGCGGCTGCTGGGGGCAGCGGGTGGGGTGGGGGGCACGGGAGGAGGGGTAAAACCCGAGGCGCTGGGCGCCCGGTGGTGACGGGCGCAGCGCGGGCGGGCGGTGGAGGAGGGCACCACGCGAGGTGCCGTGGCGAGGGCGTGGTCTTGCACAATCGATCGTCTCCAACGTATCTATAATTTTGATTGCTCCATGCTATATTATCTACTGTTTTGGACAATATTGGGCTTTATTATCCACTTTTATATTATTTTGGGACTAACCTATTAACCGGAGGCCCAGCCCAAAATTGCTGTTTTTTGCCTATTTCAGTGTTCCGAAGAAAAGGAATATCAAACGGAGTCCAATTGACCTGAAACTCCACGAAACTTATTTTTGGACCAAAAAAAGCCCACGGAGTACCGGAGTTGCACCAGGGGAGTCCCGGGCTGCCCACGAGGGTGGGGGGCGCGCCCCTGCCTCGTGGACAGCCCGGAAGTCCACCGACGTACTTCTTCTGCCTATATATATCCATACACCCTAAAAACTTCGGGGAACAGAATAGATAGGGATTTCCGCCGCCGCAAGCCTCTGTAGCCACCAAAAACCAATCGGGACCCTGTTCCGGCACCCTGCCGGAGGGGGGATCCCTCACCGGTGTCCATCTTCATCATCCCAGCGCTCTCCATGACGAGGAGGGAGTAGTTCACCCTCGGGGCTGAGGGTATGTACCAGTAGCTATGTGTTTGATCTCTCTCTCTCTCTCTCTCTCTCTCTCTCTCTCTCTCTCGTGTTCTTGATTTGGCACGATCTTGATGTATTGTGGGCTTTGCTATTATAGTTGGATCTTATGTTTCTTCTCCCCCTCTACTCTCTTGTAATGGATTGAGTTTTCCCTTTGAAGTTATCTTATCGGATTAAGTCTTTAAGAATTTGAGAACACTTGATGTATGTCTTGCCATGCGTATCTGTGGTGACAATGGGATATCACGTGATTCACTTGATGTATGTTTTGGTGATCAACTTGCGGGGGTTGGCACACGTTTTCGTCTTGATTCTCCGGTAGAAACTTTGGGGCACTCTTTGAGGATCTATGTGTTGGTTCAATAGATGAATCTGAGATTGTGTGACGCATATCGTATAATCATACCTACGGATACTTGAGGTGACATTGGAGTATCTAGGTGACATTAGGGTTTTGGTTGATTTGTGTCTTAAGGTGTTATTCTAGTACGAACTCTAGGGTTGTTTGTGACACTTATAGGAATAGCCCAACGGATTGATTGGAAAGAATAACTTTGAGGTGGTTTCGTACCCTACCATAATCTCTTCGTTTGTTCTCCGCTATTAGTGACTTTGGAGTGACTCTTTGTTGCATGTTGAGGGATAATTATATGATCCAAGTATGTTATTATTGTTGAGAGAACTTGCACTAGTGAAAGTATGAACCCTAGGCCTTGTTTCCTAGCATTGCAATACCGCTTATGCTCACTTTTATCATTAGTTACCTTGCTGTTTTTATATTTCAAGATTACAAAAACCTATATCTACCATCCATATTGCACTTGTATCACCATCTCTTCGCCGAACTAGTGCACCTATACAATTTACCATTGTATTGGGTGTGTTGGGGACACAAGAGACTCTTTGTTATTTGGTTGCAGGGTTGTTTGAGAGAGACCATCTTCATCCTACGCCTCCCACGGATTGATAAACCTTAGGTCATCCACTTGAGGGAAATTTGCTACTGTCCTACAAACCTCTGCACTTGGAGGCCCAACAACGTCTACAAGAAGAAGGTTGCGTAGTAGACATCAAGCTCTTTTCTGGCGCCGTTGCCGGGGAGGTGAGTGCTTGAAGGTATATCTTTATATCTTGCAATCGAATCTTTTTGTTTCTTGTTTTAGCACTAGTTTAGTTTATAAAAGAAAACTACAAAAAAAATGGAATTGAGTTTGCCTCATACACTTAATCTTTTTAATATCTTTCGTGAGTATGATGGAAAGGAAAATTGTGCCAAAGTGTTAGAAGAAGAATGCTTTAAAATGTTTGGCACTATATCTTTGTATGATGAGCATGATTGCAATGTTGTTAGTATGAATTCCTTGAATATCCATGATCCTAATGATATGCAAAGCCACAAGCTTGGGGAAGCTATGTTTGATGAAGATGATATTTTTTGTCCCCCAAGTTTTGATATGCAAAGTTCGTATGATGATAGCATGCCTTCTACCTATGATGATTATATTGATGAATGTGGGTTTCGAAGAGTGTCAACTTTAGGAAGTAATGATCCCACTATTTTGGAGGGTGTTGAATCCTATAATATTTATGAAAGTGGATTTGGAGAGGTCATGACTTTATTTAGTGATGTATCCACTATCTTGGAAGAGGTTTCAATCGATTATGTTGAGAACAAAGTTGCTACTTATGATGATTATTGTGAGGAAACTGATGCTATAAAAAGTAGTGATGACTATATTTATAAAACTTGTCATGATTATGATTACCCTTTTTCTGAACATTACTCTTTTGATGTGGAAACAATTTATATTATTCAAGTCTCTTATGATACTCCCACTATTCCGAATGAGAAGAATTTTTTTTATGTGGAGAGTAGTAAAATTTCTATGCTAGTAGATCATGAAAAGAATGATTTAGGTGCTGGTTATATTGTTGAATTCATTCATGATGCTACTGAAAATTATTATGCGGGAGGAATATATGCTTGTATGAATTGCAATAATATCAAGTTTCCTCTCTATGAGCTTAAAGCTTTGAAGTTATGCTTGTTTTGCCTTCCTATGCAAGTTGATTCTTGTTCCCATAAGTTGTTTGCTCACAAAATCCCTATGCATAGGAAGTGGGTTAGACTTAAGTGTGCTAGTCATATTCTTCATGATGCTCTCTTTATGTTTCAATTCTTATATTTTATGTGAGCATCATTGAAATCATCATGCCTAGCTAGGGGCATTAAACGTTAGTGCTTGTTGGGAGGCAACCCAATTTTTTTTAGTTTATTACTTTTTGGTTCTGTTTAGTAATAAGTAATCCATCTAGATTCTTCTTAGATGTGGTTTTGTGTTTTAATTAGTGTTTGTGCCAAGTAGAACCTTTAGGAAGACTTGGGTGAAGTCTTTATGATCATGCTGTAAAAAAAACAGAAACTTTAGCGCTCACGAGATTAGCTAAAACTTTTTACTGGAGAGTGCTATTTAGTTGATTATTTTTGCAGATGATTACTAGACAAATTCTTCTAGTCCACCAATTTATTTTAGAATTTTTGGAGTTCCAGAAGTTTGCGTTAGTTACAGATTACTACAGACTGTTCTGTTTTTGACCCATTCTGTTTTCATTGTGTTGCTTGCTTATTTCGATGAATCTATGGCTAGTAAAATAGTTTATAAACCATAAAGAAGTTGGAATACAGTAGTTTTAACACCAATATAAATAAAGAATGAGTTCATTACAGTACCTTGAAGTGGTGTTTTGTTTTCTTTCGCTAACGGAGCTTACGAGTTTTCTGTTAAGTTTTGTGTTGTGAAGTTTTCAAGTTTTGGGTAAAGATTCGATGGACTATGGAATAAGGAGTGGCAAGAGCCTAAGCTTGGGGATGCCCAAGGCACCCCAAGGTAATATTCAAGGATAGCCAAGCGTCTATGCTTGGGGATGCCCCGGAAGGCATCCCCTCTTTCGTCTTCGTTCATCGGTAACTTTACTTGGAGCTATATTTTCATTCACCACATGATATGTGTTTTGCTTGGATCGTCATGTCATTTTATTTTGGTTTGCTTGCTGTTTGAATAAAGTATCAAGATCTGAAATTCTTAAAATGGGAGAGTCTTCACATAGTTGCATACTTATATCTTTCGGAGTAGTTTGTTGTTGCTCTAGTGCTTCACTTATATCTTTTAGAGCATGGTGGTAGTTTTATTTTGAAGAAATAGATGAACCCTCATGCTTCACTTATATTACTTTGAGAGTCCTAAACAGCATGGTAATTTTCTTGGGTTATGAAACTAGTCCTAATATGATGGGCATCCAAGATGGGTATAATAAAAACTTTCATATAAAGTGCATTCAATACTATGAGAAGTTTGATTCCTTATGATTGTTTTGAGATATGAGGATGGTAATATTAGAGTCATGCTAGTTGAGTAGTTTTTAATTTGAGAAATACTTGTGTTAAAGTTTGTGATTCCCGTAGCATGCACGTATGGTGAACAGTTATGTGATGAAGTCGGAGCATGATTTATTTATTGATTGTCTTCCTTATGAGTGGCGGTCGGGGACGAGCGATGGTCTTTTCCTACCAATCTATCCCCCTAGGAGCATGCGCGTAGTACTTTGTTTCGATAACTAATAGATTTTTGCAATAAGTATATGAGTTATTTATGACTAATGTTGAGTCCATGGATTATACGCACTCTCACCCTTCCATCATTGCTAGCCTCTTCGGTACCGTGCATTGCCCTTTCTCACCTTGAGAATTGGTGCAAACTTCGCCGGTGCATCCAAACCCCGTAATATGATATGCTCTTTCACACATAAACCTCCTTATATCTTCCTCAAAACAACCACCATACCTACCTATTATGGCATTTCCATAGCCATTCCGAGATATATTGCCATGCAACTTTCCACCATACCATTTATCATGACACATTCATCATTGTCATATTGCTTAGCATGATCATGTAGTTGACATAGTATTTGTGGCAAAGCCACCGTTCATAATTCTTTCATACATGTCACGCCTGATTCATTGCATATCCCGGTACACCGCCGGAGGCATTCATATAGAGTCATACTTTGTTCTAGTATCGAGTTGTAATCATTGAGTTGTAAATAAATAGAAGTGTGATGATCATCATTTAATAGAGCATTGTCCCAAAAAAAGAGAAAGGCCAAAGAAAAAAAAGAAGGCCCAAAAAAAGAGAAATAAAAAGGGGCAATGCTAATATCCTTTATTTTCCACACTTGTGCTTCAAAGTAGCACCATAATCTTCATGATAGAGAGTCTCTTGTTTTGTCACTTTCATATACTAGTGGGAACTTTTCATTATAGAACTTGGCTTGTATATTCCAACAATGGGCCTCCTCAGGTGCCCTAGGTCTTCGTGAGCAAGCAAGTTGGATGCACACCCACTAGTTTCTTTTGTTGATCTTTCATACATTTATAGCTCTAGTGCATCCGTTGCATGGCAATCCCTACTCCTTGCATTAACATCAATCGATGGGCATCTCCATAGCTCATTGATTAGCCTCGTTGATGTGAGACTTTCTCCTTTTTTGTCTTCTCCACATAACCCCTATCATCATATTCTATTCCACCCATAGTGCTATATCCATGGCTCACGCTCATGTATTGCGTGAAGGTTTATAAATTTTGAGATTACTAAAGTATGAAACAATTGCTTGGCTTGTCATCGGGGTTGTGCATGATGAGAGCATTCTTGTGTGACGAAAATGGAGCATGACTAAACTATATGATTTTGTAGGGATGAACTTTATTTGGCCTTGTTATTTTCAGAAGACATAATTGCTTAGTTAGTATGCTTGAAGTATTATTATTTTTATGTCAATATGAACTTTTATCTTGAATCTTTCGGATCTTAATATTCATACCACAATTAAGAAGAATTACATTGAAATTATGCCAACTAGCATTCCACATCAAAAATTATCTTTTTTATCATTTACCTACTCGAGGACGAGCAGGAATTAAGCTTGGGGATGCTTGATACGTCTCCAACGTATCTATAATTTTTGATTGCTCCATGCTATATTATCTACTGTTTTGGACAATATTGGGCTTTATTATCCACTTTTATATTATTTTTGGGACTAACCTATTAACCGGAGGCCCAGCCCAGAATTGTTGTTTTTTGCCTATTTCAGTGTTTCGAAGAAAAGGAATATCAAACGGAGTCCAATTGACCTGAAACTCCACGGAACTTATTTTGGGACCAGAAGAAGCCCACGGAATACCAGAGTTGCACCAAGGGAGTCCCGGGCTGCCCACGAGGGTGGGGGGCGCGCGCCCTGCCTCGTGGACAGCCCGTAAGTCCACCGACGTACTTCTTCCACCTATATATATCCATATACCCTAAAAACTTTGGGGAACAGAATAGATCTGGAGTTCCGCCGCCGCAAGCCTCTGTAGCCACCAAAAATCAATCGGGACCCTATTCCGGCACCCTGCCGGAGGGGGGATCCCTCACCGGTGTCCATCTTCATCATCCCGGCGCTCTCCATGACGAGGAGGGAGTAGTTCACCCTCGAGGCTGAGGGTATGTACCAGTAGCTATGTGTTTGATCTCTCTCTCTCTCTCGTGTTCTAGATTTGGCAAGATCTTGATGTATCGCGAGCTTTGCTACTATAGTTGGATCTTATGTTTCTTCTCCCCCTCTACTCTCTTGTAATGGATTGAGTTTTCCCTTTGAAGTTATCTTATCGGATTAAGTCTTCAAGGATTTGAGAACACTTGATGTATGTCTTGCCGTGCGTATCTGTGGTGACAATGGGATATCACGTGATTCACTTGATGTATGTTTTAGTGATCAACTTGCGGGTTCCGCCCATGAACCTATGCATAGGGGTTGGCACACATTTTCGTCTTGATTCTCCGGTAGAAACTTTGGGGCACTCTTTGAGGTTCTATGTGTTGGTTGAATAGATGAATCTGAGATTGTGTGACGTGATACGTCTCCAACGTATCTATAATTTTTGATTGCTCCATGCTACTTTATCTACTGTTTTGGACTATATTGGGATTTATTTTCCACTTTTATATTACTTTTGGGACTAACCTATTAACCGGAGGCCCAGCCCAGAATTGCTGTTTTTTGCCTATTTTAGTGTTTCGAAGAAACGGAATATCAAACGGAGTCCAAACGGAATGAAACCTTCGGGAACGTGATCTTCTCACCTAACGTGATCCAGGACACTTGGACCCTACTCCAATAAGTGCCAGAGGCGGTCACGAGGGTGGAGGGCGCCCCCCCAGGGCGCGCCCCCCTACCTCGTGGGCTCCCTGACGCTCCACCGACGTACTCCTTCATCCTATATATACCTACGTATCCCCAAACGATCAGGAGAGGAGCCAAAAAACTAATTCCACCACCGTACCTTCCTGTATCCACGAGATCCCATCTTGGGGCCTGTTCCGGAGCTCCGTCGGAGGGGGCATCCACCACGGAGGGCTTCTACATCAACACCATAGCCCCTCCGATGAAGTGTGAGTAGTTTACTTCAGACCTTCGGGCCCATAGCTAGTAGCTAGATGGCTTCTTGTCTCTTTTTGGATCTCAATACAATGTTCTCCCCCTCTCTCGTGGAGATCTATTCGATGTAATCTTCTTTTTGCGATGTGTTCGTTGAGATCGATGAATTATGGGTTTATGATCTAGCTTATCTATGAATAATATTTGAATCTTCTCTGAATTCTTTTATGTATGATTGAGTTATCTTTGCAAGTCTCTTCGAATTATCCGTTTGGTTTGGCCAACTAGATTGGTAGTTCTTGCAATGGGAGAAGTGCTTAGCTTTGGGTTCAATCTTGCGGTGTCCTTACCCAAAGGATGAAAGGGTTGCAAGGCACGTATTGTATTGTTGCCATCGAGGATAACAAGATGGGGTATTTAGCATATTGCATGAATTTATTCCTCTACATCATGTCATCTTTCTTAAGGCGTTACTCTGTTTTAACTTAATACTCTAGATGCATCTTTGGATAGCGGTCGATGAGTGGAGTAATAGTAGTAGATGCAGAATTGTTTGGTCTACTTGTCTCGGACGTGATGCCTATATACATGATCATACCTAGATAACCTCATAACTATGCTCAATTCATCAATTGCTCAACAGTAATTTGTTCACCCACCGTAGAATATCTATGCTCATGAGAGAAGCCACTAGTGAAACCTATGGCCCCCGGGTCTATTCTCATCATATCAATCTCCATCACTTTTATACTTGCTTTGTTTTTACTTTGCTTTTACTTTTTACTTTGCATCTTTATACCAAAAATACCAAAAATATTATCTCTATCAGATCTCACTCTCGTAAGTGACCGTGAAGGGATTGACAACCCCTAATCACGTTGGTTGCGAGTAGCTATCGTTTTGTGCAGGTAAAAGGGACTTGCTCGTGGCCTCCTACTGGATTGATACCTTGGTTCTCAAAAACCGAGGGGAAATACTTACGCTACTATGCTGCATCATCCTCTCCTCTTCGGGGAAAACCAACGCAAGCTCAAGACTAGCAAGAAGGATTTCTGGTGCCGTTGCCGGGGAGGCTTACGCGAAGTCAAGTGAAGATTTGGACTCCCGACAACGAGCCATTTTTGGCGCCGTTGCCGGGGAGGTCTACGCAAAAGTCAACATACCAAGTACCCATCACAATCCCTATCTCTCGCATTACATTATTTGTCATTTGCCTCTCGTTTTCCTCTCCCCCACTTTACCCTTGCCGTTTTATTTGCACTCTCTTTCCCAATCTCCTCCTCCTTTTTCCTTTGCCTTTTTCCTCGTCCGTTTGTTTGCTTGTGTGATTAGTTTGCTTGCTTGTCATCATGACTAGTCTCCTATCTTCTCCGTTATCTCCTGAGAATGAAGTTCTAAATTTTAAGCAAAGGGAAGGAGAAAATTTAAAAGATGCTTGGTATAGAATTTGCAATGCTCAAAATAGATCTACCAGGAAGCAATCTACTTCTGTTCTTCTTTGTAATTTTTACGTAGGTGCTAATCCTTAGTACAGATATATCCTTAATACCATTACCGGAGGGAATTTATTGGGTAGCCATACTTTTGATTCTTATAATGCTTTAATATATTTATTTGGCTCACCTCCTCTTTTGGTTAATGGAACTATGTTAACTTTGGAGCATGTTATGCAAAGGCTTGAAATTATTGAAAACAAAGTTGCTACCATTGAATCCATTGAAAATCTAGATAAAAAGATCCATAATCAAATTACTCAATATGGATCTAAGGTAGGAATGACTTTGAAAAATATTAAGGAGAAGGAACCCATGGTTAATGAGGAAATAAATCTAGATTCTACTCGAATCGATAAACTTGAGGGTATCATTACTAACTTGGGAACCGCTTTTTCTTCCATAAAGAATACTCCTAGTCCTCCCACTAAAATTGCCAAGCTTATGTATGTTCCTAAAAATAAGGGTGAATCATCTAGTAAGGAAACCGCGGATCTTAAATCTATAAGTATTCATCCCGATCTTTTTACTATCATTAAGGAACAATTTGCTACAAATGAATTTTTAGATCTTATGCCTAAAAGTTTTATAATTACTAGAAAGAAATAAATCTATAAGAAAGATATATGCCTTATTGAATAATTGCCTACCAAAGATGGCAATACCTAGATCTATCCTTGCTTTTATGCCTAGCTAGGGGCGTTAAACGATATCGCTTGTTGGGAGGCAACCCAATTTTATTTTTAGTTTTTTTGTTTTTGCTTCTGTTTAGGAATAAATAATCCATCTAGCCTCTGTTTAGATGTGGTTTTATCTTTTAATTAGTGTTTGTGCCAAGTTAAACCTATTAGATCTTCTTGGGAGATAGTTATTTGATCTTGCTGTAATTTCCAGAATCTTTGCGCTCAGTGCCCGAATTGTTAAAAATCACCAGAACGTGATAAAATAGTGATACCATTTGCTGCTGATAAATAAACAAATTTTCCAGGTCGTCTAATTTTGGTAGATTTTTTTGGGTTCCAGAAGTTTGTGTTAGTTACAGATTACTACAGACTGTTCTGTTTTTGACAGATTCTGTTTTGCGTGTGTTGTTTGCTTATTTTGATGAATCTATGGCTAGTAAAATAGTTTATAATCCATAGAGAAGTTGGAATACAGTAGGTTTAACACCAATATAAATAAAGAATGAGTTCATTACAGTACCTTAAAGTAGTCTTTTGTTTTCTTTCTCTAACGGAGCTCACGAGATTTCTATTGAGTTTTGTGTTGTGAAGTTTTCAAGTTTTGGGTGAATTCTTTTGATGGATTATGGAACAAGGAGTGGCAAGAGCCTAAGCTTGAGGATGCCCATGGCACCCCCAAGATAATACAAGGACACCAAAAAGTCAAATCTTGGGGATTCCCCGGAAGGCATCCCCTCTTTCGTCTACTTCCATCGGTAATTTACTTGGAGCTATATTTTTATTCACCAACATGATATGTGTTTTGCTTGGAGCGTCTTGTATTATTTGAGTCTTTGCTTGTTAGTTTACCACAATCATCCTTGATGTACACACCTTTTGAGAGAGCCATACATGATTTGGAATTTGTTAGAATACTCTATGTGTTTCACTTATATCTTTTGAGCTTCATAGTTTTGCTCATAGTGCTTCACTTATATCTTTTGAGCGTGATAATTTTTGCTCTAGTGCTTCACTTAGATCTTTTAGAGCACGGTGGTGGATTTGTTTTAAAGAAACTTGATCTCTCATGCTTCACTTAGATTATTTTGAGAGTCGTTAATAGCATGGTAATTTGCTTAATGTTAATATACTTGGTGTTCAAGATATGTGAAACTTTCTTTTGAGTGAATTGAATACTAAGATAAATTTAATGCTTAATAATTGTTTTGAGATATGGAGGTTATAATATCAAAGTCGTGCTAGTTGATAATTGTGAATTTGATAAATACTTGTGTTGAAGTTTGCAAGTCCTGTAGCATGCACGTATGGGTAAAGTTGTGTAACAAATTTGAAACATGAAGTGTACCTGGCTTGTGCATCCTTATGAGTGGCGGTCGGGGACGAGCGATGGTCTTTTCCTACCAATCTATCCCCCTAGGAGCATTGCGCGTAGTACTTGATTTTTATGGCTTCTAAATTTTTGCAATAAGTATATGAGTTCTTTTGACTAATGTTGAGTCCATGGATTATACGCACTTTTACCTTTCCGCATTTGCTAGCCTCTTGATGCAGTGCATTGCCCTTTCTCACCTTGAGAGTTGGTGCAAACTTCGCCGGTGCATCCAAACCCCGTGATATGATACGCCCTTTCACACATAAACCTCCTTATATCTTCCTCAAAACAGCCACCATACCTACCTATCATGGCATTTCCATAGCCATTCCGAGACATATTGCCATGCAACTTCCATCATCATTATTATGACATACATTACTTTTGTCAAATTGCCATTGCATGATCATGTAGTTGACATCGTATTTGTGGCAAAGCCACCATGCATTATTTTCCATACATGTCACTCTTGATTCATTGCACCATCCCGGTACATCGCCGGAAGCATTCATATAGAGTCATATTTTGTTCTAAGTTTCGAGTTGTAATTGTTGAGTTGTAATAGAAATAAAAGTGTGATGATCATCATTATTAGAGCATTGTCCCAAGTGAGGAAAGGATGATGGAGACTATGATTCCCCCATAAGTCGGGATGAGACTCCGGACGAAGAAAAAGAAGAGGCCAAAAAAAACAAAAAAGGCCCAAATAAAAAAATGAGAGAAAAAGAGAGAAGGGACAATGCTACTATCCTTTTACCACACTTGTGCTTCAAAGTAGCACCTTGTTCTTCATGTAGTGAGTCTCATATATTGTGCTTCAAAGTAGCACTAAGATCTTCATGATAGAGAGTCTCTCATTTTGTCACTTTCATATACTAGTGGGAATTTTTCATTATAGAACTTGTCTTGTATATTCCAATGATGGGCTTCCTCAAAGTGCCCTAGGTCTTCGTGAGCAAGCAAGTTAGATGCGCACCCACTTAGTTTCTTTTGTAGAGCTTTCATATACTTATAGCTCTAGTGCATCCGTTGCATGGCAATCCCTACTCCTCATGTTGACATTAATTGATGGGCATCTCCATAGCCCGTTGATTATCCTCGTTGATATGAGATTTTCTCCTTTTTTGTCTTCTCCACATAATCCCATCATCATATTCTGTTCCACCCGTAGTGCTATACCCATGGCTCGCGCTCATGTATTGCGTAAAGGTTGAAAGAGTTTGAGATTATTTGAGTATGAAACAATTGCTTGGCTTGTCATCGGGGGTATAGAAGTTGGGAACATCTTTGTGTGACAAAAATGAAGCATAGCCTAACTATATGATTTTGTAGGGATGAACTTTCTTTTGCCATGTTATTTTGAGAAGACATGATTGCTTTGATTAGTATGCTTGAAGTATTATTATTTTTATGTCAATATGAACTTATGTCTTAAATCTTTCAGATCTGAATATTCATATCACAAGTAAGAAGATTTATATTGAAATTATGCCAAAGTATCACTCCGCATCAAAAATCTCTTTTTATCATTTACCTACTCGAGGACGAGCAGGAATTAAGCTTGGGGATGCCCGATCGTCTCCAACGTATCTATAATTTTGATTGCTCCATGCTACTTTATCTACTGTTTTGGACTATATTGGGCTTTATTTTCCACTTTTATATTACTTTTGGGACTAACCTATTAACCGGAGGCCCAGCCTGTAATTGTTGTTTTTTGCCTATTTCAGTGTTTGAAGAAACGGAATATCAAACGGAGTCCAAACGGAATGAAACCTTCGAACGTGATCTTCTCACCGAACGTGATCCGGAGACTTGGACCCTACTCCAAGAAGTGCAGGCGGTCACGAGGTGGAGGGCGCCCACTGGTGTGCCCCCACCTCGTGCCCCCGACGCTCCACCGACGCACTCCTTCCTCCTATATATACCTCACGATCCCTAAACGATCAAGAGAGGAGCCAAAACCTAATTCCACCGCCGCACCTTCCTGTATCCACGAGATCCCATCTTGGGGCCTGTTAGGAGCTCACGGAGGGGCATCCACCACGGAGGGCTTCTACATCAACACCATAGCCTCTCCGATGAAGTGTGAGTAGTTTACTTGGACCTTGGGTCCATAGCTAGTAGCTAGATGGCTTCTTCTCTCTTTTGGATCTCAATACAATGTTCTCCTCCTCTCTCGTGGAGATCTATTCGATGTCATCTTCTTTTCGCGGTGTGTTTGTTGAGACCAATGAATTGTGGGTTTATGATCCAGCTTATCTATGAATAATATTTGAATCTTCTCTGAATTCTTTTATGTATGATTGAGTTATCTTTGCAAGTCTCTTGAATTATCCATTTGGTTTGGCCAACTAGATTGGTAGTTCTTGCAATGGGAGAAGTGCTTAGCTTTGGGTTCAATCTTGCGGTGTCCTTACCCAAAGGATGTAAAGGGTTGCAAGGCACGTATTGTATTGTTGCCATCGAGGATAACAAGATGGGGTATTTATCATATTGCATGAATTTATTCCTCTACATCATGTCATCTTTCTTAAGGCGTTACTCTGTTTTAACTTAATACTCTAGATGCATGCTGGATAGTGGTCGATGAGTGGAGTAATAGTAGTAGATGCAGAATCGTTTGGTCTACTTGTCTCGGACGTGATGCCTATATACATGATCATACCTAGATAACCTCATAACTATGCTCAATTCATCAATTGCTCAACAGTAATTTGTTCACCCACCGTAGAATATCTATGCTCATGAGAGAAGCCACTAGTGAAACCTATGGCCCCCGGGTCTATTCTCATCATATCAATCTCCATCACTTTTATACTTGCTTTGTTTTTACTTTGCTTTTACTTTTTACTTTGCATCTTTATACCAAAAATACCAAAAATATTATCTCTATCAGATCTCACTCTCGTAAGTGATTGTGAAGGGATTGACAACCCCTAATCGCGTTGGTTGCGAGTAGCTATCGTTTTGTGCAGGTACGATGGACTTGCGCGTGGCCTCCTACTGGATTGATACCTTGGTTCTCAAAAACTGAGGGAAATACTTACGCTACTGTGCTGCATCATCCTCTCCTCTTCGGGGAAAACCAACGCAAGCTCAAGACGTAGCATGACGCATATCGTATAATCATACCCACGGATACTTGAGGTGACATTGGAGTATCTAGGTGACATTAGGGTTTTGGTTGATTTGTGTCTTAAGGTGTTATTCTAGTACGAACTCTAGGGCTGTTTGTGACACTTATAGGAATAGCCCAACAGATTGATTGGAAAGAATAACTTTGAGGTGGTTTCGTACCCTACCATAATCTCTTCGTTTGTTCTCCGCTATTAGTGACTTTGGAGTGACTCTTTGTTGCATGTTGAGGGATAATTATATGATCCAAGTGTGTTATTATTGTTGAGAGAACTTGCACTAGTAAAAGTATGAACCCTAGGCCTTGTTTCCTAGCATTGCAATACCGTTTACGTTCACTTTTATCATTAGTTACCTTGCTGTTTTTATGTTTTCAGATTACAAAAACCTATATCTACCATCCATATTGTACTTGTATCACCATCTCTTCGCTGAACTAGTGCACCTATACAATTTACCATTGTATTGGGTGTGTTGGGGACACAAGAGACTCTTTGTTATTTGGTTGCAGGGTTGTTTGAGAGAGACCATCTTCATCCTACGCCTCCCACGGATTGATAAACCTTAGGTCATCCACTTGAGGGAAATTTGCTACTGTCCTACAAACCTCTGCACTTGGAGGCCCAGCAACGTCTACAAGAAGGTTGCGTAGTAGACATCACACGCGCTTCTTGATCCCCTTCATCCGGAGCTCCTCCAACCGCAAGTATGCCACGAACTTGGGGAAGGAGGGCTCCGGTATGAGGGAGAGGTTGGAGGCGGCGTTACCGAAGTCGTCGATGAGGCCGGCGGTGAGCGTGCTGAGGAGGAGGTCGTCATCAACCTTGGCGCCAATGTCACAGAGCTCATCCGCCAATGTCTTCAGGCGGCAGCAGTAGTCATCGATAGACTGATCATCCTGATGACAGTCAAAAAATTCCTGCTGCAAAAAACGCGGCGCTGAAGCTTGTTGTCGGTGAAGAGGCCGTTGAGCTTGATCCACATGGCGCGGGCGTCATCACCATCGCTCACGACCGTGTGAAACAGGTCCTTTGAGATGGTGGTGAAGAACCACCGGATGAGCGTGGCGTCGATCGCGGTCCACTCGGAGTCGCCCACCATGGCGTGGGAGTCGACGGAGCCGTCAACGTGATCCACGAGGTTGTTCTCGCGGAAGAGCAGCGAGAAGTACGTCTTCCATGCAAAGTACGTGGCGTCGATGGCATCGAGGACGACGGGAACGCGGTCGTGGATGTTGATGTCGCGGATGTCAGCGGGGTCCGGCCCGGCGAAGGGGTTGGAGTAGGAGGAGGCGGAGGAAGACATGGCGACTTGGCAGTGGTGCAGCGCGGCGATGCGGGCAAGCAGCGGCGGCGAGCGAAGCTAGCAAGCAACGCAGGTGATGGGATTGGACGAGCGTGGCTGGTAGCAAGGTGAAGCGTCGAGCGTGGTTGGCAGGTGAAGCGTCGCGGGCGTGGACGTCCAGTGGGATAGGGGCAGCGGGATCGGCATGCCACGGGATCACGGGCGCAGCGAGATCGAACAGCGCGAGATCGGCGCGGCGAGGCGTGAGCGAAGAAGGTGGCGAGAGCGAGCTTCCAGTGGGATCGGGGCTGGCGCAGTCGTCCAGCGAGCGAGCTAGCGGCGCGGGCTTTCAGCGGGATCGGGGTTGGCGGGGCGCGTAGCGAGAACGGGCAGGCGCGGCGCGGGAGAGTAGCGCGGCGTGGGGAGGTGGCGGCGGCGTGGGGCGGCGTGGGGCGACGGCGGCGGCTAGGGTTAGGCGGTAGCGGGAGAGGATCGACTTGCTCTGATACCATGTAGAGAATGGTTTGATGCATCGATATCTCATTGATCATGCAGTAGGCACATATATATAGGTACAAGGGGTGCGACCAGTATCGTGTCTCCTAAGGTACATGTACATACAGAGGAAAACAGACACAACCGGTACTGCATACAAGACTCAGACCTACGTACATGTACACATGTTCAACAGCTACAGCTCTGAATTTTGTCCGAGCTACTGGCAAACCAGCTACACTGCCTAGACTAAACCGATGGAATAGGCCTTTAGGCGGGCAGAGGGTTTTGAACGTGGACGCTTCTTTTCTGAAGGTTGACCATTCTGGATCATGTGGGACTGTAATCCGAGACCACGCAGGTGCTTTTATTGCAGCTTCAACAGCGAAACTAGAACATGTTGCCGACGTGATAACGGCAGAAGCGGCTGCTCTGGTTGTAGGACTGAAGCTTGCTATCTCGATTGGTCTTAACACCTTTGTCGCTCGAATGGATAATCAGGCTGTTGTGGATGCTATGAATCTCAACACAAGCCATTCTATGGTTGCTGGCCCAGTACTGGAAGAATGTCGACAGTGATGAGTTCAGGAAGGTCTTTTTTGAATTTTGTAATAGAGAGTCGAATATGGTAGCTCATTCTTTAGCTCAACATGGACGTGTTGGTCCCCCGTCTGTGTGGTCGGACTCACGCCCCTAGTTTTATCTCTCGTTACCTTGCGGATGATGTAAGCATTATTTGATATTAATAAAACCAGCCGTAAGGCCTTCTCGTAAAAAAAAGAGGGCACCTCCCACGCGAATCAGATATTAGGGCGTCCCTCTTTTTTCTTTGAGGCGTATCAGGGCGCCCTATGTGGCTTTTTTTTAGAACACACCCTATGTGGCTATGTCGGCGTTACGCGAGACGAGGGGAAAGCCTCGCGCCGGGGGTGCTCCAGATGGGCCGGTCCAGCCGCGCGGGAGTTTTTTTTTCTATTTTTTGTTCTCGTTTTTTCTTCATTTTTGTAATTTTCTTTATACTTTAAAATATTTTACACACACACACACACACACACACACACACACACACACACACACACACACACACACACACACATATTACAATTGAAAAAACACATTTGAAAAATGTTGAATAAATATTTGAAATATGTTAAATAATTATTAAAAAATGTTGAACAAGTATTTAAAAAATATTGAGCAAGTATTTAAAAATGTTGACTAAGTATTAAAAATTTATTGAACAACTATTTGTAAAATGTTGAACGAGTATATACAAATATTGAACAAGTATTTAAGAAATGTTGAGTAAGTATTTAAAAAAATGTTGATCGGGTATATAAAAATGTAGAATGAAAAACAAAAAGAAACAAAGAAAACAGAAAATTTCAAAATGAAGAAACAAATGCAGAAAGCAGAAAAAAATAAGGATAAGAAAAAAGAAAAGAAAACGAAAAAAGAGAGAATACCGCCGCGACTTACTTCAAGTAGGCCGTGCCCTTGTACATATAGCGAACTGTGGGTGGGCAGGATGGCTAGTCGAAGATATGTTCGAAGCGACCAAAGATCAATCCCTCATGCTAGCCTTTTCCCTTTTACCTTTTCTTAAGCTGTGCGTGAAAATGGGTCGGCCCAGCAACGACCACTATCACAAAAGTCGACACGAAACTTTCTGACGGGCTCGCTTAAAGCAAGATATAGTCGTCACGCAGACATCATCCATCTGTGGACCTCCAACCGAAGTTGCCGCAAGTCACAAAATATTAATCCCTGACTGATCTTCTTTCTTTCATAAATTTTATCTAAATTAATAGCAATCTGATCCAACCGATGTTATTTCTTCGATTCAAAGGGACACCCCAATAAGAACTGGACTGCAGTGAAGTCCATTCTGAATGATGCCCTTCGCTCTTGTTATCGCTTCGGAGGAACATCCTTGGACATGTGGGCCACAGAGCTCGAGAAAGGGGAACTAAACTTCTTGAGAGAACGTGCGCGTCTTCAAATCATGATGACTGCAATCACTAATAGTGATGTGGTCAGGCTGACTGGGATGTTCTACGGCTCTCCAAAGGCAAAGAAGGAACAAGATGATCAAATAGAGCATCTTTAAACCAAATCATATGGATCAATGGAGTCCAACATACTTCGAGACGGCGGCCGGGTCTTTAGTTCAGAGCAAGGCAACAGTTAGAAACATGTTAATTAATTTCAATGTTCATTGACTCGCAATATTGATGTGTAAACTTCGATTTTCATGGACTTGCTATATGCATGAAAGGTGCATGTTAATTGCTAATGCAAATGCAATAAAGATGTGATGTATATATGTATTACTCCCTCCTTACCGGTTTATAAGGCTCAACTCAAAATCTTCAGATTTCCGTTTTATAAGGCTTGTTTTGAGAGTAGCTTGGTTAAAGCGCTGAGGTCTTTTCGATTGTTGCGTTGCATTTAATTCCCTGGTACCATTTTCAAAAGAAAATTAATCACAGGGCCAAGTCGTTGCTCCTTTCTTCCCTCAGCTGCATGCATGCAGCAATCTGGACATTAAAACGAGATAAAGAAAACAAAGACCGACCAGTGCATGCGCCATCTGGATGGGACGCATGCGGGCTTGGGGCGCTGTAGTTAATTGCATTGGCAATTGAACAGGCTGAGATTTAATACCAGTATGCTAATTGGGCACTTTTCACATAAGCTCAATTCATCCCAGCCAATAGACATTTACCTTGGTTGGTGGGATTTCAGATATGAGCCTTATAAACCGGTAACTGTGGCAACAAGAAATTAATTGAAGCCGGAGGCGAAATATGCAGGGAAACCTGGATATGGCTACTAGCGGCGTTGCAATATGAAAGTCATAGCAGTAGACTAGACTGCGGCGGGTAATCTTACCAGCACCGCAAGCGTCCAAATTACCATCAGCGTCTGGATTCAGCGCCGCTAAAGTGAACGCGTTTTTGGCGTCGGCTGGCAACGCCAGTAGTAAAGGTTATCACTGGCATCGTACTACCCGTGTCTCCCCTCCGCGTCGGTAACAACATTTTTTGAACGCCGCTACTAAGCTTTTTCCTACTAGTGAATCTATCATTTGCAGAAGCGTAACACTGCCCATATTTAAATAGTTGCAAACAAATGCCACTAGTACCAAAAGCACCAATATGTACATTGAGTTTTATACATACAACAATCCCGGAAGCCCCTGATCCGAACTATGTGTGTGATACTCTCAAATTCCGGCCTCCTTTTCACCATCCTTTTGTGCGAACCGTTTGTGCATGTCTTGCAAAAATTTCGTTGCGTCGGACCCATGTTCGTCGCATTCATGAACAACAGCTCTTACTTGTGCCTTGATAACGATCTTCATCTCCTTGAGCTTAATTTTCTTGTGTTTGCATCTCCATAGAAATGTCAAACATCTCCGACTGCTTTTCGTCCTTCGCCTCATTGCGCTTGGCACATGGTCTTTCTTCTTTGTCATGATGTCCCCGAACTTCTTTGACACCTTGGTCACCACCCCTTATCGTTTCTCCTTCTTCGTGTCCCACTTCCTCCTCTCGACCTAGCCACACGGGTGTCCTTATCGATGTCTTTGGTGGTTCGGAGGCTTAGGTGGAATGGGCAATGCTTGCCACTTTCTTTGTTTGTTCAACTTGTATAAATAGTGCATCAACATGAATGACCTTTTTTGGTCTTGCAGCACAAGGTGCAAGCCCGGTTCGAGTAAGACAACAACATGATCAGCAAGCTGCAACGTAGAGCAAATCAATCCAATAACAAACACATTGGGTATAAGAAGCGGAACTCACTGGTTCAAGGGTTTTGCGTTTGTTTATACGTGCCTCAATACTTCTTGAACTCATGTTGAATGATGTGTCGATGGCCTAGCGACTTTGCATTGCGGTCATGTATCACTTATTTGTTGTAGGGGGTAGTTCTTTTTGTTCATGAAAAAAAAATCATGCATGGTTTTGAAAAAAAAGCCCTTTTGCTTCATGCATGTGTCTGGGTCAATATTCGCGCCCAACCACGTGTCACACAATAGTTCATTGTCTCTCATCGAGTATGATGAACTGCTCGTCTTTCTTTTCCGGCTGGATTGGGCACGTTCGGCTCCGATTGCCGGGTGTCTGGATCGGGCGCCTCTTGCTCTGGCTGCAATGAGTAGTCGTCCTAGTGGCCACCATCGTAGTGGATCGTGTTCATAATTACCTTGTTGATGACCGCCACCGATCTTGGGGAAGGCATTCCGCCGAATAGTGGACGGGCACTGTCGAACTGGGGCTCGTTCGACGAAAACCGCTATCGGACGAGTTTGCGACGAATGTGTCTCCATGAATGTGTAGTATGTGTTGATGTCAACGTTGTACGGTCTAACGCAGAGGCAAAGGAGACGGCGGAGTGTTGCGACAACTTCGTCTCTGGCTGTCCGTTTGGATGGCCGGCTAGTAGTACGACGGCTTGAAGGGGGAGGGATGTTGTTGCTTGGACGTCACCGCCATGGTGGTCCATTGTGGAGGAGGAGAAGTGGACGTCACCCTTGTCGTTCCACGGACCGGGCCGTGTGGGCGGGCTTGTTCGGGTCCGATGGGACGGCGAACATCATGAAGTGATCTGAAGGATTCAGCCTGACGTTGACAGGCGTGGGCGGAATATGTGAACTTTGGCATGAAAAGAGGGGCATGATTATGAAAACGCACGGGCTCCGGTTGAGGTTTTGTGTGGCATGTTAATGTCAGGGTCCTTCGTCGCAGTCGTCCGAACTCTCCCCGAGCTCCTTTTAATTATTATTTTTGAGCAACAGCTCCTTTTAACTCCAGACAAGGATGTGGGATTTGGGACGTCCGGACCGATTTGGCCCAGTTTAATGACCCGCATTGGATGCTTAAAAGTGTTCAATGAACTGACATTGCGGATGTTTTCAGTGACCCGCGTTGGGATGGCCTGAGGACGTGAGGTGCGCTCGGTGGCGTCTGGTGCACCCGTGCAGCAAGGGCTGGTAATCTGGTGGTACTATTTGCGCGGTGGCCTGGCCGTGAGTACGAATGCCATGCATTGTCCCGACCCGGAGTAGATAAACGGCCCAAACGGGAAAGGTTGCTTGTCCCGGTAAACTGAACTCAACAAAACAACAAGACGAAGCAATACTATATTTGTCTAAAAAAAAAAGCAATACATCTGTTTGGGGAAATGTTAGGATAGGTGTATATTGACGAAATCGCACGAAACAGGCCTATTCCCACTTGCTGTCCCTTTAGAGACCGACCCATTTCGTCCGCCTGCGTCCGTTTGGGTCGGCACGGACAAAAGTGACGGCCCAACGCGCCGACCCAAATTCAAATCACGTACGCGTCGCGTCCGTGCCGACGCATTTGCGGCCCAAATGCGTCGACGCGGACGCCTAACGACGCTTCGCGCGCCTTCTCGCCATCCGCCGCGTCCCCACATGGCAGCCGTCCAACTACCCGCTGCCCACGCGGTCAGTTTAATTTATGACGACGGGCCCACGCATCAGCGACGGCGCTCGTCCTTTTTTAAGCCGACCGTGCGGCGGGGCCATCCTCATCCAAACTCGCCGTCCCCATCTACCCACCTTGCTCCCTCGTCGCTGGCAAACCCTAGCCACCACAACCACAAATGAGATGGGCCTCTTCTCCGGCCCGCCAACAAGAAGGCCAAGGGCAAGTCCCCGCCACCCTTTCCCTCGAAGTTCCTTCCACCTCCGCGGCGCCTCGCCGAGGCAACAGCGTCAATGTGCCGGTGCACGAGCGAGTGTGCATCGGCGAAACCGCCACCTCTGCCAGATCCGGACGTGACGCCCAGAAGATCGCATCTCGGATCGAATAGGATCCCGCATCTGCGGGCGCCATGGACGGCTTGTGCTCACGCGAGGAGGCGCGGCGCCGGCGGCGCCGCCGACGGCGAGCAACGCCTCGGCAAGGCCTACGCGAATCGACTAGCCTAATCGGGCGAGGTGGTTCGCCGAGCACGAGGAGGCGAGGCGACGGGCGTGCACGAGGTGGGCCGGAGGCTAACGCCGCTCGTCGTCCGCGAGAGGACCAGCGGCCCTGCGGCCGCTCATCGGGAGAGCGAGGAGGACGAGCGGCAGAAGCGAGGCGGAAGAGGAGGTCCGCTTCTGGCGGCAATGGCGCAGCCGTGCCTCTCTCTCGCGGCGGCGACAACGATGGTGCCGCCGATGGCCCCGCCGCCCCCATCAAGCCGGAGCGCAGCCGGAGCTCGAGCCCGAGCCCATCGCGCGCTTCTCCTGGAATGGAGTGGTGCGCGAGTGGGTGTCCGCGCCACCGGTTTGGTGTGGGGAGGACGCCGCAGAGCGAGCCTACCTCGAGATGTGGCGCCAGCGCCGGCTGGCAGAGGAGCGCCGTCAAGGCGAGTACGAGGAGATGCTCGAGCGCGACATCGAGGAGGAGGCGCCAGTCATGGTACCAGCGGCGTCAGACAAATTTCGCCGCAAGATCGCTCACTGCGCAAGACAAATTTGACATGGCGGCGCTCTGGAACACGACATTCGCTTGGGCCGGGCCGGCGCCGACGCTCATCGACCTCACGGACCCCGAGGAGGACGACGACGACGCCTAGGGCAGCGCGCCGCCTCGTAGTTTAGGCTGTTTTTATTTTTTTTAATGCAAACGTGGACGCGTGGACTCTTGCCGGCCTTCGTGACCGGCTTTAATGTTTAATTAATGTTGTTTTCCTTTTTTTAAATATGCATGCGTTCATTTTTTTGGCGCCGTTAAAATAGGTCTAAGGTCAGCGTTGGGTGCACGCGCCGAACCAAATGCAGAAGCGGGCATCCGTGTCCGTCTGGCCGACCCAAACGGACAAAAAGCGGACGAAATCGCCGACCGTTTGGGTCGGCCCGTTGGAGTTGCTCTTAGGCTGGTCATAGTGGAGAGTAACTTAGACTAGTAACATACAATGTTACTAGTCTATGTTACCACCATCATAGTGGGGAGTAACATATATGTAGTATCATGTAAACCATCATTTATTAAGATGTAGACTCATTTTACTTTGGGATGTGTTATGTTACAGTAACATATTATGTTACTTCAACCATCTCTTTCTCATTAAATACATGTTATGTAAGCAAATTTTTTTTGAAATGTGTTATGTTACTTACTATGGTACTCCATTATGAGCAGCCTTACAGTCCTTGGCTGCACCTGCATGCAATCGACCCAACCCAACCAACCCACAAGCTCTGCAGCTATTCCCGTGACAAATTCCTTCTTCAACTCCGCTAATTGCTTCACTCATTGGACAGTGGAGGCCAAGCTGGCAGCATGACCCACTTTAAGGTAAGGTAAGAAGAAACACACGGAGAATGAATGGAAATAGATAATGTGTGTGCGCAATCAGTGGCTTGTGGCGCACAAACGATCGGATGACAACACGCCCGGTCGTACACGCGGCATGCCATAGCTTAAGCCTTAAATCCCGGCACAAGAGCTGTACACCGGTACCGCCGCCCATTCCATGTGCGTCATTTACTTGCGTTCCCTTCCAGCTAACTTCCTGCATATCCCTCGCCTCTGCCCTTCGCCTTGCAGCACCATTCCGTCGTTGCCTTCTTCCTCACATCATCATCGTCGCCCGTCCACAGGCGCGGAGAGACCAACTCGGCGATGGATCCCCCGCCGGCTCAGTCCATGTCTGCGACCGACGACCTGCACGACAAGAGCCTCGACGGATGGTACGTGTGTGTGCTAAGTAGATTTGATTGGTTGGTCGACTGAGACTCCCTTGTTATTCTTGCCCCGCTCGGCCCTATCCGCTCTCCGATTGATTGATTGCTCGTGCTATTTGCGCTTGATTTTGCAGCTGTTCTTGCTGCTACGACTGCTGCTCCAGCATCCTGGACTTCCTGTGCTGCGCTTGATGATGATGCCCCTCCTCCTGCCGTTCCACGGCGCGCGGAGCGGCCTGAGTTATTTCAGAGTACTATAGTCATTGGGAGTATATTTTATATAGTCTGAGATTTATGGATGGATCAACTGCTGTAATATGTTGACTTATCTTCCGCTAAAGTAGTCGTGCAAAGAAATTTACAGAAATTCTGTTTTGCGTATGCCGAATTGCTGATCTAATAGCTACTCCCTCCGTTCGGAATTATTTGTCTCGAAAATTGACGTATCTAGAATTAAAATACGTCTAGATACATCCATTTCCGCGACAAATAATTTCGAACAGAGGGAATAGCTACAAGTTATCATTAATCAGCGAGGCGAACTCACCAGGCAAAATGAAAATACGCTTGCAGATCCCCGGGTCCGAGGAGAATATCATGTTAGGTTGATCTATTCCGTGTGGGCCCAACGGCCCACCGGACCCTTAGATCTGCTCCCTGATCGGGGGCGCCCAACCCTCATATGGTTGGTGGGCCCCTGTGACCCGTGCTATATAAAACGAGGTGGGGGCTGTGGCACGAGCCACGAGGTTAATCGCTGACACGATCTCCATCGACAATCTCTACCGATCTAGGGTTAGCGCGGTGCTCACGGGAAGTTCCATCACCGCCGTCACCACATCACCACCATGGCCTTTGGCTCCAGCTCGTCAGGCCAGACGGAAGGTAGGTTTATTGGATGATCTAGCCTACCCCGAGCACCACCATGGCCTTTGGCTCCAGCTCGTCAGGCCAGACAGAAGGTAGGTTTACCGGATGATCTAGCCTACCCCGATCCAAAGCGATCTATCAATGGTTTCAGAGCCAAGAAGGCTAAGATCTTCGTTAGAAAAGGCTATAGAGAAAAAGAGAAGATTCCCCCCATGAACCCTAACCCCCAAAGAACCCTACAAGGGCAAAGAAATCTCAAAGAAATGTTGCGCCGCCGCACATGGCCGCGTCGTTCCTCTCGATCCCGAATTGCATCGGCATGCCGAGGATCCGGGAAGAAGAACCACCCCACGGGGCAAAGGGCACCACCATCGAGCCGTTTGACGGCGGCGCGTTCACCTTCGAGGTGCTTGCGCACGCCGGCAAAGGGGTCAGCGGGGGCGCCGCATCGGAAAGTCTTCAGATCTCTCTCTCTATTGCTGTGGGGGATGAGCAGAGAAGTGGAAAAGAAAGGGGAGGGACTCGCGAGGCGGTGGCTGATTGGCCTCGTCGCCGGCGGCCGGCGCAGCCCGAACCCGCCGCCACTCGAGCTGACAGAGCAGCACAGGAGGGCCCAGGTCGCGCCTCTGTCTCTTTCTGTCGCAGGAAGTGAAAACAACAGAAAAAAAAAGGCGGCCTGGCGCTGCTGCCGTGGGTTGCCGACGCCGTCGCCGGCGACCGCCCGCCAGCATGGCCGAGCGGCCGCGAAACGCCAGACGGAGCGAGAGGCGAGAAGCGAGCGCGCACGAGGGGAAAAGGAAGGGCAAGGAAAAGAGAAGGCTCGCGCGTCGCGGTGGTTTTGGACGCCAAGATCCGCGTAATCCTTGCTTGGTGGCGGCGCGCACCGCGTCTGGGACACAACGAGCGACAGGGAGAGACGAAGAGAGACTGAATCAAGCTAGGGTTTCTCTCGATCGGGAGCTAGTTTTGATCCAGCGATCGGCGCGCTGGACCGTCGGATGGAATCCGACGGCCAAGACGCAAACCTTAAGCCACACTGGGCCTTTTGGGCTAAAGAGCAGCGATGAGGCGATCGGGCCGAGGTGCCACACCATGCGCAGCCTTGACATGAAATGGGCCGAGGCCGGCTATGCTCTGCTTTTTTCCGTTTTTGTTTTCATCTTCAATTTCTGAAAATGTTTAAGAAAATTTAAAAGTAAACAGAAAAAGTTTCTGAAAATGAAAATAGAAAATTTTCATAAAAATAAATGTTCATGAATTTTATAAATAAAATAATAAAGTTCATGAATTTTTATTTGGTCAAAGCAAAGTTTCTATAAAGAGTAAAAGTTCATGAATTTTTCCGCTGTGTAAATAATTAATAGTGCTCTTTTACAAAGAAAATAAAAGTTTAGATAGAATTAAGTTTTAAAGAGCATGTTAAAGTGATTATTAAAATGTATATGATTATGTTATTTTTATGACCAACGTTGTTAATAACATGATCATGTTTATTATTGAAAATAAAAGTGCTCTTTTAAAAGTGAATAGAACTAAAGTAAAAGATTAAATTGTTGCTTCCGTAATGCATTTTTTAATCAACCGGTTAAAATTTCTTAGAGAGTAAAAGAGTACAAAATTGTTTTTTAATAGAATATTGTAAAGTTTCCGCTGCAAAGTAAAAGTTCTATCCTCCAATTAAATTGGAACCAACGGGAAAATTTAGTTGGAAGAAATGCTCTTAGCAATGTTTTTCCCCTGTGGGTGAAATAAGATGCAGATAGTTTCCGCTATGAATAAAGAAAGATATTTGTTTTAAAGTTAAAATATGGTATTGTTATTTTCTGACAACGTTGATGATAACATGCTATAATTCTATGAGTCTTATGTTCAAAGTTTAAATCTCCGATAAATTTTGTATCAAAGTGATCAATTTTCAGAGAACGGATAAAGATCAAGAAATGCTCTTGAATTAGAGAAATGTATACTTCTTGTTCCCGCTGCAATAAAGTTGTTGATGATGATTAATTCTTAGCAAAGTTGTTTAATAGAAATACTATCATCTCATTGTTTATGAGTTATATGCATTATTTCCATTTCCGCCCAACGGTGATATGGAATTAATGTAGAAGGATGATGTTTATTCTAATTCTGCCAGAACGGTGATTTAGAGTATAAAAGAAAGTTTCAAAAGTTTAATGTGCATTTTTTAACCAGACCAACGTAGTGTTATTTTTGTGTCCATTATTGTTGATTATTGGCTAAGTTTTCTCAAACTAAAAGTTTTCCATGCTTTCATTCATGAAAGCGAGTGGCTGTGTACTTGTGACCCGAAAGATGACCAAGAAAGGTCATAACGTGAGGGAGTGTGTTCTCTCTAAAGAATGGCATCAAAAGAAAAGAGATAGATCATTGAGAGTCTTGGTTGATGAACGTCTTTCATGTACTCTCTATGAAGAAGATTTTTCAGTCAACATGATTTGAGATGAAACAAGCAACATGCGTGTTTAATTTGACCAACGTCGGATCAAGCATGTGTGTCAAAAGAACATTCGGATTTATTCCTAAATTCTATGATTGAATATGCAGTCAAAAGAGCCAATTTTGGCATTTATGTTCCCTTACAGGGAATTACCCACATGGCGAGAAAAGATGATTATGATAAAACCTACATTGGGGAAAAGTCTGGGAAAATACCTGCGTAACGGGGTAAAACTGACATAATATTATGTCAAAAATCCGGTATGGCGGGAGAAATTCTGGCAAGAGGAAGATATGATAACTCATGTGCTTTTAATGTATCCCACTCTAGGAGAAAAGAATGGAGTACCTGAAAGGCGCAACTGTACACTTATGGATATGGTGCGTAGCATAATGAGTTATTCCAACTTGCCATTGGGATTATGGATGGAGGTGCTTAAAACCGCCATTCGCATTCTCAATAAAGTACCAAGCAAGTCGGTGCCCAAAACACCATACGAGCTATGGACAGGAAGGGTGCCCTCCCTACAACACTTCAGGGTGTGGGAGTGCCCTGCTGAGGTCAAAATGTTTAATCCAAACATTGCAAAGTTAGATCCCAAAACAGTGAGCTGCCACTTCATTGACTATCCAGACAGATCAAAAGGGTTTTCGTTTCTACTGCCCAGACATATATACAAAGTTTGTAGAAACAAGACACACAGTCTTAGAGGAAGAAATGATGAGGGGGAGCTTGGTAGCTCGGAAAATTGATCTTGAGGAGTAGAGGGTGCATGTGAAGGAAATATGCCCTAGAGGCAATAATAAAGTTATTATTTATTTCCTTATATCATGATAAATGTTTATTATTCATGCTAGAATTGTATTAACCGGAAACATAATACATGTGTGAATACATAGACAAACAGAGTGTCACTAGTATGCCTCTACTTAACTAGCTCGTTAATCAAAGATGGATAGACATGAGTTGTCATTTGATTAACGGGATCACATCATTAGGAGAATGATCTGATTGACATGACCCATTCCGTTAGCCTAGCACTTGATCGTTTAGTATGTTGCTATTGCTTTCTTCATGACTTATACATGTTCCTGTAACTATGAGATTATGCAACTCCCGTTTACGGAGGAACACTTTGGTACTACCAAACGTCACAACGAATCGGGTGATTATAAAGGAGTACTACAGGTGTCTCCAAAGGTACATGTTGGGTTGGCGTATTTGAGATTAGGTTTTGTCACTCCGATTGTCGGAGAGGTATCTCTGGGCCTTCTCGGTAATACACATCATATAAGCCTTGCAAGCATTGCAACTAATAAGTTAGTTGCGAGATGATGTATTACGGAACGAGTAAAGAGACTTGCCGGTAACGAGATTGAACTAGGTATTGGATACCGACGATCGAATCTCGGGCAAGTAACATACCGATGACAAAGGGAACAAAGTATGTTGTTATACGGTTTGACCGATAAAGATCTTCGTAGAATATGTAGGAGCCAATATGGGCATCCAGGTTCCGCTATTGGTTATTGACCAAGAATAGTTCTAGGTCATGTCTACATAGTTCTCGAACCCGTAGGGTCCGCACGCTTAAGGTTTCGATGACAGTTATATTATGAGTTTATGAGTTTTGATGTACCGAAGGAGTTCGGAGTCCCGGATGAGATCGGGGACATGACGAGGAGTCTCGAAATGGTCGAGACGTAAAAATCGATATATTGGACGACTATATTCGGAGTTCGGAAAGGTTCCGAATGATTCGGGTATTTTTCGGAGTACCGGAGAGTTACGGGAATTCGCCGGGGAGAAGTATTGGGCCTTATTGGGCCCTGCGGGAAAGAGAGAGGGGCTGCCTAGGGCAGGCCGCGCGCCCCCCCATGGCCTAGTCCGAATTGGACTAGGGGGAGGGGCCGCACCCCCTCCTTCCTTCCCTTCTCTTTTCCCCTTCCTAGTCTCCTACTCCTACTACTTGGAAGGACTCCTAGTTGGACTAGGAAAAGGGGAATCCTACTCCCGGTGGGAGTAGGACACCCCTAGGGCGCGCCTCTCTCCTTGGCCGGCCCCCTCCTCCTTGCTCCTTTATATACGGGGGCAGGGGGGCACCCCATAACACACAAGTTGATCTACGGATCGTTCCTTAGCCGTGTGCGGTGCCCCCCTCCACCATATTCCACTTCGGTCATATCGTCGCGGAGCTTAGGCGAAGCCCTGCGCCGGAGAAGTCATATCGTCGCGGAGCTTAGGCGAAGCCCTGCGTCGGTGGAGCATCATCATCGTCACCACGCCGTCGTCTTGACGGAACTCATCCCGACACTTTGCTGGATCGGAGTCCGGGATCGCCATCGAAATGAACGTGTGCGTAACTCGGAGGTGCCGTGACGCTCGGTGCTTGGATCGGTCGGATCGTGAAGACGTCACGACTACATCAACAGCGTTGTTATAACGCTTCGCTTTCGGTCTCACGAGGGTACGTGGACGGACACTCTCCCTCTCGTGTCGTGCCATCACCATGGTCCTGTGTGTGCGTAGGAATTTTTTTGAAATTACTACGTTCCCCAACAGCATGCACCTAATCCGATGATCCAGGAGCCATTTTTCTCACTACCAGTTGCAACTCCACCCATGACAACTATGGGGTTAGATCCGGAACCAGTCCGTCAGGAGCCGACTAAACCCGTTGTTGAGCATGAAAGGGAGGTGCAACCGTAAATTTTAGAAGAAGTGCCAGAAGTTGAGGCACAGAATGTGCCAGAAACTGAGGCCTTTAGAAGGTCTACAAGACAAAAAAGTCAGCTATTTCTATTGATTATAAAGTTTATAACACGGACATAGTTCATACAGAAAAATATCCATAATCATATGAACAATCCATGAGAAGTCCTCATTCATCGAAGTGGATGAAGGCAATGGAAGACGAGATGAAATTGTTGAGTTCCAAAGATGTTTTGGACTTAGAGGAAATTCCTAAAGGAGCCAAAACAGTAGACTGCAAATGGGTCTACAAAATTAAGTATGACTCTAAAGGGAATGTAGAAAAGTATAAAGCATGACTCGCGGCAAAATCATTTACACAAAGATAAGGGATAGATTACAATGAGACATTTTCTCCAGTCTCATGTAAGGATTCCTTCATAACCATAATGGCATTAGTTGCTCATTTTGATTTACAGTTACATCAAATGGATGTAAATACGACATTTCTCAATGGGGATTTGAAAGAAAATGTCTACATGAAACAACCAAAGGGTTTTATCATTAAAGGTAAGGAAAATATGGGATGCTGCCTGAAGAAATCCATTTATGGATTAAGACAAGCCTCTAGACAGTGGTATCTAAAGTTTAATCAAATGATTACAAGTTTTGTATTTAAATAAAATATTGAGGATAATTGCATTTATGCAAAGTTTAAAAATGGGAATATATTTTCCTAAGCTTGTATGTGGATGATATCCTGCTTGCTAGCAGTGATGTTAGTCTATACAAGAAACAAAGAAGTTCTTATCCTCAAATTTTGACATAACAGATCTTGGTGAAGCACCATATGTTTTGGGCATAGAAATTCACCGAGATAGGAACAATGGAGTCTTAGGACTATCACAGAAAGCATATTTAGAAAAGGTTCTTAAAAAGTATAATACGCATGCGAGTAAAGCCACACCTGCTCCTATAGTTAAGGGCGATAGTTTTGGGAAATTCCAATGTCCCAAGAACCAGTATGAGATCGATCAAATGAAAGCAGTACCATATGCTTTGACAGTTGGCAGCTTACAGTATCACCGGGGTACTCGGTAGATATCAAGAGAATCCAGGCATAGAGCACTGGAAAATGGTAAATAAAGCATTGCGTTATGCGCAAGGCACGAAGGACTACATGCTAATATACAAGAGAAGTGATTCCCTAGAGATAAAAGGGTATTCAGATGCAGATTTTGCGGGG
Organism: Aegilops longissima; assembly: GCA_021605205.1. Classification (NCBI taxonomy): domain Eukaryota; kingdom Viridiplantae; phylum Streptophyta; class Magnoliopsida; order Poales; family Poaceae; genus Aegilops; species Aegilops longissima. The sequence goes on along the minus strand of CM038681.1, from coordinate 425,863,780 downwards.
GACAGAGATGATAGAAAATCCATGTCAGGATACGTATTCACCCTCGCCGGGGGAGCTATTTCGTGGAAAAGCTCTAAACAGTCGCTGGTTGCATCATACATGATGTATGCAGAATTTATAGCATGCTTCGAGGCCACGGGGCAGGCGATATGGCTAAAGAAATTTATACCCAACTTGAAAGTGGTAGATTGTATTCACAAACCACTAAAGATGTACCGTGACAACCAACCCGCAGTATTTTATTCTCACAACAACAAGTCGAGTAATGCTGCGAAAACAATAGAGATAAGGTATTATGTTGTGAAAGATAAAATCCAGAATCAAACTATAAGTCTCGAGCATATAAGAACAAAGGATATGCTTGCGGATCCGCTAACGAAAGGCTTACCACCCAATGTGTTCAAGGAACACTTAGCCGGCATGGGTTTAAGGGAAAGCCTTATGATTTCTGGATAGGCCCAAAAGGAACAGAATTTGTTTCTGAACAAAATGTATGTTGTAGTTGTATGATTCTATCGGCAAGTAAGCTGTGATGATGAAACATGCTCTATGTACCAATATGTGATGAAACAAATAAACTAGAAAGTATAAGGTTAAAAGTAAAGTTGATATCAAGGGGGATGTTAGGTTGATCTCTTCTGTGTGGGCCCAACGGCCCATCGGGCCCTTAGATCTGCGCCCTGATCGGGGGCGCCCAACCCTCATATGGTTGGTGGCCCCCTGTGACCCGTCCTATATAAACAAAGGTGGGGGCCGCGGCACGAGTCACGAGGTTAATCCCCACCGACAATCCCTACGGATCTAGGGTTAGAGTGGTGCTCATGGAAAGTTCCATCACCGCCGTCACCACATCACCACCATGGCCTCTGGCTCCAGCTCGTCAGGCCAGATGGAGGGTAGGTTTACCAGATGATCTAGCCTACCCCGATCCAAAGCGATCTATCACATCAAGCCTTTTCAATAAGCCACGGAAACATCCGTGTGTTGTGGGGTCGCGTACTTTAGCGATCTAAAACATCTTAGTATTAGTTTATAGAGGGATTAATTTAGATTAACTCTGCGTTTAAAGCGCCTCCCATCCAAAACACAACGAGGGCTCTTTGATTCATAGGGTTATAAAAATGTAGTAATAAATAAAAACATAATTAGAATATCATGTCCATTCAAATCTTACATGATTTAAGTTTGTTTGATTGCATAAAAAAACAAAGGATTCTTTCAAGAGGTTGAGGTGGACGTCAGATCTCGTATGAAATGTAATATAAATGATTCATTAGTAAAAGAATTATATGAGTCAATGGACTAACGTAAGAGAACTTCTTAAGGATTATAATCCTCAAAAAAATATATTAACTCCTTTGAATCAAAGGGCTTTGAATTGGCTATTCAACATCATCAAATCAGGCCATCATGATCGGCTAATACAGTATATATATTCTTCTTTTTTATTTTCTTGGTGGGGGGCTCCCCTATCCTAACCTTTTATTTCAACGGGGCCGAAACCCCCCAAAAGAGCAGCCACAGAGAATAGTGGGTGAACCGGGGGATCATAGCACAACAACTTACAGGGGCGCAAGGTGCGCCAAATAGGGGAGGGGGGGGGTGTTACCGGGGCATAACAAGCACACATAGCCACAAATCAACATGGGCGTGGTCATTGTCTCTAAACCTCTCCGGTAAAGAACAAAAACATCTCGGCAATTCTTCATCGTTGCCGCCAAGGACGACGCCTCTCCCCTGAACACCACAACATTCTGCTGCTTCCAGAGGTGCAAGCCGCTAATAGAGATTCTTGTGACAATTTGTGTGATCTTGAGTGCAAGGAGGATGGCTATTAATGAAGATATTTTTCAGAGTTCCCTCGCCACTCATAACTTCATCAAGAGATTTACTTCTGACTTGGCATTGTCGTAAGCAAAGAAAGAACTATCTGCCAAGCGTACTTTTGTTTCATGGCCGCACTGGATTTCGCCTTTGGTGGAGTTTGTAAAAATTAATGTTGACGTGTGCATCAATAATAACTCGGAGTGACGCCCCGTCATGGCTATAGCCTGAGATGACATGTGATGTTACTTGGGATCTTCATGGGTCTCCAAACAGAGATTTGATGCGGAATCTATCGAAGTTGTGGCTTATCGAAAAGGCTTGATGTTCTCCTCGGGCCTGGGGATCTGCAAGATACTCTGGTGAGTGATTGCTTAAGAGTGGTCAAAACTCTTGATGAAATTTGTGGTCATCCTACGAGGAAGTGACACGGAGATCAAGTTGTGGGCTAGTGAGATCAATAAGGTAATATTCAAACATGAAAATAGAAACTCAGACATGGTGGCTCGTGTTAGAGCTAGAAGCTTTCTACCCCTCTGTTGGGCGCTACAACTGACATGTAAATCCACCTCATGGCATTGGATTTCCTTCCCAAAATAGCTTATGACTAAAGGAAAACAAGTATACATAAGAAACAAGGAGAGTGAATTAACTGAAAAATACTTTTGCCCCATTTTATAGATAAAGTACAAGAGGACACAAGCACCAAGCCTATACGACATGCTTAAAGTCTAGCCAAATGTAAAATAAACAGAGGTACATCCTGGAAGCAGCAACTAAGAAAATGCCCAGACAGAAAAAAATACAAAGCAAGTCAGGTTCCGAAGGGGGTGGAGGAGACAACTGGTGCGCCAAGATACGAAGCCGAGAAACCAACTCGTTCATGTTCACAAGCTTTTGCAGTCTGCTAAGCACTTTCCACAGTCACAAAAAACACATAATTTGTAAATGGCATCCGACTGTCGCAACAAGATGGAATGCTCAATAACTACCTTATTCCTAATAGTCCAAAGTGTCTGGGATAACACACTGATACGTCCATTTTGCACCACCATTTCTTATGATAATTTACTCATTATCAATGATATTTGGTACATTATTGCTCAATTCTAATGTATTTTCCCTTTAATTTGCATGAAATACATGTCGAGGGAATTTCTCAGGAAAATACTTGACAACTGGAAAATAGGAGCAAAACTACTACATAAGACAAAAGTATTTTCCCGAAGAAAAGGAGCCGGGAGCCAGAAGATGGGCCAGAGGGGAGCCACACAGATTCTTCTTCTCCTCCTCCTCCTCCTCCTCCTCCTCGCACTCCTCCTCCTCCACACCATGGACGAAGTTATCTACATCATCAGCCATCACATCTTTCTCCTCCGGCACAAAATCATCACAAGCCCATTCTAGGATCCAGTTATGGAGAATACAACCTGCAAGAACAAAGCCTAACTTTGGTGGGAAAAGGGCATAATACCTTCTGATCCAGGATCTTCAATCTATTCATCAGAGCTCCAAATGCCCTCTCAACCGTAACTCTAAGGTTAGAGTGACTGAGATTGAACAATTCTGCCACAATCCTACGATGATTCCTAGAAGAGAACTCGTTCGGATGATACCTGGTTTTCTTGAAGGGTGGAGGAACACCAAGTCTATATGCATATCGCGCATCTCCTAGGTAGAACTTACCATCAGAGATATTGATCCCATCAGGTCTAGATATGTTGTCAATAAGAATGTTAGCATCATGGGATAAGTCTTCCTAGCCAGCTAACACATATGTGAACTTTGGATTGAAGTCAACGACAGTAAGCACATTCTGACTTGTGTAGGGCTTCCTACCCTGTATGATGCAACCTATATCCTCAACACTCTATCAGTCACATGAGTACCATCTATTGCGCCAATACTATCATGTGATGTCATGAAAACATATTGTTATGGCTCTATCACAAAAATACAAGCATGTCAAGCTACGAGTAGTGCTCACCTTGAAATATGTATACCATCTAGGGCTTGTGCGAATCTTGGTAGGAGTGTGATTGGTTGAAGGCTTGATCATCTCTCCTCTGAGCTCCCCAATTGTATATAGGACTTGCTTGAAATACATAGAAATTGTCTCACTAGATCTACTGAATGTGTTGCGAATAACGCTGAACTTTTGATTATGACCTACATTGATGCGGTGCATCCTTCTGTCATCCCCATGGACGCCACATCAACTCATCAAGAAACACGTGGACCTATGACAAGAGCTCGCGCACGTGCCATTCAAAACAAGGTGAAATCACTCCTCTATGTAGATGGAACTTGGATGCTACCTCATCAAAGAATGCAATGCGTCATTAGGTACAAGGACAACCTCCACCAAGAAGCTAAGGAACGCCCCCAAGGCCTAGAGGAAGGGCGCCAAGGCCACAAGGAAGAAGGAGCCCACCAATAAGAAGATGGCAGCACCTCCCAGTCGACCCCGCGCGCACGGGCCTCCCCGACCCCGTGTCCACAGGCCATCTAGAGAGCTACTGGAAGGAAAGAAGCACCCCCTTGTGCACGGGCCTCCAGACCCTGTGCCCACGGGCCTCATCGTTGTAGCTACCCCATTCGCACGGGCGTGTACTGTGCACACGGGACCCCTGTGCACACGAGGCCTACTTAGCCCATGTGCACGGGGCCTACTTAGCCCGTGCGCACGGCCCTCCCAGGAAGTTAGCCGTGGAGTTCCTGTTTTACCCTCCAGCTCGTCCATCACCTCACGTCACATGTATATTCCATGGCTAGGACATTTGTTAGGGTTAGCAAAGTATTATGAGACATTAGAGAGATCTTTGCTCCTTGTACCTCCACCTTGGGGAATCAAGACCTCCTAAGGGAGAAGGATCCCCATCATAGGATCATTAGGACCTCCTAAGGGAGAGCAATCTCTCTAGATCTTCAAGACATCATCTCTTTGGATTTGGGAAGAACTCTACCATTGTGCTTGTTTTCCTTTGATTGATCTTGTATGCTTGTGGATCTCAATTATGTTATTCTAGTGGATGCGTAATTGGGTTTTGTTTGAGTGAATTTCCTCTTGTGTTCTTGTTGTTCATCTCTTTTCCCCCTTCAAGTGTGAAAAGATCTTTCATAAGGGTTCCACCCTACAACATACATGAAGGAACACGACAACTTGATCTTCCATAGAGGTGTGGATGCTATCTTCTTACAACCCCTAGCATAAAACGTCTCCACAAACTTGGCAAAAGGTACTCTTCGCATTCGAAGCATGTTCCAGACTCTACGTCGTTCATGTTGTAGATGTAGTTTAGATTCACCATCCTCTCCCTATCTCGGGTTAACAATGGGCCATAAAGGATGACATGTCACAATCTTATCATTTAGATGAATGACTCTAATAGGCCAACATTACCCAAGCCTGAAGCACAACTATGAGTGTTGTCGCCTGAACAACCAGCTTCATCTATTCATTATAATGACCTAATGTCGAAATCAATGTTGCGGTAAGCACTGGCAAAATCGACCCTACACCCTAACTAACGACCTAACAGAGGAGGAGGTTGTATGCTACTTACCCCCTTAGGAGCCGAAGACCCGCCCATGCCCGAGATGTGAAGGACGAGATGGAGTCCAAGACGAAGGGGAGAAGCATGTCCTCCTGCTAGAGACTGAAGTCATCGTCGCCGCCACTTCCATAGATCTGGGTCACCGGTGCCGGTGCCAAGGACTGAGGCTGGATTAATACACACGCTAGAGGTGTGTGAGTAAATGGGGGTGGGGGGGGGGGGGGGATGTTAGATTATGCGCCATCCCACACCGACAGATTTCAGCCTTCCGCCATCTCCGCGCCCATTCCTCCCTGCACTGCGTGTACTACATGCCCCTTTTGCACTCGACTCGGCCTACCTAAATTATCGATCCTAGCGTTTCTAGCGAGCCACACTCTTGACTACTTTAAGGTTTGTGCGGGAGCGAGCTAGACCCTCGCGTACGACATCAGATGCATTTTCCTTGCACCCCGTCAGGCCGTATGACAAGTAGATGCATAGTGTGTGATGGTACGGGGTCCACAATATTTGGAGGACCCAATTTATTTTTAAACAACATTATACTTAATCAAGAGAATAGCAAGGACACTTCTTCTTCGGTACAACCCCTGGAAACATCAACGGTCCAGATCATCCTATACCTCTTCACCTGAAAACTTAAAAAAGGGTAGGATGGTCATTGCCCTTCCTCTCCCCAGCCCGCCTGCACGTACCCATACGCCCGTCGACGACGACGACGTCGTGTCGCTGCGTCCGACGACGTTTTTTTACTGTGGCGACGTATGTTTTTTACAGCGTCGGTGGTCAATTCGCGCGTCGCCCGGTGAAAGCGCGTCGTGGCACGTGAACTGCGGCCCACCGACCCGTCCCGTCCGTCCCTCGCTCGCCGCCCGCCGCCCGTCCCTCGCTCGCTGCGCCGCCGCCCTCGACTGCCGCCGCTTCCGGCCGTCGAATTAATTGCCCAACCACCCGTCCGCCCGCTGCCCCGCCGTCTCCCTATAAATCGCAGCCCCGTCCGCCCGTCGCCGCAAGCACCACTCCTCCCCCGACTCCACCTCCCAAAAGGCTGCCGGTGACATGTCGTTCCACGGCGGCAGCAGCTCCGGCACCGGCGGCGATGACGGACCCAACGCGTGGCCGTCGAGCCTGAGCACGCCGGAGACGGAGGAGCTTTACCGGTTTGGGCTCCTCGTGCCGCCGGGTTGCCGTCTTCCGCACGATTGGAAACTCGACAAGGACGGCTACCCGAGGCACGGGCCCGGCGCCACCGCGGAGGAGAAGCGGACCGGTGGCCGCAACAACATCGCCGGCCGTCACGTGTTCTGGGACGACAAAGACTACGCCGCCGTCATCGGCGCGTACAAGCTGGCGGAGTCTGGCGTCACGCCAGACCTCATCGGAGACCGCCGCCGCCTTCTTGTCCCGCCCCGTCCGATGGCAGCGCGCCGTCGAGCCCTCCAACACGCAGCACGGCGCCGCCGACCCCCGCCCGCCGGAGGTGGAACCGCCGCGAGCGCTTGGTTCTTCGGGAGGACGGCGATCCCGACGATCGCTGGTTTACCTCGCTCCCTGCGGCGCCGGCTGCCGCAGAGGCGGCGGCGGCTGCGAGGGAGGCCGCCGTGTAGGCGGCAGCGATCCATGCGGCGGCGGCGATTCCGCCAGTGGTCCCGCAGGCGGAGGCGGAGGCGTTGGAGTCGTCGGACGACGACGTCATCGACTGGGAGCGGTTAGCCCAGGTCAGCGACGACGACGACGACGATGGCGGGGGTGACGGCGAGGCGGAGGTCATCGATCTGTTGGCTAGCGACGAGGAGGAGTAGTAGTTTTTTTTACAAAAAAATGTTCTAACTATGAACTATCTATCGTTTAGGTTCGGATAAACTCGTTTCGTTTCGGTAGTGTTGAATGGACTATGTAAAATATCTCTATGTTCAATCTAGTTTGTTCGAATCTTGTTTTAATTTGTCTTCAAAGTTTGTTCAAAAAATTAGCTAAATATTGAACGCTTATTTTGAGAAAATTTGAAAATTTTCTGACCCATGCATAAAAATGTTCACAATATATTAAAAAATTTCCATCGAATATACATAGCACAGAATAAGGTATGCAATTATCGAAAAATTGTAGAATAAAAAAATCATGAAAACACATAAAATATAAAAGAAAACTGAATAAAAAATCAAAAGTGTATCTAAATGTTTATAAAGTGTTTTAGAAATGTTCAGATTTTGTTAAAATATGTGCATATAGTAAAGCCGGTGGATGAAAAAATTGAAATTTTGAAATAAAAATATAACAAATAAGTAACAAAAGAAAATTAAAAAGGTGAGATATTTGAAGTCATTAACATTTTCTGAAATATTATTAAATTCATTAACATGTATGAATCAGAGAATATTTTAAATTCATTAACATATATGAATACGAGAATTTTAAATTCATTAACATTTTCTGAAATATTTTTAAATTCTTTAAATTTATGAACCAGAGAATATTTATAATTCATTAATATTTATGAATCCGAGAATTTTTGAATTCATTAACATTATCTGAAATAGTTTTAAATTCATTAACATTTATGAATTTTCTGTAATATTTTTAAATATTTGTAAACCCAAGTCCATACCGAAACCACCCCCTTCCACAGCAAGTACCTGAGCGGTCTGACAGATTGCACCCAACTTTTGCCAGCGCGTGTGGTGCCCCACACGGGCACCCCACGGTCAAAATGAACGAAATCCGACAACGAACGCACGTTGCGTCACGTCCGGGAAGCATTTTCGGGGTTTTCGGCCCGGAAAATCGTAGGAAATCCATACGGACTCGAAACGGGATAAATTTTTGCGTGCGTGCCCTCCTAGGGCACTGTAGCACATGGAAAAAATGGGCACGTTCGGCGAATGCAAAGCGGAGACTTGCGACCGAGGGTCCCCTCCGGCCATACCGAAACCACCCCCTTCCACAACAAGTATCTGAGCGGTCTGACGAATTGCACCCAACTTTTGTGAGCGCGTGTGGCGCCCCACCCGGGCACCCCACGGCCAAAATGAACGAAATCCGATAACAACCGCACGTTGCGTCACGTCCGTGCCGCATTTTTGGGGTTTTCGGCCCGGAAAATCGTAGAAAATCCATACGGACTCGAAACGGGACAAATTTTTGCGTGCGTGCCCTCCTAGGGCACTGTAGCAAGTTGGAAAAAATGGGCACGTTTGGCGGATGCGAAGCGGAGACGTGCGACCGAGGGTCCCCTCCGGCCATACCGAAACCACCCCTTCCACGCAAGTACCGAAAGCGATCGACGGATTGCACCCAACTTTTGCGGCGCGTGTGGTGCCCCACCCGGCACCCCACGGCCAAAATGAACGAACCGACAACCAACGACGCTATGCCACGTCCGGCAGCATTTTCGGGTTTTCGCCCGGAAAATCGTAGAAAATCCATACGGACTCGAAACGGGACAATTTTTTGCGCGCGTGCCCTCCTAGGGCACTGTAGCAAGTGGGAAAAAATGGGCACGTTTGACGGATGCGAAGCGGAGACGTGCGACCGAGGGTCCCCTCCGGCCATACCGAAACCACCCCCTTCCACAGCAAGTACCTGAGCGGTCTGACGGATTGCACCCAACTTTTGCGAGCACGTGTGGCGCCCCACCCGGGCACCCCACTGCCAAAATGAACGAAATCCAACAACGAACGCACGTTGCGTCACGTCCGGGCAACATTTTTGGGGTTTTCTGCCCGGAAAATCGTAGAAAATCCATACGGACTCGAAACGGGACAAATTTTTGCGTGCGTGCCCTCCTAGGGCACTGTAGCAAGTGGGAAAAAAATGCGCACGTTTGCTAAAAAATAGCCTATTTCATTAAGTTAAAAATATGGGCACGTTTGGCTACGTCAAAAAAATTGGTTAAGGTAATTTTTTTGATAATGTGCCTACTTTATTTAGTTAAAAAAAATGAGGCCGTGTAAAAAAAATGCCGGCCGTCTCGCTAACCGACGTGCATGCGTGCATGGGGCCGTCCCACTAACAACGACGCCGCAATCAGCGCTCGGGCGACGTCGTTAGCCGACGCGCATGCAAATTTTCCTTCTACGTCCAGCCCGTCTCGCCGCCGCCGCGATCTGCACGTGCTGCCGACGTACGCCGCCCGTCGCCCCACACTCCAAAACGGCGCCGGTGCCTCTTCCACCTTCGCCCCACCATCCAAACGCCGTCGGTGCGCCCGCGCCGGCTTGCGTCCCCTGACCCGTCGCCCTCTATACGCCGCCGGTGCCTCTCCCACCGTCGCCGTCGTGTAAGTTTTTTTTTCTAGTTTTTTTTATACGACGAGGCTCATAGCAGTACGATGGTATGTGACAGAAATCTATTTGATGCAGTATGAATATCGACGGTGTGATTCCATGTTCAGTTGAAAAGTGGGTTAGCCTAGTTGACAAACTGTCATCCAGTCAGAAATTCCGGTTTTATGAAACGGATATGTAGGGCATGTTTAGAATACTATCGATAAAGATGCGTGATTTTTTGCTTCACTTTTTACGCCAAGGTTACAATCCGAGTAGCAAAACATTCATGGTTGAAGAGAGTTCTGGAAGTACTGCTGGAAGTAAAGGTCTTATTTCACTAAGGCCTGATGATGTGTACTCCATTTTTGGTTGGAAAAACAATGGAGTGGATGTTTTTGGGTTTCTTAGTACTGAAGGAGAAAAAGCAACCAAAAAAATACCAGTTAGTTTTGTTAGCAAGAAAAATGGTAAGATCATGATTGATGATCTCATAGAAAAGATTGTGAAGAACAAGAGCACTGATGATGACTTTATTCGGATGACATTTCTAGTTCTCTTAGGAACTATAATTGCACCAGTGTCTCATGAATACGGTCCGAAAAAATACTATGCCTTAGTGCAAAATATTAAGTTGATAAGGAAGTTCAACTGGAATGCATTCACTTCACGATTCTATTTGTCGGAGATTGGTAAGCTTCTACAGGACGACCATGTTAGGCAGTGGCCCCAGGGGAACCTCGCCCTTTTGCAAGTACATTGTATTTATTAATTTGAACACTTTTCTTATAAAATGTCACGGAAGAACATGTAGTTTAATTAGTTTATGTGTTTTGCAGTACCTATACTGGGAGAAGGTGCAACCAATCACCGGTCCAAAATATGATCCGTTGGCATTGTTGAGCCCGCTGATGAGGAACTGGACGGAAGATATGGCTGTGAGAAGAGACAAATACGACTATGAATATGGTCGTGGTGTTGGGATGGTAATCCTAGTAATCATGTTTTTTCTTTTACATTTATGAAACAAAGTTAGGTGTGCGTATGGTTTGTATGTATAATTCTCTTGTTGCATTTGTAGATCGATGACAACATTACAGAGGAGTATAGGCTGAAAAAAATTGCAGAACAAGAAGCTCAAAAAACCAAGAAAGCTAGTAGCAAAAATTCTAACGTTACTGGAACGAGGAAAGAGGGCAGTACCTCGGAGGCTTCGAGCCAGAAGCCTACTATGGACCGGATTTGAGTGAGATGAATGAGCTTCGGAAGGAACTGCTTCGTTTGCCAGAGTTATGCGCACAGGTAACACTTGAGCACGTCGCTTTAATGTCCATCACTGAATTGAAGAACTAAGATGAAATGTTTTCTTGCAGAGGATGATTGAGAAACTGAACAAAACCGGCGTCTTCTACAAACCCAGTAACCTGGAAGAGGACGAAGAGAATCTGTACGGAGGCATTAATGAGTCTTCAAACGATGGTGCACGTCCGAAAAAAGAGTTTGTATATCAAAAAGATGATTCAGACCGGTTCCGCACACCTTCCAAAATGAATTTGCAAAAGGATGATGACAACGGTGATGTAACTTCTCGTGGAAACACACCTTTTTACTGCACACCTGAGTACTGGGATAGTTTCAAGGGTGATATGGATGATCCTATCCAAGTACCAGAAGTATCAGATGAAAAAGCTGCCACATCTTTAGGGACGGACGAAATCGCATCGCATGCATCGCTTGGTTCTCAAGGAGTACAAGAGGAAGTGGAGGAGGTTACTGGCAGGCGCAAGCGCAAAGTATCACAACATGTCAAGTCTCCTTATGTGGTCCCTAAACCGAACAAGCGTGCAAAACGTTCTGCGAAAGGAAGTAAGTTTTTTGTGTTTCTAATTGTTCTTGCGTAACAATTATTTATATATTTGCGTTTATAATTATTTGAGTTGTGCGTTACAGAATTGTTCCAAAATGGTGGTGTTAACAAATCTAGTGATGAGTATGATGTGGTGAAAGCGTCCATCAAGTACGTGCGCGCGCATGAGCATTCACAAAAACATGCCAAAACAGAAATTTTCAATGATGGCTTGGAAGAAGGTTTCACTGTGCGGAGAGCTTGTCAGATTATTAACCATGAGTGGCTAAGTGGCGACGTAAGTTAATTTCATATATTGTTTTACAATTGATTCGAAAACACCATTGTTAAATCTGACACATTATTTATAGGTAATTAATGCATACTCATCATATTTGGTCGACAAAGTTAGTGATGATCGTTTCATGTTGACAACTTGGAGGATACATTGGTTGCTTCACATTAGACCCGGAAAGAAGACCGCCGGTAACGATTATGAAGCAGAGTCGCATAGTAATGGACCCGTGAATAGATGTGAGGACGAGTATTTCAAAAAATCAAAGGTAAGTTTGATTGGTTACACGGTACATACATACGATAGTATGTGCTGATTGTGTTTTATGGTCCTTGTGATGCAGACTTACATTCCTCTAAACAAGCAAAACAATCACTGGATTACTGTCGTCATGCATCGCGGGAAGAGAGAGTTTCAGGTTTTTGACTCGTTGATGAACGGAAAACTTGACAGTGTTACTAGAAAACTCGTTGAGGACATGGTAGGTTTAACTTTCAAATGTGCATTTGGTAACATTGGTTTTTTTTAGTACACTGAATGACATTCTTTCCACCATGTTTATTATATCTTTAGAGAAAACAACTAGCAGAAGATATCCAACAAGCAAATGCAACCGGAATTGTGAATTATCCGGATGTTTCCAATTGGCCTATTGAAACGTATGATATGCCAAAACAACATGATGGGTGAGTTCTTACTTTGACAGCATGTCGGTCTTGTATGTACAGTAGATATTTAATCTTCATAAATTGTATGCACTAGGAATTCGTGTGGAATATTTCTCCTTCGATGCTTTCAATATTGGGATGGTGACAAATGGACAGGCTTTTTTTCACAGGTACGCAAGTCATGTTTGTACTACGATGTACAATGAACGTTGTGCTAACATCACTTTTTTTTTCAGAGGTCAATTGATGATTCGAGAGAGGTAATGATTGCACAACTTATCTTTTCGGAAAGAAGAAAGCTTGATGAAGTGAAAAACAAAGTTATTCGGATATCAAAGAAGAAGAAATAGATGCGGCACAGAGGAGTTTTGCATGTGATTGGGTGGTACTGGAGGACTATATTTTCCAAACGCTTTGCGCACTTACTTAAATTTTTTATGTAATAGACATATTTATTGTTTTTGCCACTATTTTGTTCTGAAAAGATTATACACTTAATTATGTTTTTTATGTCCACATGATATTGTGTTTCATAAATATTATATAATCAGTCTTTTTTTTGTTACATGATTTTTTTGTTTCCGAATAGTTGTAAACTATGGTAACGCATTATTAAAAAAAACACGACGGTTTTGTTTAGAAATATAAAAAATAAACGTAATGTTTAGATTAACATATATGTAATCGTGTCGTCGTTAAGTTTTTGTACACTAATCTATGGCAGCACACTGCGTGTTACTTTCTAGTAAAAAGTTAGTTTACAGCACACTGGGTGTTAGTGTAGTTTAGAAAAGCTTAAAAAATATTTTAGATAAAAAAATTGCCCGCCCGTCCACAGTGTGTCTTAGTAAGACCGTCGTTATCAAGCCCACCGGGCGACTACGACAGGCGTTTCAGAACACAGCGTGTAAACTAGGCCCAACAGGGCAGCATCGACGCGGTACATCGACGAGGTAGTAACAGAGGAGTTCAATGTGCCGACGGGAGCTGAGTATATAAGCTGGTCGTCGTCCCCTTCGGCCGGCGAGGTGGGACTAAACTTGCGTCGGCCGCGGGGCGACGTGGGCCGGCCCAAAAAGGCAATGGACGGCGCAGACTTCTCAACGACTCGACGCGCCGTGGGCCAGCCCAGTTACCCCCGCTGAGACGACGCGCGACGGAAACTAACACTAGTTTAGTCCCACCTCGCCGGCCGAAGGCGAGGACGACCAGTTTATATACAGAGCTCCCGTCGCCACATTGAACTCCTCTGGTCTATTACCTCGTTGATGTACCCCGTCGATTCTGCCCTGTTGTGCCTGGTTTCCACGGCGTGCTCCGAAACGCCGGTTGTAGTCGCCCGCTGGGCTTGATAACGATGGTATTATTAAGACACGCCGTGGAGATGGGTGGGCATTTTTCCCCCTTTTTTTCAACAACAATTCGCACAGTACTTCTCTTATTTTAATATAGTTGACATGCAGAATTCATAATATAAACAATGAATATATAGTAAATACATGCATAATTCATCATATAAACAATGAATAGTGAATATTTATATCAACAACAATGATGTCTCAATATAACAATTGTCACCACAATAATTTTATTGTAGTGGACAGAAAATAACAAGTCTCAAATGACAACGGTATGTAGGAAATAATCTTGTTTCACACATATAAAATACTCAACACGAACATAAATGGAAGAGGTAAAGCACTTGCATTTTCTTTACTTGAGTCTTCAAGCCCAGTTGCTGCATAGAATAAATAAAAAAATTGTGAGAATCAATGTACGGTAGATGAATCAACGAAACTAATATAAACAAAGCAAAAAGACGTACAGTTACATATAAATGGAAGCAATAAAATAGATGCACCGTCCTCACTTCTGTCTTCAAGCCCAGTTGCTGCATACAAAAAACTATGAGAATCAATGTACCGTAAATGAAACAGCAAAACTAACATACACAAATAATAGACATACTCTTCATTTTTGCTGCATGTGCTCCTGTTATGACCTGAGCCGCTGCATATGCTACATTTTCGTCCAGATTTCTCGTCAAATGCTTTAGGCCTCTCATTTTTTGTCACATTTGGGCCACCCTTACCGCGACCTCTACTGTTCTGCTTAGGTGCGCCCTTGGTGGAAACCTTTACTGGATCACGAACCAGAATATTATCTCGGTTAGGCTCAAATGGATTATTGTTCACGAAGCTTCTCTGACTATCATCTTCCTTTCCCTGAATGTCCTTATTCGTTATAATATCATCCAGAGCTGCCATCAACTTGTCGAATAAGAAAGGATTACTACATGCGACATGACATGCTTCTGAAGATTTGATGATCAACTCACTGTATCTAGTTCTGTCCTCACCACCGGACCAACCCCACGCAAACAAACCGCTGGTGCGCTTCACGGGAAGTCCAGCTCGTGCTTTTTTTGAGAATCTTCGCAGGACACAACACTTGGGTATCACAGGTAAGTTCAGTGCATTCAAAACATGAATAATATGCTTGCAAGGAAGCCCTTTGCGAGTCATACTTCGGCAACTGCACTTTATAGTTTCTGCCGAGTTACCTGGCGTATAGTCCATATTAAATCTGTGATCCCTGTTATTCTTCCACGCAACCACAAATCTCTGACTATCGGTCCCTGTCAGTCTATCAATTACCTCAAGCTCCTGTACCTTCTTCATATCTTGTTGCAACATATAAAAGTTGCTGCGTGAATGCTTTCGCAGATACGACTCAATGGCACGACACTCGACCACTTTGTTAGTGGAAGAGTCTGTGAGGCCGTAGTCATCATAAGCTTCATTCTCACGGAGGCGAACAATACAATTCTCGTAGTGTACAATCATGTCAACGATCGTCGTACCATAGTCAAGATGAAGGTGCAGGCTGGAGTTCGACTCTCACTCCTCGATTCTGCGCATACCAAGGAAAAACCCACCGCACAAATATGATGTAGCCCAAAGCGTCCTCTTCCTGTACATCCTATGGAGCCATGTTTTCGTTTTCTCCGTCTGCCATTTGTGCACAAATGCGGCCCATCTCTCCTCAAAAACCTTATGTGTAGTGGCATAGTACAATAATGCCCTAAACTCCTTCAATGACTTGTGGTTGAGGTGTTTCTGCATATTCTTTTCAATATGCCATGAACATAGACGATGCCACACGTCAGAAAGCACCTTCCTGATAGCCCTTATCATCGCTGCATCTCCATCGGTAATTACAGATTTGGGCCTCTTCTGACAGTTAGCTTTCAAGAACGTGTTAAGCAACCAAACATATGTAGCCTCAGTCTCGTCTAAAACAATGGCGCAGGCGAATACCGTAGTGCAACGGTGGTTGTTCAGCCCCACAAAAGGGATGAACGGCATTCCATACCTGTTCATCTTGTATGTGATGTCGAACACAACAACATCACCATAGTCTAGGTAATCCCGGCGTGACTGCGAATCACACCAGAAGAGGTTTTGGAGCCTGCCTTCAGCGTCAACCGTGTGCTCAAAGAAGAAGTCTGGATCTCTGTCCTTTCTGGTCAACATGATTCCTATGGCAGTATCAGCATCACCTTGTGCAAGCAATTTCATCTTCTCCCTATAGCACATGTTATACAACTTTGTCCTCTGAAACGGTGACTTTGCATACGACCCATACCTGCTAACGATGTTGTAAAAAATGATATGTTTTCTTATCCCAGCTCCAGCCATAGCTAAGATCTCAACTCTCTCAAATGCTTTGATCTGTTTATGAGATCGGAGGAAAGGGACTTCGTCCGGTCGTGCAAGAGTGTGGCTGTGATCATCAGAGAAACTGCTGACATACCAAAGATTGAGCTTTTTATCAAGCTTAACTGTCAAATGGGCTTCACATAAGAATCGACTCTCCGGTCTAAGCCTGCGGGTTCGGCCTTTCATGGTACAGAACTTGGCCTGTCGTTTTCCTGCGGCGGAACAGAGATACCTCCTCAAGCGCGGAGTCCTTGCGCGATCCTTCGAGAATTTTAGCGAGTCCTTCCTGATGCTGAACCCACGTTCGCTCGCGTGCTTGTTGTAGAACGTGTACACCTCGTCTAATGACCTGAATGTCTTTACCATCACTACCCCATGCCTATCAAGTGACTCTTGCTGATATTCATCATAGCACATGTCAAGGTCAAACTGATCATCATCACCGTGCTCATCGTTCCCGCTAGGACCATCAACACCTCCCTGCAAAATATGACATATAACCTTGCATGTCAATCTGTTTTTATATTGTTACTAACCATAAATAATGTAAAGAACTTACTTGGCTACCCCTCCCACTACGAGATGCATCGACCTCGCTCTCGGCATTGTCATCATCTATATTATTACGCTCATTGTCACCATTAGCATTTATCTGTGCACATGTAAAGTAACATAAGTGGTCATACAATTTTAATGTCAATCATTTCTCTACAATTTTTTCAACATACCTGGCTCACACTATCTGCATAAAATTGTTCATCTATATCATATTCCTCATCGTCATCATTGCCATGTAGCTGTACAAATTTAAAAGGACATGTAAGTGTGAAATAACTAGTTCGTACTCAATATGTTTTGGTCAACATAGAAGGCACTTACATTACCACTGTACGATTCATCCTGACTCATGTAGTTGTCTCCGGGAGGTTGGTTCGCATTCAATGACGAGGATCCATTATCGCTATCGGAATCATCACTGGCATATCCGGTTACTTGCTCCATCTATGCACATACAAATAAGGTGTGAGATCAATGCCAACATTCCACAAAACATCATCGCGAATACAGTAAATTCGTCAACAGTGACATGACTATGTGGCATGCATACAAATTTGAACATACAAAATCATTATGAGGTCATTAAGAGGTCACTACTCTCCTCTCTTATTTAGCTAAGTAGTGAATCATTTTACATAAAAAATGCACAAAAATGCAATGGACAAATCAAAAAGAAAAAAGAGAGCCAGAGAACCTACTGTGCGCTGTCGAGGGGTCCTCGCCTGGGGTCGACGCCGATGCGTTGCTGCCACCCACGTCGTGGAGGGCGCGTACCAGGACAGAACGTTCACGGGAGCGTTGGGTGTTTCACCGGCGTGACGGCGTGTGGGTGACTACGGACGCCGTCGGTGCTCGCGACTAGACGGGCACGTCGGGGTCGACGTCGTGACGGCGGTGGACCACGGCGGCGTTGATGCCGCTAGGGTTTCCTAGGCGGGGATGGGGTGTCGGTTTCACGCGACACCGGTGAGACGGCGCGTGGGTGACTACAGACGCCGCCCGACGTCGTGACGGCGGTGGACCACGGCGGCGGTTATGCCGCTAGGGTTGCGTACTCGGAGATGGGGTGTCAGTGTGGGCGTTTTTCCTTCCCGATCGCTTTATCGAATCAAGACGGGCGCGACGTCGACGCGGCGTCGGGCGGCGCGACGTACACGGGCGGCCGGCCCTACGACGGACGGCGGGTACACTAATACTCCCTCCATTTCTTAATATAAGGTGTATTATTTTTTTTAAAAAGTCAAACTTGTCTAACTTTGACCAAGTTTATAGACAAAAATGTCAATGTCTAGACTACCAAACCATTATCACTAGATTCCCTATGAAGTACATTTTTATATTTTATATATTTAGTATTGTAAATCTTTATATATTTTGCTATAAAGTTGGTCAAACATAGGTTACATTTGACTTTTTGAAAAACTAATACACCTTATATTTAGGAACGGAGGGAGTACATAATTTAGTATGGACAATACTACCCCTTCTATGTTTTATTGGTGTGTGTGTGTGTGGGGGGGGGGGGGGGGGCGTGTTGTACCGAAGTCCTTCTTTAGCAAGGAATGCTTGATCCCTCGTGCAACGTTTCAACTTCCAACAGGAACCAATTCCAAATTCCAAGGCCAACTATACACAAATGCATGCCTTTCTTCTGACCTCCCGTTCCATTTCAAATAACAATTAATAGTAGGTAGTAATTATCAATGCTAAGTTATGTTAGAAAATTCCCCATGCATCGTATCCGTACTGACATGATTGAAAATGAATATATTAGAAGTTTCTCGCAAAAAAGAAAACAGTACCTAAAGCAAATTAGTTCACAATATATTATTCTCCAGCTCCCCTTGAAGCAAATCCTTTCACAATTTCTTCAAAGAAATCTGAGGGTAGCAACAGATTTTTTTTCTCGAGTCAGATATGTCCCATTCATCCTTGCCCGAAACAATGATTCATATGATCCACTCTCATTTACTCTCTATGTCAGAAAATACTTGTTGGAGAAATGAATGTGTCTTCTGGACGAAGTGACTGAGTATTAGTTTTTCTTCTCAGCATATATCACTTTTGTATTCCTTGGTAAAATATCACTCTTGTATTGTTCTTGAGAAGATCATGTGTTCATAGTATGCTAAACAAATAGTAATATATATGGATATCTTTTTGCAAAAATAATAATAAATAGTAAATATATTGATATCATAATTTGTACTCTCACAATAAAGAAATATACAGATTTCATAATTTCATATTCTGCACCTGCCCCAGATTCTCAGGTACGGCTTGTTGCGGGATGCAGCCTATCAAACACATCCATGGCGTTTCAGTCCAAATCTAGTGGCCATGAATGGTAGTTCCATAGCCTGCCAGAAGGCAATGGCCACCTGACTCGAAGAGCTCTACTGAATCGCTACAGGTCATAGATTTCCAAGCCGTCTATGGTCGATTGAGGAGCAACGTACACACATGTTTCGTTTTCCCAAAGACCCGATTTCTAGTTGGAAACTCCTTACTTGTCCATGGATGACAGTTCTTGTGCCCAAGACTCACAACGCACAGAAGAAGTAGAAAAACAAATGTAGATCAAGAGTACAGAGAGACAATGAACGCGACGACGACAGTAATATCGTCTGGCTTCCCACCGCGGCGGTGGTCTCCTTGTAGCCTCCGGCTGTCGGCGCTGTACGGCGAGTCTCTGGTTTTGCTCGTCGACATCTCGTAAGCGATGCCCGCGACGACGTCCGCCATGTTCTTGGGCGACAAGCCCAGCGCCACGCCCATCCGCACGACCACCTCCAGCTCCGCGTCGAACATGTTGTCGAACAGCCCGTCGGTCCCAAGCACCACCACGTCCCCGTGTCTGACCGCCATCTGCCCGACGTCGGCTTTGTTCACGCGCTCCCCTTTTCCGGTTGCATTGAGCTGGAACGGGCAGTTGAAACGCCTCTGCTGCCGCTGCGAACTGTGCACGAGCCTGCCGTCTCGGAACACGGCGAACGCGCTGTCGCCGATGAACGCCCACTTGAGAGCCGTGCCGGCGAGCGAGAGGATGACCGCCGTGGACCCCCCGTCCGCGGCGGAGGCCACCGTCTCCTCGTACGCCCGCTCTAGCAGCGTGTACGGGCAGACGGGCGTGCTGGGCTCGGTCGCCAGCACCTGCAGGAAGGCGCTCGTCATGAGCCCGCGCGAGAAGGCGCCGGCGTCCACGACTTTCTTGCGGTACCCGCCGACGCCGTCCGCCACGCCGACGACGCCGGCCTCGTCGTGCCCGAAGTGCGCGTCCTCGTTGTGGCGCGGCGCGTAGCATGAGGCCCAGTTCATCCTCAGAGCCCGCGGCTCCTCGCCGTCGCGGCGCTCCCGATGATGCGGCGGCTCTAGATACAGCGCGAAGAAGCTGGCGATGGCGTCCTCGGAGGAGCGCGAGGCTCGCTTCTCGAGGCCGAACGCGGCGCGGAGGGCGTCGGGGATCCGTTTGTCGATCTCGCTCAGGGTTTGCTGGATCGGCTCCAGCGTCTCCATGGCCGCGTTCTTGGCTGAGGGTTTGATCTCTTGGGGATGATTTGTAGTAGTAGATCGAGGAGAGCGTCTGCCGTGTGCATTGCCCATCGCCCACCTAAGGTGATATCAACTCTGTATGCTCGCCTTATATCGCCTTGTGTCGGGTCGGACTCGAGTCTCGACTGTCCACAAGGTCCGTGTTTGTCACGAACCAGGATTCCCAGTCCGACTTGGTCCCGATCGATCCGTTCCGTTTTCCCGGTCAGTCGATCCGTTGTGCATCGCGCGGCCCATGGACTACTCCAGTTCAGTTCCCGTTCAAATGGACCAGCCCGTTAACCACGCAGAGAAACAGGCCCTGCCCACGTAATCCACTATCCTAAAAACGTTCCATTTGGGAGGTGCTCCACCGCGCTAGCACTGGCGTCTTCGTCCTCCGCCGCCCTTAGGCTATGCACCCACGCAAAGACATTTCTGGAAATAACGCTACCTATCGGCAACCCATCAGCCAATAAAATAACGCCACCAATCCCAGTACCACCTTTGTTTGCATTCGTTTCTTTCCTGAGTTTGTGTGTTGGTATTTTTGTTCACTAGGTCCCATCATGTGCAGAGATAAGATGCATGCATGGTCTCATCTCTTTCTTTTTCTGACTCAAATAGACGATATGACACGTTCACCCTCTCTCTCCTCTCCCACCTAATAAATTCATCCTTTTACTTTCTCTTTGATCATTTAAACCATTCATATTTTGGGAAATATAATTTTGCTTCTGAAACTTTTTATATATTTGAACTCCGGACGCCAATATCAATAGAACAAGAACAATCATGGACACGTTTCAACATATTTAAATTGCAATGTTTCAATCATGGACAATCATTGGTGAGTTGTGGAAAAAAACGCCTCCCGGGTCGCACGCGCGTACGGCTTCGGAGGCCCCCCAAACCCTAGACCAAAAGAGGCCCAGATCCACCGCCTGGCCATTGCCGCCACGGCGCCGGCAATGGAGGTCGCGCCACCGTCGGCGGCGGGTCTTGAGGCGCACTTCGACGGGCCCCTCGCGGAGTGGGCGTCTTGAGGCTGCTGGTGGTGTGATGGCGATGGCGAAGGGCGGCGGGATCCGCAGCGAAGCGGCGGGATCATGGCGGTTGCCGCCGGGCGCATTTACGAGGCGCTGGCGGAGAGGTGGACTCGAGCCATGACCATAGCAGTGGTGGCGGAGGTCGGGCGCCGCCTCTCGACGGGGCGATGGCGCGAAGTTCGGCTATGGCGGCGGCGGCGCGCGAGGCCCCGCCAGAGGGAGTCCATGGCGGGCGCGGCGGCCGCCGCCTCGAGTCTTGGGCGCTACCGGGTTGCTCTCGGATGTGATGGCGCCGGAGTTGGGGAGGGAGGTGCTGGCCAGATCGGATTCCCCCTAGATTCAATCTGGCCTTGGGGCTGAGTTCGTTGCGCGGAAGTCACCTGGAGCGGGTGAAGGCCGTCGTGCTGGATTCAGCCCTTGCACGGCATGGTTAGCTGCTGCGGCTCCTCGTCTGGGTGGTTTGTGGCTGTTGGTCGCGTTCTCTCGGCAGTGCGGGTGTGGGAGGACCTCGGCTGCATGGCTTCGATGGCAAGTTGCTGTGGTGACGGCGGTGCGAGACTTCATGGTCGGTTCTGCCTATACCTGGAGGTGCGGAGATGCGTGGCATTACGGATGAAAGTCATGTCCGGTTGTGGCCGGGCCGGCGGCGATGGCACCCGCGGGTGTCGTTTCCCTACTTGGAGGCGTCGTCGAGTGTGTCGCCATCTCCCTCGCTCGCTTGATGTTGGCATTTGTCTCCGGGCGAAAGCCTTGATCCGGTGCTGGATCGGCATGATGACGGCGTCTTCAACTTCGTCCCTCTGTTGGGTGCATCGTGCCAGGAGACATGGTCTGGTTGTCCCGTGTTGCGCTCCTCCGGTGTTCGCCGCTGCCCATAATCGCTCACTTCGGCGCTATGTACGATCTTCGCGGTGATTCCAAGACGGCGTCTTCCTCGAGTCAGATCGGGTCCTGCCATCCTCTTGCCATCTCCTTTAGGCATCAAGGGAGGATGGTGCGTCGACAAGAGATGCTTGGCGGAAGTTGCTGCTCTTCGGTGGTGACCGATGTCGGTCGTGACGCGGCGAGGTTTTCGGTGTTGGGCAGGCTCTTTTGCTTTGTAGTTGTGTGGTCGTTGGTCGCTGTCTTTGGACTAGCTGGATGTGGAGTTGGTGCTACGCTTGTTGTTCGTAGCAAGTGTTAGTTGTCTTGTAATTGTTTTTCTCTTCTTCTATAAAGCTATGGTACGCATTTGCCGTACTCTTGAAAAAAAAAATGTTTCAATCCACTTATTTCACTCTGTTTGTGAAACTGTTGTGTGGATCTGATATTTATGAAACAAAATAGAAACTAGAATATGTGAAATCAATCAAAATTATGAAATATGCTTCACTAATTTCAAAAACTAATTTCACTCAAAATGAATGAAATTAATTTTCTGAATTGAGCGAAACAGGGGTTTACTGTAATTAGTGAAATCAATTTTTTTTAATGAGTGAAATCGCTTTCTTACAAATCTAGTTTGCATATTTTGTAAGAAATCAGTTTCACATGTTTTGGAAGATATCGGTTTCACTTATTTTTTTTAAGGCGTCAGTTTCACTCATTCTGAAGTGAAGCAATTCTTCCACATATTTGGTAAGATATTGGTTTCATACATTTTAATATAAATGCGAGGGGATTACATATGAGGTAGGCCAACAGATACGTATGGCCCAGCCAAAGGCTCATGCTCACAAAGATTACATCGCAAGAAGTAAGGGCATCAGTTTTTTCATAACCTAGCTGCCGCCACGGGCTAGGCGACTAGGGAGGCGATCTTCTTCCACCGGTCTCAACCAGCCCCCTCCGGCTGCTGCTCCAGCGACAGGAGGAGGGGGACCCGTTCCTCTGATCTGTTATTAGGGTTTGGATTTGTAGGTCGTGGTGTGTCGTCGGGGCGACGGGAGTGGCGTCTAGACGAATAAATCTGCCTCAGCTCCACTCCCACACCGGCGGTGCCCTTCATGGCTGCGTCTCGGAGTTGATGGCATCATGTGTGTGCCGATCTGAACATTAGGTTTCATGGATGGTGTCGGCGAGGTGGTGGCGGCGACTCCATCAAGTGTGTCTCTCCTTCTGCTCTATCCCTGTTGCTGCGGCGTTGTCTCCAACGTCATGGTGGAGCAAAGAGATTTCGTTGTCCAGGAGTACGCGCAGACAGTTGTTTACGCAAGTGACCACTGGAAGATGGTGCATCTTGTGCTGGGTTTGTGGTTGGAGGCTGACTGTTCTGGTTTCCTCCTTCGACGTCGTCATCATGCGGGGGTGTCAGATCTGGAGTTCGATGGCGTGTCCGGGGACAATGTTACCCCGGCCTAATTCTTTCAACGACAATGGTTTTGCTTCTGACAAACTACTTTGGAGGTTCGTAAAGATGCAGATCAGTGATGGAGCCGTGTCGAGCTCAGGTGAAGTGGTGATCTGTCTCCTTTCTCTTTGGTGGCCGCTTCAGTGGTGTCAAAGGAGAGGGACAAGCGCTAGTATTTTGCGTAGGATTATCCTTTTTTTCAGTCCCGTAAGGTAGTGTTTACGTGCCTTGTAACTTGATCTTTATTCTTTAAATGAAAAATATACAACCATGCAAAAAAAGAAGTAAGGGCATCTCCAACGCCGACCCTCAAACTGCCCGCATATGTCCGGACCATGCAAAAAAGAAGTAAGGACACCTCAATGTGACGATTGATGCGTCGCAAGTATGCCCTAAATGCAATAATATTGTATTATTATATTTCCATGTTCGTAATTAATAGTTATATTCTATGCTATAACTACTATGATCCTGGAATATTTGATTCAGCGGAAAACTCATATGCACGTGTAGAACAATAAATGGTAAAAATAAGATTCCTAGACTCTCCTTTAAGACTGGCTCAAGTTTTGTTAGTGATCACATTTTCCGGATATTAGGATATCTAAGTGTAACGATAGTCCTAAAACAATATTGAGAGTATGTGATATCTTCTTTTTATTGATTCGGTATTGGAACAGAAAAGAGAATCACGCATCTATTTCCCCAGAGGTGACCCTGGGTCATCGGACCCACGAGAGGAAGATCCCCTTGAAGCGATGGTCTATAGCAAGCTATTGTCAAAGTGTCAAATCCAGCTTTTGACCGGATCAGCAAGCAAATAGTGATTCAAACACTTATAATAAAAAGAGGTACGAGTATGAGGTCTTATGCTTACAACCTTGTATTTGTGATGGGATCAAATATGATATTAGTTTCTGCACTGGAAGTCACTGTGACGCCCTCGATTCAATCGTACACTAATCATGCACGCAAATGTGTACGATCAAGATCAAGGACTCACGGGAAGATATCACAACACAACTCTATAAATAAAATAAGTCATACAAGCATCATAATACAAGCCGAGGGCCTCGAGGGCTCGAATACAAGTGCTCGATCATAGACGAGTCAGTGGAAGCAACAATATCTGAGTACGACATAAGTTAAACAAGGTGCCATAAGATGGCTAGCACAAACCGGGATACAGATCGAAGAGGACAGGCCTCCGCCTCGGATCCTCCTAGGTCACTCCCGGTCGCCGCCGGCTGGCTGCACGTAGTAGTAGGCGCCCGGAGTAGTAGTCGCCGAGGCGGTGGCGTCGATCCTGGGCTCCATCGTCGATAGCAGCAATCGAGTAGAGATAGGGAAAAAGGGGAACAAGGCAACCGTGAGTACTCATCCAAAGTACTGCAAGCAAGGAGCTACACTACATATGCAACATTATCAAGGTAAGGCCGATATGTGAACTGGCTGCGAAATGCGTAATAGAGAGAAGGCCTAGTCCTATCGAAGACTAGCATCTTCCGAAACCACCATCTTGCAACAAACAAGAGGGAGTAGAGTAACATAACTTAAAGTAGCGAGAGTGTTATCAACCTCGGCAGAGATCCTTTCTCGACTCCTGCGAGAAAGAAATCCCGAGCCATACTATCCAGCTTATCATCACAATCCAATTCTCATCGCAATCCATTGCTCATATCCATGTCTCATCTCAAGTATCCAGTTCTAGTTGTATCGATCGGGATACAACTCCAAGTGTCCGCATCGTAGGACAGTGCTATCGATAGATGTTTTCTTCCGCAGGGTGCACCAACTTACCCACCACGCCGCTTAACTCCGCCGGACACACTTTCCAGGGTCATGCCCGCCTCGCCAAACAATACGCCGCAACCCGACCTAGGCTTAATAGAGAGGCCAGCACGCCGGACTAAACCTATGCCCCGGGGTCATGGGCCATCTCCCGAACTCACGACGCTGCGGGGCGGCCGAAGCGACCTAGCCTAACAGCGCCCAGTCCAATCCGGCGCGCCCGCTCGATCGTGACGTCTAATAAGCTTCGCTGATGTATACGACGCAGAACGCCCATACTTAGCCCACGTGATGGTTAGTGCTATCGGGCCGAGGCCCTCGGATCAAATATCCAAATCGTAGTGGATTAGGAACGCGGTAACAAGCGAGACTCACGAAGATGTGACCCGTTGCCCGTCTCGAGGACTTGCGGCAAGGGCTAGGAATGCCCGCCACGCCTCGTAATTATCTCGCGGGCACCCTCCAGTCAACCCGCTCCACATCACTCGCAATTACACGCTGCAGGTACCCCTCGTGGTCGACCCGTCTTTCCAAGTAACATGGGTAAAAGTCCAAGTAATCGTGAGTCCAAACATCAAGGGAAAACACGAGGAATCACCCCGTGAATTCCACTCAATGTAGTCATCAAGGTGAACATTAGAGGATTCACCCTCGAGGTCCACACTTGAGGGGTTGCACGACGAGTCGTGTCGGAAGTGGTTAAAGAGGAAATCACCCTCGATGACCACAACCGGATAGCTATACTACTGGGTTAATATCGGAAGTCAGAGGTTTCACCCTCGGTACTCGATAGTAACCTAGTAGTGTCGAGCAACTAAGGGAAGTGATGTGCGGTGTCGGGCCTGGTCTTCGATCCCGTTGATCGGGTCTTCAATGATGAAGCGGGGCAACAAGGACAAGGTGGGGTCACCGATGGGTCTCTAACCAACCTATACTAAGCGGTTTAGGATAAGCGGTAGGTAACAATAGCAGGTTACAATAAACAGGCTATGCAATGTAATAGGAGCAAACAATAACAAAGAGCAAAAATCTAGTGCAAGCATGAGAGAATGGAATGGGCGATATCGGGATGATCAAAAGGGGGGCTTGCCTGGTTGCTCGGCAAGAGAGAGGGTCACAAGACGTAGTCGAACCGCCAACCGCAATGGCGTCGGTCTCGTAGTCTACCGAAGAGAAGAGGGGGAAGAAACAATGAATACACGGTAACAGATGCATAACGATGCATGACATGCCAAGAAGCGAAGCTAGGCGTGCCCTAACGTGGTAAGAAGGGTACTGGTTTAGGGGGGGAAAACATCCGGGAGGTTATCCCGGTTCCGGACGTCTGTCAGACAGATGAACCGGAGAGGAAAGTTTGCAGGTTCGATAGGTTAGGGATGTGTGGTGGACGAACGGACTGCGTATCCGGAATCGTCTCGTCGTTCTGAGCAACTTTCATATAGAAAACATTTTCATCCGAGTTACGGTTTATTTACTACTAATTTCCAACGATTTAAACATTATTCTCCAAATTCTGGATATTAAATTAAATTCGAAAATAAAACAGTAAAATACCCCTTTTACCTTGTGCAGTGCCAGCCACAGTCAAAGACATGTAGGGCCAAGTCAAAGTCAACAACAGAGCAATCTATTGACTGGGTCAAGTAGTGAATAGTGCATGGGTCCCGCGTGTCATTGTCTCGGGATAAACTGGGGCTAAATAAACTGGTTAATTTAAAGAAGGAGGTCCCACTTGCCAAAGGTTAGTACCTAACCTATCCAATCTAATCTAATCCTAATTAATCTAAACTAACCGGCCAGCCCATCTAGCAGTGGCCGAGCTGGGCACTTGCGTGCACACGCTCACGCACGTAACCATGGCCGAGCCATGGCCATGGCACGGCCGGCCAGCAGCAGCTGCGACGAGCACAGCAGCAGGCAGCAGTAAAGCAGCAGGAGCAGCGGCAACAAATGGTGGCAGCGACAGCAGGCCGAAGCAACGTGGAGTAGGGGCGAGCGGCGGCGACGACCAAACAGCAGCATGCATCGGGCAGTAAGCAGAGTAGCAGCGCCAACGCAGCAGCAGAAGCTCAGAACACGCACATACGTACGCGTACGCCCCGGCAGAATCAGCAACGGGCGCGGGCTCGGTGGCGTGGCCGTGGGCGCTGCCGGGGGCGTAAGCGCGGCGAGGCAGGGCCCGGCTGGCGGGAGGCGCGCACTGGAGGGCGCCGGCGTCAGCAGGAGGGCGTGGGGCCATGGACGGCAGCAGCATACGGGTGCGCGCGCGTACACGACGAAGGCGAACTCGTGGACGACGACTACGGCGTGGATCGAGTGTACAAGGAGGGGGGATGGAGGAGGAGCTCACCGTGGTGCGGATGACGAGCTCGGGGAGGCCGGATGTGGACCGGAACGGTGGGAATCGACGATGGCCGCCGGCAATGTACGTGATGAAGAAGACGGCGATGCTGAGCGACGAGCCGCGCCCGCTTGAGCTGATGCCCGGACGGACGAAGCCGCCTCCGCGATCTCTGGATGTCCTTCCACGCGGCGACGGCGATGGCGCGACGGTGGCGATGGCGCGGCGACGATAGCTTCGGATGTGTGCGGGGAGCGAGCAACGGCGAGGGAGGAAGAAGTGGCGGCTAGGGTTCCGTGGCAGTGCGGGCGATGCTCTTAACCTCCGTGGAGGGTCATGATGGCGGCATGTGGTCGGGCGCCATGGATGGCCTCCACGATCCCCTCTACTTCCTGTAGCAGGAGGAAGGGAAAAAGGGGTGTTGGGCTGGGCTGCACGGTAAAATAGCTTAGAGCCCATCTGTACAATAGGTGTAGCTCTTTTGTTTTATTACCATACGTTTTATTTCTCTAGCCTCTGTTTTGAACTTAATTTATTTAGCAAATGAGTTTTGTAAAAATGTGGAGATGGACACATATTTAGTGTTGCAATGTTAGGTGCTACCACCAAAAACTTAGGAGGAAGTTTGACTTAGCTTGAATTTTTCGTAAGTGGAGAAGCATTCAAAAAAATGCTATTTTGGCACGGTTTAATGTTTGATGGCATTTACTAACCCTTTAAAATATTAGTTTCAACATGAAAAATATCTAGGGATTATTTGCCATAGGATGAACTATTTTATTTGCATGAAAGCAGAAGCAAATATTTGACATGCAATTAGAATTAGAATTTGAAGCAGATTTTGGACAAGTGGCCTTTTGGCATGATGATCATGATGACATGACCTTCATTAGGGGGAGATTATTGTAGTGTGATGCTGGGGATGTTACAAATCTCCTCCACTACAAGAAATCTCGTCCCGAGATTTAAGAGGGGAGCAAGAGGGAAAGGTCTGGTTACGAAAACCTAACGGATCTTCTCGAAGGAGCTAATCCCTTTCGTTGATGTCTTCCATCCTTTATTCCGATGCATCATGATAAACTGGTCATCATTTCTTCGGGAACTCCATCGTACTTACAAACGATAAGGGGCAGCTCACTACGACACAAAGCTTTTAAGGGAAACAATCTGGGCATAACCCATGAATTAGTAAAAGATTAACTCTCGAGTTGAACATAAGAAATACCTCGAGAGTAAGGTACGAAGGTACCATAATAGGCTCCAAGCGGATAGATAGTTGCTCGAAGCCTGAACCAGAGTGAGAAAGGGGTTCAGAGTAGCGAGATTAAGTATCGCGTCTGTTACTAGGATTGATCATCGAGCAAGTGGCCCATGAATTACATACAAGGGCAAGCGTGGGGAATAACTTCGGCAACAGGGGTGTACAGGAGAGTCAGTTTCGATCCTGCAACTGTGGGTTATGGGCCCGCCAGTGGTTAAAAATAGGAAGGTCGGTGACATCTTGCACGATCATGTAAGCAAGGCATGTCCGAGGAGAGTCTGAGGGTCATGTCGGCAACAACATAGGTACCAAGGGCGAGGGACGAAGAGAACCATTTTCCTGCTCGTTGAACGAGGCGGACCAATAGGCAAGGTTCTCGTCCGTCGGTGGTTACCGGAATGTCATCAACAAGAGTAATAGGTTTTAATTACTGAGTGGTACAACGAGGTGCTTACCTAAGCAGGGATATTACTGCTTATATTATATAGATCACAAGAAGGTTTAAACAAACCAATGGAAAGGAAAAGTGATTACTATGTTTAAACAGAACAATGGAAAGGAAAATGTGTTTAAACACATCTTTCGGGGGTAAATCCTTCCCAAGGACAAGCAGAGAATGATATCCATGATAGGATATAACGTAGAAAACCCTTTAGGAAAGGGGAGAGAAATATCATGACATTACCCATACAACGGTGTTTGGGGTAATTGAGCAAGAAACATTAAGCATTGGGCTTCAAATGATTTCGTTGGAAATCGGAGTACCACAGACATGCTTTGAGATAGCATTGACATGTTCTTCAAGCAAAGGTCAAATCTTGGATACACAAAGGATTCATCAGGAACAACTTGTAGAACCAGAATTACAATCCCTCATGGATGAATGGATAACCTCGCGAAAAAGGAGTCTATAATGATAGGTCCTCTAGCCGGGGTGCTAGGCATGACATCATGCTACCGGGTAATCAAAGGATCAACCTCATAACTCTTGGAAAGTTGTCCCAACCATCATATCTGACCGAGATTCAGATCCGATTGGTGTCAGGATACCTCAGACTTAGGATACCTGAGAAGAAAAGGTGCAACGCAAATTGACGAGATGACATTGTAAGATTCTCGGGGAAAAGAACTATGATGTGATTTCCGTTAACAAGAGTCCATCATTAACCCAAGGAGAGGACAAGGAGGTGTCTGGTGAACTCAACGGCAATTCACCGAGATTCCCAAAAGATGGACTTCCACAATTAAGTGAACAAGTAGGTAACATTTGTCAGGTCAAATGATATAAGGAAGTATGCTCGAGGAAAACATACACAAGTAAACATTGGTTGAAAGGTGCGCCCGATGGGTTGGGTTGCACGACCAATGTCAGAATGGTGATTCAATAATCAATAGTCTAAGAATTTCACTTCAAAGCAAGAGGCTTGCTAGAAGTTTTGAATTCACACGTCATAGCTCAACTGTCGGTATTCCGGTTGAAAACAATACGGGGGCCAAGGAATGAACGAAGATGGCAAGAAGTATTATGATATCAAGAATTCTTAAGAGGTGGTGAAATTCTCACCACATCCTTGACAAAAGGAGATGGTAATACTTCCGAGGTAAGGAAGATCAACTGCTGGGTAGCAGGGATCCCAAGGTTTACACAAAACACGAACAACTTGTGTTGAACGGAAGGCAATAAAGTGGTCGATGATAATACAATTCATCAAGGGCAAGGATGGTATTTATCATCATGGATTCAATTGGTATCCTGGATGAGCTCAGATGTTGATGATCACGACACCTTTGTCGTGAGAGTTCATGAAGATGTAATCGATCGGCGACGACATCTAGCCCAAGTAATGATGAAGTGAAAGGTTATTAGAACCAAGGTACGACACAAACTCGAAACCAAGCTTGATGTTCAAGGCGAAGCGATATGTCGATGAGGATCGACGAAGGTCGGCCTCGTCGAAAATTGTGCTCCGTGAAGAAGGAACGGTAGTACCGATAAAATCATCACGACAACGATATAGCCAAACAGGCTAGGAATGGCGTGATCGGATTCAATCTCGCACTTATAGAAGCTATCAAGAGTTGTTGAACCGTAGCGGACTCGGTTCGATTGCGTGTCTTTGAGTGTTTAAATAACTCGAGCCCGTGAAAAATTGGAAACAAGGGAAGGTAGCACTTGATGAAGAACTCATAAGAGGTTATGTAGTTCCATGCTAATCTCGAGATACCAGGGGAAGGTCTCTCAAAGTTATTGAATAAGAAGGATGCTGACGGGTAAAATCCAATAATGGACCTGATGGTCCACCAGGGGTCTGACGCGAGCACCAGTACTTAACCAGAGGAAGAAGAATGCAAGGAGTTCAGATCATAGAAACAATGACTAACTCAATTGTCAAAAGCAAAGGAATTATGATTCCTAAATCAAGGGGGGGTCAGAAGCAATGCTCTGATTTAGGGATGGATAAGTTGAATATCCTTAGGGTACAATCAACGATAATTGGATTGGTCGAGAACCAATTCCAGATAAAGGAATGGCAGCTCACCGAAAAGTAACCTATAAGGATCAATGATGATTATGGTATTCGCAAACATATTGAGTCAACAGACCCCAAAATGATAATGACAAGGAATGTCAATAAGATTACGAGACTTATGGGATTAACCATAATGCAAGCAAGCAAGAATTTCAAGAGCCAAAGGCTCCAGAGGATTTTCGGAAGATCGAATAGTATTTTGAAGACTTTTGTGAAACACATGAACAACTGGGGTTGAGCGGATACTCGACAAGTGCGAGGATTTATAAGGGGTATTCATGTGGCAAAGAACTGCTAGGCAGTAGGCACAAAGTATTCTCGGAACAATAGAGAAAACTTCGGGGTATCTTGTAATAACAAGATCAATGGGGGATGATCGTATGAATGGCAAGTGTAAGTAGTTATCCATACGGATTTATCGGCGGTCAGGAATAGTAAAAGTGATGGGCACAAGGTCTCGAGTGAACATCAGAGAGTATCTTCGGAATCTTCTGATTAGCAGACGATCATCTGAAGTGAAGGGCTCTCCGGAAGAAAATACTTGCGAGAACCTAAAGTTAGCTTTGTTTTGGTAAATTCATTTAACCCGAATAGAAGAGAGTTCGAACCCGAGTAAAGATCGAGGAGTAAAGGATCCTAATTCCACCCAATGGCGACGTATGCCCATAAGACACACAGCCATGTTAGTAAAAGTTTTGCAATGTCTAGACTCGACTTTGGCCAAGGAGTTGGAAAGGGGATTCCTACAGCAATGGCTCGATACCAACTTGTGACGCCCTCGATTCAATCGTACACTAATCATGCACGCAAATGTGTACGATCAAGATCAAGGACTCACGGGAAGATATCACAACACAACTCTATAAATAAAATAAGTCATACAAGCATCATAATACAAGCCGGGGCCTCGAGGGCTCGAATACAAGTGCTCGATCATAGACGAAGTCGTGGAAGCAACAATATCTGAGTACGGACATAAGTTAAACAAGGTGCCATAAGATGGCTAGCACAAACTGGGATACTGATCGAAGAGGACAGGCCTCCGCCTCGATCCTCCTAGGTCACTCCCGGTCGCCGCCGCGGGCTGCACGTAGTAGTAGGCGCCCGAGTAGTAGTCGCCGAGGCGGTGGCGTCTCGATCCTGGCTCCATCGTCGATAGCAGCAATCGAGTAGAGATAGGGAAAAAGGGGAACAAGGCAACCGTGAGTACTCATCCAAAGTACTGCAAGCAAGGAGCTACACTACATATGCAACATTATCAAGGTAAGGCCGTATATGTGAACTGGGCTGCAGAAATGCCAGAATAGAGAGAAGGCCTAGTCCTATCGAAGACTAGCATCTTCCGGAAACCACCATCTTGCAGCAAACAAGAGGAGTAGAGTAACATAACTTAAAGTAGCAGTAGTGTTATCAACCTCGGCCAGAGATCCTTTCTCGACTCCCTGCGAGAAAGAAATCCCAGAGCCATACTATCCAGTTATCATCACAATCCAATTCTCATCGCAATCCATTGCTCATATCCATGTCTCATCTCAAGTATCCAGTTCTAGTTGTATCGATCGATACAACTCCAAGTGTCCGCTATCGTAGGACAGGCTATCGATAGATGTTTTCTTCCCTGCAGGGTGCACCAACTTACCCACCACGCCGCTAACTCCGGCCGGACACACTTTCCAGTGGTCATGCCCGCCTCGCCAAACAATACGCCGCAACCCGACCTAGGCTTAATAGAGAGGCCAGACGCGGACTAAACCTATGCCCCGGGGTCATGGGCCATCTCCCTCGAACTCCTCAAGACGTTATGAGGGCGGCCGAAGCAGACCTAGCCTAACAGCGTTCCAGTCCAATCCGCGCGCGCTTCGATCGTGACGCCTAATAAGCTTCTACTGATGTATACGACGCAGAACGCCCATACTTAGCCCACGTGATGGTTAGTGCTATCGTGCCGAGGCCCTCGGATCAAATATCCAAATCGTAGTGGATTAGGAACGCGGTAACAAGCGAGACTCACGAAGATGTGACCCGTTGCCCGCCTCGAGGACTTGCGGCAAGGGCTAGGAATGCCCGCCACGCCTCGTAATTATCTCGCGGGCACCTCCAGTCAACCCGTCTCCACATCACTGCAATTAAGCACGCTGGTACCCTCGTGGTCGACCCGCCTTTCCAAGTAACAAAGGGTAAAAGTCCAAGTAATCGTGAGTCCAAACATCAAGGGAAAACACGAGGAATCACCCCGTGAATTCCACTCAATGTAGTCATCAAGGTGAACATTAGAGGATTCACCTCGAGGTCCACACTTGAGGGGTTGCACGACGTAGTCGTATCGAAGTGGTTAAAGAGGAAATCACCTCGATGACCACAACCGGATAGCTATACTACAGGTTAATATCGGCGTCTTGAGAGGTTTCACCCTCGGTACTCGATAGTAACCTAGTAGTGTCGAGCAACTAAGGGAAGTGATGTGCGGTGTCGGGCTCTGGTCTTCGATCCCGCTGATCGGGTCTTCAATGATGAAGCAGGGCAACAAGGACAAGGTGGGGTCATTGATGGGTCTCTAACCAACCTATACTAAGCGCTTTAGGATAAGCGGTAGGTAACAATAGCAGGTTACAATAAACAAAGCTATGCAAATGAATAGGAGCAAACAATAACAAGTAAAAATCTAGTGCAAGCATGAGAGAATGGAATGGGCGATATCGGGATGATCAAAAGGGGGGGCTTGCCGGTTGCTCGGCAAGAGAGAGGGGTCGACAAGATCAGAGTCGAACCGGCTAGCCGCAGCTGTCGGTCTCGTAGTCTACCAAGAGAAGAGGGGAAGAAACAATGAATACACGGTAACAGATGCATAACGATGCATGACATGCCAAGAAGCGAAGCTAGGCGTGCCCTAACGTGGTAAGAAGGGTACCGGTTTAGGGGAAAACATCCGGAGGTTATCCTGTTCCGGACGTCTGTCGATGATGAACCGGAGAGGAAAGTTTGCAGGTTCGATAGGTTAGGGATGTGTGGTGGACGAACGGACTGCGTATCCGGAATCGTCTCGTCGTTCTGAGCAACTTTCATATCGAAAACATTTTCATCCGAGTTACGGTTTATTTACTACTAATTTCCAACGATTTAAACATTATTCTCCAAATTCTGGATATTAAATTAAATTCGAAAATAAAACAGTAAAATACCCCTTTTACCTTGTGCAGTGCCAGCCACAGTCAAAGACATGTGGGGCCAAGTCAAAGTCAACAACAGAGCAATCTATTGACTGGGTCAAGTAGTGAATAGTGCATGGGTCCCGCGTGTCATTGTCTCGGGATAAACTGGGGCTAAATAAACTGGTTAATTTAAAGAAGGAGGTCCCACTTGCCAAAGGTTAGTACCTAACCTATCCAATCTAATCTAATCCTAATTAATCTAAACTAACCGGCCAGCCCATCTAGCAGTGGCCGAGCTGGGCACTTGCGTGCACACGCTCACGCACGTAACCATGGCCGAGCCATGGCCATGGCACGGCCGGCCAGCAGCAGCTGCGACGAGCACAGCAGCAGGCAGCAGTAAAGCAGCAGGAGCAGCGGCAACAAATGGTGGCAGCGACAGCAGGCCGAAGCAACGTGGAGTAGGGGCGAGCGGCGGCGACGACCAAACAGCAGCATGCATCGGGCAGTAAGCAGAGTAGCAGCGCCAACGCAGCAGCAGAAGCTCAGAACACGCACATACGTACGCGTACGCCCCGGCAGAATCAGCAACGGGGCGCGGGCTCGGTGGCGTGGCCGTGGGGCGCTGCCGGGGGGGCGTAAGCGCGGCGAGGCAGGGCCCGGCTGGCGGGAGGCGCGCACTGGAGGGCGCCGGCGTCAGCAGGAGGGCGTGGGGCCATGGACGGCAGCAGCATACGGGTGCGCGCGCGTACACGACGAAGGCGAACTCGTGGACGACGACTACGGCGTGGATCGAGTGTACAAGGAGGGGGGATGGAGGAGGAGCTCACCGTGGTGCGGATGACGAGCTCGGGGAGGCCGGATGTGGACCGGAACGGTGGGAATCGACGATGGCCGCCGGCAATGTACGTGATGAAGAAGACGGCGATGCTGAGCGTACGAGCCGCGCCGGCTTGAGCTGATGCCCGGGACGGACGAAGCCGGCCTCCGCGGATCTCCTGGATGTCCTTCCACGCGAAGGCGACGACAGTGGCCGCGACGGTGACGATGGCGCGGCGACGATAGCTTCGGATGTGTGCGGGGGAGCGAGCAACGGCGCGAGGGAGGAAGAAGTGGCGGCTAGGGTTCCAGGGCAGTGCGGGGCGATGCTCTTAACCTCCAGGGAGGGCCGCGGGATGGCCGGCATGTGGCCGGGGCGCCATGGATGGCCTCCACGATCCCCCTCTACTTCCTGTAGCAGGAGGAAGGGGAAAAAGGGGGTGTTGGGCTGGGCTGCACGGTAAAATAGCTTAGAGCCCATCTGTACAATAGGTGTAGCTCTTTTGTTTTATTACCATACGTTTTATTTCTCTAGCCTCTGTTTTGAACTTAATTTATTTAGCAAATGAGTTTTGTAAAAATGTGGAGATGGACACATATTTAGTGTTGCAATGTTAGGTGCTACCACCAAAAACTTAGGAGGAAGTTTGACTTAGCTTGAATTTTTCGTAAGTGGAGAAGCATTCAAAAAAATGCTATTTTGGCACGGTTTAATGTTTGATGGCATTTACTAACCCTTTAAAATATTAGTTTCAACATGAAAAATATCTAGGGATTATTTGCCATAGGATGAACTATTTTATTTGCATGAAAGCAGAAGCAAATATTTGACATGCAATTAGAATTAGAATTTGAAGCAGATTTTGGACAAGTGGCCTTTTGGCATGATGATCATGATGACATGACCTTCATTAGGGGGAGATTATTGTAGTGTGATGCTGGGGATGTTACAGTCACCCGTCGAGATGTGCTTGTTATGGATCGAAGTGGGGGATGTGTCCAAATAACATCTTGCCCGACACGAGCCCCGCATCAAGAATCAGTTGTCCTACCGCAGGCCCTATCCGTTGTGCGGGGTTACCTTGATACTTAAGATAATGAAACCAGACGATAGCTTTGGGTGTTTAATGACAACACCTCATTTCTCCCCAAGGATAGGATCCACCTCGGGTTGCAAGTCTTATGCCTCAACCCATACCTTACTGAACTACTCACACAAGGAGATCAGATTGTGTGAAGGAAACATTGAAGAACACATCTTGAGATTGACAGATTGCAATATGTTTTACAACGAATGCCTTGTGCAATGCATGATTAAAAGTATGAATGGGATGGATGAGCACTATGGTGGTGGTGGTGGAGATGGCTATGGAGATGGTGGCGGCTAGGGTTTGCGGATGATGATGATGAAGAGGTTCTACCTTCTGTGCTCCATGCTCGTCTCTCTGTTCACATTTCGATGGGGTCCCTTTAACGAAAGTTGTTGGGTTGGATGATCTGCCTCGGAATCCACGCCATACGGGCGCTCATACGGGCGCATGGAAGTTGTTGGGTTGGATGATCTGCCTCGGAATCCACGCCATACGGGCGCTCATACGGGCGCTTGCGCCCGTATGGAACACCGTCTTTTGTGTCTCTCCTGATGATTCCTTCCTCCTCCATTCTTTTTCCATTCCATTTCCACACGTGATTTCTTCCCTTTTTAGACCATTTTCTGTGGAAACACATTAGAGAGAGGATTTGTGGAATACTTTGCATTCATTAGTCATTTGTACCAATATCAGAGCGAATATCTCTTTTTAATTGAAATATCCCGGTTTAAACAAAGGTGAAATGAGTGTAAAAATATCACTCATCAGTATGACGTTAGAATAACGATCATATTGAATCAACCCAAACTGGTTTGTTATACTTTGCGATGATATCGTCACAAGTCAATTATTATAACACAAAGTGTTAACGTGTGTTTTAATTCCTTATACCATGAGAGTATCATAGTCACTTTTTATCTGACAAAGAGCTTTGGGGTTGGTCAAACGTCATCTGTAACACGGTCATCATAACGACAAATTATAGGTTCATCAGAAAGTTTGATAAGGGACTCGATAACTCAAGAGTGGTATTTGCTCCTCCGACGACGGAAAGATATTCTTAGGGCCCTCTCAGTGTGACGACATCCATTATCGTTTGGCCAGACATAGGTGATTACATCACAGGGATGCTAGAACACGTGAACGAGAAAGAAGAACGAAATCGACAACGAGGAGACCGGTATAGTGAGCATGTGTATGACCCAAGAGGATACCGACACATCTCACCTCGGGCTTTGTAAAGTATCAGAAGAAAATGGAACATCACAGTATAACCAAAGGTTCACTCGAATATCATTCGTGTACTCATAGGGATCGATATGGACGTCCACGGTTTCGTTATCGGTCATCAAACAAAAGGGGTTTTGTTCATGCCTATGTTTACCGAACGTACAGGGTCACAAGCTTAAGGTAATCATGATCTGTTGAGTGTTAGTAGGGCGATAGTAATGAGAATATATTTGTGGAATTGTTTAATTAATATTCGTAATAGTATCGAGAGGAACCAGGAGCGTTCCGGGGTCACCGCAAGGGTTTTGGAGTTTATCAGGCAATACAGGTATTACCGATAAATAATATATAGGCGGCAAATGTTTTTGGAGATGTTAAATTAATAATAAAAGGATCTAGTAATTGTCAGGAGGCTTTTATATTGAATTAAATATCAACATGCCTTAAAAAAGGCCATGAGGTGTGATGTCTACTACACAACCTTCCTCTTGTAGACGCTGTTGGGCCTGCAAGTGCACAGGTTTGTAGGACAGTAGCAAATTTTCCTCAAGTGGATGACCTAAGGTTTATCAATCCGTAGGAGGCGTAGGATGAAGATGGTCTCTCTCAAACAACCCTGCAACCAAATAACAAAGAGTCTCTTGTGTCCCCAACACACCCAATACAATGGTAAATTGTATAGGTGCACTAGTTTGGCGAAGAGATGGTGATACAAGTGCAATATGGATGGTAGATATAGGTTTTTGTAATCTGAAATAATAAAAACAGCAAGGTAACTAATGGTAAAAGTGAGCACAAACGGTATTGCAATGATAGGAAACAAGGCCTAGGGTTCATACTTTCACTAGTGCAAGTTCTCTCAACAATAATAACATAGATGGATCATATAACAATCCCTCAACATGCAACAAAGAGTCACTCCAAAGCCACTAATAGCGAAGAACAAACGCGGAGATTATGGTAGGGTACGAAACCACCTCAAAGCTATTCTTTCGGATCAATCTATAAAAGAGTTCGTACTAGAATAACACCTTAAGACACAAATCAATCAAAACCCTAATGTCACCTAGATACTCCATTGTCACCTCAAGTATCCGTGGGCATGATTATACGATATGCATCACACAATCTCAGATTCATCCAACCAACACAAAGTACTTCAAAGAGTGCCCCAAAGTTTATACCGGAGAGTCAAGAACGTGTGCCAACCCCTATGCATAGGTTCACGGAACCCGCAAGTTGGTCACCAAAACATACATCAAGAGGCACATGATATCCCATTGTCACCACAGATAAACATGGCAAGACATACATCAAGTGTTCTCATAAAAGACTCAATCCGATAAGATAACTTCAAAGGGGAAACTCAATTCATCACAAGAGAGTAGAGGGGGAGAAACATCATAAGATCCAACTATACTAGCAAAGCTCGGGATACATCAAGATCGTGCCATAGAGGGAACACGAGAGAGAACACGAGAGAGAGAGAGAGAGAGATCAAACTCATAGCTACTGGTACTACCCTCAGCCCCGAGGGTGAACTACTCCCTCCTCGTCATGGAGAGCGCCGGGATGATGAAGATGGCCACCGGTGATGGATTCCCCCTCCGTGGTGCCTAATAGGCTCCCAGAGGTTTTGGTGGCTATAGAGGCTTGCGGCGGAACTCCCGATCTATCTTCTCCGTGGATGTTTTTAGTGCATGGGACTATATAGGCGAAAGAAGTCGGTCGGGGGTGCTTGAGGGCCCACGAGACAGGTAGCGCCCTACGGGAGGAGCGCCTCCTATCTCGTGGCTGCCTCGAGGATCTTCTAACGTGAAATCCGAGTCTCCAGGATCATATTCTTCCAAAAAATCACGCTGCCGAAGGTTTCTTTCCGTTTGGACTCCGTTTGATATTCCTTTTCCTCGAAATACTGAAACAGGCAATAAAACAGCAATATGGGCTGGGCCTCCGGTTAATAGGTTAGTCCCAAAAGTAATATGAAAGTGAATAATAAAGCCCAATATTGCCCAAAACAGTAGATAATATAGCATGGAGCAATCAAAAATTATAGATACGTTGGAAACGTATCAAGCATCCCCAAGCTTAATTCCTGCTCGTCCTCGAGTAGGTAAATGATAAAAGGATAATTTTTGATGTGGAATGCTAGTTGGCATAATTTCATTGTAATTCTTCTTAATTGTGATATGAATATTCAGATCCAAAAATTCAAGACAAAAGTTTAATATTGACATAAAAATAATAATACTTCAAGCATACTAACAAAGCAATTATGTCTTCTCAAAATAACATGGCCAAAGAAAGTTATCCCTACAAAACCATATAGTCTGGCTATGCTCTATCTTCACCACACAAAATATTTAAATCATGCACAACCCTGATGACAAGCCAAGCAATTGTTTCATACTTATGACATTCTCAAAACTTTTTCAACCTTCACGCAATACATGAGCGTGAGCCATGGATATAGCACTATGGGTGGAATAGAAGGGTGGTTGTGGAGAAGAAAAAAAAGGAGAAGATAGTCTCACATCAACTAGGCGTATCAATGGGCTATGGACATACCCATCAATATATATCAATGTGGGTGAGTAGGGATTGCCATGCAACGGATGCACTAGAGCTATAAGTATATGAAAGCTCAACAAAAGAAACTAAGTGGGTGTGCATCCAACTCGCTTGCTCACGAAGACGTAGGGCATTTTGAGGAAGCCCATCATCGGAATATATAAGCCAGGTTCTATAATGAAAATTCCCACTGGTATATGAAAGTGACAACATAGGAGACTCTCTATCATGAAGATCATGGTGCTACTTTGAAGCACAAGTGTGGTAAGAGGATAATAGCATTGTCCCTTCTCTCTTTTTCTCTCATTTTTTTATTTTTTTATTTTTTTATTTGGGCCTTTTCTCTCTTTTTTATGGACTCTTTTTTTTCGTCCGGATTCTCACCCCGACTTGTGGGAGAATCATAGTCTCCATCATCCTTTCCTCACTGGGACAATGCTCTAATAATGATGATCATCACACTTTTATTTACTTACAACTCAAGAATTACAACTCAATACTTAGAACAAAATATGACTCTATATGAATGCCTCCGGCGGTGTACCGGGATATGCAATGAATCAAGAGTGACATGTATGAAAGAATTATGAATGGTGGCTTTGCCACAAATACGATGTCAACTACATGATCATGCTAGCAATATGACAATGATGGAGCGTGTCATAATAAACGGAACGGTGGAAAAAAGTTGCATGGCAATATATCTCGGAATGGCTATGGAAATGCCATAATAGGTAGGTATGGTGGCTGTTTTGAGGAAGATATATGGTGGGTGTATGGTACCGGCGAAAAGTGCACGGTATTAGAGAGGCTAGCAATGGTGGAAGGATGGGAAAAAGTGAGTGTAATCCATGGACTCAACATTAGTCATAAAGAACTCATATACTTATTGCAAAAATCTAGAAGTTATCAAAGCAAAGTATTACGCGCATGCTCCTAGGGGGATAGATTGGTAGGAAAAGACCATCACTCGTCCCCGACCGCCACTCATAAGGAAGACAATCAATAAATAAATCATGCTCCGACTTCATCACATAACGGTTCACTATACGTGCATGCTACAGGAATCACAAACTTTAACACAAGTATCTCTCAAATTCATAACTACTCAACTAGCATGACTCTAATATCACTACTTCCATATCTCAAAACAATCATCAAGCATCAAACTTCTCTTAGTATTCAACACACTCATAAGAAAGTTTTTACTATTTTTGAATACCTAGCATATTAAGATTATTTAAGCAAATTACCATGCTATTTAAGACTCTCAAAATAATCTAAGTGAAGCATGAGAGTTCATATATTTCTTCAGAATAAATCCACCGCCGTGCTCTAAAAGATATAAGTGAAGTACTAGAGCAAATGACAAACTACTCCGAAAGATATAAGTGAAGATCAATGAGTAGTCGAATAATTATGCAACTATGTGAAGACTCTCCCATTTAATAATTTCAGATCTTGGTATTTTATTCAAACAGCAAGCAAAGCTAAATAAAACTACATTGCAAGGATAGCACAACTCATGTGAAGAAGCAAAAACTTAGGCTCAACCGATACTAACCGATAGTTGTTGAAGAAGAAAGGTGGGATGCCTACATGGGGCATCCCCAAGCTTAGATGCTTGAGACTTCTTGGAATATTATCTTGGGGTGCCTTGGGCATCCCCAAGCTTGAACTTTTGTGTCTTCTTAATTCCTCTCATAACATGGTTTCTCTATTTCTCAAAAGCTTCATTCACAACAAACTCAACAAGAACTCGTGAGATAAGTTAGTATAAACCAATGCAAAACCTTATCATTTTCTACTGTAACAAATCACTAACATTATTTTTCAACATTGCATACTAAATGCCTCTGCATATTTAATACTCCTATCCTCAAATAGAATCATTAAACAAGCAAACATATGCAAACAATGCAAACATAACAGCAATCTGCCAACACAGTATAGTCTGTAAAGAATGCAAGAGTATCAATACTTCCCTGACTCCAAAAATTATGAACTAAAATTCCCACTGTAATAAATTTATTAGAGCTCAATGTGCAAAAATATTCAACATTATACCGCTCTCTGACTTTCCTAGGGTATTTTTGCAACAGCGGTAAACTTTCTGTTTTCAAACAGCAACATGTATACTTGCAAAATAAGCATGGTAAAGGCTATCCTTGAATTTTTTTATTGAAACTAAAGATGCACAACATTATTCTAAATAACAGCAAGCAAAAACTAACAAGAGAAAATGACGCTCCAAGCAAAACACATATCATGTGGTGAATAAAAATATAGCTCCAAGTAAAGTTACCGATGAACGAAGACGAAAGAGGGGATGCCATCTGGGGCATCCCCAAGCTTAGGCTCTTGGTTGTCCTTGAATATTTCCTTGGGGTGCCTTGGGCATCCCCAAGCTTAGGCTCTTGCCACTCCTTATTCCGTAGTCCATCAAATCTTTACCCAAAACTTGAAAACTTCACAACACAAAACTTAACAGAAAACTCGTAAGCTCCGTTAGCAAAAGAAAACAAAACACCACTTCAAGGTACTGTAATGAACTCATTCTTTATTTAAATGGGTGTTAAACCTACTGTATTCCAACTTCTCTATGGTTTATAAACTATTTTACTAGCCATAGAGTCATCAAAATAAGCAAACAACACAATGAAAACAGAATCTGTCAAAAACAGAACAGTCTGTAGTAATCTGTAATTAACGCAAACTTCTGGAACTCCAAAAATTCTAAAATAAATTGGTGAACCTGAGGAATTTGTCTAGTAATCATCTGCAAAAATAATCAACTAAATAGAACTCTCCAGTAAAAAGTTCTAGCTAATTTCGTGAGCGCTAAAGTTTTTGTTTTTTTACAGCATGATCATAAAGACTTCACCCAAGTCTTCCCAAAGGTTCTACTTGGCACAAACACTAATTAAAGCAAAAAACCACATCTAAACAGAAGCTAGATGGATTATTTATTACTAAACATAACCAAAAAGTAAGAAACTAAAATAAAATTGGGTTGCCTCCCAATAAGCGCTATCATTTAACGCCCCTAGCTAGGCATGATGATTTCAATGATGCTCACATAAGAGATAAGAATTGAAACATAAAGAGAGCATCATGAAGAATATGACTAGAACATTTAAGTCTAACCCACTCCCTATGCATAGGGATTTTGTGAGCAAACAACTTATGGGAACAACAATCAACTAACATGGGAAGGTAAAACAAGCATAACTTCAAGATTTTCAACACATAGAGAGGAAACTTGATATTATTGCAATTCCTACAAGCATATGTTCCTCCCTCATAATAATTTTCAGTAGCATCATGAATGAATTCAACAATATAACCAGCACCTAAAGCATTCTTTTCATGATCTACAAGCATAGAAAATT
Organism: Aegilops longissima; assembly: GCA_021605205.1. Classification (NCBI taxonomy): domain Eukaryota; kingdom Viridiplantae; phylum Streptophyta; class Magnoliopsida; order Poales; family Poaceae; genus Aegilops; species Aegilops longissima. The sequence goes on along the minus strand of CM038681.1, from coordinate 425,819,960 downwards.
TACTACTCTCCACATAAGCAAAATTCTTCTCATTCGGAATAGTGGGAGTATCATAAGAGACTTGAACACTAAAAATTGTTTCCACATTAAAAGAGTAATGTTCAGAAAAAGGGTAATCATAATCATGACAAGGGTTTGCAAATATAATCATCACTACTTTTTATAGCATAAGTTTCATCACAATAATGATCATAAGTAGCAACTTCGTTCTCATCATAATCGATTGAAACCTCTCCCAAGATAGTGGAATCACTAAATAAAGTTGACACTCTTCCAAATCCACTTTCATATTCATCACAATAAAATTCATCATCCTCCAAAATAGTGGGATCACTACTTCCTAAAGTTGACACTCTTCCAAACCCACTTTCATCAATATAATCATCATAAGTAGGAGGCATGCTATCATCATAACAACTTTGCATATCAAAACTTGGGACGCGAAAAATATCATCTTCATTAAACATAGCATCCCCAAGCTTGGGACCAACATTAATTCCAGCAAATATATTCTCAAATATTTCATCCTCATCAAACATAGCTTCCCCAAGCTTGGGCTCTTTCATATCATAAGCATAATCACTCTCATCATTAAAAATATGGATAGCACCAATAGTAAAGCAATTATCATCATCACAATGAGTAGTAGGAGCAACATCATTAGGGAGGGATACCTTTCTACCTTTGTTGCTCCTTCTTTTCTTTTTCTTCTTCACATTATGTGTAGGTTCAACCTGTTGGGTAACGTAGTAATTTCAAAAATTTTCCTACGATCACGCAAGACCATGGTGATGGCATAGCAATGAGAGGGGAGAGTGTCCGTCCACGTACCCTCGTAGACCGAAAGCGGAAGCGTTATATCAACGCGGTTGATGTAGTCGTACGTCTTCACGATCCGACCGATCCAAGCACCGTTACTCCGGCACCTCCGAGTTCTTAGCACACGTTCAGCTCGATGACGATCCCGGGCTCCGATCCAGCAAAGCGTCGGGGAGGAGTTCCGTCGACGACGGCATGGTGACGATCTTGATGTTCTACCGTCGCGCAGGCTTCGCCTAAGCACCGCTACAATATGACCGAGGTGGAATATGGTGGAGGGGCACCGCACACGGCTAAGGAACGATCACGAAGATCAACTTGTGTGTTCTAGGGTGCCCCCTGCCCCGTATATAAAGGAGCAAGGGGAGGGCGGCCAGCCCTTGGGCGCACCAAGGGAGGGAGTCCTCCTCCTAGTAGGAGTAGGACTCCCTTTCCTAGTCCTACTAGGAAGAGGGAAGGGGAAGGAAAGAGAGGAGAGGGAGAGGAAAGGGGCTGCCCCCCTCCTAGTCCAATCGGACTCCCCATGGAGGGGCGCGCACCTCCGGTGCAGCCCTCTCTCCCCTCTTGGCCCAATAAGGCCCATAACTTCCCGGGGGTTCCGTAACCCCTCCGGCACTCCGGTTTTCTCCGAAACTTCCGAACCTTTCCGTGTCCGAATATAACCATCCAATATATCAATCTTTATGTCTCGACCATTTCGAGAATCCTCGTCATGTCCGTGATCACATCCGGACTCGAACTCCTTCGGTACATCAAAATACATAAACTCATAATATAACCGTCATTGAAACCTTAAGCGTGCGGACCCTACGGTTCGAGAACTATGTAGACATGACCTAGAACCATTCTCGGTCAATAACCAATAGCGGAACCTGGATGCCCATATTGGTTCCTACATATTCTACGAAGATCTTTATCGGTCAAACCGCATAACAACATACGTTGTTCCCTTTGTCATCGGTATGTTACTTACCCGAGATTCGATCGTCGGTATCCAATACCTAGTTTAATCTCGTTACCGGAAAGTCTCTTTACTCGTTCCGTAATACATCATCTCACAACTAACTCATTAGTTGCAATGCTTGCAAGGCTTATTTGATGTGTATTACCGAGAAGGCCTAGAGATACCTCTCCGACAATCGGAGTGACAAATCCTAATCTTGATTCATGCCAACTCAACATATACTTTCGGAGACACTTGTAGAGTACCTTTATAATCACCCGATTCGTTGTGACGTTTGGTAGCACACAAAGTGTTCCTCCGTAAACGGAGTTGCATAATCTCATAGTTGCAGGAACTTTGTATAAGTCATGAAGATAGCATAAGCAACATACTAAACGATCAAGTGCTAAGCTAATGAAATGGGTCATGTCAATCACATCATTCTCCTAATGATGTGATCCCATTAATCAAATGACAACACATGTCTATGGTTAGGAAACATAACCATCTTCGATTAATGAGCTAGTCCAGTAGAGGCATACTAGTGACTATCTGTTTGTCTATGTATTCACACATGTATTATGTTTCCGGTTAATACAATTCTAGCATGAATAATAAACATTTATCATGATATAAGGAAATAAATAATAACTTTATTATTGCCTCTAGGGCATATTTCCTTCACAACCTTCCTCTTTGAGCTCCTTATTGATGAGATTGGTTGAATAGAAAGCTCCTCCTCGTTACCTGATTCATCATAAGAAATAATAGGAGGAGATTGGGAAGTCTCTTCCCTTTCATTAGTATTCTCATCATCTTCCATTTGCTTTCTTTTCTTTATGTAATTGGCAATATAAGGATTTTCAATGCAATTCTCCGCACAAAACATATAAATCTTTTCTAAATCAATATCAAGAAAATGCTTAAGATTAAATTCTGGAATAGGCTTAGTTAAAAGTTTCAACTCTTCACAACCCAAAAGCAATCTAAGTTCATTGTAATGAGAAAGGGATCAAATCATCACAATTTTTAGACATGATCCGATCATGAAACAATATGCATTGGAGATGTAAATGATATTGTTTATTGCAAAATTCACAACGGGAAAGATATCTTAAATTCTCCGCACTCTTATCTAGCCTTTCTTGCAACTTCTTAGTTTCTAATACTTATGCCTCTTGCAATATATATCTTCTCTATTTGGTGTGTTCATGCAAACATGCACTCCACAGAAGTTGACATGCTCATAAGAGATATTTTCATCATGACTAGAGCAATCATCATTAATACTATGAATATTCAAGGAGTTTATACTAACAACATTGCAATCATGCTCATCATTCAAAGATTTAGTACCAAGCATTTTAAAGCATTCTTCTTCTAGCACTTGAGCACAATTTTCCTTTCCATCGAACTCACGAAAGATATTAAAAAGACGAAGTGTATGAGACAAACTTAACTCCATTTTTTGTAATTTTCTTTTATAAACTAAACTAGTGTTAAAACAAGAAACAAAAAGATTTGATTGCAAGATCTAAAGATATACCTTCAAGCACTCACCTCCCCGGCAACGGCACCAGAAAAGAGCTTCATGTCTACTACACAACCTTCCTCTTGTAGACGTTGTTGGGCCTGCAAGTGCACAGGTTTGTAGGCCTGTAGCAAATTTCCCTCAAGTGGATGACCTAAAGTTTATCAATCCGTAGGAGGCGTAGGATGAAGATGGTCTCTCTCAAACAACCCTGCAACCAAATAACAAAGAGTCTCTTGTGTCCCCAACACACCCAATACAATGGTAAATTGTATAGGTGCACTAGTTCGACGAAGAGATGGTGATACAAGTGCAATATGGATGGTAGATATAGGTTTTTGTAATCTGAAATAATAAAAACAGCAAGGTAACTAATGGTAAAAGTGAGCACAAACGGTATTTCAATGATAGGAAACAAGGCCTAGGGTTCATACTTTCACAAGTGCAAGTTCTCTCAACAATAATAACATAGATAGATCATATAACAATCCCTCAACATGCAACAAAGAGTCACTCCAAAGCCACTAATAGCGGAGAACAGACCTAGATATTATGGTAGGGTACGAAACCACCTCAAAGCTATTCTTTCGGATCAATCTATAAAAGAGTTCGTACTAGAATAACACCTTAAGACACAAATCAATCAAAACCCTAATGTCACCTAGACACTCCATTGTCACCTCAAGTATCTGTGGGCATGATTATACGATATGCATCACACAATCTCAGATTCATCCAACCAACACAAAGTACTTCAAAGAGTGCCCCAAAGTTTCTACTGGAGAGTCAAGAACGTGTGCCAACCCCTATGCATAGGTTCATGGAACCCGCAAGTTGGTCACCAAAACATACATCAAGAGGCACATGATATCCCATTGTCACCACAGAAAAACACGGCAAGACATACATCAAGTGTTCTCATAAAAGACTCAATCTGATAAGATAACTTCAAAGGGGAAACTCAATTCATCACAAGAGAGTAGAGGGGGAGAAACATCATAAGATCCAACTATAATAGCAAAGCTCGGGATACACCAAGATCGTGCCATAGAGGGAACACGAGAGAGAGAGAGAGATCAAACACATAGCTACTGGTACATACCCTCAGCCCCGAGGGTGAACTACTCCCTCCTCGTCATGGAGACCGCCGGGATGATGAAGATGGCCACCGGTGATGGATTCCCCCTCCGTGAGGTGCCGAACGGCTCTTAGAGGTTTTGGTGGCTATAGAGGCTTGCGGCGGCGGAACTCCCGATCTATCTTCTCCGTGGATGTTTTTAGGGTACTTGGGACTATATAGGCAAAAGAAGTCGGTCGGGGGTGCTCGAGGGGCCCACGAGACAGGGGGGCGCGCCCTACAGGAGGTGGCGCGCCCTCCTATCTCGTGGCTGCCTCAAGGATCATCTGACGTGAACTCCAAGTCTCCGGGATAATATTCTTCCAAAAAATCACGCCGTCGAAGGTTCCATTCCGTTTGGACTCCGTTTGATATTCCTTTTCTTCGAAATACTGAAACAGGCAATAAAACATCATATGGGCTGGGCCTCCGGTTAATAGGTTAGTCCCAAAAGTAATATAAAAGTGAATAATAAAGCCCAATATTGCCCAAAACAGTAGATAATATAGCATGGAGCAATAAAAAATTATAGATACGTTGGAGACGTATCAAGGTGGAAGGAGAATTGGGCCACATAGGCTCAATTGGGGTGGCGCCACCTTTTACCTTAGTGGGAGGCTGAATTGGAGAGGCGGAAGGAGGTCCTCCCCCCCTTGGCCGGAGCAAGGGGAGGGAAGTCCTTATCCTCCTCTTGGCAGCCCCTCCTCCCCTCAAATCTATATATACTAGAGGAGTTGGTGTTTTTTCTACACACAAGTTGTGGAGCCTCCTCTAGTTCTCTAGTTCTAGTTCTAGTTCCAACGGAGCTAGCTAAGCACCGACTAAATATGACTGAAGGGGTGAAGCTAGTCAAGCAAATTCTTCATTGTTTCTCTGATCCGAAGTGCCCGTACTTGGAGAGGAGATCGCGAACTTGATCCGTAAAGGAAATCTTGCACTCGGAATGGGTATCCAATCTAGCTGTTGTACATACTAAAAAGGGACTTGGCACGTACACATTTACTACAAAGATGTCAATCATGTATGCCCCAAGGATCATTTTCCTTTGCCTCATATAGACCAAATTTTGGACTCCAGGCTGGCTGGGAGAGGTTGTGCTTTCTCGATGGATAGTCCGGCTATCATCATATTAAGATGAATGAGTTGGATCAAATAATGATTGCGTTCATAACCCCATTCGAGGTATCTATAATACCTAAATAGCTCATCCCCATTATCTTATTTCTCTTGACATGCAGCCTATCCACATCAGTGGTACTGCCACATCAATGTTTCTTTAGAGGCTTACATGCGGGACCCATAATAGTAGAAGCCATTTAGCTTCAGTTACCACTGGTAGGACCCACGAGAGAGGCTGCGTCATCCAGCCCAACCCATCACCCCCAATTTCCTCTCTGTACACTCCGGCGCACCACCCGCCCAAGATCCTGTCGCGTTCGCACTCCTTCGCATTCGGTTGCTCCAGCTACCGAATCCAACCAGCGCGAGCGCTACCTAATTAATTCATCGGTCGATTGATTTTCCATCAAATATCTCCATCTCCTACACCGCTGTCACTTCTTCTTCTCCACCAAATAAATGACCTAATTTAACTCATCGGTCGATTGATTTTCCATCAAATATCTCCATCTTATACACCACTATCGTTTCTTCTTCTCCGACAAATAAATGGAGGAGTAATATATGGGATTCTTCCCACGACGCGATTCTCTGATGAACTCTCGGACAATGTTCCCGTTCTCGATGTGGTGCATGCCTCTGCAATCCCCTGGTCCTCCTCTTGCTTCGGTGTCTCTATTCTGGCCAAGGTGGCTCGAGCCAGTTCCACTGGAATTTGACTGGCGTTGACGTCCGGAGCTGGTCTGGGTATGGCTTCCTTTCCGGTTTGGAAAGATGCTGTGGTGGCGACTCGGGCTCAGCCATATGGACTGGACGCGACTACTGCCCATCCCGACTGCGCGCCATCCTCATCCAGAGTACAGCTCCTCCCGCGGGTGCGACCCCGGCTGATTCAGCCATGAGAAGTTCTTCCCTTTTCTGTTACTGGTGGATTTGCTGCCAACGACTGCAAGGATGCCATCTGTTAGCTTTAAGGTATTTAAAGTATTTCATATCTAAAAATCAGTAAGTATGTTGGCGAACACTCGTTTGAGGCTACTGCTACCTCTTGAGCATGCGTTGGTTTTCCCTCGAAGAGGAAAGGGTGATGCAGCAAAGTAGCGTAAGTATTTCCCTAAGTTTTTGAGAACCAAGGTATCAATCCAGTAGGAGGCCACACGCAAGTCCCTCGTACCTACACAAACAAATAAGAACCTTGCAACCAACGCGCTAAAGGGGTTGTCAATCCCTTCACGACCACTTGCAAAAGTGAGATCTGATAGAGATGATAATATTTTTGGTATTTTTATGATAAAGATTGAAAGTAAAGATTGCAAAATAAAATAGATTGGAAACTTATATGATGGAAAATAGACCCGGGGGCCATAGGTTTCACTAGTGGCTTCTCTCAAGATAGCGTAAGTATTACGGTGGATGAACAAATTACTGTCGAGCAATTGATAGAAAAGTGCATAATTATGAGAATATCTAGGCATGATCATGTATATAGGCATCACGTCCGTGACAAGTAGACCGAGTCCTGCCTGCATCTACTACTATTACTCCACACATCGACCGCTATCCAGCATGCATCTAGAGTATTAAGTTCATAAGAACAGAGTAACGCATTAGGCAAGATGACATGATGTAGAGGGATAAACTCAAGCAATATGATATAAACCCCATCTTTTTATCCTCGATGGCAACAATACAATACGTGTCGTTTCCCCTACTGTCACTGGGATCGAGCAACGCAAGATTAAACCCAAAGCTAAGCACTTCTCCCATTGCAAGAAAGATCAATCTAGTAGGCCAAACCAAACTGATAATTCGAAGAGACTTGCAAAGATAACCAATCATACATAAAAGAATTCAGAGAAGATTCAAATATTGTTCATAGATAATCTTGATCATAGACCCACAATTCATCGGTTCTCGACAAACACACCGCAAAAAGAGTTGCATCGAATAGATCTCCAAGAAGATCAAGGAGAACTTTGTATTGAGATCCAAAGAGAGAGAAGAAGCCATCTAGCTAATAACTATGGACCCGAAGGTCTGTGGTAAACTACTCACACATCATCGGAGAGGCTATGGTGTTGATGTAGAAGCCCTCCGTGATCGATTCCCCCTTCGGCAGAGCGCCGGAAAAGGCCCCAAGATGGGATCTCACGGGTACAGAAAGTTGCGGCGGTGGAAATAGGGTTTCGTGGTGCTCCTGGATGGTTTCGGGGTATATGGGTATATATAGGAGGAAGAAGTAGGTCGGTGGAGCTATGAGGGGCCCACGAGGGTGGGGGCGCGCCCAAGGGGGCAGGCGCGCCTCCCTGCCTCGTGGCCTCCTCGGTTGTTTCTTGACGTCCACTCCAAGTCCTCTGGATCATGTTTGTTCCAAAAATCACGTTCCCGAAGGTTTCGTTCCGTTTGGACTCCGTTTGATATTCTTTTTCTGCAAAACACTGAAATAGGCAAAAAAACAGCAATTTAAACTGGGCCTTGGGTTAATAGGTTAGTCCCAAAAATAATATAAAAGTGTATAGTAAAGCCCATGAAACATCCAAAACGGATAATATAATAGCATGGAACAAACAAAAATTATAGATACGTTGGAGACATATCAAGCATCCCCAAGCTTAATTCCTGCTCGTCCTCGAGTAGGTAAAGGGTAAAAACAGAATTTTTGATGTGGAATGCTACCTAGCATATTTCTCAATGTAATTTTCTTTATTGTGGCATGAATGTTCAGATCCAAAGGATTCAAGATAAAAGTTTAATATTGACATAAAAATAATAATACTTCAAGCATACTAACTAAGCAATCATGTCTTCTCAAAATAACGTGGCCAAAGAAAGCTCATCCCTACAAAATTATATAGTTTGGCCATGCTTCATTTTCGTCACACAAGATGCTCTCATCTTGCACAACTCCGATGACAAGCCAAGCAATTGTTTCATACTTTAGTAATCTCAAACTTTTTTCAACTTTCACGCAATACATGAGCGTGAGCCATGGATATAGCACTATGGGTGGAATAGAATATGATGATGGGGGTTGTGTGGAGAAGACAAAAAAGAGAATGTCTCACATTGACGCGGCTAATCAACGGGCTAGGGAGATGCCCATCAGTTGATGTCAATGCAAGGAGTAGAGATTGCCATGCAACGGATGCACTAGAGCTATAAATGTATGAAAGCTCAATAAAAGAAACTAAGTGGGTGTGCATCCAACTTGCTTGCTCACGAAGACCTAGGGCATTTGAGGAAGCCCATTGTTGGAATATACAAGCCAAGTTCTATAATGAAAAATTTCCACTACTATATGAAAGTGACAAAACAAGAGACTCTCTATCATAAATGTCATGGTGCTACTTTGAAGCACAAGTGTGGAAAAAGGATAGTAGCATTGTCCCATTTTATTTCTTTTTTGGGCCTTACTTTTTTTTGGCCTTTCTTTTTCTTTTTTTATTTGGGACAATGCTCTATTAATGATGATCATCACACTTCTATTTATTTACAACTAAATGATTACAACTCGATACTAGAACAAAATATGACTCTATATGAATGCCTCCGGTGGTGTACCGGGATGGGCAATGAATCAAGAGTGACATGTATGAAATACTATGCATGATGGCTTTGCCACAAATACCATGTCAACTACATGATCATGCAAGGCAATATGACAATGATGAAGCGCGTCATAATAAACGGAACGGTGGAAAGTTGCATGGCAATATATCTCGGAATGGCTATGGAAATGCCATAATAGGTAGGTATGGTGGCTGTTCTGAGGAAGATATAAGGAGGTTTATGTGTGATAGAGCGTATCGTATCACGGGGTTTGGATGCACCGGTGAAGTTTGCACCAACTCTCAAGGTGAGAAAGGGCAATGCAAGGTACAGAAGAGGCTAGCAATGATGGAAGGTTGAGAGTGCATATAATCCATGGACTCAACATTAGTCATAAAGAACTCACATACTTATTGCAAAAATCTACAAGTCATCAAAAACCAAGCACTGTGCGCATGCTCCTAGGGGGATAGATTGGTAGGAAAAGACCATCGCTCGTCCCCGAATGCCACTCATAAGGATGACAATCAAAGAACACTCATGTTTCAAATTTGTTACACAACGTTTACCATACGTGCATGCTACGGGATTTGCAACCTTCAACACAAGTATTTCTCAAATTCACAACTACTCAACTAGCACAACTTTAATATCACTATCTCCATATCTCAAAACAATCATCAAGTATCAAACTTCTCTTAGTATTCAATGCACTTTATATGAAAGTTTTTATTATATCCATCTTGGATGCCTATCATATTAGGACTAATTTTATAGCCAAAGAAAATTACCATGCTGTTCTAAAGGACTCTCAAAATAATATAAGTGAAGCATGAGAGATCAATAATTTCTATAAAATAAAACCACCACTGTGCTCTAAAAGATATAAGTGAAGCACTAGAGCAAAATTGTTTAGCTCAAAAGATATAAGTGAAGCACATAGAGTATTCTAATAAATTCTGATTAATGTGTGTCTCTCTCAAAAGGTGTGTACAGAAAGGATGATTGTGGTGAACTAAAAAGCAAAGACTCAAATCATACAAGACGCTCCAAGCAAAACACATATCATGTGGTGAATAAAAATATAGCTCCAAGTAAAGTTACCGATGGATTTAAGATTTAAAGAGGGATCCTTCTGGGCATCCCCAAGCTTAGGCTTTTTGGTTGTCCTTGGATTTTACCTTGGGGTGCCTTTGGCATCCCAAAGCTTAGGCTCTTGCCACTCCTTGTTCCATAATCCATCAAATCTTTACCCAAAACTTGAAAACTTCACAATACAAAACTTAACAAAAAATCGCATGAGCTCCGTTAGCGAAAGAAAACAAACCACCCTCTTAAGGTACTGTAATGAACTCATTCTTTATTTATATTGGTGTTAAAACTACTGTATTCCAACTTCTCTATGGTTCATAACCTCCCATACTAGCCATAGATTCATCAAAATAAGCAAACAACACACGAAAAACAGAATCTGTCAAAAACAGAACAGTCTGTAGTAATCTGTATCAAACGCATACTTATGGAACTCCAAAAATCCTAAAATAAATTTCTGGACGTGAGGAATTTATCTATTAATCATCTGCAAAAATAATCAACTAAATAGCACTCTCCAGTAAAACATTGTAGCTAATCTCGTGAGCGCTAAAGTTTCTGTTTTTTACAGTAAGATCAAAAAGACTTCACCCAAGTCTTCCCAAAGGTTCTACTTGGCACAAACACTAATTAAAACATAAACCACATCTAAACAGAAGCTAGATGAATTATTTATTACTAAACAGAAATAAAAAGTAAGAAATAAAAATAAAATTGGGTTGCCTCCCAACAAGCGCTATCGTTTAATGCCCCTAGCTAGGCATAAAGGCAAGGATAGATCTAGGTATTATCATCTTTGGTTTTTAATTTTTTAGCGGAGTCGTGCTCGAATCCGGGAGGTTCTTTACGTTTCCCTTCATATTCAGAAATTTTTAGATCTAAAGAATCCAACCGCTTATTGCAAAGAGTAATCAACATATTCATGCGGTGAAGATATCCGCTAACACTCTTAAGAGGTTCAGGAGACTTTTGTAAGATTTTCGTTACTTCGCAAATTTTCTCAAAAACTTGTGTCTCTTCCTGGGTATGATGTGGCCCCTTTTTTTGTGGTAGTGTTCCCACTATTCCCTCTATGATTTCATGTGCGATACTGGGATCAATTTCAATAAAATTTCCTTTGGCAACGCAATCCAAGAGTTGCCTATGGGACATATTTAGTCCAACATAAAAATTGCGAAGTAAATTTCTAAAACTCACCTCTAAGGTGCAATTACGATAGGATTCCATCATCCTATACCAAGCATCTTTTATGTTTTCTCCTTGTCTTTGTTTGAAGTGAAGAACTTCAAACTCAGGAGACAAAGGAGCAGATATGGGACTGGCCATGACAGCGAAGCAAACGGTCTAACACACGAGCACACAAGAAGCAAGCAAAAAGAGGCAAACGGAAAAAGAGGGCGAATAAAATAGCAAAGGTGAAGTGCGGGAGAGGAAAATGAGAGGCAAATGGCAAATAATGTAATGCGAGGGATAAGAGTTTGTGATGGGTACTTGGTATTTCTTGACTTCTGCGTAGATTCCCCGGCAACGGCGCGAGAAATCCTTCTTGCTACCTCTTGAGCATGCGTTGGTTTTCCCTTGAAGAGGAAAGGGTGATGCAGCTAAGTAGCGTAAGTATTTCCCTCAATTTTTGAGAACCAAGGTACCAATCCAGTAGAAGGCCACACGCAAGTCCCTCGTACCTACACAAACAAATAAGAACCTTGCAACCAACGCGATAAAGGGGTTGTCAATCCCTTCACGGCCACTTGCAAAAGTGAGATCTGATAGAGATGATAATATTTTTTGTATTTTTATGATAAATATTGAAAGTAAAGATTGCAAAATAAAATAGATTGGAAACTTATATGATGGAAAATAGACCCGGGGGCCATAGGTTTCACTAGTGGCTTCTCTCAAGATAGCATAAGTATTACGGTGGGTGAACAAATTACTGTCGAGCAATTGATAGAAAAGTGCATAATTATGAGAATATCTAGGCATGATCATGTATATAGGCATCACGTCCGTGACAAGTAGACCGACTCCTGCCTGCATCTACTACTATTACTCCACACATTGACCGCTATCCAGCATGCATCTAGAGTATTAAGTTCATAAGAACAGAGTAACGCATTAGGCAAGATGACATGATGTAGAGGGCAACTCAAGCAATATGATATAAACCCCATCTTTTTATCCTCGATGGCAACAATACAATACGTGTCGTTTCCCCTACTGTCACTGGGATCGAGCAACGCAAGATTGAATGTTGGGGAACGTAGTAATTTCAAAAAAATTCCTACGCACACGCAAGACCATGGTGATGGCATAGCAAAGAGAGGGAGAGTGTCTGTCCCACGCACTCGTGAGACCGAAAGCGAAGCGTTATAACAACGCGTTGATGTAGTCGATGCGTCTTCATGATTCGACCGATCCAAGCACCGAACGTCGGCACCTCCGAGTTCTGCACACGCTCAGCTCGATGACGATCCCGGACTCGATCCAGCAAAGTGTCGGGATGAGTTCCACAAGACGACGGCGTGGTGAGGATGATGATGCTCCACCGACGCAGAGCTTCGCCTAAGCTCCGCGACGATATGACTTCTCCGGCGCAGGGCTTCGCCTAAGCTCCGCGACGATATGACGGAAGTGGAATATGGTGGAGGGGGGCACCGCACACGGCTAAGGAACGATCCGTAGATCAACTTGTGTGTCTGGGTGCCCCTGCCCCCGTATATAAAGGAGCAAGGGGGGGGGGGTGCGGCCAGCCCAAGGGGGGCGCGCCTGGAGGAGTCCTACTCCCACCGGGAGTAGGACTCCCCCCCCCCTTTCCTGGGCCCATAGATGATGTGCATTACCGAGTGGGCCCATAGATACCTCTCCGACAATCGGAGTGACAAAACCTAATCTCAAAATACGCCAACCCAACAAGTACCTTTGGAGACACCTGTAGTACTCCTTTATAATCACCCAGTTACGTTGTGATGTTTGGTAGTACCCAAAGTGTTCCTCCGGTAAACGGGAGTTGCATAATCTCATAGTTACAGGAACATGTATAGGTCATGAAGAAAGCAATAGCAATATACTAAACGATCAAGTGCTAAGCTAACGGAATGGGTCATGTCAATCACATCATTCTCCTAATGATGTGATCCCATTAATCAAATGACAACACATGTCTATGGTTAGGAAACATAACCATCTTCAATTAATGAGCTAGTCTAGTAGAGGCATACTAGTGACTATCTGTTTGTCTATGTATTCACACATGTATTATGTTTCCGGTTAATACAATTCTAGCATGAATAATAAACATTTATCATGATATAAGGAAATAAATAATAAATTTATTATTGCCTCTAGGGCATATTTCCTTCAGTCTCCCACTTGCACTAGAGTCAATAATCTAGGTTACGCAGTAATGATTCTAACACCCATGGAGTCTTGGTGTTGATCATGTTTTGCTCGTGGAAGAGGCTTAGTCAATGGGTCTGCAACATTCAGATCCGTATGTATTTTGCAAATATCTATGTCTCCCACTTGGACTTGGTCCCGAATGGAATTGAAGCGTCTCTTGATATGCTTGGTCCTCTTGTGAAATCTGGATTCCTTTGCCAAGGCAATTGCACCAAGATTGTCACGAAAGATCTTCATTGGTCCCGATGCACTAGGTATGACACCTAGATCGGAAATGAACTCTTTCATCCAGACTCCTTCATTTGCTGCTTCCGAAGCAGCTATGTACTCCGCTTCACATGTAGATCCCGCCACGACGCTTTGTTTAGAACTGCACCAACTGACAGCTCCACCGCTTAATAAAAACACGATCCGGTTTGCGATTTAGAATCGTCCGGATCGAGTGTCAAAGCTTGCATCGACGTAACCATTTACGACTAGCTCTTTGTCACCTACATATACGAGAAACATATCCTTAGTCCTTTTCGTATTTCAGATGTTCTTGACCGCTGTCCATGATCCACTCTGGATTACTTTGGTACCTTCCTGCCAAGCTTACAGCTAAGCATCGTCGTGTCTGGTACACAGCATTGCATACATGATAGAGCCTATGGCTGAAGCATAGGAACATCTTTCATTTTCTCTCTATCTTCTGCTGTGGTCGGGCATTGAGTCGACTCAATCTTACACCTTGTAATACAGGTAAAAAACCTTTCTTTGCCTGATCCATTTTGAACTTCTTCAAAACTTTATCAAGGTATGTGCTTTGTGAAAGTCCAATTAAGCGTCTTGATCTATCTCTATAGATCTTGATGCCCAATATGTAAGCAGCTTCACCGAGGTCTTTCATTGAAAAACTTTTATTCAAGTATCCTTTTATGCTTTCCAGAAATTCTATATCATTTCCAATCAATAATATGTCGTCCACATATAATATCGAAATGCTCTGAGCTCCCACTCACTTTCTTGTAAATACAGGCTTCTCCAAAAGTCCAGATAAAACCATATGCTTTGATCACACTATCAAAGCGTTTATTCCAACTCCGAGAGGCTTGCACTGACCATAAATTGATCGCTGGAGCTTGCACACTTTGTTAGCGCCCTTGGATCAACAAAACCTTCTGGTTGCATCATATACAACTCTTCTTCTAGAAATCCATTCAAGAATGCAGTTTTACATCCATTTGCCAAATTTCATAATCATAAAATGCGGCAATTGCTAACATGATTCGGACAGACTTAAACATCGCTACGGGTGAGAAAGTCTCATCGTAGTCAACCCCTTGAACTTGTCGAAAACCTTTTGCAACAAGTCGAGCTTTATAGACAGCTTACATTACCATCGGCGTCGGTCTTCTTCTTAAAGATCCATTTATTCTCAATGGCTTGCCGACCATCGAACAAGTCAACCAAAGTCCATACTTTGTTTTCATACATGGATCCCATCTCAGATTTCATGGCTTCCAGCCATTTCATGAATTTGGGCTCACCATCGCTTCTTCATAGTTTGTAGGTTCGCCATGGTCAAGTAACATGACTTCCGAATAGGATTACCGTACCACTCACTCGTGCGTATTTTACTCTGGTTGACCTCTGAAGTTCAAGAGCAACTTGATCTGAAGTTTCATGATCAACATCATTAGTTTCCTCACTAATTGGTGTAGTTGTCACAGAACCATTTCTTGTGGTGAACTACCTTCCAATAAGGGAGCGATACTGATTATCTCATCAAGTTCTACTTTCCTCCCACTCACTTCTTTCGAGAGAAACTCCTTCTCTAGAAAGGATCCGAATTTAGCAACGAAAATCTTGCCTTCAGATCTGTGATAGAAGGTGTACCCAACTGTCTCCTTTGGGTATCCTATGAAGACACATTTCTCCGATTTGGGTTCGAGCTTATCTGGTTGAAGTTTCTTCACATAAGCATCGCAGCCCCAAACTTTAAGAAACGACAACTTTGGTTTCTTGCCAAACCACAGTTCATACGGTGTCGCCTCAACGGACTTAGATGGTGCCCTATTTAACGTGAATGCGGCCGCCTCTAAAGCATATCCCCAAAATGATAGCGGTAAATCAGTAAGAGACATCATAGATCGCACCATATCAAGTAAAGTACGATTCGACGTTCGGACACACCATTTCTCTGTGGTGTTCCGGGTGGCGTGAGTTCTAAACTATTCCACATTGTTTCAAATGTAAACCAAACTCGTAACTCAAATATTCTCCTCCACGATCCGATCGTAGAAACTTTATTTTCTTGTTACGATGATTTTCCACTTCACTCTGAAATTCTTTGAACTTTTCAAATGTTTCAGATTTATGTTTCATTAAGTAGATATACCCATATCTGCTCAAATCATCTGTGAAGGTGAGAAAATAACGATACCCGCCAGGCCTCAACATTCATTGGACCACAAACATCGGTATGTATGATTTCCAACAAATCAGTTGCTCGCTCCATAGTTCCGGAGAATGGCGTTTTAGTCATCTTGCCCATGAGGCACGGTTCGCAAGTACCAAGTGATTCATAATCAAGTGATTCCGAAGCCCATCAAGATGGAGTTTCTTCATGCGTTTTACACCAATATGACCCAAACGGCGGTGCCACAAATAAGTTGCATTATCATTATCAACTCTGCATCTTTTGGTTTCAACACTATGAATATGTGTACTACTACTATCGAGATTCAATAAAATAGACCACTCTTCAAGGGTGCATGACCATAAAAGATATTATTCATATAAATAGAACAACCATTATTCTCTGTCTTAAATGAATAACCGCCTCGCATCAAACAAGATCCAGATATAATGTTCATGCTTAACGCGGCACCAAATAACAATTATTTAGGTCTAAAACTAATCCCGATGGTAGATGTAGAGGTAGCGTGCCGACCGCGATCACATCGACTTTGGAACCATTTCCCACGCGCATCGTCACCTCGCCCTTAGCCAATCTTCGCAATCCGTAGTTCTGTTTCGAGTTGCAAATATTAGCAATGTAACCAGATCAAATACCAGTACTCTGCGAGTATTAGTAAGGTACACATCAATAACATGTATATCACATATACCTTTGATCACCTTGCCATCCTTCTTATCCGCCAAATACTTGGGGCAGTTCCGCTTCCAAAGTCCAGTTTGCTTGCAGTAAAAACACTCGCCTTCAGGCTTAGGTCCGACTTGGGTTTCTTCTCTTGAGCAGCAACTTTCTTGCTGTTCTTTTGAAGTTCCCTTCTTCTTACCTTTGCCCTTTTCTTGAAACTAGTGGTCTTGTTGACCATCAACACTTGATGCTCTTTCTTGATTTCTACCTCCGCTGCTTTTAGCATTGCGAAGAGCTCGGAATTGTTTTGGTCATCCCTTGCATATTGTAGTTCATCACGAAGCTCTTGTAGCTTGGTGGCGTGATTGGAGAATTCATCAATGACACTATCATCCGGAAGAGTAACTCCCAGTTGAATCAAGTGATTATTATACCCGACATTTTGAGTATATGTTCACCGATGTAACTATTCTCCTCCATCTTGCAGCTATAGAACTTATTGGAGACTTCATATCTCTCAATCCGGGCATTTGCTTGAAATATTAACTTCAACTCTGGAACATCTCATATGCTCCATGACGCTCAAAACGTCGTTGAAGACCCGTTCTAAGCCGTAAAGCATGGCACATCGAACTATCGAGTAGTCATCAGCTTTGCTCGCCAGACGCTCACAACTTCGGCGTTGTTCTCTGCAGCAGGCTCGGCACCCAGCGGTGCTTCCAGGCGTAATTCTTCAGGCAGCAATGAGGATAATCCTCAAATTACGGACCCAGTCCGTAATTGCTACCATCATCTTTCAACTTTGCTTTCTCAAGGAACGCATTAAAATTCAACGGAACAACAAAGATGAGCCATCTATCTACAATAAACATAGACAAGCAAAATACTATCGGTACTAAGTTCATGATAAATTTAAGTTTAATTAATCATATTAAAACCTCCCACTTAGACAGACATCTCTAGTCATCTAAGTGATTACGTGATCCAAATCAACTAAACCATGTCCGATCATCACGTGAGATGGAGTAGTTTCAATGGTGAACATCACTATGTTGATCATATCTACTATATGATTCACGCCGACCTTCGGTCTCCGTGTTCCGAGGCCATATCTGTTATATGCTAGGCTCGCCAAGTTTAACTGAGTATTCCGCGTGCGCAACTGTTTTGCACCCGTTGTATTTGAACGTAGAGCCTATCACACCCGATCATCACGTGGTGTCTCAAAGACGAAGAACTTTCGCAACGGTGCATACTCGGGAGAACACTTCTTGATAATTTTAGTGAGAGATCATCTTATAATGCTACCGTCAATCAAAGCAAGATAAGATGCATAAAGGATAAACATCACATGCAATCAATATAAGTGATATGATATGGTCATCATCATCTTGTGCTTGTGATCTCCATCGCCAAGCACCGCCATGATCACCATCGCCACCGGCGCGACACCTTGATCTCCATCGTAGCATCGTTGTCGCCTCGCCAACTATTGCTTCTACGACTATCGCTCTCGCTTAGTGATAAAGTAAAGCAATTACATGGCTTTGCATTTCATACAATAAAGCGACAACCATATGGCTCCGCCATTGCCGATAACTCGGTTACAAAACATGATCATCTCATACAATAAAATATAGCATCACGTTTTGACCACATCACATCACAACATGCCCTGCAAAAACAAGTTAGACGTCCTCTACTTTGTTGTTGCAAGTTTTACGTGGCTGCTACGGGCTGAGCAAGAACCGTTCTTACCTACACATCAAAACCACAACGATAGTTTGTCAAGTTGGTGCTGTTTTAACCTTCGCAAGGACCGGCGTAGCCACACTCAGTTCAACTAAAGCGAGAGAAACGACACCCGCCGTCACCTTTAAGCAACTAGTGCTCGAGCGGTGAAACCAGTCTCGCGTAGCGCGTCTGCGTAATGTCGGTCCGGGCGCTTCATCTCACAATACCGCCAACCAAAGTATGACATGCTGGTAAGCAGATGACTTATATCGCCCACAACTCACTTGTGTTCTACTCGTGCATATGACATCAACGCATAAAACCTGGCTCGGATGCCATTGTTGGGGAACGAGTAATTTCAAAAATTTCCTACGCACACGCAAGACCATGGTGATGGCATAGCAACGAGAGGGAGAGGTCCGTCCACGCACCCTCGTGAGACCGAAAGCGGAAGCGTTATAACAACGCGGTTGATGTAGTCGTACATCTTCACGATCCGACCGATCCAAGCACCGAACGACGACACCTCCGAGTTCGCACACGCTCAGCTCGATGACGATCCCGGACTCGATCCAGCAAAGTGTCGGGATGAGTTCCACAAGACGACGGCGTGGTGAGGATGATGATGCTCCACCGACGCAGAGCTTCGCCTAAGCTCTGCGACAATATGACTTCTCCGGCGCAGGGCTTCGCTTAAGCTCATGACGATATGACGGAAGTGGAATATGGTGGAGGGGGCACCGACACGGCTAAGGAACGATCCGTAGATCAACTTGTGTGTCTGGGGTGCCCCCGCCCAGATATAAAGGAGCAAGGGGGTGCGGCCAGCCCAAGGGGCGCGCTGAGGAGTCCTACTCCCACCGAGTAGGACTCCCCCTTCCTAGTTGGAATAGGATTGGGGAGGGAAGAGGAAGGCGCCGCCCCCTCTCATTGTCCTATTCGGACTAGAGGGAGGGGGTGCGCCTACCCTGGCCGGCCCTTCCTCTTCTCCCTATGGCCCATCAAGGCCCATTGACCCCCGGGGTTCCGTAACCCCGGTGTTCCGTAACTTCCTGTTTTCATCCGAACCTTTCCAAGTCCAAACATAGGCTTCCAATATATCAATCTTTATGTATCGACCATTTCGAGACTCCTCGTCATGTCCGTGATCACATCCGGGACTCGAACAACCTTCGTACATCAATACTTATAAACTCATAATGAACTGTCATCGAAGCGTTAGCGTGCGGACCCTACGGGTTCGAGAACTATGTAGACATGACCTAGAACCATTCTCGGTCAATAACCAATAGCGGAACCTGGATGCCCATATTGGTTCCTACATATTCTACTGAAGATCTTTATCGGTCAAACCGCATAACGATATATGTTGTTCCTTTTGTCATCGGTATGTTACTTACCCGAGATTCGATCGTCGGTATCCAATACCTAGTTCAATCTCGTTGCGGTAAGTCTCTTTACTCGCTCCGTAATACATCATCTCACAACTAACTCATTAGTTGTAATGCTTGCAAGGCTTATGTGATGTGTATTACCGAGCAGGCCCAGAGATACCTCTCCGACAATCGGAGTGACAAAACCTAATCTCAAATACGCCAACCCAACAAGTACCTTTGGAGACACCTGTAGTACTCCTTTATAATCACCCATTACGTTGTGGCGTTTGGTAGTACCAAAGTGTTCCTCCGTAAACGGAGTTGCATAATCTCATAGTTACGAGAACATGTATAGGTCATGAAGAAAGCAATAGCAATATACTAAACGATCAAGTGCTAAGCTAACGGAATGGGTCATGTCAATCACATCATTCTCCTAATGATGTGATCCCATTAATCAAATGACAACACATGTCTATGGTTAGGAAACATAACCATCTTCAATTAATGAGCTAGTCTAGTAGAGGCATACTAGTGACTATCTGTTTGTCTATGTATTCACACATGTATTATGTTTCCGGTTAATAAAATTCTAGCATGAATAATAAACATTTATCATGATATAAGGAAATAAATAATAACTTTATTATTGCCTCTAGGGCATATTTCCTTCATTGAACCCAAAGCTAAGCACTTCTCCCATTGCAAGAAAGATCAATCTAGTAGGCCAAACCAAACTGATAATTCAAAGAGACTTGCAAAGATGACCAATCATACATAAAAGAATTCAGAGAAGATTCAAATATTGTTCATAGATAATCTTGATCATAAACCCACAATTCATCGGATCTCGACAAACACACCGCAAAAAGAGTTACATCGAATAGATCTCCAAGAAGATCGAGGAGAACTTTGTATTGAGATCCAAAGAGAGAGAAGAAGACATTCAGCTAATAACTATGGACCCGGAGGTCTGTGGTAAACTACTCACACATCATCGGAGAGGCTATGGTGTTGATGTAGAAGCCCTCCGTCATCGATTCCCCCTTCCGGCGAAGCGCCGAAAAAGGCCCCAAGATGGGATCTCACGGGTACAGAAAGTTGCGGCGGTGGAAATAGGGTTTCGTGGTGCTCCTGGATGATTTCAGGGTATATGGGTATATATAGGAGGAAGAAGTAGGTCGGTGGAGCTATGAGGGGCCCACAAGGAACCCAATGGGCCAGATCTACACCTGGGGGGGTGCCCCGAGGGGGGCACAACCCACCAGGGCGCGCCAGGCCCCCCTAGCGCGCCCAGGTGGGCTGTGCCCACCTCGGTGGCCTCCTGCACCCCTTCTTTGCACTACAAATTCCCAAATATTCTGAAACCCTCCGAGGTTACCCTAGATCCGAAGTTCCGCCGCCGCAAGGCTCTGTAGCCACCGAAAACCAATCTAGACCCTTTCCGGCACCCTGCCGGAGGGGGGAATCATCTTCGATGGCCATCTTCATCATCCCGGCAGCCACCACGATGAGGAGGGAGTAGTCCACCCTCGGGGCTGAGGGTTTCTACCAGTAGCTATGTGATAAATCTGTCTCTCGTGATCTCTATCATGGGCTTTGTTAATATAGTCAGATCATATGATGTTTCTACCCTCTATACTCTTGTTATGATGAATTGAATCTTTACCCTTTGAAGTTTTGTCTTGTCGGATTGAATATTCAGAGATGAGAACACATGATATATATCTTGCGGTATGAATACTTGAGGTGGCAATTGTGGTATCTTATTGATTCACTTGATATGTGTCTTGGCATTCAACTCTCGGATTCCCGCGGTGATATTGGGTAATCTATGCATAGAGGTTGATGCGCTTTTTTCCCCGATAGAAACTTTGAGGTCTCTTTGTAGTTCTTTGTGTGGATTGAGTATTATGAATATGAATTTGCTTTGGTGTTATTCTAGTATGAACTCTAGGATAGATAAAATGGAAACAATAGCTTTGTGTTATTTTAGTACGAACTCTTGAATAGATCAAACGGAAAGAATAGCTTTGAGGTGGCCTCGTACCCTACAAACAATATATATCTTTTGTTCTCTGCTAATAGGAACTCGGGAGTGATTCTTTATTACACTATGAGAGATAATCATATGATCCAACTATGTTAGCATTGTTGAGCGGTTGCACTAGCGAAAGTACGGACCCTAAGCCTCATTTTTAAGCATAGCAACACCGTTTTTGTGCCCGTTTACTATTTGCTACCTTGCTGTTTTTATTTATTCAGATTATAAAAATATATTTCTACCATTAATATTACACTTTTATCACCATCTCTTCGCCAAACTAGTGCACCTATACAATTTACCATTGTATTGGGTGTGTTGGGGACACAAGAGATTTCGTGTATTTGGTTGCAGGGTCGTTTGAGAGAGACCATCTTCATCCTACACCTCCCACGGATTGATAAACCTTAGGTCATCCACTTGAGGGAAAATTGCTACTGTCCTACAAAACTCTGCGCTTGGAGGCCCAACACAAGTACAAGAATAAAGTTGCGTAGTAGACATCATCATCTACACGAACTGCAACAGCCGATCAAAGCTCAACCTCTCTTCCTTAAAAAAAAGGTTAGCTTTTCCCTTACCTACAGAGCAACAGTTGAAAGCCAGCCCCGTCTCTTTAGTTACTGGTGATAAGCAACCCCGTTCCCATCTCTTAATTATTCCACGCATGTCATTTCGCTTCACTTCTTCTCCTCATTTTCAATCTTCTATTCTTCCTCAAACTGAATCCACTTCCTCTTCCTCTCGTAATTCCTAAACATTTCAAGTTCCATCTCATTTGGATCATGCGTTCCTAGAAAAATCAATCTAATTATTCTCTTATTTCCTTACCTGATTTTTTTATTGGTAACTCTGCAGGTACAGTTGATCTGATAGTTCGTAGCCATTGAAATTCGACGTCAGGTTGCTGCCACCCATGGAGTCATCGATGCCTATGCAGAGAGTTTAAGTGCCTCGCCTGCTAGGCTTTGCGTACAATTCGTGTTGTTCTTGACTATGAATGGAACGCTATGGATCCTACCTACTCTGTTATTAGGATGGTTCATCTATAAGCTTTTTCTTTCTCTAGATATAATTTTCATGGTGGATTTTTTCTTGCTAGATATGTTTATCTGTAGTTCGCTATGTGATGTGCCCTTTGAGTAGGTTCGGTAAGACAGGTTGCTAATTATTAAAAACTAGAAACTCTCCTCTCCACCATTTGTCCCCATGTGCAGCCTTGCCCAAAGACGTATTAATCAACATATGGTATTCCAGTCCAAATTCCTTGTGCGGGTGTGTCTATGTAAGTGTACATCATATTATATATGTCCTTATATGTGCCTACTTTTGAACCCATAGATTTTTTTCTCCTCTAAGCATGGGCAATAAGAAAACTTAGAAAAAGTACAAATTATAAGAATTGCAAATCTAAAATAAATAACTAAAGAATCACAATTTTGATTTAGTAAAATCCATCTACTGCCAACAAATACCTCCTTTATTTTCTCTTTTGTTGTGTAATTATGGTAAAACGCTCCTGCGTGCACCACCTATTGCCTCATCATCGTGGCTTAAGCCTGCAAGCGTGTTGGTAACTTTGACGAGGTGGTTAACTGATCATGATCAATAGAATTCTGAGTTAGAGCATTTGAAGGAAATATGCCCTACAGGCAATAATAAAGTTATTATTTATTTTCTTATATCATGATAAATTTTTATTATTCATGCTAGAATTATATTAACCAGAAACATAATACATGTGTGAATACATAGATAAACAGAGTGTCACTAGTATGCCTCTACTTGACTAGCTCGTTAATCAAAGATGGTTATGTTTCCTAACCATATACATGAGTTGTCATTTGATTAACGGGATCACATCATTAGAAGAATGATGTGATTGACTTGACCCATTCCGTTAGCTTAGCACTCGATCGATTAGTATGTTGCTATTGCTTTCTTCATGACTTATACATGTTCCTATGACTATGAGATTATGCAACTCCCGTTTACCGGAGGAACACTTTGTGTGCTACCAAACGTCACAACGTAAATGGGTGATTATAAAGGTGCTCTACAGGTGTCTCCGAAGGTACTTGTTGGGTTGGCGTATTTCGAGATTAGGATTTGTCACTCCGATTGTCGGAGAGGTATCTATGGGCCCACTCGGTAATGCACATCATTTAAGCCTTGCAAGCATTGCAACTAATGAGTTAGTTGCGAGATGATGTATTACAGAATGAGTAAAGAGACTTGCCGGTAACGAGATTGAACTAGGTATTGAGATACCGACGATCGAATCTCGGGCAAAGTAACATACCGATGACAAAGGGAACAACGTATGTTGTTATGCGGTCTGACCGATAAAGATCTTAGTAGAATATGTGAGAGCCAATATGAGCATCCAGGTTCCGCTATTGGTTATTGACCGGAGACATGTCTCGGTCATGTCTACATAGTTCTCGAACCCGTAGGGTCTGCACGCTTAACGTTACGATGACAGTTTTATTATGAGTTTATGTGTTTTGATGTACCAAGGTTGTTCGGAGTCCCGGATGTGATCACGGACATGACGAGGAGTCTCGAAATGGTCGAGACATGAAGATTGATATATTGGATGACTATATTCGGACACCGGAAGTGTTCCGGAGAAGTTTCGCATAAAACCGGAGTGCTAGAGGGTTGTCGGAACCCCCGAGGGAACTAATGGGCCTCGATGGGCCTTAGTGGAGAGAGAGAGAGAGAGGGGTGGCCTGGGGTAGGCCGCGCCCCCCTCCCCCTCTGGTCCGAATTGGAATAGGAGAGGGGGGCGGCGCCCCCCTTTCCTTCTCCCTCTCCCTCTCCTTCCTTCCCCCTCTCTCCCTTTTGGTGGAAACCTACTAGGACTTGGAGTCCTAGTAGGATCCCCCTCTTGGGGGCGCGCCATAGAGGGCCGGCCGGCCTCCCCCTTGCTCCTTTATATACGGGGGCAGGGGCACCCCAAAGATACAACAATTGATCTGTTTGATCTTTTAGCCGTGTGCGGTGCCCCCCTCCACTATAGTCCACCTCGATAATCTTGTAGAAGGTGCTTAGGCGAAGCCTGCATCGGTAGAACATCAACATCGTCACCACGCCGTCGTGCTGACGAAACTCTCCCTCAACACTCGGCTGGATCGGAGTTCGAGGGACGTCATCGGGCTGAACGTGTGCTGAACTCGGAGGTGCCGTACGTTCGATACTTGATCGGTCGGATCGTGAAGACATACGACTACATCAACCGCATTGTGCTAATGCTTCTGCTTTCGATCTACGAGCATACGTGGACAACACTCTCCCCTCTCGTTGCTATGCATCACCATGATCTTGCGTGTGCATAGGATTTTTTTTGAAATTACTACGTTCCCCAACAGTGGCATCCGAGCCTGGTTTTATGCGTTGATGTTATACGCACGAGTAGAACACAAGTGAGTTGTGGGCGATATAAGTCATACTGTTTACCAGCATGTCATACTTTGGTTCGGCGATATTGTTGGATGAAGCGGCCCGGACCGACATTACGCGTACGCTTACGCGAGACTGGTTCTACCGACGTGCTTTGCACACAGGTGGCTGGCGGGTGTCTGTTTCTCCAACTTTAGTTGAACCGAGTGTGGCTACGCCCGGTCCTTGCAAAGGTTAAAACAGCACCAACTTGACAAACAATCATTGTGGTTTTGATGCGTAGGTAAGAACGGTTTTTGCTAAGCCCGTAGTAGCCACGTAAAACTTGCAACAACAAAGTAGAGGACGTCTAACTTGTTTTTGCAGGGCATGTTGTGATGTGATATGGTCAAGACGTGATGCTATATTTTATTGTATGAGATGATCATGTTTTGTAACCGAGTTATCGACAATCGGCGAGAGCCATATGGTTGTCGCTTTATTGTATGCAATGCAATCACCCTGTAATGCTTTACTTTATCACTAAGCGGTAGCAATAGTCGTAGAAGCATAAGATTGGCGAGACGACAATGATGCTACGATGGAGATCAAGGTGTCGCGCCGGTGACGATGGTGATCATGACGGTGCTTCGGAATGGAGATCACAAGCACAAGATGATGATGGCCATATCATATCACATATATTGATTGCATGTGATGTTTATCTTTTATGCATCTTATCTTGCTTTGATTGACGGTAGCATTATAAGATGATCTCTCACTAAATTTCAAGATAAAAGTGTTCTCCCTGAGTATGCACCGTTGCCAAAGTTCGTCGTGCCCAGACACCACGCGATGATCGGGTGTGATAAGCTCTACGTCCATCTACAATGGGTGCAAGCCAGTTTTTGCACACGCAGAATACTCAGGTTAAACTTGACGAGCCTAGCATATGAAGATATGGCCTCGGAACACTGAAGCCGAAAGGTCGAGCGTGAATCATATAGTAGATATGATCAACATAGTGATGTTCACCATTGAAAGCTACTCCATTTCATGTGATGATCGGTTATGGTTTAGTTGATTTGGATCACGTGATCTCTTAGAGGATTAGAGGGACGTCTTTCTAAGTGGGAGTTCTTAAGTAATATGATTAATTGAACTTAAATTTATCATGAACTTAGTACTTGATGGTATCTTGCTTGTCTATGTTTGATTGTAGATAGATGGCGCGTGTTGTTGTTCCGTTGAATTTTAATGCGTTCCTTGAGAAAGCAAAGTTGAAAGATGATGGTACCAATAACACGGACTGGGTCCGTAACTTGAGGATTATCTTCATTGCTGCACAGAAGAATTACGTCCTAGAAGCACCGCTGGGTGCCAGGCCTACTGCTGATGCAACCGACGACGTTAAGAACGTCTGGCAGAGCAAAGCTGATGACTACTCGATAGTTCAATGTGCCATGCTTTACGGCTTAGAACCAGGACTTCAACGACATTTTGAACGTCATGGAGCATATGAGATGTTCCAGGAGTTGAAGTTAATATTTCAAGAAAATTCCCGGATTGGGAGATATGGAGTCTCCAATAAGTTCTATAGCTGCAAGATGGAGGAGAATAGTTCTGTCAGTGAGCATATACTCAAGATGTCTGGGTATAATAATCACTTGATTCAACTGCGATTTAATCTTCCGGATGATAGCGTCATTGACAGAATTCTCCAATCACTTCCACCTAGCTACAAGAGCTTCGTGATAAACTATAATATGCAAGGGATGGATAAAACAATTCCCGAGCTCTTCGCAATGCTAAAGGCTGCGGAGGTAGAAATCAAGAAGGATCATCAAGTGTTGATGGTCAACAAGATCACTAGTTTCAAGAAAAAGGGCAAAGGGAAGAAGAAGGGGAACTTCAAGAAGAACAGCAAGCAAGTTGCTGCTCAGGAGAAGAAACCCAAGTCTGGACCTAAGCCTGAAACCGAGTGCTTCTACTGCAAGCGATCGTCACCGGAAGCGGAACTGCCCCAAGTATTTGGCGGATAAGAAGGATGGCAAGGTGAACAAAGGTATATGTGATATACATGTTATTGATGTGTACCTTACTAGAGCTCGCAGATAGCACCCAGGTATTTGATATCGGTTCATTGCTAATATTTGCAACTCGAAACAGGGACTATGGATTAAGCAAACACTAGCAAAGGACGAGGTGACGATGCGCGTGGGAAATGGTTCCAAAGTCGATGTGATCGCGGTCGGCACGCTACCTCTACATCTACCTTCGGGATTAGTATTAGACCTATGTTTGGTGCCAGCGTTGAGCATGAACATTATATCTGGATCTTGTTTGATGCGAGACGGTTATTCATTTAAATCAGAGAATAATGGTTGTTCTATTTATATGAGTAATATCTTTTATGGTCATGCACCCTTGAAGAGTGGTATATTTTTGATGAATCTCGATAGTAGTGATACACATATTCATAATGTTGAAGCCAAAAGATGCAGAGTTGATGATGATAGTGCAACTTATTTGTGGCACTACCGTTTAGGTCATATCGGTGTAAAGCGCATGAAAAAACTCCATACTGATGGACTTTTGGAACCACTTGATTATGAATCACTTGGTACTTGCGAACCGTGCCTCATGGGCAAGATGACTAAAACGCCGTTCTCCGGTACTATGGAGAGAGCAACAGATTTGTTGGAAATCATACATACAGATGTATGTGGTCCAATGAATGTTGAGGCTCGTGGCGGATATCGTTATTTTCTCACCTTCACAGATGATTTAAGCCGATATGGGTATGTCCACTTAATGAAGCATAAGTCTGAAACATTTGAAAAGTTCAAAGAATTTCAGAGTGAAGTTGATAATCATTGTAACAAGTAAATAAAGTTTCTACGATCTGATCGTGGAGGAGAATATTTGAGTTACGAGTTTTGTCCTCATTTGAAACAATGCGGAATAGTTTCACAACTCACGCCACCTGGAACACCACAGCGTAATGGTGTGTCCGAACATTGTAACTGTACTTTATTAGATATGGTGCAATCTATGATGTGTCTTACCGATTTACCACTATCGTTTTGGGGTTATGCATTAGAGACAGCTGCATTCACGTCAAATAGGGCACCACCTAAATTCTTTGAGACGACACCATATGAACTGTGGTTTGGCAAGAAACCAAAGTTGTCATTTCTTAAAGTTTGGGGTTGCGATGCTTATGTGAAAGAATTTCATCCTGATAAGCTCAAACCCAAATCAGAGAAATGTATCTTCATAGGATAAACAAAGGAGACAGTTGGGTACACCTTCTATCACAGATCCGAAGGCAAGACTTTCGTTGCTAAGAATGGATCCTTTCTAGAGAAGGAGTTTCTCTCGAAAGAATTGAGTGGGAGGAAAGTAGAACTTGATGAGGTAACTGTACCGGCTCCCTTATTGGAAAGTAGTTCATCACAGAAACCGGTTCCTGTGACACCTACACCAATTAGTGAGGAAGTTAATGATGATGATCATGAAACTTCAGATCAAGTTGTTACTAAACCTCGTAGGTCAACCAGAGTAAGATCCGCACCAGAGTGATACGGTAATCCTGTTCTGGAGGTCATGTTACTTGACCATGACGAACCTACGAACTATGAGGAAGCGGTGATGAGCCCAGATTCCGCAAAATGGCTTGAGGCCATGAAATCTAAGATGGGATCCATGATGAGAACAAAGTATGGACTTTGATTGACTTGCCCAATGATCGGCGAGCCATTGATATTAAATGGATCTTCAAGAGGAAGACGGACGCTGATAGTAGTGTTACTATCTACAAAGCTAGAATTGTCGCAAAAGGTTTTCGACAAGTTCAAGATGTTGACTACGATGAGAGTTTCTTACTCGTATCTATGCTTAAGTCTGTCCGAATCATGTTAGCAATTGCCTCATTTTAAGAAATCTGGCAAATGGATAACAAAACTACAATCCTTAATGGATTTATTAAAGAAGAGTTGTATATGATGCAACCAGAAGGTTTTGTCAATCCTAAAGGTGCTAACAAAATATGCAAGCTCCAGCGATCCATCTATGGACTGGTGCAAGCATCTCGGAGTTGGAATATACGCTTTGCTAAGTTGATCAAAGCATATAGTTTTATACAGACTTGCGGTGAAGCCTCAGATTTACAAGAAAGTGAGTGGGAGCACTACAGATTTCGATAAGTATATGTGAATGATATATTGTTGATCGGAAATAATGTAGAATTATTCTGCGAAGCATAAAGGAGTGTTTGAAAGGAGTTTTTCAAAGAAAGACCTCGGTGAAGCTGCTTACATATTGAGCATCAAGATCTATAGAGATAGATCAAGACGCTTGATAAGTTTTTTCAATGAGTACATACCTTGACAAGATTTTGACGTAGTTCAGAATGGAACAGTCAAAGAAAGAGTTCTTGCCTGTGTTACAAGGTGTGAAATTGAGTAAGACTAAAAGTCCGACCATGACAGAAGATAGAAAGAGAATGGAAGTCATTCCCTATGCCTCAGCCATAGGTTCTATAAACTATGCCATGCTGTGTACCAGATCTATTGTATACCCTACACTGAGTTTATCAAGGGATTACAATAGTGATCTAGGAGTAGATCACTGGACAACGGTCAGAATTATCCTTAGTGGAATAAGGATATGTTTCTCGATTATGGAGGTTTACAAAAGGTTCGTCGTAAAGGGTTACGTCGATACAAGTTTTGACACTGATCCAGATGACTCTAAGTCTCAATCTGGATACATATTGAAAGTGGGAGCAATTAGCTAGAGTAGCTCCGTGCAGAGCATTGTTGACATAGAAATTTGCAAAATACATACGGATCTGAATGTGGCAGACCCGTTGACTAAACTTCTCTCACAAGCAAAACATGATCACACCTTAGTACTCTTTAGGTATTTATCACATAGCGATGTGAACTAGATTACTGAATCTAGTAAACCCTTTCGGTGTTGGTCACATGTTGATGTGAACTATGGGTGTTAACCACATAAAGATGTGAACTATTGATGTTAAATCACATGGCGATGTGAACTAGATTATTTAATCTAGTGCAAGTGGGAGACTGAAGGAAATATGCCCTAGAGGCAATAATAAAGTTATTATTTATTTCCTTATATTATGATAAATGTTTATTATTCATGCTAGAATTGTATTAACCGGAAACATAATACATGTGTGAATACATAGATAAATAGAGTGTCACTAGTATGCCTCTACTTGACTAGCTTGTTAATCAAAGATGGTTGTGTTTCCTAACCATAGACATGAGTTGTCATTTGATTAACGGGATCACATCATTAGGAGAATGATGTGATTAACTTGACCCATTCCGTTAGCTTAGAACTCGATCGATTAGTATGTTGCTATTGCTTTCTTCATGACTTATACATGTTCCTATGACTATGAGATTATGCAACTCCCATTTATCGGAGGAACACTTTGCGTGCTACCAAACTTCACAACGTAACTGGGTGATTATAAAGGTGCTCTACATGTGACGCCCTCGATTCAATCGTACACTAATCATACACGCAAATGTGTACGATCAAGATCAAGGACTCACGGGAAGATATCACAACACAACTCTACAATAAAATAAGTCATACAAACATCATAATACAAGCCAGGGGCCTCGAGGGCTCGAATACAAGTGCTCGATCATAGACGAGTCAGCGGAAGCAACAATATCTGAGCACGACATAAGTTAAACAAGTTTGCCTTAAGAAGGCTAGCACAAAGCGGGATCTGATCGAAGAGGAGCAGGCCTCCTGCACAGGGATCCTCCTAGGTCACTCTGGTGTCGCGTCGCCGGGCTGCACGTAGTAGTAGGCACCTCGCAGTAGTAGTCGTCATAGGCGGCGGCGCGCTCGCCTCGGGCTCCATCGTCAGTTGCAGCAATCGAGTAGAGATAGGGAAAAGGGGAACAAGGCAACCGTGAGTACTCATCCAAAGTACTACGCAAGCAAGGAGCTACACTACATATGCATGGATATATTTTTAAAGGCCATATCGGTGGACTGAACTGCAGAATGCCGAATAAGAGGGGATAGCTAGTCTTAACGAAGACTACGCTCGGACACTGTCTTGCAACAGTAGGAGGGGACGATCCAAGTCCTCCAAGTAACATCATATAGCAATAATCCTACCCGCAATCCCTGCTCATATCCTGAGCGAGAGCGACCATCGGTTGTATCGGCACTTGGAAGGGTGTGTTTTATCAAGTATCCGGTTCTAGTTGTCATAAGCTCAAGGTACAACTCCAAGTCGTCCTGTTACGAAGATCACGGCTATCCGAATAGATTAACTTCCCTGCGGGGTGCACCATCTTACCCAAAGACGCTTGATCCCATTTGGCGGACACACTTTCTGGGTCATGCCCGCCGCGGAGGATCAACACGTCGCAGCCCCACCTAGGCACAACAGAGGCCAACACGCGGTCTAAACCTAAGCGCCAGGGTGCAGGCCCATCGCCTGAGCACACACAAGACGTTATGTAGGGCGGCCGAAGCAGACCTAGCCTAACAGCGTTCCAGTCCAATCCGGCCTAGCGCCGCTCGTCACGACGTCTGAAGTGCTTCGGCTGATACCACGACGCCGGGATACCCATAACTACTCCCGCGTAGATGGTTAGTGCGTATAAGCTCGTAGCCAACCCAGATCAAATACCAAGACCTCGTTAAGCGTGTTAAGTAACCGCGAACGCCGAACAGGGCCAGGCCCACCTCTCTCCTAGGCGGTCTCAACCTGCCCTGTCGCTCCGCCTCAATG
This sequence comes from Aegilops longissima, assembly GCA_021605205.1. Taxonomy (NCBI): domain Eukaryota; kingdom Viridiplantae; phylum Streptophyta; class Magnoliopsida; order Poales; family Poaceae; genus Aegilops; species Aegilops longissima. Next base: position 425,787,966 of record CM038681.1, on the reverse strand, counting down.
ATCCACTCGCGGGTGCTCCATCAGCCGACCCGACTTTAGTCTCACATGTATCATGTATAAGTATATAGTCTATACCCGTGATCAACTCCCGAGTGATCACGGCCCGATAGTAAAGCACGGCAGACGGACAAGAAAGTAGGGCCACAGATGAAAGTACTAGCATCCTATACTAAGCATATAGGATTGCAGGTAAGGTAACAACAGAAGTTACAAGGACAAAGCTATGCAAAGCGGTATAGGAGTATCCGAAAACAAGAACATGCTATGCTACTCTAATGCAAGCGGTGTAGATAAGAGTAGGCGATATCTGGTGATCAAGGGGGCTTGCCTGGTTGCTCTGGCAAGAGAGAGGGGTCGTCAACACCGTAGTCGAACTGGCCAGCAGCAGCGTCGGCCTCGTAGTCTACCGGAGAGAAGAGGGGGAAGAAACAATGAATACAAAGTAAACAGATGCATAACGATGCATGACATGCCAAGAAGCGATGCTAGGCGTGCCCTAACGTGGTATGAGGGGGTACTGGTTAGGGGGGAAAACATCCGGGAAGTTTTCCCGGTTCCGGACGTCTGTCAGACAGATGAACCGGAGAGGAAAGTTTGCAGGTTCGATAGGTTAGGGGTGTGTGGTGGACGAACGGATTGCGTGATCCGGATTCGTCTCGTCGCTACGAGCAACTTTCATGTTGAAAATATTTTAATCCGGATTACGGATTAAAAGATATGATTTTAAAAGATTTTATTAATTTACGGAATTTAATTAATTATTTAATTAATTTCGAAATTGCATTTATGACATCAAGATGATGTCATGCTTGACATCAAGAATCAACAGGGTTGATGAGTCAACCCCGACAGTGGGTCCCGCATGTCATTCTCTAATATCTAATTAACCTAATCGAGTTAATTAACATTAGTTAATTAGGTTAATTAGTGATTAGGTTAATTAATCGAAATTAATTAGATTAATTAATTACTTAATTAATTAATTAATTAATTAATTAATTAGTTAATTAGTTTTAATTCATTTTCATTTTATTTTTATTCCTGTTTTAATAAAACCGTTCTTTGGGGGTGGGGCCCCCATGTCATTGGCCCCGAGGGCAAACGGCAGCAGGCGATGGGCGATGCCTGCTTGGGCGCACCAGAGGACGGCGCGGCGCCGCGCCCGAGGCCAACGGGTCGGGCGGCCGAGCCACGACGGTGGCCGGGGCAGCAGCCACGGCGAGGGGGCGGCGGGAGGCGAGGCGGCGAGGCGATTCGAAGGCGACAGGCGGGGCCGGCAGATGGCGTAAACGGGGGATGGCGGCGTCGTGTGGGGCAGCGGTGGGGTTCGGGCGGCCGGGTACGAGGGCGCCGAGACGCCGGAAGGGCCGGGGGGATGCGAGGCGCCGCTTAGGGGCCCCGAGAGAGAGGGAAAGCAGGAGGCGGCTCATGGAGGTCGGGGCGGCAGCGGGGCCAGCACGGGCGGTTCGGGAGGCAGAGGGGAACCGGGGGGGGATCAAGAGCTACAGGGGAACGTGGGGACTAGGCGGCGGCGTGGTGAAGGTCGGTGACGACCGGCGAGGAGGCGGGGGAGCTGAGGCCAAGCACGAGGAGGGCGGGGCCGATCCATGGCGGCGAACTCAGCGTGGGGCAAGGAGGAGGAGGGCCCGGGCGGTGTAGAGGAGGAGGAGGAGGTCCCGGGCGGCGGGGGGGGGGGGCCGGAGACGAGGTGGGCGGCGTGGGGTCTCGCCCGATCTGGATCGGCGAGGGGGGGGAGGGGGCAGGGTGGGGGCGTGGGGGGAAGAGTTGGGCGGCTAGGGTTCGCCATGGGGAGGTGGGGTTAAGTGGCCACTGTTGGGCGGGCCAGAGGGGGAATGGGCCAGGCGGGGGCCAGTGGGGGGAATGGGCCAGGGGGAATGGGCCAGGGGGGTTTTGCCTCCCTCTCTTTTCTTGTTTTTCTTTTCTTTTCTTTTTCTTTTTCTGCTTTCTGTTATAGTTTAATTAAATGCCAGAACAATTTACAAAATTTCGTGCACCCCACCATAATTAGGTTTGCTATTTTAGACAACCCCCGAACATTTTTAGTTTTTGGTTTGAAACTTTTTATCTTTGCTTTTGTTTTGATTTTGTTTTAGAACGGGTTCGAATCAAAGAGAGGGGTTTGGCACAGTAACCGAGGTGATCACTGTTGCTTAACCATCCGGGTGTTACAAATCTCCTCCACTACAAGAAATCTCGTCCCGAGATTTAGGAGGTAGAAGGAAAGAGTGCGGGATATTCATCTCGTAGACGATCCTCGCGTTCCTGTGTGGCTTCGTCTTGAGTGATTCGACCATCGGACTTTGAGGAACTTGATCGCCTTCGGCGTGTGCGGCGTTCAGCTTGGTCGAGAATGCGGACGGATGCTCTTTATAGGAGAGGTCCTGCTGCAATTCGAGCACTTCATGGTCCACCGCCGGATCGGGTCCTTGAAGCAGCGTCGAAGTTGTGACACGTGGAACACATCGTGAACTTGAGAAAGGTTAGACGGAAGCTCCAGTTGATAAGCCACTTTTCCACGCCTTTCGAGAATAGTGAAAGGGCCAATATAGCGAGGAGCTAGCTTGCCTTGATCCCGGCGGTGAGCACCCTTCATTGGTGTAACGCGAAGATAGGCCTTTTCGCCAAAGTTGATAGACCATGTCTTTGTGATGACGGTCATAATTACTCTTTTAGCGTGGTCGAGCAGTCTTGAGATTCTCGCGAATAATGCGGACTTGTTCTTGGCATGTTGGATAATATCCGGACCAAGAGTGGGCGTTCCCAGTTTCGACCAGTTCGGAGGGTTCGCACTTTCGTCCATATAACACTTCAAGGGGCCATCTTCGACTAGCTTGATAGCTATTATTATAAGAGAACTCAGCATACGGAGAGATTCCTCCCATTTCTTGCGAAGGAAACGACACAAGCTCGAAGCATGTCTTCAAGAATTTGGTTGACACGCTCAACTTGCCCTTGAGATCTGCGGATGAAAAGCAGATCTTGAAAGATAAATGAGTCCCCATAGCTTCTTGAAAACTTGCCCGTAATCTTGAAGTGAATAAGCTGCCACGGTCCGAATCCGATAACCAAAGGAATACCGTGAAGTGAAACAATTCGGACATATAGAGCGTTGCAAGCGGCTAGCGATGATCGTTTCTTTGACAGCCGGAAAATGTGCAACTTTAGAAAGCCGGTCAATGACGACAAGAATAACATCATTACCTTTCTGCGATTTGGGAAATCCAAAGGACGAAGTCCATTTCAACATGGTCCCATTTCCATTCGGGAATAGAGATAGGTTGCGAGTTCCAAAGAGGCCTTTGATGTTCGCTTTGATCTGACGGCAAACGTCACACTCAAAGAACATAGCGAGCAATGTCTTGCTTCATATTAGACCACCGAATCTCGGCGAATGTCTTGATACATCTTTGTACTGCCGGGATGGATACATAGAGGCGATCATGAGCTTCTTTCATAACCTTCGAGTCATATTCAGGTTTTCCTTCTTACACGGCACCACTAGGCGGCCCTTGAAGTACAAGGCGCCATCATCGACAATAGTGAAAGACGAGGATTTCCTTTCTTGATGTCTTGTTTAAGCTTGTAGACTTGAGTCAAATCCTGCATTGTCTTTATGGTGCCCACGAGATCGGGTTCAACAGCCAGGTATAGAGGGAACCACAGGGAACAACACGGAGATTCATCTTGCGGAACTCCGGAGGAGGGGAGCGAGTGCACCGGAGGAACAATATGGAGGTTCAGCTTTCTGAATTCTTCAACAAGTGGGGCTGAACTTTGTGAACTCAAGGTGGTTGCATAAGACTTGCGGCTCAAGGCATCAGCCATTACATTAGCCTTGCTCGGCGTATAGGAAATACCAAATCAAAGTCTGCATGCAGTCTCCATCCATCTCTGGCCGACGGAGGTTCAGGTCTGGCTGGGTAAACAGATACTTCAGACTTTGGTGGTCGGTGAAGATCTCGCAACGATTACGAGAAGGTAATGTCGCCAACGCTTTAGTGCATGAATGACGGCAGCAAGTTCGAGGTCATGAACTGGGTAGTTCTCCTCATGAGGCTTAACTGCCGAGAGGCATAAGCAACCACTTTGCGCTCTTGCATTAGGACACCGCCTAATCCTTGACGAGAAGCGTCGCGATAAATGACGAAGTCCTTCTTAGTATCGGGAGGAGCTAGCATTTGGGCAGACGTCAACTTGTCTTTGAGTGCTGGAAACTTTCCCGACATTTATCATCCATTGGAATTTGACGCCTTATGCAACAGGTTAGTCGAGGCACGGCAATCTTGGAGAAGTTCTCGATGAATCGACGGCAATAGCTGGCGAGACCGAGAAAACTTCTGACTTGCTTAACGTTCTTCAGAGGAGTCCAATCAAGAATAGCCTGAACTCTTTCAGGGTTGACGGAAATACCATCCTTAGAAATGACATGCCCAAGATAGGTTACTTCGGGAAGCCAGAATTCACATTTGGAGAACTTGGCATAGAGTTGATGCTCTCGTAGCTTTTCCAGCACAAGACGAAGATGTTCAGCATGTTCCTCTTCATTCTTGGAAAAGATCAGGATATCATCCAGATAAACCACGACGAACTTGTCAAGGTAATCCATGAATATATAGTTCATCAGGCGAGAGAAGGTGGCTGGAGCATTGGTTAAGCCGAAGGACATGACGGTGTACTCGTATGAACCATAACGAGTCACGAATGCGGTCTTGGGGATATCCTCCTCGCGAACACGGATCTGGTGGTAACCCAACCTCAAGTCGAGTTTCGAGAACACTGACGAACCAGCCAATTGATCATAAAGATCATTGATCCGAGGAAGAGGATACTTATTCCGAATGGTAGCTTGATTTATGGGACGGTAGTCTTGGACCAATCGGTTTGTCCCATCCTTCTTCTTGACAAAGAGAGAAGGTGCTCCCCAAGGAGAGCAACTTGGGCGAATGAAGCCGCTTTGAAGAGATTTGTCGATTTCCTCCTTTAGCTCAAGGAGTTCATGCGGCGGCATCTTGTATGGTCGCTTGGCTATAGGAGTGGTGCCTGGTTTCAAGTCGATGACGAATTCGACAGCTCTAGCAGGGGGAATCCCTGGAAGTTCTTCAGGAAAGACGTCTTGGAAGTCGCGAACGACAGGAATGTTTTCAATACCCTCGAGTGGTGCGGCGTTCAATGCATTCAATGCATAGAGTCTTGCCTCGGCATTTTGCACCAGATGAGCTTGGTAAGTGACTATTTCATCTGAAGGGTGTAGCAGATGGACGGTCTTAGTGGCGCAAACGATTGACGCCGTATGTGCTTTCAACCAATTCATTCCCTGAATGAGGTCAATGCTACAAGACTTCAGCACGACGGGGCGAGACAAGGAATTCCATTCCTTCGATTTCAACGGGGACGTCGTTGCAAATCATGGAAGTCCGACATTGGCCCGCGGGGGTGTGTACTAATAGTGAAGCATTCATGTCTTCACTTTTAATGCCATGCATGAATGCAAAATCTTCAGACATGAATGAATGCGATGCCCGGTATCAAATAAGACGCATCTTCGGTACTGAATTTACGAGAGTGTACCCATCACGATGAGAGTTGGTCTTGAGCTTCGTTCGAGATCAACGTGGTTGGCCCGAGCTTGCCCATAAGACTTGCCGGTGTTGTTGCGGTTCGGTGTTTCCACGGCCAGCCGCTGGAAGGGCCGATTGATTCGGTTCGGTTGCATTCTCTAGCACGGTGCCACGCTATCCGCACCAAGCACAAACCATTATTGGGGGTGGGAGCAGGAGCTTGGGGTGGTGGAGCTGGAAGCTTGGCTGCTTAGTTGTTGGCGAGGCGAGGTGTAGCATAGTTACGCTTTGGAGCAGTGCATTCGGCCGGTACATGCTGTTGGGAATCCATATCTTGCGCTTCTGCGAGGACGGGCGAAGATGAGCCCGTGTCACGGTTGCGCTGTTAGAGCTCTGGTATTCCTGCGACCAGTTTCGACATTGATAGCTTTGTTCACCAAGGTGGCGAAATCAGCAAAGTCGTGCACTAGAAGTGCGAGCTTGATGTCGACTTGAAGACCGTCATGGAACTTCTCCTGTCTGCGTGCATCGCTTGCAATATCCTCTTGACATAGCGAGACAAGTCCAGAACTCTCGCGATAGGCTTCAACATCTTGTTGCCTTGGGTGAGGTTATGAACTCACGCTTCTTCGATCCATGACCCCTTGAGGATGAAGCGGCACGGAAGGCAGCTGGAAGTCGGCCAGTGATGAGTGTTCCAAGCTGGCGAGTACGACGGTGGCTGTCCCACCATTGAGCTGCGGGTCCCTTCAGAAGAAGGAAGCAAAGGTGACATAGCTGGCGGGGCTACATCAGCAGACTCCATCTCATAGGTGATGTCGCGAGCCATCATCGACATCCGATGGCTGGGTTGAGCTGCGGTACACGCTGGGTTCAGCGTATGAAATCCTGCAGAGTTGTTCCGTTTGGGTCTTTGGTTCATATTGGGGCGAGGCGAGCCATCATGTTCTCCATGAACTGGCGATTCATCTCAAGCTGTTGGACCATACCGCCATGTACTCGGCGCGGTGGTGGGAAGTTGGCACCACGACCACGACCTGCTGGCCTAACCATCCTGCTATTATATAACAGGTAGTTCAGCATTTGAGAAATTAAGCAAGAGACAGAATCATTCATGATGAAACATGCATAATGAAAGCAGCATGATGGGAACTACATAGTAGTTGGCATATCTTACAAAAGGAATCATGCATAGAGTTATATACATAGAGTCCAGTACATAGACTACTACATCATAGGCGGCACGCAGCTCATGGCGAATACATCAAACACTAACAAGCAAGTCTACATCAGTCCCACGCTGCATCTGCGGAGGTAGTCAGTAGCTGAAATCTGGTAGTGCGGCGGTGGATAGTCCTCCACGTCGGTGACACAGGGCCGCGGATACTCGGTGCTGAATCCGGCGTCCGGTGGCGTGAAAGGGCCAAGTGCGGAGAGTAGCCTCCCACGTCGCCAACCGACACCTGGGCATCACGGTCCTGGCTGGGTAGATCGCGAACGCAGCAGCTCTCCGGACCGGACAAAGGGTGCATCAGCGTCGAGCACGGTAGAGGTGCTTGACGGGTGATGTACAACTCGTGGCGAAGAGCTCGGTTAGCTCGATCCAGCCCATCGGCATGCGAACAAAGTTACGATGGTGGAAGGGCTCTCTGGTGACGATGGTGTAGGCAGCAGTAGTAACCCTCCTCACCAACATCGACGCGATAGCAATGTGCTCGAAGGGGAGGTGTCCAACTCGATACTCGCACGAAGACGTGTCGAGCAGCATAAGCAGACATCGTGGACTGCCATATCGATAGTCACTCCAACACCATGTGCGGTGTGCAGACAATGAGTGGACTCGTACTCCGAGAGTAGAGGTGGACGATGGCGCGGTATCGCTCCTGGTTATAGTCCCGGTACTCCTCATAGGCGGTGTACTCGGGGTGCCAGCGATAACCCGGATAGGTCATCATCTCGGCTAGCACCGCAGTGATCCCGAGGCACCAATGGCCGTCGTGTGGCGCCGACCTGCCTCGTGGGTTCCATCTGAAAACAAAGACGTTTCAAAGGAGTCAAATGACAGTGTGGAAATTGCTCACATACAATTCCAAAAACAACTAAGGCTATATCCAACTTTGGGGTGAATGCGATCACGGGATCCTAGTGATAGTTAGTAAAATCGTTTAACCCGAGTAGAAGAGAGTTCAGAGTCCCAGAGTAAAGGTCGAGGAGTAAAAGATCCTAGTACCACCCGGAAGCAGACCTAGCCTAACAGGCGTTCCAGTCCAATCCGGCGCGCGCCGCTCCGTCGCTGACGTCTGAAGTGCTTCGGCTGATACCACTACGCCGGGATACCCATAACTACTCCCGCGTAGATGGTTAGTGCGTATAAGCTCATAGCCAACCCAGATCAAATACCAAGACCTCGTTAAGCGTGTTAAGTAACCGCGAACGCCGAACAGGGCCAGGCCCACCTCTCTCCTAGGCGGTCTCAACCTGCCTGTCGCTCCGCCTCAATGATCCACTCATGGTGCTCCATCACCCGACCGACTTTAGTCTCACATGTATCATGTATAAGTATATAGTCTATACCCGTGATCAACTCCCGGTGATCACGGCCCGATAGTAAAGCACGGCAGACGGACAAGAAAGTAGGGCCACAGATGAAAGTACTAGCATCCTATACTAAGCATATAGGATTGCGGTAAGGTAACAAAGTTACAAGGACAAAGCTATGCAAGCGGATAGGAGTATCCAAAACAAGAACATGCTATGCTACTCTAATGCAAGCGGTGTAGATAAGAGTAGGCGATATCTGGTGATCAAGGGGGCTTGCTGGTTGCTCGGCAAGAGAGAGGGTCGCCAACACCAGAGTCGAACCGCCAGCCAGCAGCGTCGGCCTCGTAGTCTACCGAGAGAAGAGGGGAAGAAACAATGAATACAAAGTAAACAGATGCATAACGATGCATGACATGCCAAGAAGCGATGCTAGGCGTGCCCTAACGTGGTATGAGGGGGGTACTGGTTAGGGGGGAAAACATCCGGGAAGTTTTCCGGTTCGACGACGTCTGTCGATGAGATGAACCGGAGAGGAAAGTTTGCAGGTTCGATAGGTTAGGGGTGTGTGGTGGACGAACGGACTGCGTATCCGGATTCGTCTCGTCGTTCTGAGCAACTTTCATGTTGAAAATATTTTAATCCGGATTACGGATTAAAAGATATGATTTTTAAAAGATTTTATTAATTTCTGGAATTTAATTAATTATTTAATTAATTTTGAAATTGCATTTATGACATCAGCATGATGTCATGCTGACATCAGCAGTCAACAGGGTTGACTGAGTCAACCCTGACAGGTGGGTCCCGCATGTCATTCTCTAATATCTAATTAACCTAATCAGAGTTAATTAACATTAGTTAATTAGGTTAATTAGTGATTAGGGTTAATTAATCAGAATTAATTAGATTAATTAATTAATTAATTAATTAATTAGTTAATTAGTTTTAATTCATTTTCATTTTATTTTTATTCCCTGTTTTAATAAAAACCGTTCTTTGGGGGGGGGGGCATGTCATTGGCCCCGAGGGGCAAACGGGCAAGCGGGCGTGTGGGGCGATGCCTGTTTGGGCGCACCAGAGGACGCGGCGCGCGCCAGCGCCGAGGCCAACGGGGTCGGGCGGCCGAGCCACGACGGTGGTCGGGGCCGCAGCCACGGCGAGGGTGGCCGGCGCGAGGCCTGTGGCAGCGAGGCGATCAGGCGACAGGGCGGGCCGCGATGCGTGAACGGGCGGCGGGGGGGGATGGCGAGCGCCGTCTGGGCATGCGGTGGGGTTGAAGGCGGCTGGGTACGAGGGCGCGCAGAGACGTCGGAAGGGCCGGGGATCTGGCGGGCGCTAAGGGCGCCGGAGAGGAGAGGGAAAACAGGGAGGAGGCGAGCTCATGGAGGGTCGGGGGCAGGCGGGCGCCAGCGACGGGCGGTTCGGGAGGAGAGAGAGGGGAACCGGGGGATCAGCGAGCTCACAGGGGAACGTGGGGACTAGGCGGCGGGCGTGGTGAAGGTCGGTGACGACCGGCGAGGAGGCGGGCGGGGAGCTTGAGGCCGGCGGGGGGCGGGGCCGATCCATGGCGGCGAACTCAAGCGTGGGGGAGGAGGGGAGGAGGGGCCGGGCGGCGGTGTAGAGGAGGAGGAGGAGGTCCCAAGCGGTGGGGGGGCGGGGGCGCCGGGACGAGGTGGGCGCTGGGGGTCTCGCCCGATCTGGATCGAGGCGAGGCAGGGAGAGGGAACGGGTGGGGCGCATGGGGAAGAGTGGGGCTAGGGTTCGCCATGGGAGGTGGGGTTAAGTGGCGGGTTGTTGGGCCGGGCCGGGGGAATGGGCCAGGCGAGGGGCAGTGGGGAGGAATGGGCCGGGGAATGGGCCAGGGGTTTTCCTCCTCTCTTTTCTTGTTTTTCTTTTCTTTTCTTTTCTTTTTCGCTTTACATTATAGTTTAATTAAATGCGTAACAATTTACAAAATTTCGTGCACCCCACCATAATTAGGTTTGCTATTTTAGACAACCCCCGAACATTTTTAGTTTTTGGTTTGAAACTTTTTATCTTTGCTTTTGTTTTGATTTTGTTTTAGAACGGGTTCAAATCAAAGAGAGGGGTTTGGCACAGTAACCGAGGTGATCACTGTTGCTTAACCATCCGGGTGTTACACTACAGGTGTCTCCGAAGGTACTTGTTGGGTTGGCGTATTTCGAGATTAGGATTTGTCACTCCGATTGTCGGAGAGGTATCTCTGGGCCCACTCGGTAATGCACATCATTTAAGCCTTGCAAGCATTGCAACTAATGAGTTAGTTGCGAGATGATGTATTACGGAACGAGTAAAGAGACTTGCCGGTAACGAGATTGAACTAGGTATTGAGATACCGACGATAGAATCTCGGGCAAAGTAACATACCGATGACAAAGGGATCAACGTATGTTGTTATGCGGTCTGACCGATAAAGATCTTCGTAGAATATGTGGGAGCCAATATGAGCATCCAGGTTCCACTATTGGTTATTGACCGGAGACGTGTCTCGGTCATGTCTACATAGTTCTCGAACTCGTAGGGTCCGCACGCTTAACGTTATGATGACTGTTTTATTATGATTTTATGTGTTTTGATGTACCGAAGGTTGTTCGAAGTCCCGGATGTGATCACAGACATGACGAGGAGTCTCGAAATTGTTGAGACATGAAGATTGATATATTGGACGACTATATTCGGACACCGGAAGTGTTCCGGAGAAGTTTCGGATAAAACCGGAGTGCCGGAGGGTTATCGAAACCCCCGGGGGAACTAATGGGCCTCGATGGGCCTTAGTGGAGAGAGAGAGGGGCGGCCTAGGGCAGGCCGCGCGCCCCTTCCCCTTTGGTCCGAATTGGACTAGGAGAGGGGGGGGCCCCCTTTCCTTCTCCCTCCCCCTCTCCTTCCTTCCCCCTCTCTCCCTTTTTGTGGAAACCTACTAGGACTTGGAGTCCTAATAGGATTCCCCTCTTGGGGGCACACCATAGATGGCCGGCCGGCCTCCCCCTTGCTCATTTATATACGGGGGCAGGGGGGCACCCCAAAGATACAACAATTGATCTGTTTGATCTTTTAGCCGTGTGCGGTGCCCCCCTCCACTATAGTCCACCTCGATAATACTGTAGCGGTGCTTAGGCGAAGCCCTGCGTCGGTAGAACATCAACATCGTCACCACGCCATCGTGCTGACGAAACTCTCCCTCAACACTCGGCTGGATCGGAGTTCGAGGGACGTCATCGGGCTGAACGTGTGTTGAACTCGGAGGTGCCGTACGTTCGGTACTTGATCGGTCGGATCGGGAAGACATATGACTACATCAACCGTGTTGTGCTAATGCTTCCGCTTTCGGCTACGAGGGTACGTGGACAACACTCTCCCCTCTCGTTGCTATGCATCACCATGATCTTGCGTGTGCGTAGGAATTTTTTTGAAATTACTACGTTCCCCAACAGCATTCATGTATCCATGATTTGGTTTATTATTTTTATTTGTGAGCATTGATGATTTCTTATACTGGGACCAATAATTATGATTCATCCATCTTTTGGTTTATTCGTTCTCTACATTTTTTAAGACATGGAATCTTTTTAGAGGAATCCAATACTGCATGAAAAATCAGATGTTGCAATATTCAATGCAGATTCAGCGGCAAATTAATACCTAAGTGAACACAAAGATCTCATTTTCCTATTGTATCTGTTGGTATATCCCTCCTACTTTTTGAGTTTACTCTTATTCCAGTTTCAAGGTGCACCTACATTTTCTCCTCAAGCGCAGCCAAGTACATAGTGGACAATTGTTTTTCAGCTATTTGTAAACCTGAAGTACTAGGCTGCTACCCCAATCCTGTCATCGTAATCTTGGATCAGCTAACTGAATTTACAATAAACATCAAATTCCATTGTGTACTAATTCTGATATCCAATCATTGCTTTGTATAGAGTAAATTGGCAAATTATGTAGGTTTCATATCACACTTGCTTTTGATTTTTAAGAGGTAAATAGCTTAGCTACATATTGATGCCTTCAGCTGTTTAAATCATATCATGTGGCTGCTCATCTGAGATGTGTTTTCAAGCAAAAGAAACCATATTTTTGTTTTTTAGTATGTATTCGTTTGTGGTTTGCAAAAAAAAAAGACCGAGCTAAATACCAAACAGAAGTGGTCCAATTTGTTTGTGGACATAGTATTGAAATATTTACATGTGTGAATTCTTTGGATTTTTTTTGCCATTTGTTTTTTTAACTCAAAGAGACAAAAGCAAAAACACAATCTCCAATTCCATATTGCTCTACTTTATTCTTTAAGCAATCTTGATTAATTATACAACATTTAACATTTGAGTACAAGTAAACTTAAATGCCTCTTTTGAACTATACCACTTATGAACTTCAATTGTCTCAATGCTGTTACAAGCCGGCCACTAACTAGGACAGAAATACATTACTATGTCATGTTGGTGTTAAGTCTATGTCCATATCATGTATTCATGTATTCATTCAACATTTCAAATGGAAATATCAATGTTTCACCAAATCGTTATCTGATGTCAACTTTGCTTCTTTCCTTTCAAATATTGTATGTTTTCCTTTCAAGCCGTTTTTGCAAAAAAGTGAAGTTAGAAGTCCCGCAGCAACGCGCGGGGTATCATCTAGTTTTTTTAGAATTACCATGCCTTTTGGTCTGAAAAAAATTGATGCCACTTACCTGTGAATAGCTCAAACACTTATACATCCGCAGATTGGCAGGAATGAGCTGGCGTACATGGACGACATTGTTGTCAACTCGGCTAGGGGATCCAATCTCCTGGATGACCTCATTGAGACATTTACTAACCTGAGGATGTACAAGATCAAGCTAAACTTGAACAAGTGCGTGTTCGGAGTGCCCCACAATAATATTACTTGGTTGTCTTGAGTCCGCACAAGGGATGGAAGAAAACCCGTAGAACACCAATGCAATCATCAATATGTCCAAATGAAAGTATCCAAGGGATGTCAGAGACTGATCGGGTACCTCGCTGTACTCAGTTGCTTTATATCCAAACTCAGTGAGAAGGTATTGTGTCTTTACCGATGGATGGAAAAAATCTAATAATTTCAAGTGAACAACGGAAGTCCAGTCGGCTTTTGATAACCTGAAGCGGCTGCTTTCTATGCAGCCAGTACTTGCACCTCCAAGGGAGTCGGAGCCCATGCTCCTATAAATCGCAACCACCACCCGAATGGTCAGCGTTGTCATAACTGTTGAAAGAGAAGAAGAGGGCAAGGCCCAAAAAGTACAATGGCATGTATACTGTCTCAACGGAGTCTTGTCCGACTCAAAACAAAGATAACCTCACTACAAGAAGCTCATCTATGACGTATTCTTGATTGCGAACAAATCGACTCATCACTTCCAATACCACCAGATTACTATGGTAAGCTCAGCTCCACAGCTAGACATCATTGGCAATCGGGATAGCACATGCCAAGTGGAAAATGGGAAATTAAGTTATTACCACATGATATCATTGGCAATCAGGTTCCTAAATATATGTCTCTGTAGAGATTTCATTATGAACTACATACGGATGTATATATATGCATTTTAGAGTGTAGATTCACTCATTTTGCTCTGTATATACTATGTAGTCCATAGTGAAATCTCTAAAAAGACTTATATTTAGAAAGAGAGGGAGTACGAACTAAGAAGAGCAACAAAGTCTCAAGCCCTAGCTGATTTCATAGCGGAATGGACTGAATCCCGATCAAGGAAAAATCAAGGAGAAAAATTTGTGGCATTTTTTTAGATAAAGGGCATACGCCTGACTTTATAGATAAAGCCACAAGGCAAAGTTCAACAAGCAAACGAGAAAGAAATAGTACGCACGTCACAAACAAGCCCACTATAATGCAGAACATAGGAAAAAGTACGATTACATGGCTACTCAGCCGGATAGGGCACGTAGGCCGACTACCTACGCCCAAAAGGGGAAAACAAAACAGCAGCATCAGTTGGGCCCAGCCTAGTCGATCTGAAGCAAGGAAGACACCTTAGAATGCACACTTGAGATCATCACGTTTGTTGCCTAGCGGTCCTTCTCCTTAATCAATGTTTCCACTACTGAAGGAAAGAGATCAATTTAAACAAGCAACCAACGGGTTTGTTAGGAAAAATATTCTCGATAGTTTCTAGTGGTCCACAACACCTAGAACATAGCAGAAAACCCAAACCAAAATAGGCGCCTCCTCTAACCGGAGAGGGAGTTAGAGGAGGTTCGAAGTTCCAAGAAGGAGGAAGGGGACCAGTTAACATCCAGCCAAGATCTAATACAGCTCCACAAAAGCCTAACCAAATGACAATTGAACAACACATGGTTCGTGTCCTCCCTAGCCCTGGAAAGTTTAGAACAATTGGTCCTAGGACCATTACGTTTGCGAATCTGATCCGCCGTGGGAAGGCACCAACGAATGGCCCGCCACATAAAAATTATGATGTTAAGAGGAACTTTAACACTCCAGACAATTGTGGCAACATAGATGATCATCAAAGCCAAACCCAATCAACAAAAGTCCAACTAACTAATCATGAATACAAGTCAAATAGGGTGGAGAAATAAAAAGGCAATGTAAGAGAAAGGCCCCACAAAGATAGAAATGTACAAATTGGAGGAATGATGGGGCTAATTCATCATGGATCATCTATCACTTTTCTTCCTTAGTCTACCACCAACAATTATCTCATATACGCCCCCTAACTACCACCTCAACGGTATGTTTGATCCTTTGTCAAGTATCTCTAGTTTATATAAGCCCCCTTATTGGCATGTAACCTTAGTCCCACTCTTTTTTAGATCAACCCATGGGGAGAGTCACTCCCTGAGAGGGGACTTATAAGGCTGGTGGCCAATTTTCAAGATCCCAAGGACCAAGTAAGGCCCAGGTCAACAAGAGAGGGGGAGCTTACAGGTGTCCGCGTACAGAAATATTCATGTCACATCTCCTAACATAGGAATTAGCTGGGATCAATGAGACGGCCGAATATGTTGACTAAATACAGAGCAACGATTTTCTAACATTAAAAAACCCCATCCTCATGCCCTTACAGGAACATGATGTCCACTCCCTCAATGGAAGCAAGGACTTCTCTACCAAACATGTCTACAACCTCACTCCATGGGAATCAGAACAAGACACAGATGCGGGAATCATTTGGGGTACACAAGTATCCAACAAGGTCAAGTTGTTTGCATGGCTTCTATCCCGCAACCGCCATAACACTCGGGCCAATCTCGCCCACAAGCATATTACCACCAACCAGGAATGCCCATGGTATCTTTGTAGCATAGAGGGTGCCTCAGACCTCTTCATCTCCTGCCTCTAGTCCGGCAGAATCGGACTACGTATGGGTATTACTCTCATCACCCCAACGTCCATGACCTTTGGCATGCTCCACTACCTAGTAGTCTTGACCATTTGGCTAGGATCTTTATTACTTATTATCCCATGAAAAATTTGGGACGCTAGGAATACCAAGGTCTTGAGAGCACATGATCTTCACTCTATTGCTATAGTCGAGCTCATTATCTCTGATTTAGACTTTTGATTGTATAAACAGTGTGATAAGATGGTTGTCTTCTCTTGACGGCTCTACCTCTCCTCACGCGCGGACATGCGTATTTAAATATCCTTGTATGCGGTCTTGTGCCGCCATAGTCTTTTGAATAATATTTATTAAATAACACTTATGTGTCAATCTTGTCAGCTTGTGTACTCACTACCCCACTCCCCAGTCCCCTTTTTGCGTGAAAACTTCCGATCTATTCATCAACTGTCAAGGTAGTACAAAGAACACTAGAAGTAAAAATTACATCCAGGTCTGTAGACCACCTAGCGACGACTACAATCTCTGGAGCGAGCCGAAGGCGCGCCGCCGTCATCGCCCCTCCCTCGTCGGAGCCGGGCAAACATTATTGTAGTACAGTCGGGAAGTCGTCGTGCTAAGGCCCCATAGGACCAGCGCACCAGAACAGCAACCGCCGTCGATGAAGAGAAGCATAGACCGGAAGGATCCAACCTGCGAACACACGAGCGTGAGATTTAGCGAAGACCGGATCGGTCGGATCCACGAAGACAACGCCGACCGGATCCCATGAGATCCGCCGGAGACAAACCTCCACACGCCTTCCGACGATGGTTGAAACATCACGGGGCGGGGCTAGGCGGGAGGACCTTATTCCATCTTCAAGAAGCCGCCACCGCCTCATCTTCTTGAGCATGGCACAAACCCTAACAAAACTCGAAAAGCATCTAAAAGCGGAGCCTCCCGCCCGGCAAGGGCCGGATCCACTGTGCCTCCATGATCCAAGGACCATAGAAGATAAAGGCGGACCCGGCGCGCAGCGAGAGGCAAGGAAACCCTAGATGGGACCTAGCTAGTAATTCTGGTTGAGAGTCTGGAGTTTTATTTCCTCCGTAGGGGACCATAAATAAATTTAGTATATTATATAACTTCTTTGAACATTGTTCACCTTGCAAACTGATTGGAAATATGGATACAGTTTTACTCAAAGCGCATAATTTTACCTAGCTAGATCTATGAAGCATTTCATTCCCCTAAGAAATCATGTCAGCATAAACCTTGTCGAATCGGGATTCACTGAGACAGCAGAAATAAAGCATTGGGTCAAACTCTTCTAACTTAATTATGTGGCTAGATGCCCTGGAGCAAGGTCATCTCTCTTAATTCCATCAACAAAGGCCTTGAGGTTCTTCTTGGCTACAAACCTTGCCTCACCCACCGCAACTCTCTCCCTCAACTCACTCATCTTCTCCTGCAACCGCCTTCCATCTTCTCCTTCCAAGATTCTCTCGATATAATCTTTCACGTCGCCTCTGCCAGTGCTCCGGAGCCTGATCCCTATTTCCCACATCTTAACGATGAAGGCCGAGTTGATGAACTGGTCACCGGAGACCGGGTAGCACAGGAGACGGACCCCGTGCTGTATCGCCTCGAGCGTGGAGTTCCAGCCGCAGTGGGTGAGGTAGCACCCGACGGCCTCGTGCGCAAGAACGCCTCCCTGAGGCGCCCAGGAGACGACCTTGCCACGGCCGGACACCGTCTCCAGGTAACCGCTGGGAAGGCCGGCTCGCCACGAAGGATCGTTCTTCAGAACCCACAGGAACGGCCTCCCGGTTGCCTCGAGGCCGTGCGCCAGCTCGCTGATCTTCACCGGCCCGATCGGCGCGACCCAGCTTCCGAAAGACACGTAGATCACTGATCCTGCACGTTGCTGGTCAAGCCAATCCATGCACGATCCATCTGCCTGCCACATGCTAGGGTTCTCTGCTGGCAACTCGTGCGGATTGTCAAGTAGTCCGTCGGTTAGCAGTGGTCCGACCTGGAAAATTCGGAGGCCCCGTGGTGCGCCGTGCTGGCGGGAGCCTTCCTCCGCTGATTCGCCCGGGAAGGAGTTGACCAGGAGGCAGCGGAGGCTCTTGGCGCGCTGTAGGATCTGGAGCCAGAAGGCGAATCTTGATTTCTGCGATGCAGCGCAGCCGACGAGCCATGGCAGCAGCTCTTTGGTGCCAAGTTGCAGGTCTTCGGGTACTACACGTAGGTTGTTTGCGATCTGGAGGTCTGCTTTTGCTTCATCTTTGTTGAGTCCTTCCGTCGAAATGGGACTGCCTGCGTACCGAATTAAAATTTCCTTTTTTTAGTGAAGAACAAACAAATGAAATAAAACCGGGGAAACAATTTCTTGTTCAGGTCTACGTGTGCTGCTATCTGATAACGTAGGCTGACTCGGTGATTGATAGCTCAAGGCCTAAAGCTAAAGTCAACTTTGTTAGTCTGCGCTTAAAGTGCCCCAAATCAGACTCTGTAATGTTAATACTTGATCAATAAAATGCCCCCAATCAGACGTGCTAAATTCATGCTATGCCAATTTATTGTGATTGTGCATAACGGCACACCGATCGTTGTCTTGGCAGGTTTTAAGCTATGCCGTTTTATGTGCCGAGTCTTATTTTATCCATGAGAAAGATGCTTGATCGCCAACCCACCTTAATTACAAGTAGAACTAACAGCGCCTAACATAAACAAAGACGCGCGGCGAGCTCTTTAGCCCTATTTGGTAGGAGCTAGGCATCTAACTAGCTAGGCAGCAGTCTACCTTTGGTACATCGAGCATATCATCAACGCCATATACAATTACAATGCACTAAACGCTAATGCATATGTAACGTAAGTACTCCCTCTAATCCAGATTAATTGACGCAACTAACGTGTGTACTAACTTTTTTGCTATTGCTAGAAATATAAGAATAAATAGTACAGATATCACCAAGATGTATAGTTCTCAGAACCCAGGTGTAGGATTGGATCTCCTGAGCTTTGCGACTTGTGATTGCCAGTGCGCAACGTAAGCTAATCATGCATGTGAAAATACGGTATATATACTTGGAAGTTGAAATAAGATCCAGCAGCTGGACGCGTGGATAGTTAGATCGGTGCATACCGCAATCTGAGATGAACCCCTTGCTAAGAAGCTCCGGGATAGCAGCCACGACGCCGAAAGTCGCCAGCATCGCCGGCCAAAACCCGACGACTGGCACGCCGCACCGGGAGGCCACGGGGACGGCCCACGACGCGAGCACGTCAACGATGAGGCACGCGGCACCCCTGGCGCCAGGAGCCTCCCCCCGCGCTAGCATCTGCTCCAGGTGCGCGGGCATGTGGTGCTCCATGGCGTGCGCGATGCTGGCGAATCCCGGTGGCTCTTCGTCGTCGTCCGGGATGCCGCTTGGGATCGACGCGAGCGCCACGCCGCAGACGACGTCGACGCTGCCCATGCGGCGATGGACGAAGTCTGGCACGGCGACGGTGGCCGTGACGCCGCGCGCGACGAGGGCGCGCGCCAGCTGGAGCATCGGCGTGACGTGGCCCTGCGCCGGGAACGGCACGAGGACGACGGCGGGGTCGACGAGCTCTGGCTCTGCTCCCATGGCGGCCGCTTTCGATCGAGTTGTGGACTTCGATCGGCCTCCGAACGTGGTGTGTATATATATTTAAAGATGTGTCTGCGCGCGCGCGGGGCGTGGGATTTCTGATTCGCCGGCTGCTTGCTTACTGGCAGTAGTGTCCCTTTCCCTCTCCATTTGACATTCGCTAAATTAAAGTTGTTGTTATCTCTTCGCCCACAGGTAAACGCTCCGTCTCACGGTTAGCTGTATCTATTAGCCGTTGCCATCAATGTTTTATTCATTTCCGGTTGTTGCCAGACGTTGACTTGCACATTCCTAAAAAGATGCACATATCTAGCAGATTAATTCCACGTGCTTCGATGCCACATATGGCTTGGCAACGCATCAAATTCACTCACAAAAAAAAACATCAAATTTATATTTAATAGATATTTGCCCGTGCATTGCAGCATAGGCATAATAAGTATTCTAATGGTTCAACATCAATCATGGCTCACGAAAATTTTACACTTGTCTATATTTTACACTCATCGTATTCTAAATTTTAATAACATTTAATTTGATTTGAGTAAGGGTAGGAAAAGATCAGGAAAGTTTTGATTTAATTGAGGTTTTAGTAAAATTTAATTTGACTTGGGTATGGGTAGGGGAAGATAAGAAAGTTTTGATTGAGTAGAGATTTTGGTAAGAGTTGATTTTAGTGAGTTAATAGATGATGTGGTTTTTGGTAGTATCAGTTTTTAAATGCTTTAATTATTTCAAATTACTTTATTTACGTTGGTTTTTATTTTGTGTCGCATGTGTTGTGATTACCAAAAAAACAAAAGGAAACCAAAAGGGAGGGGGGTAGTGTGGAGAGGGAAAAACTAGAGGAGAAGGTGCAGGCGACGATACCAACTCCCCTATAATAGTATATATGTAAATTGCATACAACTACGAGATTAATACACAAAGTATCATGAAAACACAACTGGGTATGATTGTTATGTGCGTTTTTATAACGAAAATACTAAACATTTGGTAAATCAAATATTTTTTATGGCAAATTATGTTGTCGCGAGAATTGCAATTTCCTTTAGCAAGCGTGGATAATCTTTGTCGGGAATTGCCATGCTTGCTAAAGGAAATGGTCACCCTCGCGGCAATACAATTTGCCATCTCATGCGTACGATTTGTCATGTCAATAAATCTGACGTTTGATTTGCAACGAAATGCTTTATTAGTGAAGATTATTCTTCTGATGAATGTGTTGTTCTTGACTGTTAAATGTGCTACAACGAACAAGGCTTACGTTTTGCAGCTCTGGCATCTAGCCCTAGGAGTTGCGTTGTTGTTGGATGTGTGTGATGTGTTACAAACTTATGTCCGAAAACAAAATGGAATTGCATGAAAGTTGCACATGTTTGAGGTATGTGCGCTTTCGGATACAATTGGTACTTGTATATATTTTACAAACTACCATAAATATTTATTTTGTAGCACAACTGGTTCCTGAATCTATATTGGTGAACTAGTTTCTAATCTTCGATTTAATGCTTATGCCTGTGCATTATAAAAATAATTCGTAAAATTTAATTCATTTATCAACAATTAACAAGTTTTTTTTGTGATTGTTTCTCCAAGCGTTTTCTCCCCTTCCCCTCGATGGCTAGGGCAAACTCCTTCTTCCACGCTTCACTGGCGAGCCCGTGGATTTGCCTCCCCACCACTTACCGCTACGGCGGTAGGTGAAGGGGAGGGAGGGAATCCCTGTGCCTTCACTTTGGCTAGTAGTTTAGGTTAAGATTTTTAATCCTCGCAGGTGCAGCACTCGGGCGAATGGCGACCCTTCTTCTTTGAGTTTGTCTTTCAGGCTCTGGTCCTCCTCGAGTTCGTCCAGTTGGACGTAGCCGATGGAGCTCCGGAGTAGGTTCTTGTTGTATCTTTGGGGCGGCGAGGTTACGTTTTCTCGTCATGTGTGCGCAACGGCGAGATTGGTTATCGGTTAGTTCAAATCCATTCAAGGGTTTAACAACACCGACTACCCCTCCAGGGTGTTGGTCCTTAGCGGCACATGCAGGAAGACTTCCTGGTTGTCATCGACAAGGTCAAGTCGGCTTCGGTAAGGGAGCGGTGATGCGGCGCATCGGCGACTTGTTCAGGCGATTGTAGTGCTCGTTCAGTGGTCTAGAGAACTCAATCTAAGTTTTATTATGGTTGGGATACTTTGCACTTCTGATAAACTTTATATAATAGTTATGAATCTTTTTCGCAAAAAACTTAACAAGTTTTGTGCCAAATTCGCAACTAACATGCTTCGTTGACTTCCGAATAATATAACATGAAGTTTGGTGCATGTACGCTTTGTCATCACGATGACAAGTTGCTTTAAGCAATGCACGATATGTCAGTTTTGGATGTTTATTGGGCGCAAGGATTTTGGTATTTTTCTTTTAAGAAAATCAATTGGATAATGATCTCCTTTAAACTTCGAAATACTCCCTCCATTTCAAAATAGATGACTCAACTTTGTACTAACTTTGATACAAAATTGATTCATTTATTTTGGAATGGAGGGAGTACATATCAAACAGATAATACGGAATACAGTTGACTAAATGGAGCATCTTGAATTATATTGCACACAAGTGGACGGTTTATTTGGAAATATGCACATTTTTTTCCCATAAAATCATCACATTAGATTAGGATCGCAACTCGTTTAGAAAAAGGATCCGACCTAGTGTCTAGTAGCAAGACATGGCAATATTTGTTGAAAAATTAGGCAATTTCATGATTGATTTCAGAATATAGGCGTTGGAGACGTTGGTACGCAACGCCGCCCAACTTAGATGGAAGACGAACCGTGATGACGAACTTGAGCATCACGTGTAGTGCTTCCCAAAAACCTAATTCGCCCTCTCCCAGTGCAGGATCACAAGAGAGAGAGAGAGAGAGAGAGAGAGAGAGAGGTTCCGAAGACTTGCTCCAGTGCACATCGGTGTTCGGGATGGAGTAGATTACAATGGCGGCGCAAGTGGCGAGGGGAGGCAAAACCCTTACTTACTTCGGTGTGTTTTTTGGTTGCGGACAATAATTCATAGATATAGGAGAATCCACGCGGTATCGTGTCACCGCCATGATCTTAAACAATTTGGTTTTTATTTATTTTTAACACAGTACAGACGCAAACGCTCATATATACGCGCATACACTCATCTCTATAAACGCACACACGCACACCCTATCCCTATGAGCATCTTCGAAAGACTGAGCCGATCATCTTGAGATTTACGAAGTCACTGTAGGCGCCTCGTCGTCCATGAGAACGTCTCCTCCCACTGAAAGCGCATCGTCGGAAATCCTGAAATAAATTCAGGAATAATGTGAGCACCAGGACTTGAATCCTGGTGCGTTGAGATAGCATTATCCTTCTAACCATCCAACTATAGGTTGGTTCACCAATTTGGTTTTTAACTTACACGGTAAGAAAACAATCAACTTGTCTACGAGGAAACCAAAGTAAAACAAAACAATAAAAGAAATTGTGCTCCCGCAAGGCCATGGACAGGATTTTGACGAACCATTCACATGTCGCATGTCCATGGTTGACTTCATCAAAATGGTCTCCTTACAAGACCTCAATGACATTAAGCCACCTCCATGAGTAAAAGTATACTCACTTGTGGCATCGAGCACATCAACATCAGAATTCTAGTTTAAGCATTTACTATTTTCAATTTTATCTTTTTGTATTTAGTAGTTTATGTTAAAAATGAATAATAACAGTTTAAAGTACATGTTGGAATTATGATTTTAAATACTTTTTCCTTCAAATCTGGAATGAACCTGCTGGCAAAAGTTTGGGTCATTTCAAGAATATCCAATAATACACCATGTATAATGTATGGTGTTCGGGTAGGCCAGAAGGTTCTGTTTGAGAGTACATTGTTTCTCAACATCTGTCAGATGACCCCCTTTTTTTCATGGCCTTGCATGTCCAATTCAAGGCACCATGCCAATTTGGTTGTATTAGTTTTGCATTTTCTGGAGTTTTCTTGATAAAAAATATCGATAAATGGCCCTCTGTGTCGCAATGTGCATAATGTGTCGGAAGTCCTTCAAACCTGGTATGCATACGTACCATGGTCATACCCATATGATGGCAAAAGTTGGGATCGTTTCAAGGATGTAAATTTTTTACCATGTTCAACGTATGGTGTCCGGGTAAGCCAAAAGGCTTTGTTTGAGATCATGTGTTTTTTAACATCCGTCAAATGACTTCATTTTTTCCATGGCCTAGTATGGCCAATTCAAGGCCCCGTGACAAGTTGTTTGGGTTTTCGACAAGTTTTCCATTTTTTAGAGTTTTCTTGGTCAAAAAGGCCGATAAATGGCTGGAGGTGTCGCAACTTGCATATGGTGTCAGAAATCATTCAAACCTGGTATGGATGCCTACCATGGGCGTGCCTGGTGCCCACCTGGTGGAAAAAGTTGGGGTCATTTCAAGGATGTCCACAAAAACACCATGTTGAATGAAGGGTGTTCGGGTAGGCCAGAAAGCTCCACCTGAGAGCACATTGTTTTTCGACATTCTTGAAATGGCCCCAACTTTGTTCCATGGCCTTGTATGACAAAGTCAAGGTACCAGCTTTTCGGCATTTTGCAATTTCTAGAGTTTTGTCGGTCAAAATGCCGATAAATGGTCAGATGTGTCGCAACTTGCATACGGTGTGACAGGGATGCCTCATATGTCTGTGCTAAGTTGTTGCAAGAAGTTGGGTCATTTATGCATAGTCCAAGAAAACCACAAGTTGATAGAAGTGTGCCAAACTAGGCCAGACGGGTGCATCCGTAAGCATGTAGTTTTTCCTAATTTAAATGCTTCTGTTATTTACAATTTCTAGCATTATCTATCAACATGAACATTTTTTTATATCCTAATCATTTCTTAAATTTTGTCAGAATTTTGGAATTTTAAATAATGTATGAAATATCTAAGAAACTTGAACACTTTTCCAACATTGTAAATAAATACCCAGCAATTGACGATTTTTTAATACAAAATTCAAACAACATACTTTAAAAAAATATCAACTTCTTTTGAAACACAAACATTTTTTAATTTATGAACAATAATATTAAAAACAGGAATAATTTTGAAATTGCAGATCATTTTTGCAAATTGTAAGAAACATTTGAAAACAAGAACATTTTTGGTATTCCAAACAATATTTCAAATTTTCGAACATGTTTCAAAAATAATAATAAAGTTCAAAAGGGAGAAAAATGAATTAACGAAAAAAGAGAAGAAAATAGAAAAAAAAAACTTAGGCCTTGGCCCAACTAGGCGACCAAGGGTGGGCATAAAAACCGACCAACCGAATGCAAACCGAAGCCTAAACACAAAAAACATATCCCAGTTTTATTGTTAGTACAGTTTTGTGTCTCTTAGACCAGTCTAGTAATGGCCCTTTTATTCTGTCTGTGAAATGCTGAAACAACAAGCTTTCAGATAAAATAAGATTTATATTATGCTCTAAATCAAATCAGAATAGTCTTTAAATCAGTTGCGGTAAAAATAAGCACATCACTTACCTGTAGATAAATTTGTGCACATATATACTCGGAGTACAAAGAAGCATGTCTTATAAAATAAATTGGATGATAGGGATAACATACCAAATATGTGATAGTCCAAGGCACCATTGTGCATGAACTTGTAGACCAGAATCCTTTCTTCTCCATGGATGCACCACCCTAGTAACCTTATTACATTTGTATGCCAGCAAGCTGCAGTTCATTGCTGAAATCAGATAACATTGCACGGTGATCGAATCTCTTGATACCAACCACAAGTCCATGGGGCAACTGACCCTGCAACGATTACAAATGGAGTATAGACATCTTAGGCATTTACATAATTAGTTAGTTCCTTTCTATTGGCTTACAAATACCTTGTATGCTGTAGCAAATCCACCAGATCCAAGATATCTCTTCTCTCAGAAATTATCTGTAGCATCCATGATCTCAAAGTAATTGAACACTGTGAATCCTGGGAAATTTTCTCCTGTGCGCATGCAAAGTTACACTAATGATTTGTTGTCAAGGATTTTCTGTATTCTGTTCTTGCAGGCCTGCTGTTCCAGAGTCATGAACAATATATCCTCGTCACTAATGAAATTGCAATCAACATTGATATGGCTAACAGTATACAAATATAATATTAAGATCTTCCATTTTCTTTGTCACGCAGATCATCGGTTCATAATTTGTAGAAGCCGCTAGCTTATGAACTTGAAAATATACTAAAATTTAATAGAAGCTTCATGGATAATATTGTGTTGTCTCTCACTGAAGTCCTATCTTTATAAAGCTTCAGATGAGGTATGATGCATTGTAATTCCCTTAACTCAGGGGATTCATGCCAATGAATATGTTAATTAAATGAAGTAAGCACCATTGCTGGCCTGGCATATACAGCAACTGTACTAAACGAAATCTGTAGGAGTTGCAAAATTCAGACAGCAAGTATACATGAGCACTTGGCAACAATGATGCATGTATGCATCAGGATTCAGGAGCTCAGGAGACATGCTTTTTGGCGCCTTCCTGATGCGACAAATAAATTCTGAATTGTTGTGGTATAAAATTTTCTAGACGGGGACATATATCTGTTCTTCTCCTGAAAAATAACAGTGATTTGGAATAGTTCAAGCACAGCAGTAATCTTCTTTGTTCATGAAAAGAATTGTTATTAGGAAGGAACATACAACAGATGAAAACGTAGAAAGAGATCCAATGTTCTTACATGAATCAAATCCCTTGCATTAATTGACCAATTGTGATCATAATGCACACTAATTAATGGCCAAATTCAGAATCTCACTCGCACTACTGGAAAACATGCCAGTGAAATACTCCTACAAACTTGCAACTAGTAGATAACATAGTTGACAACTTGTATCTTATCCATCCCTTCCTTTGCTTGCTCTGATTTTCTCAGCTACTGGAAAACTGCTGACTCTGCTTCCTCTGCTTTGCTTCCTCTGATGTAAGACTAGCACCAAGAAGCTTGCACTGCTGATGATTTCTTCCTCTGCTTCGATCACCCGTGGATTGCAGTCATCCGTGGATTTGCATCGCTTGAGCAAAGTCCCGTCAAACAAAGTATTGTGAAATCAGAGATGAATCCATTGGATCTGTGCCTCAGTACACACTTTTCCGACTAGAGCAGCAGAATGCTTTAAGAAGCCACAGAAGCATACAAGAATAAATAGATACGAAGATTACTCAAATGCTCTGCAAAATTCAGACCAACAATTTTCTCATTCATATCCAAAATTGATTACAGTATGACTTGATAGTCGGTACATCAAGGACTTGCTTAGCTCAAAGCTTCACTCACACATACACACAAGAATTCACCAACCAATGCTACTCGTCAGAAACTGCAACTTTAACTCACCACGACGCCAATGCCTAAGAATCCAAGTCAGCCAAGATTAATTTTACGGGAGGGTCAGCATAGTCTCCAGACGCTAGGCAGCTCACATGATTACTGTGTGTATCGACAAGTTCAATTCTACTCCTTTTTTCCTGCTACAAGCCGGGTAGCAAACGGGCGTTTTGGATTTTGCGGCGAGTGCGTTTTACGCTCTGTCTCGTGCCGGAATTGCAGTACATGAGCTTCCTTTTTAGGCTCATCTGCTTTACTTTGATTTATTGAAAATGCCCTTTATTTACTTAAACCCTTACTTAGGACCAGGTGTGGATGTAGTGTAACTATGCCGTACACATCTTAACAAGGTTTTTGCTGCCTAGCTAGATGGAGACTCTGCTGACACTCTTGTAAAATTACTAATGACTGAAAGGGATTGAAAGAACACTAGAAATCTTGGTGATTAAGTGCAGAACCTAGAGATGCAAAGATTAAATGAAACTCATGTGTGAATGGTTTAGGAAGGACTAGCTTAACTCGAAGGCTCACCCACACGGACTCAAGAAAGGAATTGGTTCCTCTGCTTCCTCTGCTTTGTTTCCTCTGATGTAAGACTAGCACCAAGAAGCTTGCACTGCTGATGATTTCTTCCTCTGCTTCGATCACCCGTGGATTGCAGTCATCCGTGGATTTGCATCGCTTGAGCAAAGTCCCGTCGACGAGCCATCTCGAGGAGGTGAGCTTGATAACGCCATGCGTGCTGTCTTGCTTTGAGCAGCTCCTCGGGGGACTTGGTCACGTCGGAGTGATGGATCCAGGGGTCGTTGAACTGCACCGTGTCCGCCATCTGCTCCACCTTTCGTCGGGCCTCTGCTCTGCTGCGCTCGATCTCCTGCCGACGGTTGGCCTCTTCTTTGGAGGCAGAGCGAGCCTTGTCGAGGCGAGCCATGGTGAGGCGAGCGTTCGCGATCAGTTCGCGCATGCTCATCTGCGGCTTCGATTGCGTCGCGGCAGCCGGAGATTCGGCGACCTGGTTCTTGATTGCGGAGGAGTGGAGCGGATCCTTGCCGCTGCTGGGAGACGGAAGCTTGCTGCCGTTCTTGATGTTGGCGGGGACGGCGACATGGAGCTCGCCCCCGGAGCAGGCACCGCGTACGCGCTTCGCCGGCGGCGGTTGCTCGCCGCGCACGGATCCGGGGCGCTTTGGCTTCTTGGCAGCCGCGGGGTTCGCCATCAAGGCGGGGTTCACGCGCACGCGGGAGGAGCAGGAGTGCAGGTCGGCGGAGGCGGCGGCGCTACGGCGCGGGAGCAGAGACGGCGGGAGCACCGTGGTGCCGGCCATGGTCGCGGCAGCGAAGTCGCGGGAGCAAAGATCAAACAACGATCGCGAGAGCAGGGATCCGGCGGGAGGGAGGAAGAGGATGCGGTGGAGAGCGAGGTGAGATAGATCGGGAATTCTGGAGACGGGGAGCGAGCAAGAAAGAAGAGACGCGGCAAGCAATTTGAATCCGAGTCGCAGTCGCCCAGGCATAGTTAAAACGCGCGCTTTCGTTTTTGAATCCGAGTCGGCCCAGGCAATGGCTAAAACGCGCACTAATGAATCCGAGTATAAGATGAATCTTTCCATCTTTCCAACTAGCACTAATGAATTCCGAGTATTAGAAATCTATAAACGCGCACTAATGGCTTCTGATTACTATGTGTCGTTGCTTACGTCTCTCTGCTTCAGTTCAGAGTTCAGAGTTCTATGGCACACACACACACACACACAAAGAAGACCACCTTCAGTTCAGAGTTCTTATATTGTACGCTACCTGAGCATGGAGATCTTCAGGTGCATATTTGGAGATCCTGATGTGTTTCTAGTGTGTACAGTTACAGATCTTAACTCTGACCTCTGTAGTTGCTGTTTGTCAAGTTGAAGTCTGATCATGCAACCTTTGGTCCTTCCACATATGCCAGGCCTGAACGAGTTTTTCAACAAGATTGACATGAGAGAACTGCAGCGCGAAAGAAGGAAAATAATCTGGCAACAAAAGTAAACATCCCATGAATGTGAACTAGTATAAGAAATCTTGCTTTAAATATATATGTTCAGTTCACTCACATCTCGTACAAGATCACCAACAGTATCCCCTCGCTTGTCGAGTATGGTATTCTTTCGGCCACTAATAATCACCAGAACCAAAACGCCAAAGCTGAACACATCTGTCTTCATTGAGTAAACTCCTCGAGAATCGAGATGCATACTCCGGAGCCTTGTAACCACTGAAAATGAAACAAAAGATATCGAAACTGTAAGATTAGAACATCTGAAGATAAAATGGTGGGAATCTGTGATGATTGATATATTAGGTAGCTGATACCTGGTTCCCACGAACCTACTCGTGCGCTCTTCTGCTACATCTGAACTCAGTGCTCTAGCTGATCCAAAATCAGCAATCTTTGGGATCATGTTACAATCCAAGAGGACATTATGTGGTTTCAAGTCTCTGTGGTCAAGCCAGAACATGAAGTGCTTATGCAGGTAAACAATTCCCTCTGTTAACCCTGTAATTATCTTGAATCGCCTAGACCAGTGTAGCAACGGCCCTTTTGTTCTGTCTGCAAAATGTTCGAACAATGATGTGGAATTAGGGTTGTTGTAGCCTTGATTTAATTGTAGACGGTTTGCATTCGTGCACATACATACTTGGAATTAAATGAGGCGCGCTTGGAAATAACTTACAGTAGGGAAAACTTACCGCATAGGTAACGATCCAAGGAACCATTTTGCATGAATTCATACACTAGAATCCTTTCTTTCCCATGGATGCACCACCCCAATAACCTAATCACATTGGCATGCTGAAGCTTTGCAAGCTGCAATTCACTGTTGACTTCAACCATTGCTGCGTGCTCATCAGCTCTTTTGATGGCAATATTAAGTCCACCAGGCAACTGGCCCTGAAATTTTTACTAAGGGAGTTAAAATTAACTTTCTCTAAGCGAACATCCACGCTATTAGGAAGACAAGTGGGATATGTATTCACTTTGTTAACTTGTTTCTATGTTGGTTTACCTTGTACACCCTCCCAAATCCTCCCCATCCAATTATCATCTTCTCTGAAAAATTCTCTGTAGCATCCAAGATCTGACAGAAATCGAACCTTGTGAATCCCGCGCAAGCCTCTTCCATACGGGTACAAAGCTTCACAAGTTCTTCAATGTCAACGATATTCTGTTCTTGCAGGTCCACTTTTCCTGACTCACAGATAATCTATCATTGTCACTAATGGAGATTTAACAAACGTCGACACTACTAAAAGTATAAAAAAATATTGAGAAAATGATCCAGTTTTTTTGTGTTTCATGTGGTTAGTAAGGGAGTAAGTATGTGCTAAAGGAATTTCTCAAGTACAGAACTCAGTGTTCGGTCTTATATTTGTTTACAGAGGTAGTATCATACATACTCCCTCCATTCCAAAATAGATGACCCAACTTTGTACTAACTGTGTACTAAAGTTAGTAGTACAAAGGTGAGTCATCTATTTTGGAACGGAGGGAGTATATGATTGCTTCCAGTAGCTAGTGCTCTTTCATGACGTGCTAATTAACTTCTATTTTACTACAGTTAAATTCTATGTGGTGACAGAATATTTATTCATGAAAAAGTAACATGTGTAACAAAAGTCATATCAAAATCATTCATATGGATACAATGAAGCAATCCGAAATTCTTGAAGCATATAACATTGACATGAAACCTCAGTCAATTAGTTTCCACATCTGAGTCCATGATTAAGCACATTAGGATATTCACAGAAGTAAGAGCTTACCTACAAATGGGTGTTCTCCAATATCGCAGTGTTCTGTAGCTCCTTTGTTTGGAAGCCTAAATATAGGAAAATTTCATCATTCTTGTGCCACCCATCTTTGGTTTCAACAGTCATAAGTTGGAAACTTCATGCATTTGAGTCTATGTAACTGAACTTATGGCATTTATAGTACATAACTAATAACTTGAACATGACATTAACTCAACTTAACAAGGAAAAATCATGCTTATATTGAATATGGCAAATCATTTTGTATCTTAAGTCTAACAAATTCATAAATGTGGCGTACATCCTGGAATAATAAGCTACATAATGGAAGAATAATCTGACCTGATGTGACGATTTGAACTATCTGTGACTACAGTGAGCACCCCCTCATCAGCCAGCTAGACAATATCAAATATCATCGTTATTGATGTACAACTAACCAGCACAGATTGTATGATTGAGGTTTAGCTGTAGCCCCTCACTCCCCCAATCTACAATCCTATTGGTCCACGATTAATTAGCCCGCTAAACCAGTAAACAATCCCCCGTAGCTCTACCATTACTCACTGTAAATTCATATCGAATTGTTTAACTGGCAATTAACAATCTGCAATTGGCCCCCAATTCAGACTCAGTTCGACCGAATTTAAGTAAAATCGCTCTGAAATCAGTAATTTTCCTCAACCAGTGAGGTTTCAGTTTTGATATCAGCTCTGAAATCAGTGACTGCCCCAATTTTGATACTACTAACCTTGACACGGCGACTATCTGCTGTAGAATTGTCGACGAGGGCGATGAGTTGGATGAGGCGGATGAACATGTCGATCTCATGCTGCGCGGCGCGGAGCTCCTCGGCCATCCGGGGATGAGGCGGCGCAGGTAGCCGCAGTCCTGGCACGCCGTGACCAGCGCGTAGCACCGCCGTAGTGCGCCGCCGAGCTGCTCCAGCGGTCGCCTCGTGGCCTCCCGCCGCATCAGCTCGGCGAGCTCCAGCTCCCTTAGCAGGCCGCCGATGAGCTCCACGTGCTGCGCGAGCCGCAAGCAGGCATCCCGGTGGCGGCGCGCCACCAGGGCGGCCTGCAAGACCATGGAAACCAGCCCGAGTGCGTCCACGCCCACCAGCTGCGCCATGGTGGAGGCTTGCCCCACAGGCTGCTCGACGGGTTGTCCCATGCGCTCGCCATGCTCGCTGCTCCCCGCTGCACTCGTTGCCGCCATTGACGGGCGCGACACGTATCTATCGGTGAGCTTGTGTGTGTCGCCGGCTACTTTGACTTTTTTCTTGAGGTAATATCACAGCTGATGCTTAAACTTGCCACCGATATTTACTTTAGTGCCTGAAGTTGAAAAATACATCAAACTGGTTTCAAAACTTGGTACTAGTGTACAAATACAATGCTAATCCTATTAATAGACGTTTTTACGCTGACGTGGCACCGTAGTTCGCTTAGCATGCATACACAAACTCGCCTTAGCAAACTGGAACTACTGGCCAGTACGCCATACGTTTTCTCATGCCTGTTAATGAAAATAGATCCTTTTTCTTAAAATAATGAAAACATTTTTTATCTTTTTAGATAGAGAGACACATACGTGGGTTTTAATCGGCTCAGCAGTGCAGCCCAGTGTACGCATGTTAGTTTTATTTAGAAGTTTGTAAATTATAATTTACCTTTGACCTAGGCAGCCACCACCTCCAAAACCTAAGGTTTTCTGCCTCCCGCCGGCGCCGGCGCCGGTCCGTTCCGTCTCCGGTGGCCTTAAGGCCATGGAGATGGAGTGGATCTCAGCCCTTGCCGGTGGGAGGGTTCCGTTTTTAGATCTTTTTTCAAGCTTTGTTAGAGTTTGTATCCTGCTCAGGAAGGCGAGACGGCGGCGGCTCCCTAAAGATGGAATAAAGGTCTCCCCGCCTAGCCCCCGTTCCGGTGATGCGTTTAGTGTCATTGGTTGGTGTGTGGAGGTGTGTCTTCGGCGGATCTGTCTTTGGTGGATTTGCTCGGATTTGTTCGTCGTTCGTGTTCGTTTGTGTGTCCTGAGGTTGGATCCTTTTAATCTACACTCTTCATCTGCGGCGGTTGCTATTCAGTGCGTTGGTTCTATGGAGTCTTAGCACGACGACTTCCCGATCGCTACTACAACAACGTTTGCCGGCTCCGGCGAGGAGAGGCGATGACAATGACAAGCATCTTCGCTCGCTTCAAAGGCTTGTAGTCGTCGCTAGGTGGTCTACGGATCTGGGTGTAATTTTTTATTATTTTCAGTGTTCATTATACTACCATGATTGAAGATGAATAGATTGAAAGTTTTTCCCGCAAAAAAAAAATATTCACATATTTGTTTTAAACGTATCCTATAAATAAAATGGTATTTCTGATTATAAAATGGTTGTACAATTTAGAATTATATAAATATTTTCTATACTACAATTCATAAATATTATTCTAACTACATAAACCTTTTAATAGTTACATGTACATTTTTACGATTCATATTGTTTAAGAAATTTTCAATAATGTAAAATGTTCATAAATATGCAAAATTTAAAATTTCGGTTTATAAAAATATTCACTCCAGACTATAGTTTAATTATAAAAAATATGAATATATGACACGATGAAAGTTATACAAATGTTTCTCGCAAAAAAAGAAAGTTATACACATGTGAATATTAATAAAAATATTTCTACTTATAACTTTTTTTTCATTTGAGCATAATCCAAGCATGCATAATCTTTTGGAATTTACTCAAAAAATTAAGTTTTTTATAATTATTTTTGCATATACTAAACAATTTAGAAAATTTATTTACTAAAAGATTATGTGATATATCATCTTGAGATTTATGAAGTCACCGTAGATGCCTCATCGTCTACGGGAACGTCTCTTTCCACTAAAAACGCATCTTCGGAAATCCTGAAATAAATTCAGAAATAATATGAGCATCAAGACTTGAACCCTGGTACGTTGGGGATAGCACTATCCCTTTAACCATCCAACCATAGGTTGGTTCACCAATTTGGTTTTTAACTTACACGGTAAGAAAACAATCAACTTGTCTACGAGGAAACCAAAGTAAAACAAAACAATAAAAGAAAGTTGTGCTCCCGCAAGGCCATGGACAGAATTTTGACGAACCATTCACATGTCGCATGTCCATGGTTGACTTCATCAAAATGGTCTCCTTACAAGACCTCAATGACATTAAGCCACCTCCATGAGTAAAAGTATACTCACTTGTGGCATCAAGCACATCAACATCAGAATTCTAGTTTGAATCACTATACCCAAGCCTCTATTGCAGGCAAGGTTTTCGCTTCAAGGTTGTTTCACTTGGGTGAAAATGACCCATGGTCAATTGTGGATGTGGCACGTGCTATTATTTTGATAGGCTGGGGGGTAAAAACGCCTGGTGGCTCTAGGCTTGCGATCAAAATTTTGTTAACGTGGATGCTGAACACAGGGATGCAGTTGGGTGCCGTTAGCGATTTGTTGTCCGTGTGGGCCATCCCACAATGTTGACCTGGCTGTTTACGATCTTACCGGGAGTTGCGTTCATGTGTTCTCTTCGTGGCCTGGTCGAATCCTTGCGTGGTTGTCTCCCTATAATCCACGTGTGATTGCCTGTGTTACCGTCATCGGTGTCATTTGACCGTATTGATCGGTGCCGCTTTGATCGTGTATTCTGGAACTGTATAGCTTTTGATCGGTGCCGCTTGGGCCGTATAATCTAGAGATCTTGCCGCTAGGCGTTCGTGTTGGGTTTTTTTTCTCTTTCAACCTTCTATGGATTATAAATAGGCCTTCCTTTCTGTGATATTGTAATCGTTATGTGGGCTTTGCTTCCTCGCTTTCGTGGTTTCCCTGCTGCTTCCCGTCAAGATGGGCTCGCCAGGCTCTGGTGGTGCTCCGCCTGAAGGAGAAGCGTCGTGTCGTCTGCTGCTGCCGGGATGTGACCGCGCCGTTAGGCCTCTGCCGTCGCAGATGGACGTGCCGAGGGAGGACACGGGTGCGGGTGCGGGTGCAGCCATCCGCGTCCAGGAGGAGCGAGGCCACGCAAGGTCGGGTCACGTCACGCCGCGCTTTGTGGACACGCATCGGGAGACCGGGTCGTGGATGAACGCCATGCCCAGGCCTTGTTGTTTTGTCGCTGATGTCGTCAACATTCATGTGACGGGTGGAAGCGCCGGAGGACGCTGCTTCGACAAGCTCCGGGGAGTCCAACGACATTGCTGCTAGGTCGCGCTAGGTGCAATGGAGGGGGTCGTCGACCATAGGGTGCCTCCGCCGCCTCCATCGCGTACTGATTTTGTGCCGCCGGGGCGCCGTAGAGGCCGAGGGTCGCCAGTGCCCTTTGCGCTGGAGGGCGCTGCCGCCACGTCCGTGTACGAGACCGATGGCCATGGACCCAGGTATATATCATGGATCTCTTCCCTTCTCTGTTACGGGGTGTGCTCCAGCGACGACACGTACGGCCGTGAAGGGGAGGACGGAGTATGATCCAGCGACTCCAATCTTTTCCGGAGGACAAGGGATCTTTAAGTCGTGGACAGATTCCTGATTTCCAAATTCTGGTACGTGTACGCCTGAGTCGCTTCTTGGCCTTGATTTTTTGCTTCGTTTTTGTTGATTGACCCTGAAGTCTAAAGTTCCAAATGGCACGTCTACGGTCTACTTCTCTAGGTTCAGGAATTGCATATATAATGTGGTGCCCATCTACGATCTACTTCTCTAGGTTCAGGAATTGCATATATAACGTGTTGCCCATCTACTGCATTTGCTTGGCTGCTCGAGGAGAGAACCGCAAGTTCATCAATGTCTAGAAGCTGCTTGAATTTCAGTCGCGTAATCATCAAATTAGTTTTCCTATCCTATTCGTACTACCTGTTCTGTAGTAATTTTTGAGCTTGCTGCTGCCTCCTCTTCTATTGCCTGTTCTCTTGCTAATACATGTTCTGCTTCTGCACTATTTTTTTCTTGTAGTGAATTCTCCAATTGTGCTATATTGTCTCAGATCGATCTTCATGTCCTGTTTGACGCCAAGCCTCCAGCTGTAGGGTAAATGGTATAATTCCCTCTCAGAAATCAGTTCTTTTTTTCCAGTTAATAGCAGAATCAGAGCCTTTGGATTCGGATGGACGGCAGATCATGCCCGCTGCAGCACGACATAGTCCTCTATCCTTAACTCAAATTTGCAATGTGGGTTCACTTATTTGTGTTAGTATTTGTTTCATTTATATATCTGTAGATAGGAAGCAGTCATAGAACGCGTAAGATTTGGATTGTGCCATTTATGTACCATATTTTTGTTGTCCACTTGAGCATATCTTTTAAATTTGTCCATGATTACCCAATAAATAGTTATCTTTATGATGTTATTTGGCGTAATTGTATATAATGTTTAGCTGTAAGGGGCACTGTAAAGTAGTACCACTCGAACTAAGGCATGTAGCCCAACTACTACTTAATTGGCCACATGTTGTATTTGTGCTCAACAAAAGACTAACATGCAGACATTAGCAATTCACGCTAGGTTAATCCTAAAAATTGCTGCGAGGGAATGATGGTATACGTGGTATAGTAGTATTGTTTGAGAATATAGGATGCTTGGGAAAAGAAAAGAAAAAAAGATCCCTTTATCACTATGCATGCAAGCGTAGAAAAAAAAGAAACCGCCACGCAAAGCAGGCGGAGAAAAGATCTCTTCATTAATACACGCACAAATGAGAAGGAAAAAAAACCAAAACTGTACTACAACCATGTGATCTCTTAACCAGTACGCACAGAAAAGAAAAAAAAAATCAAAATTGTCCACGCTATAATCACGTGGCCACCCGACATAGTCACCTCGCATCTTAATACCATGCACGTAGTCACGTCGCTCTCAAATTCACGCTCAACCAAAATATGCAGCCGTCAAGGACAAAAGCAGCAAACCGACCCATGTACACGCGGCAATCACCTATTAGTTCGGTCAAGATCCAAAAATGGAAAAAAGAATGAAAGATTCTTAGTGACTCCAATAATTCTGAGATAAGTATTAGGCTTTGGATAGTATTTGCTCTCTTTTTATTTAATCTGTGCACAAGAGAGATTAGCATATTGTTGTTTATCATCACTTGGGCATTCAGTTTTAATAAATTGAAACGGAAAATAAATACCTTTACTTTTTCTAATTTGTGAAAAAAGTGTGAAGATCTGGTACTACGATTTGAAAGTGAAGGCAGACAAATATAAGTTCACCCAGAATAGAAAAACTAACACACTTGCGTACCAGCAAAGTGCGACCACCACTGAAATAACTATTAATTGAAAGAAAAGAAATGTACATAAAAATTTAAATACTTACCTAGAAAATTCACTGAAATCGACCAAACCCAAACTTAGCATGTGATACAAAAAAGTACTTCCCTTGTGTAATATGTATAGGCTACTTCATGCAATAAAATCTTCTTTTTTTCAAACACCTTAGCATCCACAACATCTTTGTGTTCATAAAAAAATATGTTATTCAAAATTTATGTGATTTTACAGACACAATAATGCAAAAGATGAAATGAACAAGTAGCAACCAACCAATTAGCAAAAGGGTTAGCAGTAGGACTTTTTGTGGACATGTACAGGATTTTTACATAGTGTCACATGCACTATTTTTCATCCTCTATCAAGATTAATAAATAAAAAACCACATTAAGAAGAAAATGTTTAAGTATATATTACACAATAATATACACTGTTAACCATAACAAGGTGCGGTGTGCCGCCACGCGGTATGCCGCTTTACCACTTCATCACGGGCACTAAGCCTGCAAGAGGCAAAACCAAGGCTAAACCAGAATGATCTAATCTAGCAATAATATTTTTTTCTTTCTTTCATCTTATTGCAGTAGAGTCGTGATACGTTTCGATAAGTATACATTAGCGCTATTAGGGATGTATCAACACGTATTTCTCTGTTTAGTAACATGCAAGATGCATGATGGCAATAAATTTGCTTCATTTCATCTTATTTCCTACATCCACTATTTCACATGCAATTAATCAGTCATCTTAAAGTAGTAACACTTATTATAAAAACTAAATACAATCCATATAGTCACACGGTATCGACAGGCGCGGCGTGCCGCCGCGCAGGGATAAACTAGTATTCTTTAGGAACCGCAGGGTGTCCTTAACAGTGAATTCCATAACTCACTATACCTCTTAGATAGGGAAAGACCCTATTAAGTGTCGTTAGTGCATCTAGTGCCCCCTTTGCGATTTTGGGGTATTGAACACAAATGGATTAAGGCACTAATGTGTTAGTGAGTGTACACAAGAGAAAAATCCGTGAAGATTTGGTTTAACCGTGAAGGACAGCCCCTAAAATGGATGTTTACATTGAAGAAATTGAAGCGCCCGCTGAAGAAACTGAAGTGACGAATTGGAACTTGAAGACTTTGTTTTCGTTGTTTCTTTCCATTTATATTGAGTCATAGGGAACACCATACTATTAAAGGGAGTCTAGGCGATACATAGGCGTATTTCCAAAGTGATCCTCAACCTACCTATGTCTTCGACTGAAGACTTTGAAAATCTCTTGCAGTGCAGTCAAGTTCCTAAATGACGGAGACGCAGTTCTTTTGGTCGTTGATAAAATTGGTCTGACTGAAAATTTCGTCAACGCGGTTCTCTTACCATGAGGAATTTGAGAGTTAAGATTTTTGACCGATGCTACGCTAGCCCCGGCTGCCAACCTGAAGGAAATATGCCCTAGAGGCAATAATAAAGTTGTTATTTAATATTTCCTTATGCATGATATTTTTTTATTATTCATGCTAAAATTGTATTGATCGAAATCCTAAATACATGTGTGAATATATAGACAAACAATGTGTCCCTAGTGAGCCTCTACTTGACCAGCTCGTTGATCAAAGATGGTTAAGGTTTCCTAACCATGGACATGGGTTGTCATTTGATAACGGGATCACATCATTAGGAGAATGATGTGATGGACAAGACCCATCCGTTAGCTTAGCATATTGATCGTTCAGTTTTATTGCTATTGTTTTCTTCATGTCAAATACATATTCCTTCGACTATGAGATTATCCAACTCCCGGATATCGAGGAATACCTTGTGTGCTATCAAACGTCACAACGAAACTGGGTGATTATAAAGATGCTCTAAAGGTATCTCCGAAGGTGTTTGTTGGGTTGGCATAGATCGAGATTAGGATTTTTCACTCCGAGTATCGGAGAGGTATCTTTGGGCCCTCTCGGTAATACACATCATAAGAAGCCTTGCAAGCAAAGTGACTAATGAGTTAGTTCCGCGATGACGTATGACCGAACGAGTAAAGAGACTTGCCGGTAACGAGATTGAACTAGGTATGAAGATACTGACGATCGAATCTTGGGCAAGTAACATATCGATGACAAAGGGAATTACGTATGTTGTCATAACGGTTTGATCGATAAAGATCTTCGTAGAATATGTAGGAGACAATATGAGCATCCAGGTTCCGATGTTGGTTGTTGACCGGAGAGGTGTCTCAGTCAAGTCTACATGGTTCTCGAACCCATAGGGTCCGCACGCTTAACGTTCGATGACGATTTAATATTATATGAGTTATGTGATTTGGTGACCGAATATTGTTCGGAGTCCCGGATGAGATCACAGACATGACGAGCAGTCTCGAAATGGTCGAGAGGTAAAGATTAATATATAGGATGATAGTATTCGGACACCGGAAGTATTCCGGATAGTATCGGGTATTTATCGGAGTACCGGGGGGGGGGGGGGGTTACGGAACCCCCGGGGGAAAGATATGGGCCATATGGTCCATAGGAGGGGAGAACACCAGCCCACAAGGGGTGGCGCCCCCCCCCCCAAGGAAGGAGACCGAGTGGGAGAAGGGAAAGACGGGGTTCGGCCCCCTTTCCTTCCCTCCTTCCTCTTCCCTTTTCCCCCTCCGGCAAATATGGAAGGGGGGAGGCCGAATTGGGGAGGACCCCAAGTAGGATCCTCCTACTTGGGGTGCACCCTTGCTGCTCCCCTCCCCCTCCCACCTATATATATGTGGGGAGGGGTCACCTAGAACACACAACATCAATTGTTAGACGTGTGCGGCGCCCCCCTCCACAGTTTACACCCCCGGTCATAGTTTTGTGGTGCTTAGGCGAAGCCCTACGAGAATCACTTCACCATCACCGTCACAACGCCGTTGTGTTGACGGAACTCATCTACTACCTCGACACCTTGCTGGATCAAGAAGGCGAGGGACGTCACCAAGCTGAACGTGTGCAGAACTCAGAGGTGTCGTACAATCGGTACTCGGTCGGTGGATCGCGAAGAAAGTTCGACTACCTCAATCGTATTGTGAAACACTTCCTTCTTACCGTCTATGAGGGTACGTAGACACACTCTCCCCCTCGTTGCTATGCATCTCCTAGATAGATCTTGAGTGAGCTTAGGATTTTTTTAAATTGCATGCTATGTTTTCCAACAGTGGCATCAGAGCCAGGTCTATGCGCAGATGATATGCACGAGTAGAACACAAAGAGTTGTGGGCGGTGATCGTCATATGGCTTACCACTAATGTCTTAATTTGATTTGGCGGTATTGTTGGATGAAGCGACCCGGACCAACCTTACATGACCACGTTCATGAGACTGGTTCCACCGACAGACATGCAACTAGTTTTGCATAAAGGTGGCTGACGGGTGTCTGTTTCTCCTACTTTAGTTGAATCAAATTTGACTGCGGCCGGTCCTTGTTGAAGGTTAAAATAGCAAACTGGATAAACCACCGTTGTGGTTTTAATGCGTAGGTAAGAACGGTTTTTGCTAGAAGCCCATAGCAGCCACGTAAAACTTGCAACAACAAAGTAGAGGACATCTAACTTGTTTTTGTAGGGCATGTTGTGATGTGATATGGTCAAGACATGATGTGATAAATGTTATTGTATGAGATGATCATGTTTTGTAAGATATCTGACAACCGACATGAGCCTTATGGTTGTCTCTTTATTGTATGAAATGCAAACGTCATGTAATTGCTTTACTTTATCACTATGCGTTAGCGATAGTTGTAGAAGCAATAGTTGGCGAGATGACCACGATGCTACGATGGAGATCAAGGTGTCGAGCCGGTGACGATGGAGATCATGACGATGCTTTGGATATGGAGATCAAAAGCACAAGATGATGATGGCCATATCATGTCACATATTTTGATTGCATGTGATGTTTATCTTTTATGCATCTTATTTTTCTTAGTACGGTGGTAGCATTATAAGATGATCCCTTAACTAAAATTTCAAGGTATAAGTGTTCTCCCCGAGTATGCACCGTTGTGACAGTTCGTCGTGTTGAGACACCACATGATGATCGAGTGTGATAGACTCTACGCTCACATACAACGGGTGCAAGACAGTTTTGCACATGCGGAATGCTCGGGTTAAACTTGGCGAGCCTGGCATGTACATATATGGCCTCAAAACACTGGAGACTGAAAGGTTGAACGTGAATCATATAGTAGATATGATCAACATAGAGATGTTAACCATTGATGACTACTCCATATCACGTGATGATCGGACATGGTTTAGTTGATTTGGATCACGTATCATTTAGATGACTTGAGGGATGTCTATCTAAGTGAGAGTTCTTAAGTAATTTGATTAATTGAACTTAATTTATCATGAACTTAGTCCTGATAGTTTTTGCATATCTATGTTGTAGATCAATGGCCCGTGCTACCGTTCCCTTGAATTTTAATGCGTTCGTAGAGAAGCTAAATTGAAAGATGATGGTAGCAACTACACGGACTGGGTCTGTAACTTGAGGATTATCCTCATTGCTGCACAAAAGAATTATGTCCTTGATGCACCGCTAGGTGAAAGGCCTGCTGCAGGAGCAGATGCTGATGTTATGAACGTCTGGCAAGCTCGATCTGATGACTACTCAATAGTTCAGTGTGCCATGCTTTACGGCTTAGAATCGGGACTTCAAAGACGTTTTGAATGTCATGGACCACATGAGATGTTCCAGGAATTGAAGTTAATATTTCAAGCAAATGCCCGAGTTGAGAGATATGAAGTCCCCAACAAGTTCTATAGCTGCAAGATGGAGGAGAACAGTTCTGTCAGTGAACACATACTCAAAATGCCTGGGTATCATAATCACTTGACTCAGATGGAGTTAATCTTCCAGATGATAGTATTATTGACAGAGTTATTCAATCGCTGCCACCAAGCTACAAAGGCTTCGTGATGAACTATAATATGCAAGGGATGGATAAGACAATTCCCGAGCTCTTCACAATGCTCAAAGCTGCGGAGGTAGAAATAAAGAAGGAGCATCAAGTGTTGATGGTTAACAAGACCACTAGTTTCAAGAAAAAGGGCAAAGGAAAGAAGGGGAACTTCAAGAAGAATGGCAAGCAAGTTGCCACTGCCGGGAAGAAGCCCAAAGCTGGACCCAATCCTGAAACTGAGTGCTTCTACTGCAAAGGGACTGGTCACTGGAAGCGGAACTGCCCCAAGTATTTGGTGGATAAGAAGGATGGCAAAGTGAATAAAGGTATATTTGATATACATGTTATTGATGTGTACCTTACTAATGCTCGTAGTAGCGCCTGGGTATTTGATACTGGTTAAGTTGCTCATATTGTAAATCGAAATAGGGGCTATAGATTAAATGAAGATTGGCTAAGGACGAGGTGACGATGCGCGTCGGAAATGGTTCCCAGGTCGATGTGATCGCCGTCGGCACGTTACCTCTACATCTACCTTCGTAATTAGTTTTAGACCTAAATAATTGTTATTTGGTGCCAGCGTTGAGCATGAACATTATATCTGGATCTTGTTTAGTGCGAGACGGTTATTCATTTAAATCGTAGAATAATGGTTGTTCTATTTA
Organism: Aegilops longissima; assembly: GCA_021605205.1. Lineage (NCBI taxonomy): Eukaryota > Viridiplantae > Streptophyta > Magnoliopsida > Poales > Poaceae > Aegilops > Aegilops longissima. Next base: position 425,745,752 of record CM038681.1, on the reverse strand, counting down.
TATGAGTAATATATTTTATGGTCATGCACCCTTGAAGAGTGGTCTATTTTATTTGAATCTCGATTGTGGTGATATACATATTCATAATATTGATGCCAAAATATGCAAAGTTGATAATGATAGTGCAACATATTTGTGGCACTATCGTTCAGGTCATATTGGTGTAAAGCGCATGAAGAAACTCCATACAGATGGACTTTTGGAAGCACTTGATTATGAATCATTTGATACTTGCAAACCATGCCTCATGGGCAAGATGACTAAAATCCGTTCTCCGGAACAATGGAGCGAGTCAATGATTTATTGGAAATAATACATACCGATGTATGCGGTCCGATGAGTGTTGAGGCACGCGACGGGTATCGTTATTTTTTGACCTTCACAGATGATTTGAGCAGATATGGGTATATCTACTTAATGAAACACAAGTCTGGAACATTTGAAAAGTTTAAAGAATTTCAGAGTGAAGTGGAGAATCACCGTAACAAGAAAATAAAGTTTCTACGATCTGACCGCGGAGGTGAATATTTGAGTTATGAGTTTGGCCTTCATTTAAAACAATGTGGAATAGGTTCACAACTCACGCCACCTGGAACACCACAACATAATGGTGTGTCAGAACGTCGTAACCGTACTTTATTAGATATGGTGCGATCTATGATGTCTCTTACCGATTTACCACTATCGTTTTGGAGTTATGCATTAGAGACATCTGCATTCACGTTAAATAGGGCACCATCTATATCCGTTCAGACGACACCATATGAACTATGGTTTGGCAAGAAACCTAAGATGTCATTTCTTAAAGTTTGGGGTTGCGACAATTATGTCAAAAGGCTTCAGCCTGATAAGCTCGAACCCAAATTGGAGAAGTGCGTCTTCATAGGATACCCTAAGGAAACAATTGGGTACACCTTCTACCACAAATCCTAAGGCAAGATATTTGTTGCCAAGAATGGAAACTTTCTAAAGAAGGAGTTTCTCTCAAAAGAAGTGAGTGGGAGGAAAGTAGAACTTGATGAGGTATTTATACCTTCTCTCGAATTGGAAAGTAGCTCATCAGAGAAATCTGTTCCTGTGATGCCTACACCAACTAGAGAGGAAGCTAATGATAATGATCATGAAACTTCAGATCAAGTTACTACTGGACCTCGTAGGTCAAACAGAGCACGTTCCGCGCCAGAGTGGTACGGTAACCTTGTTCTGGAAGTCATGTTACTAGACCATGGCGAACCTACAAACTATGAAGAAGCTATGATGAGCCAAGATTCCAATAAATGGCTTGAGGCCATGAAATCTGAGATAGGATCCATTTATGAGAACAAAGTATGGACTTTGGTGGACTTGCCTGATGATCGGCGAGCCATAGAGAATAAATGGATCTTCAAGAAGAAGACTGACGCTGATGGTAATGTTACTGTCTACGAAGCTCGACTTGTCGCAAAAGGTTTTCTACGAGTTCAAGGAGTTGACTACGATGAGACTTTCTCACCCGTAGCGGTGCTTAAGTCTGTCTGAATCATGTTAGCAATTGCCGCATTTTATGATTGTGAAATCTGGCAAATGGACGTCAAAACTGCATTCCTTAATGGATTTCTTAAAGAAGAGTTGTATATGATGAAACCAGAAGGTTTTGTCAATCCTAAAGGTGCTAACAAAGTGTGCAAGCTCCAGCGATCCATCTATGGCTTGGTGCAAGCATCTCGGAGTTGGAATATATGATTTGATGAGGTGATCAAAGCATATGGTTTTATACAGACTTTCATAGAAGCCTCTATTTATAAGAAACTGTGTGGGAGCTCAGTAGCATTTCTAATATTATATGTGGATGACATATTGTTTATTGGAAATGATATAGAATTTCTGGATAGCATAAAAGGATACTTGAATAAAAGTTTTTCAGTGACAGACCTCGGTGAAGCTGCTTATATATTAGGCATCAAGATCTATAGAGATAGATGAAGACGCTTAATAGGACTTTCACAAAGCACATACATTGATAACGTTTTGAAGAAGTTCAAAATGGATTAGTCAAAGAAAGGGTTCTTGCCTGTATTACAAGGTGTGAAGTTGAGTCAGACTCAATGCCCGACCACTGCAGAAGATAGAGAGAAAATGAAAGTCATTCCCTATGCTTCAGCCATAGGTTCTATCATGTATGCAATGCTGTGTACCAGACCTGATGTGTGCCTTGCTATAAGTATTGTAGGGAGGTAACAAAGTAATCCAGGAGTGGATCACTGGACAGCGGTCAAGAACATCCTGAAGTACCTGAAAAGGACTAAGGATATGTTTCTCGTTTATGGAGGTGACAAAGAGCTTGTCGTAAATGGTTACATCGATGCTAGCTTTGACACTGATCCGGATGACTCTAAGTCACGTATTTATATCGAATGGTGGAGCTGTCAGCTGGTGCATTTCCAAGCAGAGCATCGTGGCGGGATCTACGTGTGAAGCGTAGTACATAGTTGCTTCAGAAGCAGCAAATGAAGGAGTCTGGAAGAAGGAGTTCATATCCGATCTAGGTCTAATACCTAGTGCATCGGGTCCAATGAAAATCTTTTGTGACAATACTAGAGCAATTGCCTTAGCGAAGGAATCCAGATTTCACAAAAGAACCAAACACATCAAGAGACGCATCAACTCCATCCGTGATCAAGTCAAGGAGGGAGACATAGAGATTTGCAAAATACATACGGATCTGAATATTGCAGACCCACCGACTAAGCCTCTTCCACGAGCAAAACATGATCAGCAGCAAGACTCCATGGGTGTTAGAATCATTACAATGTAATCTAGATTATTGACTCTAGTACAAGTGGGAGACTGGAGGAAATATGCCCTAGAGGCAATAATAAAATTGTTATTTTATATTTCCTTATTCATGACAAATGTTTATTATTCATGCTAGAATTCTATTGATCGGAATCCTAAATACATGTGTGAATACATAGACAAACAATGTGTCCCTAGTGAGCCTCTACTTGACTAGCTCGTTGACCAAAGATGGTTAAGGTTTCCTAACCATGCACATGAGTTGTCATTTGATGACGCGATCACATCATTAGGAGAATTATGTGATGGACAAGACCCATCCATTAGCTTAGCATATTGATCATTCAGTTTTATTGCTATTGATTTTTCATGTCAAATACATATTCCTTCGACTATGAGATTATGCAACTCCCGGATACTGGAGGAATACTTTGTGTGCTATCAAACGTCACAACGTAACTGGGTGATTATAAAGATGCTCTACAGGTATCTCCGAAGGTGTTTGTTGGGTTGGTATAGATCGAGATTAGGATTTATCACTCCAAGTATCGGAGAGGTATCTTTGGGCTCTCTCGGTAATACACATCATAAGAAGCCTTGCAAGGAAAGTGACTAATGAGTTAGTTGCGGGATGATGTATTATGGAACGAGTAAAGAGACTTGCCGGTAACGAGATTGAACTAGGTATGAAGATACCAATGATCGAATCTCGGGCAAGTAACATACCGATGACAAAGGGAATTACGTATGTTGTCATAACGGTTCGACCGATAAATATCTTCGTAGAATATGTAGGAGCCAATATGAGCATCTAGGTTCCGCTATTGGTGATTGACCAGAGAGGTGTCTCGGTCATGTCTACATAGTTCTCGAACCCGTAGGGTCCGCACGCTTAACGTTCGATGACGATTTTGTATTATATGAGTTATGTGATTTGGTGACCGGATGTTGTTCGGAGTCCCGGATAAGATCACAGACATGATGAGGAGTCTCGAAATGGTCGAGAGGTAAATATTAATATATAGGATGGTAGTATTCGGACACTGCAAGTGTTCCGGATAGTATCGGGTATTTATCGGAGTACTGCGGGGAGGGGGGTTACCGGAACCACCGGGGGAAAGATATGGGCCATATGGGCCATAGGAGGGGAGCACACCAGCCCACGGGGTGGCACCCCCCAAGGAAGAAGGCCGAGTGGAAGATAGGAAAGAGGGGGTTCGGCCCCCCTTTGCTTCTCTCCTTCCTCTTCCCTTTTCCCCCTCCGGCAAATATGGAAGGGGGGAGGCCGAACTGGGGAGGACCCCAAGTAGGATTCCTCCTACTTGGGGCGCACCCTTGCTGCTCCCCTCCCCCTCCCATCTATATATATGTTGGGAAGGGGCACCTAGAACACACAACATCAATTGTTAGCCGTGTGCGGCGCCCCCCTCCACAGTTTACACCCCCGGTCATAGTTTTGCGGTGCTTAGGAGAAGCCCTGCGAGAATCACTTCACCATCACCGTCACAACGCCGTCATGCTGATGGAACTCATCTACTACCTCGACACCTTGCTAGATCAAGAAGTCGAGGAACGTCACTAAACTGAACATGTGCAGAACTCGGAGGTGCCGTACATTCGGTACTCGATCAGTGGAGCGCAAAGAAAGTTCGACTACATCAACCGTATTGTGAAATGCTTCCGCTTATGGTCTATGAGCATAGGATTTTTTTTTGAAATTGCATGCTATGTTTCCCAACACAACCTTATCCTCGATCTTGTATGAAGGGCATGATAGTCATTTCATGTTGGGTCTCCCCTCGCTATAAATAGCCTCCCCCTCCCCGCCCACAACCACTTGTTGGTTGGCTGCTCTGAGTGATTGTTGACAAGTGTCATCTAAAGTAACCCATCCTCCGAAGAACTTGAGAGAATCCTAAGTGAGGAAAAACCCAAATAACTAGAGCTAAAGTGATTGAGCATCACTGAAGAGATTATCCTATGTGATCCAACGCTTGTTACCTTTGAAAACTGTGATCTTCCAGATGGTTAGGAGTTATGTTCTATGCATCTAAGAAAAATTGTGGAGTGTCATAGAACGATCCTGTGAAGGTTTTGGAAGTCTACCTTGAAGACTTACCATGATTGGGTGACGTCTAAGGTATCTTATCCCAAGGAGAATAAGGTGAAGACTTGGTGTCTTTTGAGTTAAATCTCAAGCCTCTCTAACCAGACATAACTGGTCAAGCAAATCAATTGTCTTCACCGAGCTAGCCTAGTTCAAATTCCTCAACCCTTTGTTTTCAGTATTTCTGTGTTGTAGAATTTGTATCCCTCTCTTTGAAGACTTTGAATTGAAGACTTTCATCATAATACTTTTCTCTGTCTTCAGTTTGTTGTGCTTAAGGTTGTTTTTCTATAAGGTTGCCTACTTTGCATATGTTGCTACCTAGTATGCGTGCTTCGTTCCACCTTGGTGACTTTGCTTCATTCTAAGTTGCATACTTAGTGTTGCTTTCATTCTGCTGTATATTTCTTCACCCACTTATTCTTCGAAGAACTCGCTTCTTAGAAGAATTGGTCAAAATCTCCCATTTACCCCCTATCGTCGATAACTTGAAATTTCAAGTGCATACCAATGATCATCACTACTGGAATCAGAGAATTTGCCATCAGCCAGTTCTTTGCCGTCAGCTTACAGAAAACGGACGGCAAAGAACTGGCTGATGGCAAAGACCTTCTTTGCCATCAGCCAGTTCTTTGTCGTCCGCTAGCAGACGACAAAGATTCTTTGCCGTCAGCTGGCAGACGGCAAAGAGGGAGGTGGCCCACACTAACGGGCTGATTAGGGAAAACCTAACGGGCCCCCTCTTTGCCGTCTGCTAGCGGACGGCAAAGAGTAATAAAGCGGACGGCAAAGGGGGCGGACGGCAAACATTTAGGCTACTAACAGCCGAGCCCCACCCCGCCCATCTCTCTGATATGTTTCTGTCCCCCTCCTCCCCAACGACCACCGCCACCAGCCGCCGCCCCCGCCACCCACCGCCGCCCCCTTGCCCTACCTCCCCTCGCCCCGTCGCCCCACCGTCCCAACCACCCGCCACCCCGCCACCGCCTCCCTCCGCCTCCGCCGCCCGCCTCTAACACCCGCCACCACCCACCGCCCGGCCCGTCGCCTCGAACGGCGCCCACCCGTGCCCCGCCGCCCACCACCACCTGCCTGTCGGCCCTGCGCCCGCGCCGCCCTCGAGCCAGGCTCGCCGCGGCTCAAGCGCCAGTTGCCCGAGCTGTGGTCGCTGGGCCTCCTGCGTCCCTCGCCATGGGCCCCCAAGCGTCCTCTCGCGCCTGGAGCTAGGCCCGCCGCTGCCCTAACCGCGGCCGTCCACCACCACCGTGCGACCATCCTCCATCCTCCATCGAGAGGAGCCAAGGTGAGCATTTTTTTTGTTTTTTTCTACTGTTTCTTTGCTGTTTAGGTTTAATTAGGTTATTGATAGGTTTAGGTTAGTGGTTGGTTTAGGTTAGTGCTAGATTTAGGTTTAGATAATTAGAAGAAGAAGAAAGTTGAAAAAATGAAGAAGAAGTAGAAGAAGAGGAAAAAGGAAAAAAAGGAAGAAGAATAAGAAGAAAGTTGAAAAACAGAACAATATAGAAGAGGAAAAAGGAGAAGAAGAAAGAAGAAGAAGAAGAAGAAGAAGAAGAAGAAGAAGAAGAAGAAGAAGAAGAAGAAGAAGAAGAAGAAGAAGAAGAAGAAGAAGAAGAAGAAGAAGAAGAAGAAGAAGAAGAAGAAGAAGAAGAAGAAGAAGAAGAAGAAGAAGAAGAAGAAGAAAGAGGAGGAGGAGGAGGAGGAGGAGGAGGAGGAGGAGGAGGAAGAGGAGGAGGAGGAGGAGGAGGAGGAGGAAGAGGAGGAGGAGGAGGAGAAGGGAGGAAGAGGAGGAGGAGGAGAAGAAGAAGAAAAGGCTGTCACGTGCCCCGACCGCGACCCACACCCCGACCCCGACATCCCGACCCCGACACGCCACCCCGACACTCCGACCCGACACCCTGACCCCCGACACCCTGACACCACACCCCGACACCCCGACCCCCGACACCCCGACCCGAAACAAACCCTCGACCTCGACACGGCACCCGACCCGACACCCCGACCCGAAACAGCACCCGACCCGACACGGCACCCACCCCGACCCGACACCCCGACCCCGACACGCCACCCCGACACCCCGGCCCGACACCCCGACCCGACCCCGACCCGACACCTGACACCACACCCGACCCGACACGAACCCCGACACCCGATCCCACCCGACCCTCGACACCCCGACACCCGACTCCTGACCCCCAACCCCGACACCACACCCCAACCCCAACCCCGACACCACACCCCTACAACCGACCCCTGACCCGACACGACACCCCGACCCCCGACCACAAACAGCACTCGACCCGACACGGCACCCGACACCGACACGACACCCGACCCCTCAAACCTCCCGAAAGGTGTTCTTTGGCCTTCCAGAGGCCGACGGGTCATATATTTGTGAATTATTAGTTAGGTCATATATTTTTGATTTTGTTATGAAAAACATCATATATAATTGTGTTGATCGGGTAGATTTAAATGTGCGTTGTTTCATCGCTGCGAGGTTTGGTGCTCGACGACCTCGCCGTGCGCTTGACGAGCTCTGCCCTTCGTTCGTGGGTGAGCACAAATGACATGTCCTCCTCCCCATTAATTATTTGCTCTATTCCGTGTTCGTGCGATGAAACTTGATAGCTAGCTATATATGTGTCTTGAATCATCAAGATATGTGAAACAATATGTGTCTCCCATTCGAAAGTGTCATAGTTATAAATATGCATGCATTTGCATATTTATAACCTTGATTCTTCAATTGTCCAACGCTATCCATGGACAGCCCGAGTATGTGTAGATTGGGTTCGTTTTCCCGTATACTTTGCTCGGATCCGACACATAAATTTAGTCGTTGCCTCCTGTTGTTCTCCGGTACACATCCTCTCTGCTTATTGCGAGACGTATCGAGAACATCGGGGAGGTGCCGCCGAAATTTTGCGTCGGATCCGGAGCATAGCATGGGAAAATGAACCCAATCTACACATACTTGGGTGGGATTAGGACCTATCATTACCTATTAGAGTGTAGGTTGCATGGACGTAATAAAATTGACAAAGTAGATCAACTGATGAATATATACATGGTGAATTACATATATAATTGTCGTGTGTCCAGTAGCTCTAAAAGTCAAGATGAGTGATCATGCGTGGATGTATACCGGTCACACTAGTCAGAACAAATGGAGCGCTGAATGGTTCACAAAAACCAAGGGGTTTGTGCAAGCCGCATTTGCAAATGGCCAGAGGAAAACTTGGTGCCCCTGTTTGCGGTGCGGCAATTGGGAAAAGAGGACAGAGGCTGAAATGGGCAAACACCTGCAGAAGAGTGGTTTTACGCCCGATTATACGGTGTGGACATTTCATGGTGAGTCTGCCCAACGTGACCGAGCTGAGGTGGATCGTCGTCGCACCGACGAGCATGGTATCGGGATGGGAAACATGGTTCAAGACTATGATGATGCTCGGGATTCGGACGAGGAGATGGAGGAATCTGCAAAGGCCTTCAATGAAATGTTGGAGTCTTCAAAACGTCCGCTCCACGAGCACACTGAGCTTTGTCAGTTGGATGCCATCTCACAAGTAATGGCTCTGAAGGCTCAATTCGACTTGGGCAGAGAATGCTATGACGCAATTATGACAGTATTTGGACACTTTCTACCCAAAGGCCATGTAATGCCTGCAAACCTGTACCAGTCGGACAAAATCCTCCATGCACTGAAGATGCCCTATGAGAAGATACATGCCTGTGAGAAAGGATGTGCCTTATTTAGGCTTGACTATGCGGACTTGAACTATTGTCCCATTTGCAAGTCTTCCAGGTATATTGTGGTAGACAACGGTATGGGTGAGAAGACACAGACCAAAATCCCTGTTAGTGTTCTTCGGTATATGCCAATCGTACCAAAACTTCAACGTATTTTCATGGTCGAAGAGATGGCCAGACAGATGACATGGCACAAAACAGGCAAAAGAACAGAACTAGATGCAGATGGGAATCTGATGATGGTACACACATCAGATGGTGTTGCGTGGAAAAAGTTTGATGAATTACATGCTGACAAAGCGGCAAATCCGAGGCATCCTCGAGTCGGCATCAGCACGGATGGGTTCAGTGTGTTTGGTATGACGGCAGCCCAATAAAGTTGTTGGCCCGTATTTGTCTTTCCACTCAATCTCCCGCCCGGACAGATTATGCAAAGAAAGAACATTTTCCCGACGTTGATAATTCCAGGGCCCAACTATCCGGGGAAAAATATGAACGTGTACATGCAACCACTTAAGGACGAATTGCAAGAAGCCTGGGATAATGGGTTCAAGACATACGACGCCTATAGCAAACGGAACTTCATAATGCGTGTCTGGTACATGTACTCGACACACGACTTGCCGGCGTATGCGCTATTCATTGGCTGGTGTGTGCATGGAAGGTTCCCGTGCCCCACATGCAAGGGAGCTCTTGAGTTTTGTTGGCTTCAGGCCGGTCGCAAGTTTTCTTGCTTCGACATGCATAGACAGTTCCTGGATCCTCGCCATAAGTTCGGAAAGACAAGAAGAACTTCATCGAGGTAGAGTTGTCAAAACTCGCACCACCTGCATTGACAGAGCCAATGCACTGGATCGTTAAACGCCTCGAGCCAGATCCACAGCGTCGTGGTACTTCAAGGGTATAATTCTAAGCATGCTCGACTCACAAAACATGCTTATGGGATCTGCTTTACTTCAAAGACCTCCTTTGCCCACACAACATCGACGTGATGCACATCGAGAAGAATATCGCCGAGGCACTTTTTGGTACATTGTTCGGCATAGATGGGAAGTCAAAGGATAATACTAAGGCTAGAGTCGATCCGGAGGCGCTATGTGATAGGCCGTTACAAAGCATGAAAGAACCGAAAGGAAAGCAGAACTGGACAAAGCCAAAGGCATGGTTCAATCTTGGAAGGCCAGCTATGAGGGAAATTATCTTGTGGGTGCAACAGCAGTTGATGTTCCCTGATGGGTATGCAGTGAATCTAAAGAGGGGATCGAATCTTGATAAATTGAAGATATTTGGTCTCAAGAGTCATGATTGGCACATAAGGATTGAGCGGGTAATGCCGGTGATGTTGCGTGGCTTCATCCCTGAGGATGAATGGCTAGTACTGGCAGAACTCAGCTATTTCTTCCGTGTTCTTTGTGCGAAAGAACTATCACCTGGCGTGCTAGAAGAAATGGAAGAGTTGGCACCGGAGTTGATCTGCAAGTTAGAGAAGATCTTTGCACCGGGCTTCTTTAATCCAATGCAGCATTTGATTTTGCATCTCCGACCGAGGCAAGATTGGGGGGCCTGCAAAATCGTTGGTGCTACCTAACCGAGAGGATGCGAAAGACGCCGAGAAAAATGTAAAATAAACGAGAATTGAAGCATCGATGGCTTAGGCATTCATCACTGAGGAGGCGGCAAACTTCGTAACAGCACACTACGAAGCCACAAATCGTCATTTGCATAATCCGAAGCCTCGGTACAATGCTGACGACCCTAAAAAGGGTGGATCCAACCTCAGCCTATTCAAAGGTAATCTCGCACCAGCCAGTGTTTCACATCCAGTATCTTTGGATAATGAAGAATGGCGGACCATTTTGTTGTATATCTTCAACAACCTGATAGAAGTGTGGTCGTACATCGAGTAAGTTCTCGGTACATTGTTTCGCAACTTCTATTTTCTTTGAACTGCTCTTATTCCTGGATATTTCATACAGTCGATACGTCGCCATATTCTCGTATGGAGCGGTGATCCAAAATGATTCCGTCGAAGAGTATGAGCTTCTCGCAAAGCAAGGAGGCGGCTATCCCGGTTTCATCTCTTGGTTCAAACAAACGGTAATTTCTATTAGACAATTTCATTTCATTTGCTAATTTGTGCGTAATGCAACAATCTTTTCATATCAAACTTGTAGGCTAATTCAGAGTCTATGGACGCCGAATTGAGACAAGTCGCTAATGGTTTTGACTATAAGGTCCGTTCATTTGACAAGTACGACATCAACGGGTATCGCTTGCACCTATGGCAAAGAGCTATCTACGGCCAATCGAAAGTCTACAAATTGTTGTGTATCTGCTATCGCGAAGGAGGTACCGAGTATTATGGGAGAGTTGAAGCAATTTATGAACTTCTATTCTATGGTGAAAACCCACCAATGTAGTAGTCTTCAAATGTTATTGGTTTCAACCGAAGGAAACTAGAAGGACTCATGAACATATAGGGCTAGTTGAAATCAACCAAAGCACCCATTTAGATGTTCATGATGTCTATATTACGGCTCAACAAAGCACCCAAGTATTCTATCTATCGTGGGCAAGCCAAACTAATCCAAATCTGAAAGGTTGGGATGTCGTTTATGAAGTGCCGCCACGTGCTAGACTTTCTCCCCAAAGGAAGAGGATTATGAACCTCACATTAACCTGCATACATATGAAGGAGAATTCTTCCAAGGGACACGTCTTTCCAAAAAAGCGTTTCAAGAACCGCTATACTTCACCCCAAAACATTGAAGTAGACAGCGGCAGTGAATCCGACATCACCCCAGAGGAGGAACAAGAAGAGCCGGAACAAGAAGAGGTTACTGTTGCGGATGACCTGTCAATGCTTGACCGATTACGTCAAGGTGGCCTTCCACATGTTGATGCACTGAACCCTATGAGCCCATCATTGATTATAGTGATGGTGATGATTATGCATGTATTGATGATACTGATCGAGATTATTAGTAGTGCCAGGTATTCAATTTTTTTATGTTGTACTTGATGATGATACACTTAAGTGATATACATATTATTATTCATGTCGGTACTTTTTTTTATGTTGTACTAATTTCGCTTATTCTTTGTCATGGCAGGTGTTGAAAGATGGTGGGCGCTGGTCGGGAGCGCCGAGGCCCCTTCTTCGTCGGCGCTGGTGCGAGGTCTTCCATTCTACACGCACCTCTCCGCCGAAAGTTGCCGGACAAGATGGCGACACCGCGGGCCCTTCTTCGCCGACCGCGGTGCCCAGCAGGGGACGAGGTAAGAAGAAGAGAGGAGGTGGAGCACGTGGTCGCGGGAGAGGAGGTAGGGTGACTGCTACGGCGCCTTCCTCGCCGCCACCCCCAGCTGTTTCACCCGAGCACGTGACTGCTAGGGTGGAATCGTCCGAGGAGGAGGCTACACGGACTCCGGTTCACGAGCCTCCGGCCCACGGGTCTTCGGCCCACGAGCCTCGGGTCGACGGGCCTTCGGCCCACGAGACCCTGGAGGAGCACACGTCTGGATGGGGTACCTGGTCGGATCAGCCTGTGGGGCCGAGTGGCCATGCTGATGATGGCGGGGAGCCCCGACTGATATTGAGGAGGAGGGGGGCAACGTCTACCAGCATGGTTGTACACGGCTCCCGTCCGTGCCGGCGACCCGCGAGCAGAGGTGGTTGATTTTCCCTCATGGGGAGAGGTAAGTGCATTTAATCTTTTTGTACCTTCTGCATTCACGTTTCTTCAAATAACTAATGCGTTGGCCTTGTCATGCTGCAGGGGTTGGGACCACCATGAAAGTGTCCGCCGGCCCAACTCCGCCCTTGGAGTTCTGATTCGCAAAACTTCCGGGGTTTGTCACGCTGTTCGTGAGGGTCGGCTTCCGAGTTTGGATTGAGTTGGGAACACTACTTGGCTGCCCTGCCCCGCCGGGTGAGATTATCGACGGTGTCTTGTGCAAGACGAGGCGACGTGGTGATCGAAAGTTCGGTAATTTCTCCTTTACACAATTAAAAATATTCAACTAGCTAGTTATTAATTGTACTAATCAATATTGTCTCATTTGATTGCGACATTCTACTGTGTGAGGAGGGATACGAGGAGGAGGCGGCAGATGTTATCGACAAGGAGTGCAAGCGCCTACTGCAGAACTTACGGCATGAGGTTCGGGTGCAGGCTGTTCGAGACTACTACGCCGGGCGTGGTATCAAGAATCCCAAGCAGGCGTGCCGCGATAAATTCTTGAGTAAGGAGCAGTACATGAATGTAATTCTTAAGGCCTTGTACTTACTTCCTTCATTTAGTAATTCATAGCCGTAGCGCTCAAGTTTCTATTTGCTAACTTAGGCCCCTCCGAGATGGTGTGCGGATCGGATGGATTGTTGGGAGGTGTTGGTCAATGCATGGTGCTCAAAAGAATGGCGGGCCACCCACAACGAGGCAAAGGAAAAACGTGCCCAAATGGAAGGTGTGCCACACCATCAAGGCAGCTCCAACTTATTTCAGTACGAGCGGAACTGGGTATGTGGTTTGCTTCATGATTCATGCAATTCATTCATCATGCTAGCTTTAGCCCTTTAATTACTAATTTACTTTGTTTCTCTCTTTCAGGCACGCTACAATAAGGCGGATAAGGTGCCAGAGGTGTACGACCTGTATGCCATGGCCCACACTGGCCCTTACAAGAAAGTCAAGGCATTCTCTGCGTCTGACCTCGATGATCCAAAGAACTTCACCAACATCTCCACCCACGACAAGCTCGTGCAATATAGAGATCAGGGGAAGGCGAGGAAAGAAGAGGACTTTAACCCGAGCAAGGGTCCCATTGATACAGAGCTACTGATGATATCTGGTGGCGGGAGGTCCCATGGCTCCATAGCCATGGGAGATGGACTTATCCGTTGTCCTAGCACTCTCCCGGATATCAAGGCGCGCCAGTCGAGCTCCGCTCCTGAGATAAGGCCTCGTGAACGGCCAGTCCAACTCGCCATCAAGGTTAGTTATACGTACTTAGCTATCTTTCTCCATTACACTGTGTGTGCTTCTATCAATGATTACAAATGGTCATGTGAGTGGTGTTGCAGGCTGCTATACAGAGTGAGAGAGATAGAACGGAGAAACTTCTGGCGGAGGCGGCGGAGAGGCAGCGGGAGTTGGAGGAGAAGACGACAAAGATGTTGGAGGAGGAGAGGGAACGGAATGACATGCGTGCAAGGGCCATGTACGAGCTCCTTGTGGTAAGTTTCTTCAGATTACTTGCTAGTCTTAACATTTGAGTCTCATTACTAACTAGTATGACTCTGTTGTCAAAACAAAATGTGCAATCTGTGTGCGAGAAGTCCGGTCGACCGCTCCGCCGATGCCAAAGTGATTGCTCCGGGAGCACGGTGAGTTTAATTTGAATGGACATTACTTGCTAGTCTTAACATTTGAGTGTCATAATGCTAACGAGACATTGAAATGATCTTTGGTGCAGCTTAACTCCGCACACGCATCGCACGATCCTTCTCCAGCTACCGGCACGAGCCAGCCCGCTCCTACACCTCCCTGATCACGGTAAGTTTCTCTAGTGTTTTGCTTAACAAATGCATAAAGACCTAGACTTAGCTTTATTTCCTCCAATATGCTTATCATAATGACCTAGAGTTAGCTTCTTTTCCTTGAAAATGACTTAATAAGCTTACTAACCTCATAAACCATCCATTTTACCTAAGTTAGCTCTAAAACGATCTGTACTTAGCTTACTTATGTCAAAAATTGCATAATTAGCTTAGTTAGCTCATAAACGATCCATTTTACCTAAGTTAGCTCTAAAATTACCCATTTTACCTTAGTTAGCTTATAAATGATCCAGTTAATCCAAGTTAGCTCTAAAATGACCCATTTTACCTAGATTAGCTCCTAAATGATCCATTTTACCTACGTTAGCTTTAAAATGACCCATTTCACCCAGGTTAGCTCCAAAATGACCCATTCACCTATGTTAGCTCCAAAATGACCCATCTTACCTAGGTTAGCTTATAAATGATCCAGTTTATCCAAGTTAGCTCTAAAATGACCCAATTTACCTAGAGTAGCTCCTAAACGATCCATTTCACCTAAGTTAGCTAAAAACAATCCATTTCACCTAAATTAGCTCTTAAATGATCCATTTCACCTAAGTTAGCTAAAAATGATCCATTTTACCGTAGTTAGCTAAAAAATGATCCATTTCACCTTAGTTAGCTCATAAACGACCCATTTCTACTAAGTTAGCTCATAAATGATCCATTTCACCTAAGTTAGCTAAAAAACGATCCATTTCACCTTAGTTAGCTCAAAAACGACCCATTTCACCTTAGTTAGCTCATAAACGACCCATTTCAACTAAGTTAGCTCATAAATGATCCATTTCACCTAAGTTAGCTCATAAATGATCCATTTCACCTAAGTTAGCTAAAAAACGATCCATTTCACCTTAGTTAGCTCAAAAACGATGCCCTTCACCTTAGTTAGCTCATAAACGACCCATTTCAACTAAGTTAGCTCATAAATGATCCATTTCAATTAAGTTAGCTCATAAACGACCCATTTCAACTTAGTTAGCTCATATATGATCCATTTCACCTAAGTTAGCTCATAAATGACATATACTTCTTATTCTAGTCTTCTTCTTCTTCTAATATTCTTCTTGTTCTAGTCTTCTTCTTCTAGTCACCTATTTCTAACTTTCTTATTTGCCATTTTGCGGATTTCATTCACTTCATGGAAGCTAGCTTGCTATGATGGAGTGCTTGCTTTTTCTTTGATGAAATTGTGCATTGTATCTAGCTTGCTATGATGGAACTTGCTATCTTCATGAAACTTTGCATTGTAATATGTGTATGGATGGAATAATGTGTATGGATGGAACTTGCTTATGTATGAAACTTAATTATGTGCTGGATATGTGATATGATTGCTGTTAAATAGCTCTGTGAAATATATCTATATATGTCATATATATTTGTTGTGAAAATTGTTGGGTTAAAAAACAGAAAAAGAGCTAATATGTGTTTTTTGTCGTCACCACCGACGGCAAAGGGATCTTTTGCCATCAAGCAGCGGACGGGAAAGAGGCCACGTGGCGCATAACCTGTAAGCTTCTGGGAGGCTGACCAATTTGGTCAGTTTGCCTATAGTGGCTGACGGCAAAGGCTTTGCCGTCCGCGGCAGACGGCAACGAGTAAAAACTTTGCCTACAACGGCGGACGGCAAAGGCCTGCCGTGTAGTGACGTCCAGCTGACATCATTTGGCGAACGACAAAGGTAGGTCAAAATATGCCGTTAGCGGCGGACGACAAAGGCCTGCCATTAACCACCTAACGGAGTAACATCGCATTTATTGCCGTCGGCTTTCTTTGCCGTCCGCTGCTGATGGCAAAGGCCCCTTTGCCGTCAGCCGCCCGAAGCGGACGACTAAGTAGCTCTTTGCCGGACCTTACTTTGCCGTGGCCTTTTGCCGTCCGCGGCAGACGGCAAAGACCTTTGCCGTCCGCCGTTTCTGCCTTTGCCGTTTGCCGTGGCAGATCAGATGGCAAAGTAGCTGATTCCTGTAGTGCATCACCCATGTCTGACATGAACCTGCTAAGTTTTGCTCACAGCAGAAGAGATATCTAGCCTTGTCGCTCTAGCTAATTACATGAGTTAGGTTATCAGAATAATGATTTAGTTGTATGATTCTACAACTTTATGATCCAAAATAACCACTCTAATTCTACGATTTTCGTAATTAGAATATATGTTTTTATGATTATGATAGTTAAGGCTATATGATTTGCAATCCTACCATTGCAGCTCTGATTCAGAATCACAGTTCTGACAACCTTGTACAAGATTGAACTAATAATTCAAGAGTATCTCAATTGATCTCATTTCTTTAGTGTTTCTTTCAGTGTGTTACACTGGAATCGTATGGTGTTGGAGAAGGCTTGCTATTTAATTACAATGCCAATCAATCTCAAGACCTTCTCAACATAGTGAGATTGCGTTAAAATAATCCTAGTCTCATCCTTGATCAGCTTGATGTTTAGAATCACATCAGCTTCGCCCATATCTTTCATTTCAATACTTTTTGATATAAAAGACTTGACCTCATTAATCACATCAATGTTTGTACTAAAAATCAGCATGTCGTCCACGTACAAACATAATATAACACCTTCGCCCCCACCATGTCTAACAAACACACCCACCAGACTCTTACATGACAAATCATGTAGAAGTAGTTCTGTTAAACTTCTCATCAATTGCTTAGGAGCTTATTTCAAGCCATACAAAGATTTTAACAACTTGCACATATTCCTATCTTCACTCTTTACCACAAACCCATGAGGTTGATCCTTATATATTTTCTTTTCAAACACTCCATTTAGCACTAGTGTAGAAAACCCTAGTGGTGGCATTGCAAAAACTACCTTGCTGGCGTAGGTACCCAATGCCATCAATATGGCACCAGTGATAAAATTTATTGGTGGCATTAGCGCCGACATCAATAGTAAGTGTGTGATAACCCACAAGTATAGGGTATCACGAGAGTCCTCGAGCGTCGTATTTCACCCAAATTTATCGATTCGACACAAGGGGTGCCAAAGAATATTTATAAGCCGTAGTAGTTGAGTTATCAATTCAACCACACCTGAAATGTTGTTTATCTGCAGCAAAGTGTTTAGTAGCACAGTAGTACGATAGTTAGATAGTAATAGTAAATAGAAGTAGTATTAGTAATAGTAACAGTAGCAGTTTTGCAGTGATTGTAACAGTAGCAACAACAGTAGTATCTTAGCAAATATCAATATCAGCAAAGCGTAGGCATTAGATCAGCAACGAATATTTATGTGGAAATATTCATCATGTAACGGTCACAACCTAGAGCGATACACAATAGCTCCAATTCATCAATTCAATGTAGGCATGTATTCCTTATATAGTCATACGTGTTTATAATAAGAACTTGCATACCATCTTTTGTCCTACCCTCCCGTGGCAGTGGGGTCCATAAGAAAATCTAAGGGATATTAAGGCCTCCTTTTAATAAGTGGAACAAAGCATTAACACATGGTGAATACATGAACTCCTCGAATTACAATTATCCTCGGAGAGTATCCAAATTATTGTCACTTCGGGGTCTATGATTCAGAACAATCACTAGTGCAGAAAAGCCTAGCTATGGCGTGCCAAAAAAACAGCCTTAGGTTCAAGTCGGCTTGGTCACAGTTCGGATCACCTCCGACCTGCACGGTTGGTAGCGGCCTCTAGCAAGGCGTGCCGACCACCAAGCATACTATGAATCTGGTTAGGCAAACCTGTACAACGTGTCACACTTCTGTTCCCTTTGCCACACGATATATGTTGTCGGGCTCAAGGCGAGACTGTCATCCTTGTGCTAGCCCGACCTCTTTCGTTCCAAAGGATACCGACCACAATCCGGATTATCTCATAATCCTTGTCGCATGGCCATGCTTATCCTGGTCGGATCACACGAGGGGCCCAGAGTATATCTCTCCCGATCGGAGGGGCAATCCCATCTTGCTCGACCATGTCTCGCAGCATGGACCGGACAAACCCAAACCTACCTTTGTAACTACTCACCAAGGAGTAGCGCTTGGTCGGCCCAAAGCAAGTCTGTCACCATCCCGAGTACATGCGCCACCGGTCTTAGGACATAGAACGTATGTTGCACTAGAGACTCACAGATGACATATCGCTGTGTCTCATAGTTGGGTCTGTCTGACTCGGAATTTATCTCGACTCGGATCTGACTATGTTGAATCCGACCAGACCTTTCCAAGTCCATATTATCCGGTTAGCATCCAATGCTCCATGGCTAGTGAGACCAAGCCATCGACCGTGTCATATGCTAGTCTAGTCGGCTGCGTGTCCACACAGCCCTTTCGACTAGGGACCTTTTAGGACAGTCATCATACAATGCATAGTCCCACAAACAAGTCACGTACTTGCTGATACACATCATTGATAATGTCCAAGGACTATCTTTATTCATAAACACATAGGAAATATCATCATACATGATTGCCTCTAGGGCATATCTCCAACACATATCGGCCCCTATGATTACACGAATGATATTCGAGTCAACCTTTGGTTATCATGTGATGTTCCCTTTGCTTCACATACTTTAGAAAACCCAATATGTATCGGTATCTCCTGAGTCATCACCATGCTCACTATACCATTGCTCCCGTTACCGGTTTTGCTCTTCTTTTCTCGTTGACATGTTCCAGCATCCCCGTGACGTTGTCACCTGTGTCTGGCTAGACAATGATGGATGTTGTCACACCGAGAGGGCCCTAAGAATATCTCTCCATCGTTGGAGGAGCAAATCCCACTCTCGAGTTGTTCGTTCACTTGTCAAACTTTCCAGTGAGCCTGAAAGTTGTCGTTATGATCACCTTGTTATAGATGACGTTTGAGCAACCCCAAAGCCCATCGTCTGGTAGGAAGTGACTGAGACACTCTTATGGTCCGAGGAACTAAAACACATGCTAACACTCCATGTTATAACAGATGATTTCAGCCAATATGATCACATAGTATGACAAACAAGTATTGGGTCGATCCAATATGATCGTTCCATACCCTCAATGTTTTTTCAGGACTATCGTTCCACTGAATGATATCCTAAGATCCGAAAAATGTGATCGCCAACAACACTTGAGTCGGTCTCAGAGGCGAGACCGGGAACCTATTGTTTACCGTTTATGATTTCACACGTGCATATGAGTTTTCCACTGAATTGCATATTACAGGATCATAGCAGTTATAGCATGAAGTATAAACTCTTAATTATGAATAACGGAAATATAATAATACAATACTATTGCCTCTAGGGCATATTTCCAACAAAAACATGATGCAAAATGGACGTATCAGCAGGGTGGACCAGAGATGAGTATATGGACGCACTTTCTTTCCATATTTCTTTGTTAGGTGATAGGCCCATGGTAGCCAGACTAGGTTATCGCATTGCCCATTGCCCCAGCTCCTCCAAGGTCGGGCAAGCGATGGTTAGCGGCCTTGGTGGAACCGACGAGGTCCTCTGTTGAGTCAGCATAGGACTGCCTTCTACAAACGAGTTAGGTCTAGTCGATGTCGGTTGTAGCCCGCATATATGTCGCGGCCTCTCTCTCTCTCTCTCTCTCATTCATGGTAGGGCCCAGAGTTTCTTCCTCTGGGTAGAGGTGTTGAGTGTGCATGTGAGGTACGTGTCCTATCAAGGTCGTCCTCCGCATCTGAGTAAGACCAACGTGTGAGCCCAACAAAGTGCCCAACAAGCGCCAAACGAGAGGGTATGGAACGACACACATCCAAGCAGGCAAATGCCGAGTATAGGTTGTATCGTGTAGCTTTTTGGGACTTCAGTTTAATCTCTCCTACATGAATAAATATGGCCATGCACTTATTTTGGAGGGAAATGATCATTTACATATTAAAACACTGGGTCTATTCGCGCTTCTTTGGTCGGCGGATGGAGCCAGGTGAACCATCTGAAGGTCATTTTTCCATAACTATCTTCAAAACATGTTACATTCTCTCATATCTGTCTTTTACTGGGGTTGCATTACATGAATACACAAAAAAGACAATGGATTGTATAGTGGTTGGCCACCTTCGCTCTAGCCCAGTATGAAGGAAATATGCCCTAGAGGAAATAATAAAGTTGTTATTTTATATTTCCTTATATCATGATAAATGTTTATTATCCATGCTAAAATTGTATTGACCGGAAACTTGATACATGTGTGGATACATAGACAAAACACTGTGTCCCTAGTAAGCCTCTACTAGACTAGCTTGTTGATCAAAGATGGTTAAGTTTCCTGACCGTAGACATGTGTTGTCATTTGATTAACGGGATCACATCATTAGGAAAATGATGTGATGGGCAAGACCCATCCGTTAGCTTAGCATAATGATCGTTAAGTTTTATTGTTATTGCTTTCTTCATGACTTGTACATATTCCTCTGACTATGAGATTATGCAACTCCCGAATACCGGAGGAACACCTTGTGTGTTATCAAACGTCACAACGTAACTGGGTGATTATAAAGATGCTCTACAGGTGTCTCCGAAGGTGTTTGTTGGGTTGGCATAGATCAAGACTAGGATTTGTCACTCCGAGTATCGGGGAGGTATCTCTGGGCCCTCTCGGTAATGCACATCACTATAAGCCTTGCAAGCAATGTGACTAATGAGTTAGTTGTGGGATGATGCATTAAGGAACGAGTAAAGAGACTTGCCAGTAATGAGATTGAACTAGGTATGAGATACCGACGATCGAATCTCGGGCAAGTAACATACCTATGACAAAGGGAATGACGTATGTTGTCATTGCGGTTTGGCTGATAAATATCTTTGTAGAATATGTAGGAACCAATATGAGCATACAGGTTCCTTTGTTGGTTATTGACCGGAGAAGTGTCTGGACATGTCTACATAGTTCTCGAACCCGTAGGATCCGCACGCTTAACGTTCGATGACGATTTGTATTATGAGTTATGTGTTTTGGTGACCAAAGTTTGTTTGGAGTCCCGGATGAGATCACGAACATGATGAGGAGTCTCGAAATGGTCGAGAGGTAAAGATTGATACATTCGAAGGTAGTATTCAGACACCGGAAGGGTTTCAGAGTGTATCAGGTACATACCGGAGTACCGGAGGGGTTACCGGAACCCCCTGGGGAAAGATATGGGCCATATGGGCCACAGGAGGGAGGCTAACCAGCCCACAAGGGGCTGGTGCGACCCCCACAAGGGAGGAAGCTGAATTGGATTAGGGAAGGGGGTGCCACCCCCTTTCCTTCTCCTACTCCCTCTCATTTCCCCCTTTCCTCCTCCATGAGAAGGAAAAGAAGGAGGCTGAATCCTACTAGGACTGGGAGTCCTAGTAGGACTCCCCCCTTATGGCGTGCCCCCTAGGACGGCCTCCTCCCTCTCCCTCCTTTATATACGTGGGCAGGGCACCCCTTGGAGATACACCAATCGTTCCAAGCCGTGTGCGGCGTCTCTCTCCACGGTTAACTCCTCCGGTCATATTGTCGTAGTGCTTAGGCGAAGCCCTGCGCGGATCACTTCACCATCACCGTCACCAGGCCATCGTGCTGACGGAACTCTCCCTCGACACTTTTTTGGATCAAGAGTTTGAGGGACGTCATCGAGCTGAACGAGTGCAGAACTCGGAGGTGTCGTACGTTCGGTGCTTGATCGGTCGGAACGAGAAGAAGTTCGACTACATCAACCGCGTTGTCAAACGCTTCCGCTTTCGGTCTATGAGGGTACGTAGACACACTCTCCCCTCTCGTTGCTATGCATCTCCTAGATAGACCTTGCGTGATCGTAGGAATTTTTTTGAAATTGCATGCTACCTTCCCAACAGTGGCATCCAAGCCAGGTCTATGCGTAGATGATATGCACGAGTAGAACACAAAGAGTTGTGGGTGATAATTGTCATACTGCTTACCACCAACGTATTATTTTTATTCTGCGGTATTGTTGGATGAAGCGGCCCGGACCAACATTACATGACCACGTTCATGAGACCGGTTCTACCGACGTGCTTATGCACACAAGTGGCTGGCGGGTGTCTGTTTCTCCAACTTTAGTTGAATCGAATTTGACTATGGCCGGTCCTTGTTGAAGGTTAAAACAGCACACTTGACGAAAAATCATTGTGGTTTTGATGCGTAGGTAAGAATGGTTCTTACTAGAAGCCCTTAGCAGCCACGTAAAACTTGCAACAACAAAGTAGAGGATGTCTAACTTGTTTTTGCAGGGCATGTTGTGATGAGATGTGGTCAAGACGTGATGAGATATAAATTGTTGTATGAGATGATCATGTTTTGTAAAAGTTATCGGCAACTGGAAGGAGCCTTATGGTTGTCGCTTTATTGTATGAAATGCAATCGCCATGTAATTGCTTTACTTTATCACTAAGTGGTAGCGATAGTCGTGGAAGCAATAGTTGGCGAGACGACAACGACGCTATGATTGAGATCAAGGCGTCAAGCCGGTGACGATGGAGATCATGACGGTGCTTTGGAGATGGAGATCAAAGGCACAAGATGATGATGGCCATATCATGTCACATGTTTTGATTGCATGTGATGTTTATCCTTTATGAATCTTATTTTGCTTAGTACGGCGGTAGCATTATAAGATGACCCCTCACTAAATTTCAAGGTATAAGTGTTCTTCCTGAGTATGCACCGTTGCAACAGTTCATCCTGCTGAGGCACCACGTGATGATCGGGTATGATAAGCTCTACGTTCACATACAACGGGTGAAGCCAGTTTTGCACGTGCAAAATACTCGGGTTAAACTTGACGAGCCTAGCATATGCAGATATGGCCTCGGAACACTGATACCGAAATGTCGAACGTGAATCATATAGTAGATATGATCAACATAGTGATGTTCACCATTTGAAACTACTCCATCTCACGTGATGATCGGACATGGTTTAGTTGATATGGATCACATGATTATTTAGATGACTAGAGGAATGTCTATCTAAGTGGGAGTTCTTAAATAATATGATTAATTGAACTTAAATTTATCATGAACTTAGTCCCGATAGTATTTGCAATCTATGTTGTAGATCAATAGCTCGCGTATAGCTCCCCTGTTTTATTTTTGATTTGTTACTAGAGAAAAATAAGTTGAAAGATGATAGTAGCAATGATGCGGACTTGGTCTGTGATGTGAGGATTATCCTCATTGCTGCATAGAAGAATTTTGTCCTTGATGCACTGCTAGGTGACAGACTATTGCAGGAGCAGATGCAGACGTTATGAACGTTTGACAAAGCTCGGTATAATAATGTAGCGATCCGACCTCAGACGGTCAAATCTCTGTGCATACGTGTCATCCCTGGATCGGTAGTGCTGACACACGCAATACTTGAAGGATTTTATAATAGAGTGCAATCACACACTTATTACATCAAATGTCTCAAAAAGAGAACTTATTACAATAATATGGCTTAAGGCCATCTAAATAATATAACTGCGGAAGCATCGAAGGTAAATGAGTCCATCAACTCCAACGGCATAGCTGAGTGCACGACAACGACCTAGTGTACCTTACTCTTCGTCTGAAAAGTCTGCAACATAATACGTTGCAGCCCGAAAACGGGTCAGCACATGGAATATGTTGGCGAAATAACACTGTAGAGCAATGAACAAGGTAAATGCTATCACTACATGCATATATGGCTGGTGGAGGCTCAATGGTTATCATGTTTTTGCAAAAAGCCAATTTTTCCCTACAACAAAGGAATATCTTTTTGTTTAACTATCATGGTAGTTGATAAACATTGAGAACGTTCCTCCAACTCAATCCCAATTAAACAATATTAATAACCCAACAAATTAATTAAAAGAGTGATGAGATCAAATCGATAATTTAGGAACCAGATACTCAAGATGTCCATAACCGGGGACACGGCTAACCATGATTAGTTTGTACACTCTGCAGAAGTTTGTGCACTTTTCCCCACAAGACTCGATCTCCTCCGTTGAATTTCTCGCACTACATGATGTTTGAGAAATGCATGATCGAGACATAGTCTTTCCGAAGCATTAACTCTTTACTCTGGGTAGACAGTTACACCTACTTTCCCCTACATCTGCTAGCCTACCACTGAAAGAGGTCACACGACATACTCAACTATGCCAGAGCCCATAATGGCTTGTGGCTGCATACAGAAGTTTCTAGCATGAATAATCTTATGATCCCTTTGAGCCTAGGTGGCGAACCATAGGATGATCACACGGGTACTCTGGCATATCCCAGGACAGCGCCGGATTGCTCCAGGTGCCCAGACAACTACTGGGTGCTCCAGGGTGCCTCAACCAATCCACCCAGGATGTGTATTTAAGTATCCGCCTTAAGTTAACCATTAATTAACAACTCACATATGTCATGGATCTCTCAAACCCAAACCACGTCTACTAGCATAGCATAGCAGTATAAGCATAACGTAGAAGTAACTCACAGGGTTTGATATAAAGGATAATAGGTTCTACCTCATCATCTATTTCCCAATACCCACATGTTATTAATCCTACTCATGCAATGTTTGAGGGTTGAAACTGTTAGGATTTAATTAATCCTATTAATCCCTGCTTTTTCTAATTGAGGCGGTTGTCTCATGTCCCTTTGGACGCACCCCTTCGGGGGCTATATATATGTGTAATTCCATCATCAATGAGAACAACTATTCACTTTTTCTTCTATGTCTATTGTCTCTCTCGTTCTCTAGTCAAAATATGTTATCAGCACGTAGAATCTGCCCCGAGCAATTGACGACACGAAAAGAAGAAACCGTCGCGCGGCCGCGGAGACGCTCGGACACAACGCCTCTTCTTCCGGCGCGGTGTCGCGACGCCAATGAGTAATGGCAATGGCGGCGCGGCGGCAACATGCATCGGCAACGTCTCGAAGCATGCATCCATTCATCTGCACGGTTGGCTGCGCAGAGACATGCACCGGTAGCGAAGCATCCATCCATCCGTACAGGATAGTAATTATCAGATGTCAATTTTGGTTGTCTTGATTAAGAAATCCAGAGTAAGAAGTATCTAATCAATTGCGCTTCATCGAATCTGCCCAGCGATGGTGCTGGTCCGGCCGCTCAAGTACCGAGAAGCAAAGTCCAGCCGCTCCCTGGATCCATCCATCGAAGTAGCGGCTACCTCTGCTGCTCGCGCGCCGGTGCTCCTTCAACTCGGCTTCTCCAGAGGTCAGCGCGTCGCGGTAGCACCCTGCTCCACTCCGGCTCTACGCGTGGTTCGCACCGCATGCAGTTACGCTACGCCGCATCTCCTAGCGATGTCTGCCCCGAACGGCGGCTCATCAGCGTCCTCCGGCGGGGTTGCTCAAAGCGCCCTCAGGCACGGCAGTGGCTCATGGCTGCCTACAACCATATCCTGCCCGGCGCACAGCGCGACAGAATCTGGCTGGCTCAGCCGCGACTTCTGCAGCCCACGCTGAGTCGCCCCTCGGTGTGGCGTGGGATTGAGATTAATTTTCTCTCACAAGATATTAATTCACTTTGCTGAATTATCTTGCAACTTGATACAAGATCATCTCATTTAATTTGAGATCTATACAATTCAAGTTTTCACTTGAACATCAAGTTCACAACATCATTACTATTAATTACAATAGTAGTGTATTCCTGTTGAGTATGATGTATTCCAAAATGTATGTATCTCCATGTTTAACACATGTCGAGATTAATATGTCAATTTGCAATTGAAATTTTCAATTTCATGCAAATACAGATGCAAAATTCAAAGTGATTTTGTCAAATTGATGCTTGGGATCACAAGGTAGTCATATGGATCTACTGCCTACACAGATTATCGATGACTACTGATAAAGCTTACATTTTGTTGTTTTCGACATTATGATTGCTTTACAAAGTGCTCTCCCACACATTTTACTAAGTCATGACATAAGGCATTACGAGTGAGTATCTATTGATTTCATCAGATTATACTCCCTAGTGCTGCGAGATCTACTCCATTTTGGAGATTATCTTCAAGGTGTCATATTTAGTAATTTGAGATTCACACTAATGGTTTCAAGATAACTTCTTGAAATACCCATTGATTTTGCTAAAGTTCATTACAACATCAATCATGATGGTCTTTAATTTACTAAACGTAAATTGATTATCTTTGGTTTACCCATAACGGTAACATATAGATATAGAATTTGAGGTGTTCGCCCTCAATGGCCACCATTGCCCTATCTGGGCCATGGACATCATGATCACTCTTGTGTCTTGTGGGATAATGTGTGCAATCCAGGATTCACTTCTGGTCAGGATCACACCACTAACAGAAAAATGTTGTCTTATACATTATAAGGCATTAGATTCAGATCTCAGCATCTGGTTATTCTATATCAACAATTCTTGGGACACAATGAACTCAAGGGCAAAGGTTGGAAGATCACTTCAACCTTCAACCCGACATCAGCAGTGATGACGGGATCCTATGGACACGGAGAACGTGTGGTTGAATATGCTCAACTAACATGTTTGAAGACATTGTTTAGTCTCTCAATCTCCTGAGTGGTCAACATAATTTATGTCCATTTACGATGTTCTAATAAGAACATAAGTATTGTTGTCATCATATATTGTATATCACAGTATATTGTATTAGCACTTTGGTACAAGTACATTTGTATGTATTCTATATATCTGAGTGATTTTCATATTGAGAATCTTCATGTCTATATATAGATTTCTACGGGGGTCATTCTGATGAAAAATGATATGTGCCTTGTGGGCATATGCATCACAAACTCTATACTCAGGGAAGTCCAATGTTTCCACTCTCATTGAGAGAAAGGAGATATTTTAAAATCGCTAGACGCGATGAGGTATTTGTTGGCACAACTCGAGTCATATTTACTATCCCTGTGGGTACTCTAGTAACGCCGGGATGCTTCATTGCTTCCCAAGTTTAACTCGTACCCTACTAAGCTATAGAGATATTCGTCAAAATGGTTTCCATAGCGAAATTTATGCTGACAAGAAAGAGAAATACATTCTCTTTACCATATGCAACGGATATGGCAAGCACATTCTCTATGTATCATCTGGATTGTACTACACATGGTACAAAACCCGTAGCACATGTTGCGCCCAAGATAGTTTTCCAAAATGTCTTGTACATGAAAAACTTGGCATACTCGCCTTAGTCATCGAGACATTAGGTTGAAACCGAAACTATCAGCAATTCCAATAGTTTATGATTATTATGATGCTAAATTCTAACACCATTTGGATTTTATGTGCACTACAAGTGACACAGGGGAAGCTAATTTTAAGGCTCAGACACCTTAAAGTCTACGCCGAGCCACTCGCACTCCTTGAATGCATCAAGTTGAGGTAAGTGGCTCTTCCCATCCATTGACTAGACTATTCAGGTATTCCATGGTTCTAAAAGACATATCTACATGATGGTCTTAAGTGTGTGCTTTATTCACACGAAACCGTTGGCTCATTATCCTGACATCGATTTCAAGCAAATCCAATGGATAACATTGCAGAATTCTTCTTAAGTGCCTTCTCTATGGCTCTTGGATTGAGTTTAGCAATTTGTCCTAAGGTCTAGACTCAAAATGGTTTGGTAGAATCCTATACAAAGAGTTAAGCTCATTGGATTATCTTTACTTTGGAATTGCAACTTGCCAACTTTATGTTGGAGTCATGCAGTTTTACACACTCATGACAGAACTGCATAATATTATTCCCCTCTATCTTTGATATGTGGATATCTACCAAGTATTTCCTATCTGCGGTAATTCAGTTGCATACCGATATCACCACCCGGCATACATCATTGGCCCCTCAACATATAGTTGGGATCTATGTGAGGAATAACTGTATTTACGTCAATACCTCAAGCCCCTCGCATGGGGAGTTATTCAAGGCCAGTATGCTAATTCAATGAGGAACATTTCCAGGCATTAGGGGGAGATTTCAGGTACCATAAAGAATGCCAGGAAATTAGTGGAATGTTCAACACATTTCTGCCTCAAATCCACGTACTCAAAGATCTGAACCATGCGTTCAGAAGATTTGCAACACATTGCAAATAACCTGCCAGATTCATTTACTGACTATAAAGGTGTCATACAATCCTACAATCCTGAAAAATATGTCGGAAAGAGTGGAGGTACCAACTAAAACCACTCAACTCCCCGCTCAAAGCAACAAGGGGAGAAGTACGCAATAGTACATCGATTCAGTTTCTCATGAGCAAGAATATCAAGGCACGTGAATCAAGAATGCAAGTCAACTTCACGCTGATGTACACCGATGGGTAGTATACACCCAAGGGACGGAAACCTCCACCAACCCAGGTCATAGTGCACAAAATGATCGACATTGGAATACCCGACTCAATCGCATTGGGAAATCGCGAGCAAATACTATGGTAACGATATTTCCATCAACTATATATTGATATATAGATTCTGGAGAAACATATAACCGGAAGTCTACAATTGTCGACATACATTTCTCAACTAGATTGAAAAAACTTTCAAGTGATTCAGATCCAAAGACCATGGCCATGGCAAAGTGTGAACAACACTCGGACTGAACTAAAGCAAAGGTTATAATCTAGGTAGAAATAATCTGCTCAATAACGAGAAGGTATTCATAAGAAATACCTACACCAGTTTTCTTCTAGAAACAGAATTGAGAACAACAAGATGATGAAACAAAGAGCAAGTATTGTAGCACAAGGGTTCACGTAGATACCCAACTATTCTCCAGAGGTGGAATCTCTTTCCGATAACTTATATCATTGGCAGTACAAAATCATCTATCTCTGCAGTTGATAGATGTAGAGATCACATATCCATGTGGATCACTAGATTCAGACATATATGGTTGATTCCCGATGGAATCTCACTTCTGAATCGAATGCAATACGCAACATACATTGTGTAAAATCAATAAGTCACCATATGGCTTATTGTTGTCGGTATACTTGGTATAACCGACGTAGTGAGTTCCTTATACACAAGGATTACTCCTACAATGATGATTATCTATGTTTGTGTGTCTGCAATGACGACACATGTAATCATCTAAATGACAGAGTTTAAAATGAAGGATTTGGGTAAACCAAAACATCGCTCGTTACTATAAATTGAGCACCTTCGTTCATACATTATGGTATACTATGTTGTTTATATCCATAATATATTGGAGAAATTCATTGTGGACAAATCTTATCCATCCATAACTCTAATGGTAGTTCATTCTCTAGACGTAGAGAAAGATCTATTTAGACCAAGAGATGATGGAAATGAGATACTGGGACTCGACGTTCCATAATGCTATTGGATCCACCAAACACAATTGGTTGGTACTCAAGAATATCTTTCGATATCTCCAAGGCACCAAACATCTTGTCCTGGTTTTTCAGTTTCACAGAAATGTGAACACCGATATCATTGGATACATCGATCAGATCCCCACTATGTCGGATCGTAGGCAAGCTTAGTATTCCTACTAGGTGTGGTAGCCCTCTCATGAAGAGTCTTCGAAACAGACCTCATGGCTACATCCACCAACCATTATCTCAACGATAATGTTTCTTGTGTTGCCCGGATGTAAACAGGTTACATAATAAGCAATATCACTATATTGCATATCTTGCAAGTCAAATCATGCGACTGATTTGTTCAGCGGGTCTCTACCAACTTCTATGTTTTGGTATGTGACAACTTCGGATTTTGCAAGAATCAGCGGGAGTATCTTCCTGAATTGTTCATGTTCAATGCATCACATTATACTCTTTTTTCCCTTCATGAGTTTACTTTACAGTTTCTCATAAAGGTTTTTAATGAGGTAATATCAACATGAGATTATATGTCATACTTCATGTTTTCCCCACCGGGGTTTTTGGGAAAGTATATATGACATATTTATTGTCCTCTAAACTCTATGAGTTTTCTCGTATTGAGTTAAAAGAGACAATGACCATTATATGTTGTACCATTTTCTCCTTATTTTTTCCCACTGGGTTTGAAGGAGTTTTAGCAACATATCAAACACCTATCTTCTCATATTTGTTCCCACAGGGTTTTTGGAGGAGCTTTTTCAAGATGATGATACTTACACTAACAAGCATGGTTTAGGGGGAGTGTTAGGATTTAATTAATCCTATTAATCCCCGCTTTTCCTAATTGAGGCGGTTGTCTCGTGTCCCTTCGGACGCACCCCTTTGGGGGCTATATATATATGTGTGTGTAATTCCATCATCAATGAGAACAAATATTCACTTTTGCTTACCTGTCTATTGTCTCTCTCGTTCTCTAGTCAAAACAGAAACTAATGCATAAAAACTAGGTACTAAAGGGGTATGATCAAAATGATACTTGCCTTGCTGACGATCTGCAAACCCTAGAGACTCGTAGTAGCATGCTTTGCACTCTGGAAATTCTATCGCAAACAAACAATAACATACATAAGCACTCAAGCATAGATGCAAGGGTAAAACTCAGATAAAAAGGTCCAAACTGAAAGTTCAACTGAAGAGCTTCGGTTTGCAAAAAGAATCAATCGAATCGCAGCTACGGAACTGAAACTACGGTCAAAAGATATTTGAATTAAAATCTGCTTGAAACCAAATTTTAAATTGTCAAAATCATGTTCAAGTTGATTAACTGGAAAGAGGGGTTCAAGACGAAGATTTTAGCATTAGTTTCACTGGATTTGGACGAATGATTAAAAAGTTGCGAGGGTTTGAAGATTAGGGGCTAATCTACGATAAAAATAATCACGGATAGGTCCCTGGTCGAAAAAATTAAAAAGAAAAACTAACGAATGAACATTTGCTGACAGAACTAAACGAATGATTTTGTTCGTCTAAACGAACTAACGGGTGAACGTTCGCTAAAATAACAAAACGAAAAAAACCGATCTAACCTAACAACCGAAAAAACCAAAAAGAAAAACCGTCGTTTTTATCGGTTAACCAGACTCGACCGACGGCGGACAACGGCGACGACGCTGGCGGTTCAAGCGAGACGGCGGGCGGGCGGCTTGGCAGCGGCGCGGCGGCGAGGCGGTGGGGCGGCGCGGGTTGCAAAGCGGCAGCTGGCTCGGGGTCCAAGGGGGGCCCCTGGGTCGCTATTTAAAGGGGGGAGGCCACGGTGGCTTGCGGGAGGGGGCGACGGTGCCCGTGTCCAGGCCGGACACGGCGGCGGCGGGCGCGCTCGGGACTCCGGTCCCGAGTCGGAGGAGGAGGGTGGCGTGGCTGCGGGCGGCACCTTTCGGTGAGCCTTGCCCCGGTCGAGGGAGAAGTTTTTTAATAAATTCTGCCGAAACAAAAATCCTAATAAAATATAAAAAAATCTAAAAATGCCATAAACAATTTTCACCGTCTAAATAAAATATTTAGAACAAAGTGAATATTTTTCTGGCCTAAAAATGCAATTTTGAAAAATGCATATTTTTTTCTAATTCAATTAAAATCTCGAATAAAATCCAAATAAAATACTTATTTGATTTTAAAATCTTTCCTCAATATTTCTCTCTTTTGAAGAAGTCATATTATCTTCTCTCTTTTAATTTAATATCGGAAATATTTCGGAGAGAAAAATTATTAAAATCAAAATGATCCTCTTTTCAAATTTGAGAAAAATTCAAATATGAAAATAAATGAAATCCCCAACTCTCTCCGTGAGTCCTTGAGTTGCTTAGGATTTCTAGGATTGCAAACGAAATGCAAATAAAATATGATATGCATATGATGACCTATGTATAACATCCAAATTGAAAATTTGGGATGTTACAAACTACCCCTCTTAAGATGAATCTCACCCTCGAGATTCGGGTTGGCTAGAAAATAGGTGCGGGTGGTCTTTCCGTAGATCTTCCTCTCGTTCCCAGGTGGCTTCATCCTCGTTATGGTGGCTCCGCTGAACTTTACAAAACTTGATGACCTTGTTGCGGGTAACTCAGCTGGCAAACTCGAGAATCTTGACTGGTTTCTCCTCGTAGGTTAGATCACTGTAGCGACCCGACCCGAAGGGATCAAGTCTCTGTGCTCAGGTGTCATACCGGATCGAGAATCTTGACACCACACAAGATTGAAGGATTTTGTAACACCGGATGATTAAGAACAGTAATCACCCGATTCATCGTGATTAACCTCACGTTGATTCAACCGGTCTAAAACAAATTCAAATCAAAAGCAAGCGATAAAAGTTTTCAAAAACTAAAACTAAAATGTTAGGGGTTGTCTAAAATAACAAACCTAATTATGGTGGGGTGCACAAAATTTGTAAAATGCTTTGACATTTTAAATAAGCTAAAACCGAAAAGAAGAAAGTAAGAAAAGGAAAGATAAAAAAAAAAAGAAGTGGGAAGGAATCCCCATCGCCCAACCCAGGCCAGCCCCTCCCCACCGCCCGGTCGGCCAACCCCAAGGCCCGCCCAACCGGCCCCACCCCACTTAACCCCTCCCGCTGCCGAAACCCTAGCCGCCGCCCCCAGCCTCGCTCCCCCCCCGATCCCTTTCTCTCCCCCGCCTCGATCCTGATCCAGATCGGGCCGAGCCACCTGTCGCGCCCTCGTCACGGCGACCCCACCGCCCACACACCGCCCCCTCCCTCGCCCTCGCCGCCCCGAACCCCGCCACCGTCGCCCCCACGCTGGGCCTCCATGCCAGGGTCATCCCGACCCTCACGCCTCACCGAGTCCTCCCGACGCCTTGGCGACCGCCTCGACTCCTCCTCGCCGGTCGCCACCGAACTCCACCGCGCCTCCTAGACCCATGAACCCCCAGTGAGCTTCGCATCCCCGTCGCTCCCTCGTCCCCCCCCCCGGCCATCAGTGGCTTGAGCCCGTCGCGGGCCCGTCGCCCGGCTCAGACCGTCCATGACCCGCCCGCCCCCCCCCGCTTCCTCTCCTCGCTCGCGGCGCTTCCTCGCCGCCTTATCTTCGCCCGGCCGCCGCTTTGGCCTCACCCCTCTCTCCCTCGTCGTGGCGCCCTCGCCCTGCCACCAACCCCGGACCTCCCGACGCCCCCGGCGACGAAGCGCCGATGCCGACGCCAAGGCCGTGTCCGCACCCTCCGCCTACCTCCGCCGCCTCGGCGACACGGACACCGCCAAAGCCCACTGGGACCGCCTCGCCGGCTCCTCGTCAGACACGGCCTCGGCCGCCCTTCCACCACACCGGCGCGGGATCGGGCGGGCGCCCATGCCCGCATCCCCTGGTTTGGCGCCCGAACGGGTCACGCCCGCAAGCCCGCACGCCCGTTTGGCCCCCTGGGGCCTATGACATGGGGGCCCCACCCCCATAGAATGGTTTTAATAGTAAAAAAGAAAAATGAAAATGAAATAAAACTAATTAATTAATTAATTAATTAATTAATTAGTTAATCTAATTAATTAATTAATTAGTTAATCTAATTAATCCTGATTAATTAAACCTAATAACTAATTAACCTAATTAACCAATGTTAATTAAATTTGATTAGGTTAATTAGATAACAGTGTATGACGAACGGGACCCACCTGTCAGGGTTGACTCAGTCAACCCTGTTGACTGCTGACGTCAGCATGACATCATGCTGACGTCATAAATACATTTTCGAATTAATTAAATAATTAATTAAATTCCAGAAATTATTAAAATCTTTTAAAAATCATATCTTTTAATCCGTAACCCGGATTAAAATATTTTCAACATGAAAGTTGCTCAGAACGAAGTGACGAATCCGGATACGCAGTCCGTTCGTCCGCCACACACCCCTAACCTATCGAACCTGCAACTTTTCCCCTCCGGCTCCTCTGCCCGAAAACCCTAAACACCGGGAATACCTTCCCGGATGTTTCCCCCTTAACCAGTACCCCCCCATACCACGTTAGGGCACGCCTAGCATCGCTTCTTGGCATGTCATGCATCGATATGCATCTGTTTACTTTGTATTCATTGTTTCTTCCCCCTCTTCTCTCCGGTAGACTACGAGACCGACGCTGCTGCTGGCCAGTTCGACTACGGTGTTGACGACCCCTCTCTCTTGCCAGAGCAACCAGGCAAGCCCCCCCCTTGATCACGGATATCGCCTACTCTTCTCTACAATCGCTTGCATTAGAGTAGTGTAACATATTCTTGTTTTGATACTCCTATCTTCTGCATAGCTTTGTCCTTGTTACCATCATTGTTACCTTTACGCAATCCTATATGCTTAGTATAGGATGCTAGTACTTTCATCTGTGGCCCTACATTCTTGTCCGTCTGCCGTGCTATACTATCGGGCCGTGATCACTCGGGAGGTGATCACGGTATATACTATATACTTTATACATGATACATGTGGAGACTAAAGTCGGGTCGGTGATGGAGCACCATGAGTGGATCTTTGTGGCGGAGCGGCAGGCAGGAGTTGAGACCGCCTAGGAGAGAGGTGGGCTGGCCTGTTCGGCGTTCGCGGATACTTAACACGCTTAACGAGGTCTTGGTATTTGATCTGAGTTGGCTCTGAGCTTATCGCACTAACCATCTACGGGGAGTAGTTATGGGTATCCGGCGTCGTGGTATCGGCGAAGTACTTGAGACGTCGTGACGGATGGCGCGCCCGGATTGGACCGAACGCTGATGGGCTAGGTCTGCTTCCGGCGCGTCAGACGCAGCGTGCAGTGTGCTTTCGAGGCGATGGGCCCGGACCCTGCGCTTAGGTTTAGACCGGCGTGTTGGCCTCTCTGTTGTGCCTAGGTGGGGCTGTGGCGTGTTGATCTTCCGCGGCGGGCATGACCGAGAAAGTGTGTCCGCCAAATGGGATCAAGCGTCTTTGGTAAGATGGTGCACCCTGCAGGAAGTTAATCTATTCGGATAGCCGTGATCTTGATAACAGGGCGACTTGGAGTTGTACCTTGAGCTTATGACAACTAGAACCGGATACTTGATAAAACACACCTTCCAAGTGCCAAATACAACCGGTGGTCGCTCTCGCTCGGGGTTATGAGCGGGGATTGCGGGTAGGATTATTGCTATATGATGTTACTTGGAGGACTTCCGTTTGTCCTCTTCATGCATTGCAAGACAGGTGTCGAAGCGTAGTCTTCGTTAAGACTAGCTATCCCCTCTTATTCGGCATTCTGCAGATTCAGGTCCACCGATATGGCCCTTTACACATATATCCATGCATATGTAGTGTAGCTCCTTGCTTGCGAGTACTTTGGATGAGTACTCACGGTTGCCTTGTTCCCCTTTTCCCCTACCTCTACTCGATTGCTGCAACTGCAGACGATGGAGCCCAGGGCCGAGACGCCACCGCCTATGGCGACTACTACTGCGAGGTGTCTACTACTACGTGCAGCCAGCGACGATGACCAGGGAGTAACTTAGGAGGATCCCGAGGCGGAGGCCTGCTCCTCTTCGATCTGATCCCGGTTTGTGCTAGCCATCTTATGGCAACTTGTTTAACTTATGTCCGTACTCAGATATTGTTGCTTCCGGACTTCGTCTATGATCGAGCACTTGTATTCGAGCCCTCGAGGCCCCGGCTTGTATTATGATGCTTGTATGACTTATTTTATTTGTAGAGTTGTGTTGTGATATCTTCCGTGAGTCCCCGATCTTGATCGTACACATTTGCGTGCATGATTAGTGCACGATTGAATCGAGGCGTCACAAGTTGGTATCGAGCCATTGCTGTAGGAATCCCCTTCCACACTCCTTGGCGAAGTCGAGTCTAGACATTGCAAAACTTTTACTAACTTGGCTGTGTGCCTTACGGGCCCACGTCGCCATCGGGTGGTACTAGGATCTTTTACTCCTCGACCTTTACTCTGGGACTCTGAACTCTCTTCTACTCGGGTTAAACGATTTTACTAACTAACACTAGGATCCCGTGATCACATTCACCCCAAAGTTGGATATAGCCTTAGTTGTTCTTGGAATTGTATTTGAGCAATTACCACACTGTCATTTGACTCCTTTGAAACGTCTTTGTTTTCAGATGGAACCCACGAGGCAGGTCGTGCGCCACACGACGGCCATTGGTGCCTCGGGATCACTGCGGTGCTAGCCGAGATGATGACCTATCCGGGTTATCGCCGCACCTGAGTACACCGCCTATGAGGAGTACCAGGACTATAACCAGGAGCAGATGCCGCGCCATCGCCCACCTCTACTCTCGGAGTACGAGTCCACTCTTGTCTTTGCACACCGCACATGGTGTTGGAGTGACTATCGATATGGCAGTCCACGATGCTGCTTATGCTGCTCGACACGTCTTCGTGCGAGTATCAAGAGTTGGACACCTCCCCTTCGCACATTGCTATCGCGTCGATGTTGGTGAGGAGGGTTACTACACCGCTGCCTACTCCACTCGTCACCAGAGAGCCCTTCCACCATCGTAACTTTGTTCGCATGCCGATGGGCTGGATCGAGCTAACCGAGCTCTTCGCCACGAGTTGTACATCACCCGTCAGCACCTCTACCGTGCTCTGACGCTGATGCACCACTTTGTCCGATCGGAGAGCTGCCGCGTTCTGCGATCTACCCAGCCAGACCGTGATGCCCCGGGGTGTCGGTTGGCGGGCGTGGGAGGCTACTCTCCGCGCTTGGCCCTTTTCTCGCCACCGGGCGTCCGGATTCAGCACGAGTATCCGCGGCCCCAGTGTCGCCGACGTGGAGGACTATCCTGCCGCACTATCGACTTTCGAAGCTACAGCTACCTCCAGCATCCGCGTGGGACTGATGTAGACTTGCTTGTTAGTGTTTGATGTATTCGCCATGAGCACTGCGTGCCGCCTATGATGTAGTAGTCTATGTCTTGGACTCTATGTATCGAACTCTATGCATGATTCCTTTTGTAAGATATGCCAACTACTATGTAGTTCCCATCATGCTTGCTTTCATTATGCATGTTTCATCATGAATGATTCCTATCTCTTGCTTAATTTCTCAAATGCTGAACTACCCTGTTATATAATAGCAGGATGGTTAGGCCAGCAGGTCGTGGTCGTGGTGCCAACTTCCCACCACCGCCGAGTACATGGCTGGTATGATCCAACAGCTCGAGATGAATCGCCAGTTCATGGAGAACATGATGGCTCAGCCTCGCCCCAATATGAACCAGCACCCAAGCGGAACAACTCTGCGAGGATTTCATACGCTGAACCCCAGCGTGTACCGCAGCTCAACCCAGCCACGGATGTCGATGGTGGCTCCGTGACATCACCTATGAGATGGAGTCTGCGATGTAGCCCTGCCAGCTATGTCACCTTTGCATCCTTCTTCCCAAGGGACCCGCGGCTCAATGGTGGGACAGCCACAGCGTACTCGCCAGCTTGGAACACTCATCACCGGCCGACTTCCAAGCTGCTTTCCGTGCCGCTTCATCCTCAAGGGTCATGGACCGAAGAAGCGTGAGTTCCGCAACCTCACCCAAGGCAACAAGACTGTTGAAGCCTATCGTGAGAGTTCTTGGACTTGTCTCTATGTCAAGAGGATATTGCAACCGATGCACGCAGCGGGAGAAGTTCCGTGACGGTCTTCAAGTCGACATCAAGCTCGCACTTCTAGTGCACTACTTTGCTGATTTCGCCACCTTGGTGAACAAAGCTATCAATGTCGAAACTGGTGCGCAGGAATACGAGCTCTAACAGCGCAACTGTGACACGGGCTCATCTTGGCCCGTCCTCGCAGCGTAAGATATGGATTCCCAACAAGATGTACCAGCCGAATGCACCGCTTCAAGGCGTAACTATGCTACACCTCGTGCGCCTACAACTAAGCAGCCAAGCTCCAGCTCCACCACCCCAAGCTCCTGTTCCCACTCCCAATAATGGCTTGTGCTTCAAAGCGGACAACCAGAACACCGTGCTAGAGAATGTAACCGAACTGAATCAGTGGCCCTTCCAAAGAGCTGGCCGTGGAAACACCTGGACCATAACAACACCGCCAAGTCTTATGGGCAAGCTCAAAGCCAACCACGTTGATCTGAACGAAGCTCAAGACCAGCCTGCTCTCGTGATGGGTACACTCCTCGTAAATTCAAGACTCGCATCTGTTTTATTCGATTCAGAGCATCGCATTCATTCATGTCTCAAGACTTTGCATACAAGCACGACGTTAAGTGTGAAGAGATGAACTCTTCATGAGTGGTAAAAACCCCATTGGGACAATGTCAAACCTCCATGGTTGGCGTCGGCGTCCCGTGGAAATCGAAGGGCTGGAATTCTATGCCTCCCCCATTATCCTGAAGACGTCTAACATCGACCTCATTTTGGGGATGGATTGGTTGAAAGCGCATACTGCGTCAATCGTTTGCGCCACTAAGACCGTCCATCTGCTACACCCTTCTGATGAAATAATAAGCTACAATGCTCGTCTGGTTCAAGATGCCGAGGCAAGGCTCTATGCATTGAATGCATTGAACGCCGCACCCCTCGAGGGCATTGAGAACATTCCTGTCGTTTGCGATTTCCAAGACGTCTTCCTCAAGAACTTCGAGGATTCCCCACCTAGAGCTGTCGAATTCGTCATCAACTTGAAACCGTGCACCACTCCTATAGCTGCGTCCCTACAAGATGCCGCCGCATGAACTCCTTGAGCTAAAGGAGGAAATCGACAAATCTCTTCAAAGCGGCTTCATTAAGCCCAAGTTGCTCACCTTGGGAGCACCTTCTCTCTTTGTCAAGAAGAAGGATGGGACAAACCGATTGGTCCAAGACTACCGCCCCATAAATCAAGCTACCATTCGAATAAGTATCCTCTTCCTCGATCAATGATCTTTATGATCAACTGGCTGGTTCGCGGTGTTCTCAAACTTCGACTTGAGGTTGGGTTACCACCAGATCCGTGTTCGTGAGGAGGATATCCCCAAGACCGCATTCGTGACTCGTTATGGTTCTTACGAGTACACCGTCATGTCTTTCGGCTTAACCAATGCTCCAGCCACCTTCTCTCGCTTTGATGAACTATATATTCATGGATTACCTCGACAAGTTCGTCGTGGTTTATCCGGATGATATCCCGATCTATTCCAAGAATGAAGAAGAACATGTTGAACATCTTCGTCTTGTCTTTGGAAAAGCTACGAGAGCATCAACTCTATGCCAAGTTCTCCAAATGTGAATTCGGCTTCCCAAGTAACCTATCTTGGGCATGTCATCTCTAAGGATGGTATTGCTGTCAACCCCGAAAGAGTTCAGGCTATTCTCGATTGGACTCCTCCAAGAACGTTAAGCAAGTCAGAAGTTTTCTCGGTCTCGCCAGCTATTGCCGTCGATTCGTCGAGAACTTCTCCAAGATTGCCAGGCCTCTGACTAACCTATTGCATAAGGGCGTCAAATTCCAATGGACAGATAAGTGTCAGGAAAGTTTCCAGGCACTTAAAGACAAGTTGACTTCTGCCCCAGTGCTAGCTCCTCCTGATACTAAAGGACTTCGTCATTTACTGCGACGCTTCTTGTCAAGGTTTAGGCGGTGTCCTAATGCAAGAGCGCAAAGTGGTTGCTTATGCCTCTCGTCAGTTGCGCCCTCACGAAGAGAACTACCCAGTTCACGACCTCGAACTTGCTGCTGTCATTCATGCACTGAAGCAGTGGCGACATTACCTTCTCGTAATCGTTGCGAGATCTTCACCGATCACCAAAGTCTGAAGTACTGCTTACTCAGCCAGACCTGAACCTCCGTCGGCAGAGATGGATGGAGACGATTCTGGACTTTGATTTGGGTATTTCCTATCGCCAGCAAGGCTAATGTAATGGCTGATGCCTTGAGCCGCAAGTCTTACTGCAACCACCTTCAGGTTCACCAAGTTCAACCCCCACTTGTTGAAGAATTCAGAAAGCTGAACCTCCATATTGTTCCTCCGGGTGCACTCGCTCCCCCTCCTCCGGAGTTCCGCAAGATGAATCTCCGTGTTGTTCCCCAGGGTTCCCTCTATACCCTGGCTGTTGAACCCGATCTCGTGGGCACCATAAAGACAATGCAGGGATTTGACTCTGAAGTCTACAAGCTTAAACAAGACATCAAGAAAGGAAATCCCTCATCCTTCACTATTGCTGATGATGGCGCCTTGTACTTCAAAGGCCGCCTAGTGGTGCCGTGTAAGAAGGAAAACCTGAATATGACTCAGAAGGTTATGAAAGAAGCTCATGATACGCCTCTATGTATCCATCCCGGCAGTGCAAAGATGTATCAAGACATTAAATCGCCGAGATTACGTGGTCTAATATGAAGCAAGACATTGCTCGCTATGTTGTTTGAGTGTGACGTTTGCCGTCGTATCAAAGCGTAACATCAAAGGCCTCTTGGAACTCGCAACCTATCTCTATTCCTGAATGGAAATGGGACCATGTTGAAATGGACTTCGTCCTTTGGATTTCCCAAATCGCAGAAAGGTAATGATGCTATTCTTGTCGCCATTGACCGGCTCTCTAAAGTTGCTCACTTTCCGGCGGTCAAAGAAACGATCACTTGCTAGCCAGTGGCAACTCTCTATATGTCGAATTGTTTCACTTCACGGTATTCCACCGGGTTATCGGTTTGGACCGTGGCAGCTTATTCACTTCAAGATTACGGGCAAGTTTTCAAGAAGCTATGGGTACTCATTTATCTTTCAAGATCTGCGTTTCATCCATGATCTCAAGGGCAAGTTGAGCGTGTCAACCAAATTCTCAAGACATGCTTCGAGCTTGTGTCGTTCCTTGACAAGAAATGGGAGGAATCTCTCCGTATGCTGAGTTCTCTTATAATAATAGCTATCAAGCTAGTCGAAGATGGCCCCCTTGAAGTGTTATATGGACGAAAGTGCGAACCCCTCCGAACTGGTCGAAATCGGGAACGTCCACTCTTCGTCCGGATATTATCCAACATGCGAAGAACAAGTCCGCATTATTCGCGAGAATCTCAAGACTGCTCGATCGCGTCAAAAGAGTAATTATGACCGTCATCACAAAGACATGGTCTATCAACTTTGGCGAAAAGGCCTATCTTCGTTACACCAATGAAGGGTGCTCACCGCCGGGATCAAGGGCAAGCTAGCACCTCGCTATATTGGCCCATTCACTATTCGGAAAGGCGTGGTAAAGTGGCTTATCAACCGGAGCTTCCGTCAACCTTTCTCGGGTTCACGATGTGTTCCACGTGTCCCAACTCCGACGCTGCTTCAAGGACCCAATCCGAGCGGTGGACCATGAAGTGCTCAAATTGCAACAGGACCTCTCCTATAAAGAGCATCCGGTCCGCATTCTCGACCAAGCTGAGCGCCGCACACGTCGGAAAGGCGATCAAGTTCCTCAAAGTCCGATGGTCGAATCACTCAAGACGAAGCCACACAGGAGCGAGGATCGTCTTGAGATGAATATCCGCACTCTTTCCTTCTACCTCCTAAATCTCGGGGCGAGATTTCTTGTAGTGGAGGAGATTTGTAACACCCGGATGATTAAGGAACAGTAATCACCCCGGTTA
This sequence comes from Aegilops longissima, assembly GCA_021605205.1. Lineage (NCBI taxonomy): Eukaryota > Viridiplantae > Streptophyta > Magnoliopsida > Poales > Poaceae > Aegilops > Aegilops longissima. The sequence goes on along the minus strand of CM038681.1, from coordinate 425,704,086 downwards.
CTGTGACTAACCTCACGTTGATTCGAACCCGGTCTAAAACAAATTCAAATCAAAAGCAAACGATAAAAGTTTTCAAAAACTAAAACTAAAATGTTCGGGGGTTGTCTAAAATAACAAACCTAATTATGGTGGGGTGCACAAAATTTGTAAAATGCTTTGACATTTTAAATAAGCTAAAACCGAAAAGAAGAAAGTAAGAAAAAGGAAAAGATAAAAAAAAAGAGAGGTGGGGGAAGGAATCCCCACTGGCCCAACTGGGCCAGCCCCTCCCCACCTGGCCCAGTCGGCCAACCCCAAGGCCCGGCCCAACCGGCCCCCACCCCACTTAACCCCTCCCATGGTGAAACCCTAGCCGCCCCCCCCCCCCCCCCCCTCTCTCCCCCCCCGATCCCTTTCTCTCCGTCCACCCGATCCCGATCCAGATCGGGCCGAGCCACCGTCGTCACCCCTCGTCGCCGGCGACCCCACCCTTCGCACCGCCCCCCCCTCTGCCCTCGCCGCCGCCCCGAACCCCCCACCGCCACCGTCGCCCCACACGCTGGGCACTTTCGCCCGCCAGGGTCATCCCGACCCTCCACGCCGCCTCACCGAGTCCTCCCGACGGGCGACCGCCTCCCGACTCCTCCTCCGGTCGCCACCGAACTCCACCGCGCCCGCCTCCTAGACCCCATGAACCCCCCAGTGAGCCGCAGATCCCCCCGTCGCTCCCTCGTCCCCCTCGACGCCAGCATCAGAGCCTGAGCCCCGTCGCCCGGCCCGTCGCCTGGCTCCGACCGTCCATGCCACGCCGCCCCCCCCCTCTCCTCCCCCTCGCCGGCGGCTCTTCCCCTGCCCGTGCTTACCGCCCGGCCGCCGCCTTGCCCTCCCCCTCTCTCTCCCTCGTCGTGGCGCCCTCGCCCTGCCACCGAACCCCGGACCTCCCGATGCCCCCCCCCGGCCGGACGCCCGATCTGACGCCAGGCCGTGTCCGCACCCCTCCGCCTACCTCCGCCGCCTCGGCGACACGGACACCGCCAAGCCCACTGGGACCGCCCTTGCCGGCTCCTCGTCAGACCCACGGCCTCGGCCGGCCCCTTCCACCACACCGGCGCGGGATCGGGCGGGCGCCCACGCCCACATCCCCTGGTTTGGCGCCCGAACGGGTCACGCCCGCAAGCCCGCACGCCCGTTTGGCCCCCTGGGGCCTATGACATGGGGGCCCCACCCCCACAGAATGGTTTTAATATAAAAAGAAAAATGAAAATTAAATAAAACTAATTAATTAATTAATTAATTAATTAAGTAATCAGTTAATCTAATTAATCCTGATTAATTAAACCTAATAACTAATTAACCAAATTAACCAATGTTAATTAAATTTGATTAGGTTAATTAGATAATGAGTGTATAACTGACAGGACCCACACATCGTCAGGTTGACTCGATCAACCACATTGATTCTTGACGTCGGCATGACATCATCTTGACGTCATAAATACATTTTCAATTAATTAAATAATTAATTAAATTCCGAAATTATTAAAATCTTTTAAAATTATATCTTTTAATCCGTAACCGGATTAAAATATTTTCAACATGAAAGTTGCTCGAGCGAAGTAGCGAATCCGGATCTGCAATTGCTCGTCCGCCACACACACCCTAACCTATCGAACCTGCAACTTTTCCTCCGACTCCTCTCGAAAACCTAAACACCGGAATACCTTCCTGATGTTTCTAACCAAGACCCCCAATACCACGTTAGAACACGCCTAGCATCGCTTCTTGGCATGTCATGCATCGATATGCATCTGTTTACTTTGTATTCATTGTTTCTTCCCCTCTTCTCTCCGGTAGACTACGAGACCGACGTTGTTGCTTGGCCGCCGACTACGGTGTTGACGACCCTCTCTCTTGCCGAGCAACCAGCAAGCCCCCCTTGATCACGGATATCGCCTACTCTTCTCTACATCGCTTGCATTAGAGTAGTGTAACATATTCTTGCTTTTCGAGATACTCCTATCTTTCTGCATAGCCTTGTCCTTGTTACCATTGTTGTTACCTTTACCGCAATCCTATATGCTTAGTATAGGATGCTAGTACTTTCATCTGTGGCCCTACATTCTTGTCCGTCTGCGTGCTATACTATCGGGCCGTGATCACTCGGGAGGTGATCACGGTATATACTATATACTTTATACATGATACATGTGGAGACTAAAGTCGGGTCGGTGATGGAGCACCCGAGTGGATCTTTGTGGCGGAGCGGCAGGCAGGTTGAGACCGCCTAGGAGAGAGGTGGGCTGGCCTGTTCGGCGTTCATGGATACTTAACACGCTTAACGAGGTCTTGGTATTTGATCTGAGTTGGCTCTGAGCTTATACGCACTAACCATCTACGCGGGAGTAGTTATGGGTATCCCGCGTCGTGGTATCACCGAAATACTTGAGACGTCGTGACGGGCGGCGCTAGCGGATTGGACTGAACGCTGATGGTCTAGGTCTGCGCTTCCGGCACAGTCGCATAGCGTGCGTGTGCTTTCGAGGCGATGGGCCCGCACCCTGCGCTTAGGTTTAGACCGCGCGTGTTGGCCTCTCTGTTGTGCCTAGGTGGGGCTGAGGCGTGTTGATCTTCCGCGGCGGGCATGACCCAGAAAGTGTGTCCGGCCAAATGGGATCAAGCGTCTTTGGGTAAGATGGTGCACCCTGCAGTGAAGTTAATCTATTCGGATAGCCGTGATCTTGATAACAGGGCGACTTGGAGTTGTACCTTGAGCTTATGACAACTAGAACCGGATACTTGATAAAACACACCTTCCAAGTGCGGATACAACGGTGGTCGCTCTCGCTCGGGGTTATGAGCGAGGATTGCGGGTAGGATTATTGCTATATGATGTTACTTGGAGGACTTCCGTTTGTCCTCTTACATGCATTGCAAGGCAGTGTCGAAGCGTAGTCTTCGTTAAGACTAGCTATCCCCTCTTATTACGGCATTCTGATTCAGTCCATGATATGGCCCTTTACACATATATCCATGCATATGTAGTGTAGCTCCTTGCTTGCAGTACTTTCGATGAGTACTCACGGTTGCCTTGTTCCCCTTTTCCCCTACCTCTACTCGATTGCTGCAACAGACGATGGAGCCGTGAGCCGACGCCACCGCCTATGACGACTACTACTGGAGGTGCCTACTACTACGTGCAGCCAGCGGCGGCGACCGGGAGTAACTTAGGAGGATCCCGAGGCGGGAGGCATGTTCCTCTTCGATCAGATCCCGGTTTGTGCTAGCCATCTTATGGCAACTTGTTTAACTTATCTACGTACTCAGATATTGTTGCTTCCGCGACTTCGTCTATGATCGAGCACTTGTATTCGAGCCCTCGAGGCCCACGGCTTGTATTATGATGCTTGTATGACTTATTTTATTTGTAGAGTTGTGTTGTGATATCTTCCCGTGAGTCCCTGATCTTGATCGTACACATTTGCGTGCATGATTAGTGCATGATTGAATCGGGGGCGTCACAGATTTATAACAGAGTAGCAATCACACACTTATTACATCGTTGTCCAAAAGAGGACTTATTACAATAAAAATGGCTTAAGGCCATCTAATAACGATAACAGCGGAAGACTTGGAAGATAAGTGAGTCCATCAACTCCGGTAGCATCATCGAGTATAGAACCACGACCTAAAGCACCTTACTGTCAATGCGAAAAGTCGCATCATGAAAGTTGCAGCCGAAACGGGTCAAAGACATGGAATATGCCGGCAATGTAACACATAGAGAATAATGAATGATAAGCCTGTACTACATGCATATGTGGCTGGTGGTAAAGCTCTCTGGTTTCAGTTTTGCATAAAGCCAGTTTTCCCTCTGCAAAGGAATAAATTTGTTTAACTATCATGGTGGTTGTTAAACATTGAGAATGGTTGACAGCATTCTCAATCCCAATTAAAATAATCCTTAACAAACCCAACAATATTAAATTAGAGTAACATGTTGAGATTCACATGATATTCAAGTACTAGATACTCAAGATGTCCATAACCGGGACACGACTAATCATGATTAGTTTATACACTCTGCAGAGGTTTATGCACTTTTCCCCACAAGACTCGATCGCCTCTGTTTGGTTTCTCGTCTTTGCAGGTGTTTGAGAAGCGGATGACCGAGACATAGTCTTTCGAGCGCTAGCACCTTACGATGGGTAGACCGGTACACCTACATCCCCTACATCTGCTAGTCCACCACTATAAGAGTTCGCACGACTTAATCAACTATGCGAGCCCATAATGGCTTGTGGCTGCACACGGAAGTTACTAGTTTGAATAATCTCATGATCCCTTGGAGCACGGGTGGCGGTCCAAGAAAAACAGGCAAGTCTGATGCAAACCAGGTGCCTCAATCCACCCGGATGTGTGTTTAAGTTGCCACCTTAAATAAATCATTAATTTAACAATCTCACATCAGTCATGGATACACTCACCCAATCCACGTCTACTAGCATAGCATGGCAAAAAGCAAACGTAGAAGTAACTCCCAAGGTTTCATAAGTAAAACAGGTAATAGGTACTACCTCATCTACTTCCCATCCCACAATTTAATTAGATCCTAATCATGCAATGTTTGAGGATTGATCTAATGCATAAAAATTGGGTAGTAGAAAAAAAAACATGATCAAGTGTTACTTGCCTTGTTGATGATCCGCGAAACCTAGAGATTCGAAGTAACAAGCGGCGCACTCCGGGTGATCTATCGCAGACAAACAACAAGCATACAATAAGTACTCATCTAATGCAGGGTAAATCTCGAATAAAAGATCGACCAAAATTTCAACTTAAGAACCCTGGTTGCAAAAGAAAGCGAATCAAACAAAACAACGGAAATCAACCGGCGGAAGAAAACAGCTCGGTTCTAGCAAGTTGAAACTAGGTCAAATTTTACAGTAGCAAAACTTTGTTTAAGTTGATTAGTCGGAACGGCGGTTTCGAAACGAAACTCCAGGCGCTTGAATCACCTGATTCCGATAAGCGGCGAGAAGATAAACTAGAACGAAGATCGGATCTGAAATCACGATCGAAGAAAAAAATAGCGAAATAAATCCGATTGAAAGAAAAAGCAGCGAGCGGTTAAGCGAGCGGACGTTCATTAACCGAATAACCGGTGATCACGTTCGTTAAGACGAACGGTCCGCTAACGCCGCTAAACAAAACCGAAATAAAACTGATCTAGGGTTTGAAAAAAAACCGAACAACGGAAAAAAAACCGAACGGTTTTATAAATAAACCGAACCGAGGAAGGGTGGCGGCGCTGCTACTCGACAAGGCGGGCTCGCGGGCGCGCTTAGGCGCTGGCGGGCGGCGGCGACATTCGGCGGCGGCGGCATTGGCGGCGGCGGCGCAAGTGGCGGCGGCAAGCGCAAGTGGCGGCGGCGGGTGCGGTTTGGGAGGAGAGGGGGGTGTTGGGTATTTATAGGGAAGGGTGGCTTGGGGAGGGGGCAAGCAAGAGGAGGAGGAGGAGGAGTCCTCCTCGGATTCGCCGGCGGCGGCGGCTTGCTGCCGTGTGCGCTGAGGAGGGGCGGGGCAGCCAGGTGAGCCCTTAGCCCATCGGTATTGCATTTTTTAAAAAATATCGCATGAGAAAAACAAATAAAATAAAATCTAAACGAACTCCAAAATTTACAAAGTAAATTTTCCCGACTCTAAAAATGAGTGAACAAAATAAACTTCTACTCGGGGCCAAAATGCAATTTTTGAAATCACGATTTTCCCTAAGGCAAATAAACTCGAAAATCCAGAATTGATTTATTTATTAAATCTTCATTTTTTTTCCTAATGTTTGGGAAAGTCATATTATTCCCTCTCATATTTTTGATAGGGGAAAATTATTTGAAGATGAAATAAATAAAATCAAATGATCCTCTTTTCATAATTAGTGGAAACACAAATATGAAAATTTGAAATCTCAACTCTCTCCGAGGGTCCTTGAGTTGCGTGAAATTTCTAGGATCGGCAAAAATGCAAGAAAATATGTAATGCATGATGACTTAATGTATAACATTCCAAATTGAAAATTTGGGATGTTACAATCACTGTCCAACTGAATTGCTTCCAAGGGCACTGTATCTCTCGGAGGAATATCGGCCATCTCTGCATGGCACTCCTTCAACTGGGAAACGTGAAACACATAATGAACTCCTGACAATCCTTCGGGTAACTCCAACTTGTAGGCCACTTCTCCCATATGTTCCAAAACTCGGTATGGTCCTACAAATCTCGGGGCTAACTTTCCCTTAACTCTAAATTGTTTAACTCCTCGCAGAGGTGACACACGAAGATATGCTCTGTCTCTGATTTCATAGACTACCTCCTTGCGTTTTGAGTCTGCATAACTCTTCTGCCTGGACTGAGCTACCTTCAGTCTGTCACGAATCAACTTAACCTTCTCTTCAGACTCTTTGATCAAATCTGGTCCAAACAACTGATGGTCTCCAACTTCAACCCACATTAACGATGTCCTGCACCTTCTGCCGTACAAAGCTTTGAAAGGTTCCATCTTCAAACTAGCTTGATAACTATTGTTGTATGAGAACTCAGCGTACGGCAAATTACCATCCCAACTAGATCCATAATCTAATGCACAAGCTCTCAACATGTCCTCCAGAATCTGATTGACTCTCTCGGTCTGTCCATCTGTCGGCGGATGAAAGGCTGTACTGAACTCTAGCCTGGTACCCAAAGTGTGGTGCAGCTGATGCCAAAACTTTGAAGTAAACTGAGTCCCTCTATCGGATACGATGGTCCTTGGAACTCCATGCGGACATACGATCCTAGTCATATATATCTTGGCCAACTTCGCACTCGTATAGGTGGTTTTCACTGGGATAAAGTGAGCCACTTTGGTCAAACAATCCACTACTACCCAGATAGAATCATACCCTAACTGGGTCCTGGGTAATCCGGTGATGAAATCCATGCCAAGCTTGTCCCACTTCCATTCAGGTATCGGCATAGGCTAAAGTAATCCTGCTGGCTTCTGACATACTGCTAAATACTCGGCAATATCCTTCTTCAGACCTGTCCACCAGAAACGCTCCTTCAAATCCAAATACATCTTGGTGTTTCCGAGGTGTATCGAGTATGGCGAATCATGAGCTTCCTGGAGTATTAACTTCCTGATCTCTGCATTATTGGGTACATAAACGCGATCCTCAAACCATAAAGTTTCGTACTCATCCTCACGAAAACCTTTGGCTTTTCCTTTGCTCATCTTCTCCTTTATCTCAGCAATTTCTTTGTCATCCTTTTGAACTTCTCGAATCTTACCCAATAATGTTGACTATACCTCCATTGCTGCAATAAAACCTCTTGGAACTATCAAGGTCCCTGAGATCTTCGACTAACTCCTTTGGTAATCCTCCGCTTACGAGGGTATTGACATAACTCTTCCGGCTTAAAGCGTCTGCTACGACATTGGCCTTTCCTGGATGATAATGCAACTTCATATCATAATCCTTTATAAGCTCCAACCATCTCCTTTGCCTGAGATTCAGGTCCTTCTATGTGAAAATGTACTTCAAACTCTTGTGATCCGTGTACACATCACAACGGTTTCCAATAAGAAAGTGTTTCCAGGTCTTGAGTGCATGAACTACAGCTGCTAACTCCAAATCATGTGTGGCATAATTCAACTCATGCGGTCGAAGCTGTCGTGAGGCATATGAAACAACTCTTCCGTCCTGCATAAGTACACCCCCAAGTCCTAAGCGAGAGCGTCGCAATACACTTGGAAATCCTTGCGTATATCCGGCAGAATCAGCACTGGGGCTGTAACCAAACGTTTCTTCAACTCCTGAAAACTTGCCTCGCATTCATCTTTCCATTTGAACTTAGTGTCCTTCTTCAACAACTCCGTCATGGGCTTCGCAATCTTGGAAAAATTCTCACTGAATCTCCGGTAATATACCGCGAGTCCAAGAAAACTATGGATCTCTCCTACTGTGGTGGGTGCTAGCCAATCAGTGACTGACTGAACCTTGGTAGGGTCTACTGCTATACCTTCTCCTGATATAACATGTCCAAGGAATCCAACTTCCTTCAACCAAAACTCACATTCGCTGAACTTGGCATATAGCTGATGTTCCCTAAGCTTCTCAAGAACTAAACGCAAATGCTCCTTGTGCTCCTCTTCATTCTTCGAGTATACCAAAATATCATCAATGAACACCATGGCAAACTTATCCAAGAACTCCATGAACACCTTATTTATCATACTCATGAAATAGGCAGGGGCATTAGTCAAACCAAATGACATAACTATGTACTCATATAGCCCTTACCTTGTGGTTAAGGCTGTCTTAGGTATATCCTGCTCTCGGATCTTCAACTGGTGGTATCCTGATCGCAGATCGATCTTGAAAAATACTTTAGCTCCTTGCAGCTGGTCAAACAAATCATTGATCATCGGTATTGGGTACTTGTTCTTGATCGTCACTTCATTTAATGCACGATAATCAACAACCATTCTCAAAGATCCATCCTTCTTCTCAACCAAGAGCACTGGGGCTCCCCACGGTGACGAACTTCGTCGAATGTAACCTTTCTCCAATAACTCCTTAATCTGCTTCCTAATCTCCTCCAGATCATTGGCGGGCATCCGGTATGGTCTCTTCGATATCGGTCCGGTGCCTGGCAACAGCTCTATCAAAAAACTCAATGTCTCGATCCGGCGGCATGCCTGGTAGTTCCTCTGGAAATACATCTGGGTAATCCTTCACTACAGGCACTTCCTCCTGAACAACTCCTCAGAGGGAATTTACTTGGGTCGTCCTTGGCGCATGCTGATACGTCTCCGTCGTATCTATAATATTTTATTGTTCCATGCCAATATTCTACAACTTTCATATACTTTTGGCAACTTTTTATACTATTTTTGGGACTAACATATTGATCCGATTGCCGGCAGTTCAGTTCTTTGTTGCATGTTTTATGTTTCAGAAAACCCATATCAAACGGAGTCCAAACGGGATAAAAACGGACGGAGAATAATTTTGGAATATTTGTGAAATATGGGAAGAAGAATCAACGCGAGATGGTGCCCGAGGGGGCCACGAGGCAGGGGGCGTGCCCCTAACCCTCGTGGGCCCCCCGTAAGGTGGATGCTGCTCTTCTTTGGCCGCAAGAAAGCTAATTTTTGGAGAAAAATATGGGTGAAGGTTTCAATCCAATCGGAGTTACGGATCTCCGGTTATAAAAGAAACGGAAAGGGCAGAATCCAGAGGGCAGAAACAGAGAGAGACAGAGAGACATATCCAATCTCAGAGGGGCTCTCGCCCCTCCCATGCCATGGAGACCAAGGACCAGAGGGGAAACCCCCCCTCCCATCTAGGGAGGAGGTCAAGGAAGAAGAAGAAGGAGGGGGACTCTCTCCCCCTCGCTTCTGGTGGCGCCGAAGTGCCACCGGGGGCCATCATCATCACCGCAATCTTCACCAACAACTTCACCGCATCATCACCAACTCTTCCCCCTCTATGCAGCGGTGTAACCCCTCTTTTACCCACTGTAATCTCTACTTAAACATGGTGCTCAACGCTATATATTATTTCCCAATGATGGCTATCCTATGATGTTTGAGTAGATCCGTTTTGTCCTATGGGTTAATTGATGATCGTGGGTTGGTTTGAGTTGCATGTTTTATTATTGGTGTTGTCCTATGGTGCTCTCCGTGTCGCGCAAGCATGAGGGATTCCCGCTGTAGGGTTTGCAATATGTTCATGATTTTCTTATGGTGGGTGGCGTGAGTGACAGAAGCATATACCCAAGTAAGTAGGTTGTTTGCGTATGGGAATAAAGAGGACTTGGTACTTTAATGCTATGGTTGGGTTTTACCTTAATGATCTTTAGTAGTTGCGGATGCTTGCTAGAGTTCCAATCATAAGTGCATATGATCCAAGTAGAGAAAGTATGTTAGGTTATGCCTCTCCCTCAAATAAAATTGCAATAGTGATTACTGGTCTAGTTATCGATTGCCTAGGGACAAATAACTTTCTCGTGACAAAAAGCTCTCTAATAAAGCTAATTTAGTTGTGTCTTTATCTAAACAGCCCTACTTTTTATTTACATACTCTTTATATTCTTGCAAACCTATCCAAAAACACCTACAAAGTACTTCTAGTTTCATAGTTGTTCTAGGTAAAGCGAACGTTAAGCGTGCGTAGAGTTGTATCGGTGGTCGATAGAACTTGAGGGAATATTTTTTCTACCTTTAGCTCCTCGTTGGGTTCGACACTCTTACTTATCGAAAGAGGCTACAATTGATCCCCTATACTTGTGGGTTATCAAGACCTTTTTACGGCGCCGTTCTTGCGAGTTATAGCGTGGGGTGAATATTCTCGTGTGTGCTTGTTTGCTTTATCACTAAGTAATTTTTATTTGATGTTCTTAGTTGTTCTCTATCTTTAGTTATGGATATGGAACACAAAATGCCAAAAAAATAGGTTTACTTGATACTCACTTAGATGGGGAACCTCCTAAAACCCTCGATGCTTATTATGTGAAAGATATTATGTACTACTTTGATAATCCTGAGAAAACCCCATTCAACTTTGTAATGGGAGACATGTTGGATCAACATGAATACTTTAGGGATTATCGCTTGACTCAAAAAGGGAAACTATTATGGGATCAAATTTATATGTTGTGTTAGTATGCTAGGCAACTATGCTTGAGATATGATTATACTTGTTGCTCTAGGATGAAGGCTCCACACCTTCCCTTTTCATGCAAATTTAATGATGATAAAACCTTGGCTTCTTATGCTAATGGTATATATGATTACTATGATGTGGAACAAATAGAAGAATTCGTTGCTTTTATGGGTGCTTATGAAATTGAATCTTTGTTTAAAGAATGTGAAAATCTTTATGATGTTGTTTACATACCTGAAAATTTAGCTATCCTTAAATATTGTTATGAGAATTATGAATACAATTCCGATATTGATGCATTTATTGAGAAAGTCTCTACTGTCCAAGAAGAGACTAATATTTTGCAGAAAACTATGGAAGAAGAAATTAATGACACTTTGAGCTCATTGGATGAAAAAGATGAGGAGGAGAGCTAAGAACAGAAGGAGGAAGAGCGGATTGATCACCCGTGCCCACCTTCTAATGAGAGTAACTCTTCAGCTCATACATTGTTTAATTTCCCTTCATGCTTACCGAAGGATGATTGCTATGATGACTATTATGATCCCGTTGATTCTCTTGAAATATCCCTTTTTGATGATGCTTGCTATGCTTGTGGCCAAGATGCCAATATGAATTATGCTTATGGAGATGAACTTGCTATAGTTCCTTATGTTAAACATGAAATTGTTTCTATTGCACCCACGCATGATAGTTCTATTATCTTTTTGAATTCTCTCGACTACACTATATCGGAGAAGTTTGCCCTTATTAAGGATTATATTGATGGGTTGCGTTTTACTACTACACATGATGATTTTGATAGATATAATATGCATGTGCTTTCTGCTCCTACTTGCAATTATTATGAGAGAGGAACTACATCTCCACCTTTCTATGTTTCCAACATGATAAAATTGCAAGAAATTGTTTATGCTATGCATTGGCCTTTACCTTGTGTGTATGAATTGTTCTTATATGACATGCCGATGCATAGGAATAGAGTTATACTTCGTTGTTGCATGATATATGTTACTTTGTGCTCACTACTAAATCAAAAATCATTGTTAATTAAAATTGGCTTTGATATACCTTGGGATCCGGGTGGATCCATTACTTGAGCACTCTATGCCTAGCTTAATGGCTTTAAAGAAACTGCCAGGGAGACAACCCGGAAGTTTTAGAGAGTCATTTACTTCCGTTGAGTGCTTTTATATATTTTAAAAACAAAAAAATAAAGAGGGGAACACAAAACTTTTCAAAAAGGAAAGTGAAAGTGAAAGAGACAAGCATTGTTGAAGTGGGGGAGCTCCTTGAACTTTGTTCATGCTCACGGAAACTTTGTGAATCTTGATTACAGAAAATTTTCAACAAAAAATAATTATCCCCTTGTACAATTCCATTGTATTATAAAAATAATGTGCTAAGGTTTGCCTTTAGGATGTTTACAATGCTTGTTGGTTTGTGCGGTGCAGGACATAAACTTTGGCTGTAGTGCGTGATTTTACATTTTTTACTGGAACGTCAAATGGTTCTGAAACTTTTTGCACTGTATTTCTATACAAATTTTTTATTTTTCCTAATTTTGGTAGAATTGTTTGGGTAACAGAAGTATGGTGAATGTTCAGATTTCTACAGACTGTTCTGTTTTTGACAGATTCTGTTTTTGATGCATAGTTTGCTTGTTTTGATGAAACTATCAATTTATATCAGTAGATTAAGCCATGGAAACGTTATATTACAGTAGCTACAATGCAAAAACAAAATATGAATTGTTTTTCAACAGTACTTAGAGTAGTGATTTGCTTTATTATACTAACGGATCTTACCGAGTTTTCTTTTGAGTTTTGTGTGGATGAAGTGTTCGAAGATCGAGGAGGTCTCGATGTGAGAAGAAGGAAGAGAGGCAAGAGCTCAAGCTTGGGGATGCCCGAGTCACCCCAAGTAAATATTCAAGGAGACTCAAGCGTCTAAGCTTGGGGATGCCCCGGAGGGCATCCCGTCTTTCTTCAACAAGTATCGGTATGTTTTCGGATTCGTTTCGTTCATGCGATATGTGCAAATCCTGGAGCATATTTTGCATTTAGTTTTCACTTCTATTTTATGCACCATGCTGGTATGAGATAGTCCTTGAATTATTTATAGAATGCTCTTTGCACTTCACTTATATCTTTTGAATATGGCTTTATAGAATGCTTCATGTGCTTCACTTATATCATTTGAAGTTTGGATTACCTGTTTCCCTACACATAGAAAACCGCCATTTGTAGAATGCTCTTTTGCTTCACTTATATTTGTTAGATCATGGGCATATCTTTTGTAGAAAGAATTAAACTCTCTTGCTTCACTTATATCTATTTAGTGAGATTACAGGAATTGGTCATTCACATGGTTAGTCACAAAATCCTACATAAAACTTGTAGATCACTGAATATGATATGTTTGATTCCTTGCAATAGTTTTGCGATATAAAGATGGTGATATTAGAGTTATGCTAGTGGGTAGTTGTGGATTGTAGAAATACTTGTGTTGAAGTTTTTGATTCCCGTAGCATGCACGTATGGTGATCCGTTATGTAACGAAGTAGGAGCATGAGGTATTTATTGATTGTCTTCCTTATGAGTGGCGGTCGGGGACGAGCGATGGTATTTTCCTACCAATCTATCCTCCTAGGGGCATGCGTAGTAGTACTTTGATTCAAGGGCTAATAAACTTTTGCAATAAGTATATGAGTTCTTTATGACTAATGTGAGTCCATGGATTATACGCACTCTCACCCTTCCATCATTGCTAGCCTCTTGATGCAGTGCATTGCCCTTTCTCACCTCGAGAGTTGGTGCAAACTTCGCGGTGCATCAAACCCGTGATATGATCGCTCTGTCACACATAAGCCTCATTATATCTTCCTCAAAACAGCCACCATACCTACCTATCATGGCATTTCCATAGCCATTCCGAGATATATTGCCATGCAACTTCCATCATCATCATATACATGACTTGAGAATTTATTGTCATATTGCTTTGCATGATCGTAAAATAGCTAGCATGATGTTTTCATGGCTTGTCCATTTTTTTATGTCATTGCTACGCTAGATCATTGCACATCCCGGTACACCGTCGGAGGCATTCATATAGAGTCATATCTTTGTTCTAGTATCGAGTTGTGATATTGAGTTGTAAGTAAATAAAAGTGTGATGATCATCATTATTAGAGCATTCCCCCCCCCCCCCAAAAAAAGAGAGGCCAAAGAAGCCTAAATAAAAAAAAGGGGGCCAAAGAAGCCCAAAAAAAAGAAAAGAAAAAGAAAAGGGGGCAATGTTACTATCCTTTTTCCACACTTGTGCTTCAAAGTAGCACCATGTTCTTCATATAGAGAGTCTCTTGAGTTATCACTTTTATATACTAGTGGGAATTTTCATTATATAACTTGGCTTGTATATTCCGATGATGGGCTTCCTCAAATGCCCGAGGTCTTCATGAGCAAGCAAGTTGGATGCACACCCACTTAGTTTCCAGTTTGAGCTTTTATACACTTATAGCTCTTAGTGCATCCGTTGCATGGCAATCCCTACTCCTCACATTGACATCAATTGATGGGCATCTTCATAGCCCGTTGATTAGCCGCGTCGATGTGAGACTTTCTCCTTTTTGCCTTCTACACACAACCTCCATCATCATATTCTATTCCACCCATAGTGCTATGTCCATGGCTTGCGCTCATGTATTGCGTGAGGGTTGAAAAGGCTGAAGCGCGTTAAAAAGTATGAACCAATTGCTCGGCTTGTCATCGGGGATGTGCATGATGTGAATATTTTGTGTGGTGAAGATGGAGCATAGCCTGACCATATGATTTTGTAGGGATAACTTTCTTTGGCCATGTTATTTTGACAAGACATGATTGCTCTATTAGTATGCTGGAAGTATTATTTTCATAATGTCAAAAGATAGACTATTGCTTTGAATCACTCATGTCTTAATATTCATGCCATGATTAGATTACATGATCAAGATTATGCTAGGTAGCATTCCACATCAAAAATTATATTTTTTATCATTTACCTACTCGAGGACGAGCAGGAATTAAGCTTGGGGATGCTGATACGTCTCCGTCGTATCTATAATTTTTTATTGTTCCATGCCAATATTCTACAACTTTCATATACTTTTGGCAACTTTTTATACTATTTTTGGGACTAACATATTGATCCAGTGCCAGTTCCTGTTTGTTGCATGTTTTATGTTTCGCAGAAAACCCATATCAAACAGAGTCCAAACGGGATAAAAACGGACGGAGAATATTTTGGGAATATTTGTGAAATATGGGAAGAAGAATCAATGCGAGACGGTGCCCGTGGGGGCCATGAGGCAGGGGCGCGCCCCTGACCCTCGTGGGCCTCCCGTAAGGCGGTTGCTGCTCCTCTTTGGCCGCAACAAAGCTATTTTTTGGAGCAAAATCTGGGTGAAGGTTTCAATCCAATCGGAGTTACGGATCTCCGGTTGTAAAAGAAATGATGAAAGGGCAGAATCCAGAGGGCAGAAATAGAGAGAGACAGAGAGACAGATCCAATCTTGGAGGGGCTCTCGCCCCTCCCATGCCATGGAGACCAAGGACCAGAGGGGAAACCCTTCTCCCATCTACGGAGGAGGTCAAGGAAGAAGAAGAAGAAGGAGGGGGGCTCTCTCCCCCTCGCTTCCAGTGGCGCCGGAGTGCCACCGGGGGCCATCATCATCACCGCAATCTTCACCAACAATTTCACCGCCATCATCACCAACTCTTCCCCCCTCTATGTAGCGGTGTAACCCCTCTTTTACCCGCTGTAATCCCTACTTAAACATGGTGCTCAACGCTATATATTATTTCCCAATGATGTATGGCTATCCTATGATGTTTGAGTAGATCCGTTTTGTCCTATGGGTTAATTGATGATCGTGATTGGTTTGAGTTGCATGTTTTATTATTGGTGATGTCCTATGGTGCTCTCCGTGTCGCGCAAGCATGAGGGATTCCTGCTGTAGGGTTTGCAATATGTTCATGATTTTCTTATGGTGGGTGGCGTGAGTGACAGAAGCATATACCCGAGTAAGTAGGTTGTTTGTGTATGGGAATAAAGAGGACTTGATACTTTAATGCTATGGTTGGGTTTTACCTTAATGATCTTTAGTAGTTGCGGATGCTTGCTAGAGTTCCAATCATAAGTGCATATGATCCAAGTAGAGAAAGTATGTTAGCTTATGCATCTCCCTCAAATAAAATTGCAATAGTGATTACCGGTCTATTTATCGATTGCCTAGGGACAAATAACTTTCTCGTGACAAAAAGTTGTCTATTAAACTAATTTAGTTGTGTCTTTATCTAAACAGCCCCTACTTTTTATTTACGTGCTCTTTATATTCTTGCAAACCTATCCAAAAACAACTACAAAGTACTTCTCGTTTCATACTTGTTCTAGGTAAAGCGAACGTTAAGCATGCGTAGAGTTGTATCGGTGGTCGATAGAACTTGAGGGAATATTTGTTCTACCTTTAGCTCCTCGTTGGGTTCGACACTCTTACTTATAGAAAGAGGCTACAATTGATCCCCTATACTTGTGGGTTATCACATGCCTGGATGCATACTTAATCATTTTTTCCTCCGGCGTGGTGAGCAAAATTGACTTACTGGCGCAATCGATGTTTCCCCCATACATCGATATCCAATCCGTGCCTAGTATCACATCCAATCCTTGTGACTCCAGAATTATTAAGTATGAGGGAAAAACATGCCTACCTATCGTCAATGGCATCTGAAAACATCCTTTGCTTGCCATATACTCCGCTCCCGGCGAGCTTACTAACATAGGTGTCCTAAGAACTTTGGTGGGCAACTTATACTTATCCACAAATCCCCTTGATATGTATGACTGCGATGCACCAGTATCAAAAAGAACGATTGCAATAAATGACTTAACCAAAAACTTACCTATAACTACATCTGGTTGCTCTTCAACCTCCTCCACGTTAACGTGGTTCACTTGCCCCGTGTTGAAAGGGTTGGGTTTCTTCCTAGAGCTTCCATTGCCATTACCATTCTTTGCTTCAGAACACTCGGTGGCGTAGTGTCCAGTCTTCCCGCACTTGAAACAAGTAATGTGACTTAGATCCTTCTTGGCGGGCGTTGCTTGGTTGGAACGGTTTTGGCTGCTGCTTCCTCCATTCCCATTCCCATTCTTGGGGCCACTATGATTATGTCAACTTCCTCCATTGTGAGTGTGGCCTCCTTGGTTATGGGTATATCCTCCCGAGTTCAGGGTAAAACGAGGCTTCTGCGATGCTCCAAAATTATACTTCCCTTGTCCATATTTCCTTTTGCGGCTCTCTATCTGCTGCTGCTTCAATTCAATCATAAGCGCCCTATCTACCAGCTCTTGGTAGTTAGCAAATGTTGCCACCATCAACTTCATACTCAGCTCATCATTCAGCCCTTCCATAAACTTCTCCTGCTTCGCGGCGTCTGTGGCCACATCATCCGGGGCATAGCGAGCTAACTTACTAAACTCGTCCACGTACTGCCCCACGGTACGGTTTCCCTGGCGTAAGTTGCGAAACTCAGGCTTCTTCATGCTCATAGCTCCAGTTGAGACATGGGATGTGCGAAAAACTTGCTGAAACTAATCCCAAGTAACATTGGCTATGGGGAACGTGGTTGTGTAATTCTCCCACCATGAGGCTGCGGGTCCATCCAATTGATGTGCGGCAAAATGCACCTTCTCAGCATCTGTGCAACCTGCGGTGGTCAACTCCCTTCCAATCCTGCATAGCCAGTCATCAGCAACAATCGGCTCAGTGCTACTGGAAAACAGTGGCGGATTCAACCTCAGAAAACGGGCTAAGTTGTCAACTCGAGGTGGCGGCGGTGGGTTGTTGTTGTCGTTGTTGTTGCCTTGGTTCTGGACTAGTAGCTGCATCAAGGCATTCTTTTGTTGGATCAACTGAGTGAGCTCCGGTGGGAAGACAAAACCGGGGTCACGTCTCGGAGGCATCTGATGGGTTTAGAAGGGAGAGATTAGAATAGAAAGAGGTCTAAAGAGAAAGCACTACCCATATGCACATGAGACAAACACATTCATATCACACCACTCAATTCAAACAAGGGCATACAAACGATCTAGCTGCCGTTACAAAATACTCAGACTACTACTATATACATGGGGGGATACTACTGATAATATGGTGGTCATCTAGAAGTTTTGATCGGTGGAAGACTCCATGATATCCGCTCCAGCTTCGTCTTTGTAATCATCATCACTATTGTCGGGGTCGGAGTCGGTGGTGTCGATGATGATGTAGTCCTCGGGATGGTTGTCATCTCCTCTTGGCGTGGGGTCTCCCATGAATACTCCTAGCTTCCTTGTCAGGTCGTCATTCTTTTCCACTAGCACTGCGATTTCCTCCTCATATCCATCGCGTGTAGACTTGAGTTCCTCTTCAAGCTCCATGTTCCTAGTCATCACCTTCTTCGGATCTATCATGCTTGCGCACATTTAGTTCTCCTGGCGACGAATGTGTTGGTTTAACTCCTGGATGAAGGCTGCAATGGACCTGTCCCTCCTGGTGTTGATGATCTCCCATTGCTCATCTCAGTGCCCACATATCTAGTAGATGGTGTCCTTAAGATCCTTGTGATAAACTTCGCTAATGCGTCCCATGGCGATGTGAGCTGCTATGCTCTTTCCTAGACTCCAGGTTGGTGCATCAAAGGAGAACTCTATGGGCTCAGTAACTGGCGTGAATGTTCTTCCTGGAACTTGAACTCGAATCATCCAACGCTCCTCTTCTGGTAAAGTGGCGGTGTAGGTCCCGGTGAAGATTGGTATTCCGATGTTCAGGTACCTAGTGACTTCCTTCAAGTGTCGTCCAAAAGGTGTGTCTTCATCCGGTTGAGAAAACTTGTTCCTTGGGTCCGCCATCTATAGAGTGGAAAATGGAGAGGAGTCAGAAATGAGTAGAGAAGAGTGACCTATGGCTTATCTTAGTGGTCGTGTCCTACAATCAGCGTGTGCTCTGATACCATCTTGTAGCGGACCTCAGACGGTCAAATCTCTGTGCATACGTGTCATCCCTGGATCGGTAATGCTGACACACACAGTACTTGAAGGATTTTATAACAGAGTGCAATCACACACTTATTACATCGAATGTCTCAAAAAGAGAACTTATTACAATAATATGCATGTAGTGATAGCATTTACCTTGTTCATTGCTCTACAGTGTTATTTTGCCAGCATATTCCATGTGCTGACCCGTTTTCGGGCTGCAACGTATTATGTTGCAGTCTTTTCAGACGAAGAGTAAGGTTCGCTAGGTCGTTGTCGTGCACTCAGCTATGCCGTTGGAGTTGATGGACTCATTTACCTTCGATGCTTCCGCAGTTATCTTATTTAGATGGCCTTAAACATTGAGAAGGTTCCTCGTGGAGGCTCTATGCTTATCATGTTTTTGCAAAAAGCCAATTTTTTTCCTACAACAAAGGAATATCTTTTTGTTTAACTATCATGGTAGTTGATAAACATTGAGAAGGTTCCTCCAACTCAATCCCAATTAAACAGTATTAATAACCCAACAAATTAATTAAAAGAGTGATGAGATCAAATCGATAATTCAGGAACCAGATACTCAAGATGTCCATAACCGGGGACACGGCTAACCATGATTAGTTTGTACACTCTGCAGAGGTTTGTGCACTTTTACCCACAAGACTCGATCTCCTCCATTGAATTTCTCGCACTACATGAGGTTTGAGAAACGGGTGATCGAGACACAGTCTTTCCGAAGCATTAACTCTTTACTCTGGGTAGACAGTTACACCTACTTTCCCCTACATCTGCTAGCCTACCACTGAAAGAGGTCACACAACATACTCAACTATGCTAGAGCCCATAATTGCTTGTGGCTGCACACGGAAGTTTCTAGCATGAATAATCTTATGATGCCTTTGAGCCTGGGTGGCGAACCATAGGATGATCACACGGGTACTCTGGGATATCCCAGGACAGCACTGGATTGCTCTAGGTGCCCAGACAACCACTGGGTGCTCCAGGGTGCCTCAACCAATCCACCCAAATGTGTATTTAAGTAGCCACCTTAAGTTAACCATTAATGAACAACTCACATCTGTCATGGATCTCTCAAACCCAGACCACGTCTACTAGCATAGCATAGCAGTATAAGCATAACGTAGAAGTAACTCCCAGGGTTTGATATAAAGGATAATAGGTTCTACCTCATCATCTACTTCCAAATACCCACATGTTATTAATCCTACTCATGCAATGTTTGAGGGTTGAAACTAACGCATAAAAACTGGTACTAAAGGGGTATGATCAAAGTGTTACTTGCCTTGCTGACGATCTGCAAACCCTAGACACTCGTAGTAACACGCTTCGCACTCCGGAAATTCTATCGCAAACAAACAATAACATACATAAGCACTCAAGCATAGATGCAAGGGTAAAACTCAGATAAAAAGGTCCAAACTGAAATTTCAACTGAAGAGCTTCGGTTTGCAAAAAGAATCAATCGAATCGGAGCTACGGAACTGAAACTACGGTCAAAAGAAATTCGAAATCAAATCTGCTTGAAACCAAATTTTAAATTGTCAAAATCATGTTCAAGTTGATTAACTAGAAAGAGGGGTTCGAGACGAAGATTTTGGCGTTGGTTTCACTAGATTTGGACAAGCGGTTAAAAAGTTGCGAGGGTTTGAAGATCAGGGGCTAATCTGCTATAAAAATAATCGTGGATAGGTCCCTGGCCGAAAAAATTTAAAAAGAAAAAACTAACGAACGAACGTTCGCTAACAGAACTAAACGAACGAATTCGTTCGTTAAAACGAACTAACGGGTGAACGTTCGCTAAACTAACGAACCAAAAAAAATTGATCTAACCTAACAACCGAAAAAAACGTCTGTTTTTTACCGGTTAACCGGACTCGACCGGCGGCAAAGGTAGAACTTCGTAATGAACTATAATATGCAAGACATGATGAAAACGATTCCCAAACTCTTCACAATACTGAAATCGGCAAAGTTAGAAATCAAGAAATAGCATCAAGTGTTGATGGTAAACAAGACCACTAGTTTCAAGAAAAAGGACAAGGGAAAGAAAGGGAACTTCAAGAAGAATAGTAAGCAAGTTTCTGCTCCCGTGAAGAAGCCCAAAGCTAAACCCAAGCCTGAAACTGAGTGCTTCTACTTCAAAGGAAATGGTCACTGGAAGCGGAACTGCCCCAAACATTTGGCAGATAAAAAGGATGGCAAAGTGAACAAAGGTATATTTGATATACAGATTATTGATGTGTAATTTACTAGTGTTCATAGTAACCCCTAGGTATTTGATACCGGTTCAGTTGCTAAGTTTAGTAACTCGAAACAGGAGTTAAAAAATGAACAGAGACTAGTTGAGGGATGAAGTGACGATGTGTGTTGGAAGAGATTCCAAGGTTGATAAGATCACCATCGCATACTCCCTCTACCTTTGGTATTACTGTTGAACCTAAATAAATGTTATTTGGTGTTTGCGTTGAGCATGAATATGATTGGATCATGTTTATTGCAATACGGCTATTCATTTAAGTCAGAGTTGTTTTGTTTAAATGAATAAAACCTTCTGTGGTCATACACCCAAGGTGAATGGTTTATTGAATCTCGATAGTAGTGATACACATATTCATAATATTGATGCCAAAAGATGCAAAGTTGATAATGATAGTGCAACATATTTGTGGCACTGCGTTTAGGTCATATTGGTGTAAAGTGCATGAAGAAAATCCATGCAGATGGGCTTTTGGAATCACTTGATTATGAATCATTTGATACTTGCGAACCATGCCTCATGGGCAAGATGACTAAAACTCCGTTCTTTGGAACAATGGAGCGAGCCACTGACTTATTGGAAATAATACATGCCAATGTATGCGGTCCGATGAGTGTTGAGGCTTGTGGCAGGTATCATTATTTTCTGACCTTCACAGATGATTTGAGCAGATATGGGTATATCTACTTGATGAAACACAAGTCTGAAACATTTGAAAAGTTCAAAGAATTTCATAGTGAAGTGGAGAATCATCGTAACAAGAAAATAAATTTTCTACGATCTGATCGCGGAGGCGAATATTTGTTACGAGTTTGGACTTCATTTAAAACAATGTGGAATAGTTTCACAACTCACGCCACCTGGAGCACCACGGCGTAATGGTGTGTCCGAACATCGTAACCGTACTTTATTAGATATGGTGCGATCTATGATGTCTCTTACCGATTTACCACTATCGTTTTGGGTTATGCATTAGAGACAGCTGCATTCACATTAAATAGGGCACCATCTAAATCCGTTGAGATGACCCCGTATGAACTATGGTTTGGCAAGAAACCTAAGTTGTTGTTTCTTAAAGTTTGGGGTTGTGATGCCTATGTGAAAAAGCTTCAGCCTGATAAGCTCGAACCCAAATTGGAGAAGTGATGTTGGGTACACCTTCTATCACAGATCCGAAGGCAAGATTTTTGTTGCTAAGAATGGATCCTTTCTAGAGAAGGAGTTTCTCTCGAAAGAAGTGAGTGGGAGGAAAGTAGAACTTGATGAGGTAATTGTACCTTCTCTCGAATTGGAAAGTAGCTCATCACATAAATCAGTTCCAGTGATGGCTACACCAACTAGAGAGGAAGCTAATGATAATGATAATGAAACTTCAGATCAAGTTACTACCGAACCTCGTAGGTCAACCAGAGCACGTTCCGCACCAGAGTAGTATGGTAATCCTGTTCTGGAAGTCATGTTACTAGACCATGATGAACCTATGAACTATGAGGAAGCGATGATGAGCCCAGATTCCGATAAATGGCTTGAGGCCATGAAATCTGAGATAGGATCCATGTATAAGAACAAAGTGTGGACTTTGAATGATCGGCGAGCCATAGAGAATAAATGTATCTTCAAGAGGAAGACGGCCGCTGATGGTAGTGTTACTATCTACAAAGCTCGACTTGTCGCAAAAGGTTTTTGACAAGTTCAAGGTGTTGACTACGATGAGATTTTCTCACTCGTAGCGATGCTTAAGTCTGTCTGAATCATGTTAGCAATTGCCACATTTTATGAAATGTGGCAAATGGATGTCAAAACTGCATTCCTTAATGGATTTCTTAAAGAAGATTTGTATATGATGCAACCAGAAGGTTTTGTCAATCCTAAAGGTGCTAACAAAATGTGCAAGCTCCAGCGATCCATCTATGGACTGGTGCAAGCATCTCGGAGTTGGAATATACGTTGATGAATTGATCAAATCATATAGTTTTATACATACTTGCGATGAAGCCTGTATTTACAAGAAAGTGAGTGGGAGCACTACAGCTTTTCTGATAAGTATATGTGAATGAAATATTGTTGATCGGAAATGATGTAGAATTTTCTGGAAAGCATAAAGGAGTGTTTGAAAGGAGTTTTTCAAAGAAAGACCTAGGTGAAGCTGCTTACATATTGAGCATCAAGATTTATAGAGATAGATCAAGACGCTTGATAAGATTTTTCAATGAGTACATACCTTGACAAGATTTTGAAGTAGTTCAAAATGGAACAATCAAAGAAGGAGTTCTTGCCTGTGTTGCAAGGTGTGAAGTTGAGTAAGACTCAAAACCCGACCACGGCAGAAAATAGAAAGAGAATGAAAGTCATTCCCTATGCCTCAGTCATAGGTCTATAAAGTATGCCATGCTGTGTACCAGACCTATTGTGTACTTCACCATGAGTTTGGCAAGAGGGTACAATAGTGATTCAAAAGTGGATCACTGGACAACGGTCAAAATTATCCTTAGTGGAATAAGGATATGCTTCTCGGTTATGGAAGGTGACAAAGAGTTCGTCGTAAAGAGTTACGTCAATGCAAGCTTTGACACTGATCCGGATGACTCTAAGTCTCAGTCTAGATACATATTGAAAGTGGGAGCAATTAGCTAGAGTATCTCCGTGCAGAGCATTGTAGACATAGAAATTTTCAAAATACATACGGATCTGAATGTGGCAGACCCGTTGACTAAACTTCTCTCACAAGCAAAATATGATCACACCTTAGTACTCTTTGGGTGTTAATCACATGGCGATGTGAACTAGATTATTGACTCTAGTAAACCCTTTGGGTATTTGTCACATGGCGATGTGAACTATAGGGTGTTAATCACATGACGATGTGAACTATTGGTGTTAAATCACATGGCGATGTGAACTAGATTATTGACTCTAGTGCAAGTGGGAGACTAAAGGAAATATGCCCTAGAGGCAATAATAAAGTTGTTATTTTATATTTCCTTATATCATGATAAATGTTTATTATCCATGCTAAAATTGTATTAACCGAAAACTTGTTACATGTGTGGATACATAGATAAAACACTGTGTCCCTAGTAAGCCTCTACTAGAGTAGCTTGTTGATCAAAGATGGTTAAGTTTCCTGACCATAGACATGTGTTGTCATTTGATTAATGGGATCACATCATTAGGAGAATGATGTGATGGACAAGACCCATCCTTTAGCTTAGCATAATGGTCGTTAAGTTTTATTGCTATTGCTTTCTTCATGACTTATGCATATTCCTCTGACTATGAGATTATGCAACTCCCGAATACCGGAGGAACACCTTGTGTGCTATCAAACGTCACAACATAAATGCATGATTATAAAGATGCTCTACAGGTATCTCCGAAGGTGTTGGTGGGTTGGCATAGATCAAGATTAGGATTTGTCACTCCGAGTATCGGGGAGGTATCTCTGGGCCCTCTCGGTAATGCACATCACTACAAGCCTTGCAAGCAATGTGAGTAATGAGTTAGTTACAGGATGATGCATTACGGAACGAGTAAAGAGACTTGCCAGTAATGAGATTGAACAAGGTATGAGATACCGACGATCGAATCTCGGGCAAGTAACATACCAATGACAAAGGGAATGACGTATGTTGTCATTGCGGTTTGACTGATAAAGATCTTGGTAGAATATGTAGGAACCAATATGAGCATCCAGGTTCCGCTGTTGGTTATTGACCTGAGAAGTGTCTTGGTCATGTCTACATAGTTCTCGAACCCGTAGGGTCCGCACGCTTAACATTCGATGACGATTTGTATTATGAGTTATGTGTTTTGGTGACCGAAGTTTGTTTGGAGTCCCGGATGAGATCACGGACATGACGAGGAGTCTCGAAATGGTAGAGAGGTAAATATTGATATATTGGAAGGTAGTATTCGGACACCGAAAGGGTTCCAGAGTGTTTTGGGTACATATCGGAGTACCGGAGGGGTTACCGGAACCCCCTGGGGAAAGATATGAGCCATATGGGCCATAGGAGGGAGGCTAACCAGCCCACAAGGGGCTGGTGCACCCCCCACAAGGGAGGAGGCCGAATTGGATTAGGGAAGGGGGCGCCACCCCCTTTTCCTTCTCCTACTCCCTCTCCTTTCCCCCTTTCCCCCTCCATGAGAAGGAAAAGAAGGGGGGGTCGAATCCTACAAGGACTGGGAGTCCTAGTAGGACTCCCCCCTTATGGCGCGCCCCCTAGGGCCGGCCTCCTCCCTCTCCCTCCTTTATATACGTGGGCAGGCCACCCCTTGGAGATACACCAATCGTTCCAAGCCGTGTGTGGCGTCTCTCTCCAAGGTTAACTCCTCCGGTCATATTGTCATAGTGCTTAGGCGAAGCCCTGCGCTGATCACTTCACCCTCACCGTCACCACGTCGTCGTACTGACGAAACTCTCCCTCGACACTTTGCTGGATCAAGGGTTCGAGGGACGTCATCGAGCTGAACGTGTGCAGAACTCGGAGGTGCCATACCTTCGGTGCTTGATCGGTCGAAACGAGAAGAAGTTCGACTACATCAACCGCGTTGTCAAATGCTTCCGCTTTAGGTCTACGAGGGTACGTAGAAACACTCTCCCCCTCTCGTTGCTATGCATCTCCTAGATAGATCTTGCATGATCGTAGGAATTTTTTTGAAATTGCGTGCTATGTTTCCAACACAGTAGTTCTGCATTAGGCGGAAATACTGCTTGTGCATCAAAAACCCTTGAGCCATGTTTTTTCACAAGTGTCCACTATACCTACCTATGGTTGTGTAAGACCCCTCAAGTACGTTGTCATCGATGCAGACAATAAAAATTGTCCTTAAATATGTGTAAACTTTTATTGAAAAGGAAATAGGCTTTGTGATGGAAAGCAAATCATAAATAAAAATATCATGCACACCATCACAAGGGGCAATATTAAAGTCATGTTCCCTTTCTTTAAATACTCATACATACAATTTTAAAAGCGCATGGCAACTTTTGTTTCCCTTTTCTGAAGGGTATGTCCTTTAATTTTCATGTTGAGGCCAGATAGCATGTTCTACCATCTCTCGCAGTCTCTTACTATTGTTGTCTGGCCGACTAGCGTGTATGCTTCACGTGCTCGCTGGTCAAAAAAAATTCGTGGTCCATGGATTCTCTGGTTGGTTCGTCTACTCCACATATCTCTGCTATCACGTCCAAACTTTCTTTCCATGTTTCCTCTTCTACGTGATGGGTGCGATGGTAGCCCGACTAGGTT
Source organism: Aegilops longissima (assembly GCA_021605205.1). NCBI lineage: Eukaryota > Viridiplantae > Streptophyta > Magnoliopsida > Poales > Poaceae > Aegilops > Aegilops longissima. The sequence goes on along the minus strand of CM038681.1, from coordinate 425,677,819 downwards.
GTCGCATCGGCCGTTGCCCTGGGCGCTATATTTAACCTGGAAATCTCTATGGTCTGCCCGGATTGTCCCGAGTCTCCTAAATTGTTCCTAATAGAAGCATGTGGTTCCAATGACTGAGGTCATGGATGGTCGACCTTTGTACTGAACCGGATATTGAGTTACCCTTTCCGGACAAAGAGGGTCGTGGATAACGACTTCTGCGCTAATTTTTGGTTGTATTAGTTGCTTCTTTTCTTGGCGGCAATTGATTTTTGAGTCAATAGCTGTAGTTGGTCCCTTCAAATAGTTCACTTAGCTTCCATTTTATGTTTCAAATAGCTCACTTAACTTCAGAATTGTAGTTGGTTGGCTAGTCTCTTAAAATAGTTAACTTAACTTCCGTTTTATGTGACATGGCATAATTCAACATATGCATTACATCTGTGATAACTAGACAGTTATCCAACTGCATCTATAACAAATACTCCACCCCAATACTGCTATGCAACATGCATCTTGAGGCAGTTCATAACAAACGGAGCATTGCAATAAGCATGATCACATAATGTAGACAATATACCAAGCACCTTGTGAGGTAAAATACCTACGGGCGTCGTCCCTAATGGTATGCCTGCGGAGGTGCATTGCCTGCTCGGCCTCCTGAAGTACTTGATGGTGGCCGGCTGGCGTGCTTGATGTGTTTATCCGGCTCTTGTTGATTGGATTGCCAGTCACGATGGCTCGGGGCATTTGCCTCGAGGGTAGGGGGTGTGGTCCCATCGAAGTTGTTTGGTGGAGTTGGACGGGAAAACTTATGTGCTCGATTATCACATAGTGACCGCTGCGAGGATCAACAGGCCAGGAGGAAGCCAGCCATATAGAGTCATACCGAGACAAAGGGCATCCCCTCTGTTCGGATAGGTATACATGTGTCGTCCAAGGGAAGGAAGCGGTACTAATCAAATAAAGCCGAGTAAATTGCCATAATAATCAACGCTCGTGGATGAAGCCTCCATGTCCGACGCTACATATACACTCCACGAGGACTGCTCCTCAGAATAGCCTCTTCACGAATGGCATCATGTCCTCCAATGCCTTTGTGGTGCTCCATAAAAAATCCTTCAAGCAGTTTGTTCAATGTCCAGCCTACAGTTGATCAGCTAACTTCCATTTTATGTTTCAAATAGTTGATTTTAGTTTTGAGTTGTTGGATAGTTGGTCTCTTCAAAATAGTTCAGTTGACTTCCATTTTATGTTTCATATAGTTCTCTTAACTTGCATGTTGCAGTTGGTCTCTGCGCCAATTGGCGCAATGGGTCATCTAGTTAGCATAATAAGCCAATGTTTCATTATCATTAAACTCACATTGGAAGGGAAGGTATTGAGTCTCCCTTCTATAGCAACAAGTAAAATCATACATAGAGCATAAATTCCAAGCATGCCAATGTAACATATTTATTTGATCCCAAAAGTGTTTCGCTTTTGAGTCAAGCGATAATCCCTAAACTATTCACGTTGATCCAACGTATATCGCATTAGCATGTTGAATGGGGTTTTATCAGGATTATCAAAGTAATATTCAATGTTTCCCACATAAGCAGCATCGGGGGTTTTAGGAGGTTCCCCATCTCCTTGGCTAGCAAATACAACTAATTTTCTTGGTATTTCGTGTTCCATACCATAACTAAAGATAGAGAACAATTAGAACGGGAAATAAAATCTACCTAGTGATAAATCCAACAAGCGCACGCGAGAACATTCATACCATGCTATTGCTGAAGGAAACATGCCCTAGAGGCAATAATAAAGTTGTTATTTTATATTTCCTTATTCATGATAAAGGTTTATTATTCATGCTAGAATTGTCTTGATCAGAAACTTAAATACATGTGTGAATACATAAACAATACTGTGTCCCTAGTAAGCCTCTACTAGACTAAATTAATATGTTAGTCCATAAAAATAATATAAATTGATGCAAAATATATATATATATATATATATATATATATATATATATATATATATATATATATATATATATATATATATATGATATGATAATAGCATGGAACCATCAGAAATTATAAATACGTTGGATGTATCAATGCGCCATAAACATTCAACTTGTTCTAGCCCACCGGCGATTTAGTCTACTAATCTGATGGTGTTCCAAAGGTCTGAGCCGTGTCCTTGTTCTGCTTCCTCTTGTGTCCAAACCCATTATCGTATGTGACCACCATCTTCCCTCGTCCAATCGCACAAGAGCGAGTCAATGTAGCTGCATAGGAAAAGTTTGGAAGCTTCCACCGGTGGCGGTTGCTTCTGGTGTGTGATCTCGTTTCTCACATGCCATGTCCTCTGAAGAGTCATCATCAAGGGGAGCTCGTGTTCATTGTTGTTGGACATAAGTTGGACTAGCCAATCCACCCCTTTATCGACCACCTCTTCTACTACCGGCTCCGATATATAGAGAGGGCCTCACCGTTTAAAAGGGAACCATAGAAACAATGGAACCCACTATTTTTTTAGTATTATTAGAATGAATTTGTTATTTTGCATAGAAAAAACTGAACGGAATGGAATAAAAAATCATGGTTGGGAAGGTTACTATAGCCAACGAATTTGTTGCAAGTTTCCAAGCAAAAACATGTACCTTCCAAGGAGCAGGGCACCCCCACACTGTCTTCTAGACGGCGTGGTTGGCGTCTGCTGCCCTTGCTCATGGCGCACGTAGTTGTGTGGGCTTGCTCGTCGAGAGCGAGACAGCAGGACGACCACACATTAGCAATGCCGCGCAGGTCAGGTGCTAGGCAAGGACGCCGTCAAGGCGCGGGGAGGAAGGGGACACCTCAATCTTCAAGATCTCCATGATGTCCATGGCCATGAAGTGACATCCATGGCCATGAAGGGAGACACTTATTTTCGGACGAAGGGACTATGTCTGTAATCATTTGGTTAATGTATTGGCTGAGGCTACATGAGTCACTTATGAAGGCACTTGAAAGTGCAACTATCCCTGGGTGGTTTTGGTAATTCCTAACAACATATAGCTCATTGAGCTAATGCTATTTCAAGATAAATATTTCAGGAAAGCTCAATGATTGGCATGGCATGGATTAGAAAGTGGACCTCTCAAAATGCTAAGGCCAAACGATTGGCTCAAGCTCAAAGCACAAGACTTTACATTTTACTTTTAGTGATCCAAGATCACATTGAGTCCATAGAAAAAGTCAATACTATTAAAAAGGGGTGAGGTGTTGCTTAATGAGTTACTTGCTCAAAATGCTTAGTGATATGCTCCAAAATCCCTCAACTACTTTCTCATATCCACATATGTCCCAAACCAAAAGTCAAACTCGGCCCCACCGAAACTTTCTATCCGGCGCCACCGAGTTCACTTGACATAGCCACTGCCACAAACCCTAGTCACTTCGGTCTCATCGATAGGGATCTCGGTCTCACCGAGATGGGATTGCAACCTCTCTGTTTCCCTTCGTAACATTTTGGTCCAACCGAGATGAGCGATCGGTCCCACCGAGATTGCAATGCAAACTCTCTGTTTCCCCTTCGTAATGTTTCAGTCTAATCGAGATGAGCGAATCGGTCCCACCGAGTTTGCCTGACCAACTCTCTGTTTGCTTATTACCAAAATCGGTCCCATCGAGTTTGTGTAATCGGTCTCGCCGAGATTACGTTATGCCCTAATCCTAATGGAATCGGTCCCACCGAGTTGACATCTCGGTCCCACCAAAAATCCTAACATTCACATTTTGAACTAAATCGGTCTGACCGAGTTTTATAATTCGGTCCCACCGAGTTTGGTGATTTATGTGTAACGGTTAGATTTTGTGTGGAGGCTATATATACCCCTCCACCCACTCTTCATTCATGAAGAGAGCCATTAGAACATGCCTACACTTCCAACAGACATTTTCTGAGAGAGAACCACCTACACTTGTGTTGAGGTCAAGATATTTCATTCCAACCACATAAATCTTGATCTCTAACCTTCCCCAAGTTGCTTTCCACTCAAATCATCTTTCTACCAAATCCAATCCTATGAGAGAGAGTTGAGTGTTGGAGAGACTATCATTTGAAGCACAAGAGCAAGGAGTTCATCATCAACACACCATCTATTACCTTTTGGAGAGTGGTGTCTCCTAGATTGGCTAGGTGTCACTTGAGAGCCTCCGTCAAGATTGTGGAGTTGAACCAAGGAGTTTGTACGGGTAAGGAGATCGCCTACTTCGTGAAGATCTACCCTAGTGAGGCAAGTCCTTCGTGGACGATGGTCATGGTGGGATAGACAAGGTTGCTTCTTCGTGGACCCTTCGTGGGTGGAGCCGTCTGTGGACTCGCACAACCGTTACTCTTTTGTGGGTTGAAGTCTCCATCAACGTGGATGTACGATAGCACCACCTATCGGAACCACGGATAAAAAATCTCTGTGTCTACATTGTGTTTGCTCCCTCCAAACTCCTCCCTTTACCTTCATATGCAATTGTTTTACATTCCGCTGCTATACTCTTAGAATTGCATGTGTAGGTTGATTACTTGATTTGTACTGAGTTGCTAAAATCTGCCAAAACTTAAAATTGGGAAAAGGCAAAAAAAATATTTGATCAAGTAGTCTAATCACCCCCTCTAGACATACTTTCGATCCTACAGCACTCCACACTAGCTGTGCATTGACTTTGATGGAGAAGACTCTCGTCTACGGTAAGCACAAGGGAACAAGATTCGGAATTTTTGTCAAAAAGAACCACCTACGTTCTTGTATTAACAAAAAAGACCACCCGCACACCGTATTATCAAAAAAGACCACCTATATCGTGGCGGCAGGTCCGGCAGCCGACACATGGCACCTGTCAGCCATGGCCGGCGGCGGCAGGACCTGCCGCTACGAGCACAGGCGGCAGCTTCGGCTGCACAGGATTTTTCGTCTCTGCGCAAATGCAACGTAACGGAGCAGGCCAAGTGGGCCGCTGCTTGCTGCTGCACGGCGGGACAACACTCTGGAAAAAATCCTCGGGCGTGGATACAACTGCATGCATGCTCGTCCTACTGAAGAGTGTATTATTACATGTCCCATCTAACTAGTCCTCCACGTAAAAGAATACAACTGCATCATGGTACAACAAGTCATGATACAGGTACTCCTACTACGTACTACTGTAGTATACTGCCAAGCGGCAAGCGCCAACCACCGCTGGTTATTATACAGAATCCTGTACATCTGTCTCTTTTGGACCTCAAGACTCACGTCCCAGACCGTGCATGCGGGCTGGTGGTGTGGTGTCCGGTGGCGGAGCAGCAAGCAGCAGCAGCTGCTGCCTCGGTGCGTGGCGGCAGACGACACGTGCCCTGAGCCGCCGCCCAAATGTATATAGTATCGTATGATATGCTTCACAACAGGGAAATCATACAAACTCGAGTAATCATCGTATACGAATAAATAAATGTAATGATGCATGTATGCTATACCACTAGCCTATAGTTGTAATACAAAGGAGCGACGCAGTGCAAAGGTCAGATACAGTAATCTCCAGTAAGCTTGTCTTGTCTTCCGATGTACAAGTGTAGAAAGAAGCTAAAACAGGTGGCACGACGCCTTCAGATACAGACGAGCTTTGCTTGCTAAGGCTGCAGCGGTACAACCTAGTATTGTTCAGCAATCACCTGCACACGTAATTTATTCAAATCCACATGTTTTCTAACCAAGTTGATCACAGTGACTCAATTAGTGATGCAAACTATATTCAAACAGGTTCAGTTGATGTAGGAAAACAACAGATCATTGAGCCCATGGAAGTTGAATGCCATCAAGCTTATGCCCCATAGAGGACGCTTTTGTTAAACAAATACTCTTTTCACTTGTTCAGTTAATGGAGTAATAATTATGAGCAAACTAGGGGACTAAAATTAATTGATGGTTTTTTGCTGAACACGGAGAACACGCTCAGATTAATTTCATACAGAGAAATGTTGGTTCCACATTTAATTCCTGATGTTTGATCCCCATCTTTCCCTAAATATATGTACTTTTTACTTCCTAGAGATCATCAAAATATAAAATCTTGAGTTCAGTTTGAAGTTCTGGAAACAGTAAAACACCCAAATGGCGCGAGTACTTGTGTAAAAAGTGGCTTTTGGACCCTACTGTCGGTCATACCTCACAAATAATATGAACAATTCTTCATCTGTTATTGCTCCAAGCTCCATTCTTCTCTCCAAAGCAGTCAGGCCCCCACCATCTTTAATTGTTGTTCTTGCACCCCTGTGAAGAAGGGGGGGCCAATTAAAATACGGAAATGCTAGGAATCTGACGTCAGATTTTCAGGCATGGCAATCAAACGTTTTTCATGGCAATTTATATTGGCGCGAGGATGGCAGATTTAGTTCGCAAGCATGGCACTTTTCTGGCAAAAAATAAACTGAGAGGGATTTGCCATGCTCCCCAACTAAACTTGCCATCCTCGACAAACATAATTTGCCATGAAATTTTTTCGATTTGCCATGTCTAAAAATCTGACACAAAAATGGACTCATAATTTATTGTTTTCATGTTCTCCAAAAGGAAACGAGAGGATGTTCACAGAACATCATAGTAATAATAAGAAGAAAAATAGAATGTGTTCTGCATACTGCTTCCACAATTTGTACTAGTCTGTTGAAATTTATCATGTGATCTGGAACAGACACCAATTAAAACCACACAAGAAGCAAATGAAACCACTATACACACTCACTGTCACCTGACCTACTGGAGGCACAGCGGTATGGTGGCCACTATATTGGTGTGATTGACCATATTGTTGACTGTAGATGGCATATGAAGTCTTTCTACTAAGATGACAAAAAACTTTCATGGTTGCTTTTTACAGTGACCGGTGAATCTCGACACAGGATGATAGAAACTTCAATGGTTCCAAGTATCATATCTGTGTCTAAATTTCTCAATGTCTAGTTATTACGGTGAATGAAATGAAAAGGCCAACCAATCTTTTTTGAGAGAGACAAGTACAGTCTTCTTGTAAAGATATCAGTGTACTTCTGAAACATTATGTACTTAAGTGGAAACAGGGAGCTCTTGGCATGAGCAAGCATTATATCTCCAAGCACTGAATATACTGAAATACAATTAACAGACGACTATACAGCAGGAATTCAAACCTTACCTCTTCAGTAGATGCTTGGTAAGGGCATCATTACTCTTTTGGACACAATGGTGCAATGGTGTCCGTCCATGGAAATCCTGCTTATTAATATCTGCGCCCAAAAGTAGCAGAAGCTCAACTAGTACAGGATGACCATGTTGACATGCCAAGTGCAATAAGGAGCAGCCTTGCAGACAACCTTCGGGTTTCCCAGAATCCTCTATTTTCTCACAAGAGGCTGGATCAAATAATTTCCTGTCTGTTACTGGTAGAACATGGTTAACATCGTTGTTCAACTCATCATATGTCATGTTAGGGCTTGCATCAGCCAACACAAGAATGCGATACACTGCTCTCACATCATTTGTCCTTATAGCTTCCAGTATACCAATGGTAATTTGATTGGTGTCTTTGGCAATAAGAAGTTTGTCCACGTACTGCACAGATCATTTATGAGAATGAATTATGGAATAACGTACAGAAGTTGATCAGCAGAATAGTGAAAACTGCTGGAGGAACAACACTATAGTCAATATCATAATTCATACATGAAGCAAAATATTATTAATCCCCAAAAGTCCAAAGTATCTGCAGGGAGATGAGGGTGTGGCAGCCAGCATTACTTCATGGGATACAGACTCACCATGAAAGCTTGAAGTTTCTAGTCAGCCATTACATTCATTATGATGTAACTTGTCGATTTCAACTCAAGATTATAGTCAAACAGCCATAAGATTAATTTGGAACTCCGCCTATGGTGTCTCAACATAGCCGGTCCCAAGCCCTGGTAAAGGAGGAGGGTTGTGATAGGCTTGGCGAGCCAACGTAAAAACTCAGCCACTCTTATGGAGATGAAACCCAAAAGATTTTCGTTGGGGCGTAACCCTCTCAGCGACGCGCCACATCGGAACCCGGGTATCGTGGCAAATGGGCAAGGGCCGGGCCGTCACCCCCTGGTGGCGTGCCGTATCTTGATCCGGATACGGTGGCAAGTGAGCGAGGATCGGGTCATCGCATCCTTAGTGGCGCGCTACATTGGCGCCAGAATGTAGTGGAAAATGAGCAAGGGTCTTCGCATTTGACTCGACGAGTGCGAAGGGTAAGGAAGCTAGCCGAGCCTAGGAGGATTCGCCTAGGTAGCTGGAACGTAGGGTCTCTGACAGGGAAGCTTCGGGAGCTAGTTGATGCAGCGGTGAGGAGAGGTGTTGATATCCTTTGCGTCCAAGAAACCAAATGGAGGGGACATAAGGCGAAGGAGGTGGAGGATACCGGCTTCAAGCTGTGGTACACAGGGATGGCTGGAAACAGAAATGGCGTAGGCATCTTGATCAACAAGAGCCTCAAGTATGGAGTGGTAGACGTCAAGAGACGTGGGGACCGGATTATCCTGGTCAAGCTGGTAATTATCAGCGCATATGCCCCGCCCCGCAAGTAGGCCACAATGAGAACAGCAAGAGGGAGTTCTGGGAAGGCCTGGAAGACATGGTTAGGAGTGTACCGATTGGCGAGAAGCTCTTCATAGGAGGAGATCTCAATGGCCACGTGGGTACATCTAACACAGGTTTTGAAGGGGTGCATGGGGGCTTTGGCTATGGCATCAGGAATCAACAAGGGGAAGATGTCTAAAGCTTTGCTCTAGCCTACGACATGATTGTAGCTAACACCCTCTTTAGAAAGAGAGAATCACATCTGGTGACTTTTAGTAGTGGCCAACACTCTAGCCAGATCGATTTCATCCTCTCGAGAAGAGAAGATAGGCGTGCGTGCCTAGACTGTAAGGTGATACCTGGAGAGAGTGTTGTACCCCAGCATAAGCTGGTGGTTGCGGACTCCCGCTTTCGGATTCATGTCCAGCGGGATAAGCGTGCCAAAGTCGCTAGAACAAAGTGGTGGAAGCTCAAGGGGGAGGTAGCTCAGGCGTTCAAGGAGAGGGTCATTAAGGAGGGCCCTTGGGAGGAAGGAGGGGATGCGGACAATGTGTGGATGAAGATGGCGACTTGCATTCGTAAGGTGGCCTCAGAGGAGTTTGGAGTGTCCAGGAAGGAGAAGCGAAGATAAGGATACCAGTGGTGGAATGATGATGTCCGTAAGGCGATTAAAGAGAAGAAAGATTGCTTCAGACGCCTATACCTGGATAGGAGTGCAGACAACATAGAGAAGTACAAGATGGCGAAGAAGGCCACAAAGCGAGCTGTCAGTGAAGCAAGGGGTCGGGCATATGAGGACCTCTACCAAAGGTTAGGCACGAAGGAAAGCGAAAGGGACATCTATAAGATGGCCAAGATCCGAGAGAGGAAGACGAGGGATATTGGCCAAGTCAAATGCATCAAGGACGGAGCAGACCAACTCTTGGTGAAGGACGAGGAGATTAAGCATAGAAGGCGGGAGTACTTTGACAAGTTGTTCAATGGGGAGAATGAGAGTTCTACCATTGAACTGGACGACTCCTTTGATGAGACCAGCATGTGTTTTGTGCGGCGAACCCAGGAGTCTGAGGTCAATGAGGCTTTAAAAAGGATGAAAGGAGGCAAGGCGATGGGACCTGATTGTATCCCCATTGAGGTGTGGAAAGGCCTCGGGGACATAGCGATAGTATGGCTAACCAAGCTTTTCAACCTCATTTTTCGGGCAAACAAGATGCCAGAAGAATGGAGACAGAGTATATTAGTATATTAGTACCAATCTTCAAGAACAAGGGATATGTTCAGAGTTGTACTAATTACCGTGGAATTAAGATGATGAGCCATACAATGAAGCTATGGGAGAGAGTCATTGAGCACCGCTTAAGAAGAATGACAAGCGTGCCCAAAAATCAGTTTGGTTTCATGCCTGGGAGGTCGACCATGGAAGCCATTTTCTTGGTACGGCAACTAATGGAGAGATACAGGGAGCAAAAGGAGGACTTGCATATGGTGTTCATTGACTCGGAGAAGGCCTATGATAAGATACCACGGAATGTCATGTGGTGGGCCTTGGAGAAACACAAAGTCCCAGCAAAGTACATTACCCTCATCAAGGACATGTACGATAATGTTGTGACAAGTGTTCGAACAAGTGATGTCGACACTGATGACTTCCCGATTAAGATAGGACTGCATCAAGGGTCAACTTTGAGCCCTTATCTTTTTGCCTTGGTGATGGATGAGGTCACAAGGGATATACAAGTAGATATCCCATGGTGTATGCTCTTTGCGGATGATGTGGTGCTAGTTGACGTTAGTCAGATGGGGGTAAATAGGAAGTTAGAGTTATGGAGACAAACCTTGGAATCGAAAGGGTTTAGGCTTAGTAGAACTAAAACCGAGTACATGATGTGCGGTTTTCAATACTACTAGGTGGGAGGAGGAGGTTAGCCTTGATGGGCAGGTGGTACCTCAGAAGGACACCTTTCGATATTTGGGGTCAATGCTGCAGGAGGATGGGGGTATTGATGAAGATGTGTACCATCGAATCAAAGCCGGATGGATGAAGTGGCGCCAAGCTTCTGGCATTCTCTATGACAAGAGAGTGGCACAAAAGCTAAAAGGCAAGTTCTACAAGACGGCGGTTCGACCCGCAATGTTGTATGGCGCTGAGTGTTGGCCGACTAAAAGGCGACATGTTCAACAGTTAGGTGTGGCGGAGATACGTATGTTGAGATGGATGTGTGCCACGAGAAAGGATCGAGTCCGAATGATGATATACTGAGATAGAGTTGGGGTAGCACCAATTGAAGAGAAGCTTGTCCAACATCGCGAGATGGTTTGGGCATATTCAGTATGAGCCTCCGAAGCTCCAGTGCATAGAGGACGGCTAAAGCGTCATGGAGAATGTCAAGAGAGGGCGGGTAGACCGAATTTGACATGGGAGGAGTCCGTTAAGAGAGACTCAAGGATTGAGTATCACCAAAGAACTAGCTACGGACGGGGTGCGTGGAAGCTTGCTATCCATGTGCGAGCCATGAGTTGGTCGCGAGATCTTATGGGTTTCACCTCTAGCCTACCCCAACTTGTTTGGGACTAAAGGCTTTGTTGTTGTTGTTGTAGCCATAAGATTAATTTGGTTGTCTACTACCCAAGCAGGAAAACCAGCGTCCAAAGGTAAGAGGTTACCCAGATTCGATGGTGGGGGGGGGGGCTTGAATGTAGTAACGAACTGGAATTTAAATTTCGCGTTCTTTTGCCCGAATGCTACGTAACTGAGGTACCAGGAGTCAGGTTACTAACTGAACTTTGCCTTCGCCTGTAAGGTATACCCAAAGGATACTTACATCATACAAGGACCCCCATGGTCTGTACAAATTTTGCTAACTACATTCTGCAAACACTGGATGTCAAACTTAATAACACGATTGATCTGAATATGATATTTTGTGGATACTAGTACCAGAAATCTTATGCTACCACATCAGGCTGCTAGGCTCCTCTAACAATATATCGGATGATTGTCTCACTAAAGCCCAGAAGTTTCACAAAATAAAATAACCAACACTACAGCAGAATAACCACTAGTGCAATGTCATAAACACAGAAAGATTGCCTTTTGGAAATTTCAATCAGCAAATGCCCAACCGGTCATATATTAGCTACTGAGAACATGCTACTAGGCTTAGTCGCCACAGAAGAGCTTACCTTTGATTGTATGAACCTTTCCTTTATTGAGAAAGCATCAGTAGGTTTAGGCTTTTCCATGAACAGGATAGCGCTATTTGACTCATCCATTCTGCATGGATGTAGATAATATTACAATAAGTCACTGTCGACAAAGGACAGGAGACAAGAGCAAAGTTTGCCCCTTCATGCACACCTGAAACTACTACTCCCTCCGTCCCACAATATAAGAAGTGTAGCTTGCAAAAACGTCTTATATTATGGGACGGAGGGAGTAGTACCCAACACTCTTTATATATAGAAACTACTAAATACTCGTGTGTCGTTATGGAAGCTAATTGCGCTGCCACGGGAGTTAATTGCTCATGCATTGCTAAGAAGCTTATTTTTAAGGCCCCTCTTCTTTAGTGCTTGGCTAGACTCCCTTCAATAAGTGTGCCCATTCTGGGCTTGTAATCTAGTTGCATATGGGCTAATTGCTCATGTAACCCTGTTAATATTTCTCCCTTTATTTTTAAAAATATACATAGGGGTTACCCTACTGTTTTACTGTAAAAAAAGTTTATTTTTACTGCATGAGTTGTTTAAACGGTTGTGTCGTCGTAGTACCTAATCTCTAGCAAATGAAAAATATCTCAAAATATACATAAAAAATATCAACCGTGATACATCTGTGTACCATATATAATGTATGATAGTTGTGGCAATTAATTTCTTGGCGACGTAACGTAGTCTCTGAGGGTGAATAGACCAAAACCAACTCCGATCTTTATAAGAGTACAAATACATGTTCAATGCAATATCAAACTGAAAGATTATTTGGCACTCTCTCTATATACTAATCTAGGATGTTTTAGAAAACGTCCTATACTAGTTTACAGAGGAAGTAGAAGATAATAAGAATAATAAAGTCAATAAGACTAGACTCGAACCCATAGATGAGGACCCTGAGTAATATCATTGCCCTACTAAATAAGTATTATTAGCATTTACAAAGTAGAAAGCACCTTCACAAGCTTCCACTATCCCCATCCTATCCCTCCTCCACACACAGACACACCCAGATCTGGTCGGTGGCCACACCGCGCCTGCTTGGTAAAGCACCAACACCTCTGGAACTCTGCCCCATTGTTGGCCTCGATCAATAGCAACACAACTGATCCCTCCAATCAATGGCTTTTCGCTCACCCAATGAGGGAGATGGCATATCAGAGTGTGTAGTAGAGTATTGACGGAGCATCAAAAGTATCTTCCCTTTGCCAAAAGAAAACTATTCCTATAACTATGTTCTCAAAAAGAAATATTCCAATACTTCTCCATACATATCAGGGTGAATCAGTACTGGATATGTATCAGGATGCTGACACTGCGACTCCCCAACATATCAGGGTAACCTAGCTAATGCATTGAGCACCCTGTCACATAATGAATTTCAGTGCACACTGAAAATTATTGGAAATTCGATCCTAAGTATAAACGAGTTCCAGACTTCCAGAAAGCTCAAATAATCGTAAAGGGTACATGTAGAAGTACAAACAATCTGTACAGGTACACATGATCTGTTTAGCCCAAATTTTGTCAGCTGGTATAACAGTCATCTGCCACAGCTTATCGATGGTCAGAAGAGGGATGTAGCTAGGACGAGAAATGCTTAAAACTTGAGTAGAAGAACTAGTTAACACGATACGTATATTGCTTGAACATACCCTTGATCTTCTTTAGGAAGCAAAGCTTCCCAAATGGAATTATTGTAATCATTTCCAAGTGCACGAAACAAATCAATAATTACTGGCTCCCATATTTTCACATCCAATCTCAAGGATCGAACCTACATCAAATAAGAACATCAGCTGCACTGTTAAAATATTGACCTTGATATGGTATAATCTCTAAATCAAGAGACTATTAAAACCTATATATCACAAGCCCGCAAAATATCATATACAGCAAACATTGGCGTATTCGCATAGTTCTGAAGATCTTATACTCATTAACAAATACTCCCTCCGTTCCAAATTACTTCAAGTTCTAGTTTTTTCCTAAGTCAAACTACATTAAGTTTGACCAAGTATATAGAATCATATGCTAATATCTACTCCCTCCGTTCCTAAATATAAGTCTTTTTAGATATTCCACTACAAACTACATACGGATGTATATAGACATATTTTAGAGCGTAGATTCACTCATTTTGCTTCGTATGTAGTCCATAGTGTAATCTCTAAAAAGACTTATATTTAGGAACAGAGGGAGTATAATATTTATATAGTAATATTATTTTTATATAATATACATGGTTAAAAAATGAAAACATATTCCTAGGTCGGAGTTGGCCTAAGCGGTAAGTACAATTCATTATTACGTCCAGTGCCAGCAGTTTCAGAATTCAGAATCAGACTGCAACTACAGGAAGGTAATGATCGATCGAGAAGACAGATCAATCGAGGAAAAAAGGACAGATCGTCGCTTTATGTTCTGGTGAACCAAAAGAATCTAGATCCTTCAGTTCATAAAGATACTTTGACAGGATACCAAGTACTAGCATTACAGCAAAAGGCAGCCGATAGCTCACAATGAGTTATGTCAACCATGTTCAATAGTGATCAGTGGCAGTGGACAGTATTACACTGCTATTTTACAGCTTTACACTAGCGCTGTCACTAAGTTAATAACTCCAATCATTTCAAGTACAATCTTTTTGGGGATGACAGAGCCAACCCAATGTATACTGATTAAGTCGTAACGTAAATAAGGTGCCAGAAAAAGTAAATGTGCTAAAAATAAAGAACTGGATATTGCACCTTTGAAATATGGACTCCAAGATTCCTATGAGCCCCTGAGCACTCGATGCAAATAAGAATACCCAAGTTTAGAGATGCCCAGTCAGGATCTGGAGAACGACATTCTGCACAACTGTCGTTTCCAGGGATATTCCTGAGATGGTTTATTGCATCACTGTGTGCCTCTGAACTTTTGCTCTCTTCAAGAGATGCAGCAGAATCAAGGGAACTTGCAGAACCATGTCTTTCTGCTGCTAGATTCCCGTATGGCGGCTGAAATGAGATGAAATCAGGATAAAATTAGTATAGTACTAACTTGAAAATAGTGAACTACATAAAACCACTACACATAGGACAGCCTTCAAACATAACCACCACTTTTGGGACTAGGAGCCCGTGCGATGTCAGCCATGCACAGGAACCCCACAGATGGCTAAAATGGGACCAGGAGTCGATGTGATGCCAGTCATGCACAGGAACAGGCTACAACTGAGAAATCATTAAATTGATCTAGGGTAGCGACGGCGGAGCATGAAGGAGAGAGATTATGTATGCGAATCGTCCTAATACACACCAGAGAAGGAGATCATGGTGTGGATGCCACGGTCAGAATTTGGAACGAGAAGGCAAATTCCAACGATGGAGACGGCGGCGGAGCTTCAAATTTGGCTGACGTCACTTCCTCCTGGTTTCGTGGTAGAGCTCCTGTGTTACGTGGAGTGGCTCGGCATGGCCGGAACGCCAGTGATGATGGCACTCACTCAGGGAGGAGAGGGCAGAGGCTCAGAAGCAGGATGGAGAAGAGGCTGGGAAGAAGATGAGAGCTAACAAGTTGGCCCCACATCCACCTCGACATAGCGTCTTCGTAAGCTAAGCCACATCAGCTCTTACATGCAGGCCCAGCATGCCAGATTTGCTGTCGGAACCATTGAACCGATCTGCAGTGTTAGTTTTCACTTCCTGTCCCTGAAGTAGTGCTTTTAGCAAATTTTCCCAAAAGTGGCGGTTAATGGTTATGTTTGAAGGCTGCCCCACATGTGGTGGTTCTATGTAATTTACTCTCTTGAAGAGGAACTGTTTTTCGCATGCATGCAATTGCACTAAAATGGAGCCGATCTTAAGGCGGGACAAGCACTGGTAATGTATAACATGATTATGAAAAGCAGATGCTGCAATAAGATATCTGAAGTTTGCTACCAAACAGTTAAGTGGGTTTTTTCAGATAGATTTTGATACAGCTAACCAAGTGTTTTCTGTAGAATGCAACAAAAGAGACGACCGGAGCAAACCTGATGCGGGAATGGTGAATTCAGCAGTGATGCAATAACTCCTGTTATTTTTTCGGTCCAGTCCTTTTGGTCAGCCTCTGTCTCCGCCTGCCATCAACAAAGTGAAAATTGGATCTCAAGAAACATACGGCATCACTGTTCAAAAAATGAATATCACAAGTTCATAACAATGTGGTTTTCTTCTGATATTTCAAAACACTGTTTTTCTTCAAACCGTAAAATTTGTGCTATATACAGAACGTTTAACATTTAAGGGGTAACAGTTACAATTACCTGTAAAGTGTATGCCTTCATGGGAGTGATTACTCTGAAGCAAAATCTTAAATCATTTTCTTCAGCATCCATCTTAATTGTTGAAGTTCTGAGATTAATTGTACGACATGAAAGAGAATCATCCCCCTGGGATGAAGCTTTTTGATTTAAGAATCTGAAGCGACTAAATACACCAGTCGGTTCAGCAGTATGCTGTGATGCCACTCCTTGCTTCCAAAGAACAAAACAAGGTAAGTATACAATAAATAACAAATAACAACTGCTTAGGGTGAATTATATAACACATTCATGGCATAACTTCTCAAACACTGCACATAAACAATCTATCATATCCCCACTATAATCATCAATTGCGCAGAAATTTTGTAGAGCACAAATTCACTGTAGTGACATAGCCCTTAGAAAATTAATCCACTTTTTTTTAGCAAAAGAGAGTGGGAAAGATCCCCACCGTAACTCATTTTTTAAATTAATTCACTTGATGGGAAAAATATGCATCAGTCTGATACCTTCCACACAAGAGAATGATTAATCACCAAACATAAACAAATAGATCATATTCTAATTGAAAGAGGAAAATGGCAAGTAAGTAAAAGTGATGAAAACCATGATCAAGGATTAGATACTACTCCCTCCGTTCCTAAATATAAGCCTTTTTAGAGATTCCAATATGGACTACATACGGAGCAAAATGAGTGAATCTACACTCTAAAATATGTCTATATTGAAATCTCTAAAAGGGCTTATATTTAGAAACGGAGGGAGTAGAAAACATATATTTATTACAAATATAGATGAATTACAACGAAAAATCAATTATAACTATGAATAAGACAAAACATATATTTCTACAAAACATAAGTTTACCAACTCACGCAAGCAAAAGGTGAGAGCTCAGGATACTTAGTGTGCCAAGTTTTAAATAGACCAATAAGCCATGATCAAATTGCTAACCATACCGATTGTTTATTTCCCTTGTTCCCATAGTAGTACAGAGTCCCATGGCTGTCGAGAACAAAATACCTCCTCTTCCATTCTCCTCGTAAATTTTCAGAACGCTTAAAGAGATAACCTTGTTTAATTATTTCAACCTGGTAAAAGAAAAATATTCAGGAAAAGCAACAGGCTTCAGAAAATAATTGCAAATTAAAAATATAATGAACATGTAGCTGATTTAACTATAATAAGAGAATAATAGAAGAGTGGAGTACTAGATTTTGAGCCAAACAGTCATTATGTGGGGAACCGGTGCCTAAACAAATCAAGCACCAGTAGAAACAAAAGTTCATCGGCACTTAGACACGTGTATTATCTCTGGGCTACATGTTCTCTCCAAACCATTATCTGGGGAATCAATGCAGCATCCATATAATTTCTAGTATTTTAGCCTATTATTTATGATTCTTTACTCAACAATGGATAATTAACTACCTGGCCATTGGCAGTTGACTGCATCAAGGCTTCAATCTTTTTATAGGATTGAAGACCAACAACATGGATGCCATCACCACTCGTAGATGTGTTTACATTACTAGCCATTCTTAAGTTTGCTATTTCTTCTTGAGTTCTGAACTCTTGAATTCTCTTTGCAAGTTTATCTTGCTCGTTCATAGCCATTTCTTTTGATTGCTGTGCATATGTTAGAACCTGCATTAAGACATTGCAGTTAGCAGATTCATCGATAACTTAAGGTCAACGCACTCCTGGTTATCATAATTATCGGTCAAAACCAATATGCCAAAGGAGCGACTATTAAACCTGGTGAATGAACGGTTCCATTTGGCTCAGTAGCTCAAATCCCTAGAACAAAGAAAAAAAAATCAAAAAGGTTTCAACCAACAATATAACAAAGACCGCTTAAACTGTAGAGAGTATCCATGCCTGCTTAAAATATCTTAGATGGGCATCCATCACCGCGCTTATTGATTCCAAGAACTCATACTTCTTCTTTGCTTCAATGTTTGCAAGGGCATGAACCTGAATTCCTTACATTGCAGGAGAATCATTGGCATGGTTACATAATATACATAACAATGCTATATGGAGAAAAAATGGTGATACATACTAAGTTAAAGCGGCATCTCTCGAAAGATGACTTGCCATTGTGTAGATCCTGTAAAGACGGGATTAGGAAGGTGGCGTGCACACTGAATTACATCCGTTACGAAAAAGTGGTCACAGTTTACCTCCTCAAGTCCTGTCACTACTTCTGCTCTAGTGCCTTTCCGCACTGACACAAATTTTTCACGGGCCTGAGAAGCAAGATAGCAATAGGAATTAGTAGGCCATATGTATAAAAATAAAATATTAAAACCATATGGTATTCAGAAAAAGGACAAATCATTCATTTATTCATGGTTCACCACAGGCCAACATGAAGAAATAAACAACAAAAATAGATAATGACATAGTAGAAGTCAAGACATTACCTGATCATAGCCCATTGTTGCCCTATCCAAACGCTGCCGACAATCCTATATATTGGGCCAAATGTTAGCGCAAATAGTAACTAACCAATGTGTTAAAAATTCTCCACATCGAAATCAAGACAGTAGGCCAAGTGTAGTTAAGAGAACATCAATTATAAGTGTGAAATTAATTTCAAGACCATTTCAGTTTACTTAATTAAGTTTGGGCCCAACAAGCATAAAACTTATTAAGACGTGTGTGTGCATTTCAGTTACGTAATTAAGTTTGGGCCCAACAAGCATAAAACTTATCAAGACGTGTGGGTGGTTCACCTTTGCATCATGCAGATCCTCGTTAATGAATTGCGTCAAACGTTCACTAAGCATATGCTCGACCTGTTTGAAGGGACAGACTGATTAGAATGTTACAGTCACTTGTAATGATATTTTACTAGGAAAAAGGAACAGAACGCCATACACCATAACCAAATGAAATGTGCCAGCTTTCCAGGAATCCGTACATAAAGATTTTGTGATCCCAAATGGAGACCTCATTACATAACACATAAATATCCTCTTTCAACACATGATTCAGGTTCTGGATAAACTTAAAAGGACAGACCCAGTGCTAGAAGCTCCCACACCAGGTGGGGTCTGGGGAAGGATTATACGAGGCAAGCCTTACCCCTGCACAGTGCAATGCAGAGAGGCTGCGTCGAACCCAGGACCTCTTGGCACAAGTGGGGAGTACTTCACTACTGTGCCAAGCCTGTTCTTCAAACTCAAAACTCAAAACGTCTTATATTAGTTTACAGAGGGAGTACTAAATTATTCTCACGGGTGAAGTAAACTACCAAGAAAGGTAGAGGCCAATGATACATGATAGGTAGTACCTGGGAACGAAGGAGCTCCTTGTACGTTCCAAGCTCCCTAAAAGCAGTAGTGAACTTGGACATTACAGGCCCTGCAACATAATAAGGAATTTGGAAGTTCAGGTTTCTACCAAATCTAAACGGTTACATGGAATCGTATTTTACTGAAGAAACTTGCATAATCTAGTTCCAGTGAGATGGCATGGCGCAAATCATGTCAACTGTTGCAAAGAACTGTGGTCTATTAAGTAAACGTGGGCATATGAAGAACCAAGATTTAACAAAAATAAAGGGGTACAAGATATTCAATTGAGAAGGATAATGGCTTCAGTAAGTATAGATGAGAAACCAGGACAAAAATTAAGCAAACGAAACATCAGAGATTTTTGTGAAATAACCTCCAATGGCAACACTAACAGGGTCATCTCGACCAGCACCAAAAGCTTCTAGGGCGTCAGCAAATAAAAGATCTCCTGCATATCCTTCATCAAGAGATCCCCTGAAACTAAGGATATTAGCCACACTATAACAAGCTTGAACATCAACCATAAGGTTTATTATTCTTTTAATCCTCAAAATTACAAAATGACATAGTTGCATGCAATATAATAGTAAAAATAGCTAGAAGCAGTAAGGAAAGGAGAATGTAAAATTATCATTCACAGGTATCCATAGAATATATGCTATAGACATCCAAATTAATATTGGACCATAACACAATAATACAGGACCAAGTTAATAATTTGCTTTCATGTAAAAACGCTTACAACTAGCTTTAGCATTCCAGTGAGGTTGTATGCCCTAAGGAGGGTTCATATGTTATGGACGCAGGAGTTAGGAGAGAAATGTACATGAATTTTTTGCATCCTTTATGAAGGTTTGAACACCGCTGTTTCAGTTCATCGGTAAGTTGTTCCAAAGAATTGACCTATGGATCAATTGAAATAAGTCAGAAACAACTTAAATGCATGTATAAGTTCAATTACACTTTAAACTGGAAAGAAAGGTCTGTTGGCCAAAAAAGAGAGAGAAGTTAAAGGGAAATTATTGAGACCAGTGTCCAAACAGTCATGTGTCAAGATCACTACTATTTCTGTGAAATAATCATTATGCTCGCATAACAGCCATTTAGAGAATAATCTTTGGATTTCTTTCATTGCTAAATTACAACAGAATTCAATCTTGAGTAAGGTTAGTCACGGAATACATATAAAATCCGAAGAACTGCAACCGAGGGCCTTCTCATTTACAGATGAAGCCTATATGTCAGTTCAATATGTCAAATTTTCAATTGGTCATGCTGGACCAACAAGGAATTCCAAAAATTCACAGAGAACCAATGTCCCCGCAAGGGCACAGTGCACATTTTTCCCTCCTTTACCCCAAGGCTCATTTTCGAGCCCCTGGAACGAACTGGGTTGACGTGAACAGATGGTAATTTCGTGTGAAGCTAATCCCTGTATGAGTTTAGCAGCCATGTCAATGTCTATTTGTCCCACCACGTCAATGTGCGCCACTGATGACCCAATTTTATGTGTAACAGGATTAGTCTATTGTACTGAAAGTACGGGGTCAAAATGGGGCCAAGGCCATAACAGGGACCAAATACTGTCTACACAAACTGAAAACTGTAATGAGCACCAAGCGATTTTTTGCGGTTTTAAACGATTAAATGACACCAAAACAGCCTACATTATATTGTAAGATGACGGTGCTTTATATTATTGCAAAAGTAAAGTGAGTAGCACATTATTGACTTATAATGGTAGTTTTATGCCTTTAGGTGCAGTGGTTTTTTGTTTATCAAATAGTAGTAGTTCTATAGTGCACATTTTATCTACATTTCCAATGTACTCCCTCCGTAACTTAATATTAGTGTCAAAAACGTCTTATATTAAGTTACGGAGGGAGTAACTTTGAAGCAACAGAATAACATTTACTCTTTTTAAAACAGTAACAGTGCTATATTTTGGATAGGCTCAAATAATTTATTTATTTATTTTAGCACTAACAGTAAATAACATAATTTAAAAGGTGAAATAAATCATTGTAATTAAAAAGGTGGCGCAATAACATTACAGACGCATAATTGCAAATCAACAAGAGGCATTGGCAACAAAACTAGCAAATTTCACGGACTGAATGGCCGGATTCAGAATTTGGCCAGCAAGCTTCCCAATTCACTGAATCCACAAGTGGCAGGTTCGTCCTTACATGATCTAACCATTGTGTTCCAAGTGTGCGGCAAGCAGCAAAATTGATCTAAACACAAGAAGGCGCCATTGCGACCGGAAAAGCCTCAGCCGTCAGCCCTCCAACTAATCACTATCCGGCACCACAAAAGCCAAAAGGTAACAGGAATGCAGAGACCTACCCGGTAAGCAGACACAATGTGAGCCACTCATGCGGCCAAATCAGCACCAACCTACTCGATTCGCCCAATCCAATCCAACACGGAATTTTATCGAGAAAAGCTCCAACCACTCAAAGAGCTCTCGCATTTCCAATCAAAACCGACCAACAACCAGGAAAGCGCACGATCAAGTCGAGATCTCGCGACACAAAATGGTGCCGAATCCCCAAATCCGCCCCAGCTCTGTCATTACAACCATCAAAACCCTAAATACAGCTCAAAACCCACCATGCGCCTGATGCGAGACCACTAAGCACGCCAAGCAAAACGCAGCACAAACCGGAGATCTCTTCAATCCACGGGATCCCAAAACTGCTAACCCGGAGGGACCCCGATGATCGTGTACGCCTCGCGGGCAGGGAGATAAGGGAAGCACCTGCTTGCGGAACATGGGGGAGTCCTCGAGCTTGGTGAAGGCCGCCATGTCTGACCTCGAGTGGGGGCGAGGCTGCTCTCTGGAAGCTCCGGGAGATCTGGGCGTGGGCGGGAGGTGGAAGAGGAGTGCGGTCGGGCAGTTGCTGTCTCTCTGTCGCGTGGAGCTGTTCTCTTTCGTGGGTCGGTGAAGGAGGCCACTCAGGGCTCCGTCCGTCGCCACCGGGTTGCATGCGTTCGGCTGATTTTTGGGCCTAACTAGCAACTGATTCAGACGGTTGATAGGCTTTCGGGTTGGTTAGTGGGCTGGGCCCAATTTGTTGGTAGTGCGTCAGATTAGAATGCTCGCCGAGCCTTCGGGACCGTGAAGGATATTATCACGGCGATTATTTGTCGGGAGCAACTAGTTGACGAGCGCTCCTTCGAGAGCCTCACAACGATCACTTACGGGTGGGCTGAGAGCGCGTCACTTGACACACTCTCAACCACCCCATGTTGTGCGCTATGGGCGCTCTTTTCGGAATTTTTTTTTCCGAACGCTTTTTCGGTTTTTAAACCGTTTTGTTTCACTTTCTGGTTTTCTACTGGTCTTTCTTAGCTTTTGACAACAGGTTTTTTTCGCATGAAAATACGCGTTTTTTCTTTTGCGAGAAGCACGATTTTGCTTTTGCGAGAGACATGGTTGTGCCTCTTGAAAACGGAAAAAAACATGTTTTTTGTTTTTTTTTCCTTCCGTGAAAGGCACGTTTGTGCTTTCGCGAGTCAAAAACGAAAAAAATGTGTTTCTATTTTTTTACCTTCCGCGAGATGCACGGTTGTGCTTTCGAGAGAGTCATGATCGTGCCTCTCGGAAATGGAAAAAAATGTGTTTTATGTATTTTTCCTTTCGCGAGAGGCATGAATTTTGCTCACGCGGGAGGCATGGTTGTGCTTGGAAACGGAAAAAATGTGTTTTCCTTTTTTTCCTTATGTGAGGGGCATGGTTTTGCTCGTGCGAGAGACACGGTTGTCCTTTCGCGAGAGGCACGGCCGTGCCTCTTTCAGAAAGGGAAAAACCATGCTCCCGGTTCGGTTTTTTCGTCTGGTTTTTTTTGTGAAAAAATATTCATCAAAATCTATCAACATAGGATTTAGT
Source organism: Aegilops longissima (assembly GCA_021605205.1). Classification (NCBI taxonomy): domain Eukaryota; kingdom Viridiplantae; phylum Streptophyta; class Magnoliopsida; order Poales; family Poaceae; genus Aegilops; species Aegilops longissima. The sequence goes on along the minus strand of CM038681.1, from coordinate 425,654,549 downwards.
TTTGAAGATCTCGACACAAGAAATCCAACGGTGAAAACGGTTCAAATTTGGACGCACGGTTTAGAAGATAAAAGCGTTTTAAATAAACGGATCTACGGAAAAAAAAAACTCCCAGGTTGCGACAAGTGACGCACATGCAACATGACACTTGTCACAACCTAGGGAGGTGCGAGGATCTTTGCAAGGAGTACTCCTCAATTAGTGATTTCGCTCGCCACTTAGTCCGTCGCTCACCTTGCGCTACGTCCACAGCTACGGACCTCGGCAGCAGCCGATCCACGTGTGACGGCGCGATGTCGTGGCTTGCTGGAGATGGTTGTCTGCCTGGCCTTCGATGCCTTGCATGGATGGGGCCCAGCATGCCTACTCTAGCCCATGCCCACGGTGGTTGATCTGATCTAGCACTTGGCCTGAAGCGATGCGGCCTACGTCGATCAGTCTTGCTCCAAACAATTTGCCTTCGACGATGAGTTTCAATCTATGTGCGGTGGCTTGATGCAAAGGGTGTGGTTGTGCAACGATGAAGAGGGAATAACCCATCACATGTGGTTGCTGGGATTGTGAAAAGATGGTGGCGACATTCATGATTGACTTCGATTGATGGTACTTCTTGAGTACACAGTCTGGAGCTTCGGGGTGAAAACCCAAGGTCTGACCCATGTTGGTTATACCTAGCAATGACGATGTTTTTGCATCGTTACCTTATTGAAGGCATTGCTCGGATTTGCTCAGACTTTTTCTTCGGGGTGAAAACCTATAATCTGTCTTTTTCTGGTTGGATCCGGTGACGAAGGCGCTTGAGTGTCGTTTCCTTCATGAAGGTGTTGCCATTGAAGAATCTCGTTATCCTTCTATTGTCAAAAGATGGTTGGTGCAGATATGGTCATTGTTATAGGTTGTCGATCACTTTCGGGTTTTTTTCCTTGCTTCGGCATAGCTTTGGTCTTGTATAACTTTGCATTTTGACGGTAAGTTTTTTAGTGTGTGCGTTGATGTTGGCTCTATGCATCCTAACTACTCAGAGGTCGGATATGTGCTCATTGTGTTTTGTATCCACTTGATGCTTCATTTTGAGTCAATAAAATCCATCATTTATCGAAAAATTAGTGATATTTGTCGCATTAAGCGAGCCCTATGAATTCTCTCGCGTAGAGCGGGAACAGTATCTGGCCGGCCCATACAACATGCAGATACTTCGAAAAAGGGGAAGGAAGAAGAAATGAGGGCTTTGAGGGATTGAATCATGGTCTATCGGCTGCCGACGAGCGCTAGTAACCACTCAGTTCAAAATTGTTTCGTGATTACCTATTTGGGTGCCGCCTTCTTTAGGCGAACCGACCTGCTTTTTTATTTATTTTTTCCTTTTTTTTGTTTTTTCTGTTTGCATTGCTTTTTTTATTGGTTTTCTTCCTTTCTTACCCGGTTTTCCTGGTTTTGTTGTTTTTCCTTTGTTTTTCTCCATTTTTCTTTGGTTTTCTTTTCTCTTCTCCATTTTTTGTTTGGTTTTCCTTTTTCCTTCTCTATTTTTTGTTTTTCATTTCTTTCTTCTTATGTTTGTTTTGGTTTCCACTCTACATTTTCGTACATATCAAAAACATTTTTTGTAACAAGTGATCAACATTTTTATATACACATTCAGCATTGTCTGAATGCTATTTCAACATTTTTTAAAACTTGTTTAACATTTTCATAGTTATTCAAGAAAGTACTTGATCAACATTTTTAATACTTATTTAAAATTTTCAAATACTTGCTCAACATTTCATATACTCGTTCAACATTTTTAATACCTATTTAACATTGTATAAATACTTGTTTGACATTTTAATACTTATTCAATTTTTAAATACTTGTTCAACATTTTCAAATTCTTAATCAACATTTTTAAATAATTTTTCAACATTGTTTAATATCTATTCAACATTTTTTAAATACTGGTTCAACATTTTTAATACTTATTCAACATTTTTCAAATTCTTGTTCGACACTTTTTAATACTTATTCAACATTTTTTCAAATGTGTTTTGAAGAGTGTTTTTTGTAATATGTTTATTTAGAATATTTTAAAGTATAAACAAAATTAAAAAAGGAAAAAAAAAAGAAAATAGAGAAATAGGCTGGTGTTGCCCACGCGGGTGGGCCGGCCCAAACGCTCGCGCGCTTCAGGCGAGTCGGACGCCTCGACTCGTGGAAGCACATATTCTTTCCTTTTGAAGAAGCACAACTCTGGTTCGTGAAAATATCTCTAAACTTAGGGCAAATTAGGCGAATCCAAAAAGCAAAACAATCATATAAATCTCAAAAATGCGTACAAAAAATTCAAAATCCAAAGGTAGTGTCAGCACCAGACACATGGGGGCAGCTACGCGCACCACTTGGCATTCTCCTAGGGGCACAAAAATGACCTTTGTGGGAACCCCACAAGAGATAACTCCTAGTTAGTTGCTCTCGCAGATATGTGGTGAACCCCGCGCATGTCGCACACCCCGCAATCGCTATGAGCGACATTGGGCTGGCCCAAGTTGTCATGTTCGGCATACTCTATGTCTCGGTTTTGGGAAGGTTCTAGAGCCTTACAAGTTCTATCTTTTTTATTTTTTATTTTGTTTTTCCCTGGAGTTTTTTGTATTTTGGGTTTTCCTTCCCTTTTTTCTTTTTCTTCCATTTAATATTTTTTATAATTGCGAACATCTTTTATATTCGTGGCCATTTTGAAAATTGTTAATATTTTTTAAATCACAAACATTTTGAATTCATTTTTCGAATTCATTTTAGAGAAATCATGACTGTTTTTTGAAATTCTAAAGTTTTTACAATTCGTGGAAAGTTTGTACAAATTTGCAAACATTTTTGGAATCATGAAAATGTTTTGAATTTGCAAACACTTTTGACAAATCTGTGTTAAATCAGAATATTTTTTAAATTCATGAACATTTTAGCAAACCCATGAACATTTTTTGAATTTGTGAATACCCGTGAACAATTGTACAAATATGGGTATCATTTTCAAATTTGTGAACATTGTTTTAATGTGTGTACATTTTAAAAACTTGTGAACTATTTTTGAAATTTGTGAACATTTTCTAAAATTTGGAACAGTATTTTGAAATTTAAAAATATTTTTAAACCCTGTGCATGTTTTCATGAAGCAAAAAAAACAAAAAACTAAGAAATAAACAATAACTAAAAAGAGAAGCGTGCGCCCACAATGAGTCTGCCCCAAGCACGCGCATGGGGAGCGGTGGGTACGTGATTGATCGCTTTCCACCGACCTATGTATGGACTAGGAGGTCCTTGATACATATCAAACATTTTTTAAAATTCTGAATATTTTTGAACATTTTCTAAAATTGAAAGGTTTTGGAAAACACGGCCATTTTTTCAAGTTTTGAACTTTTTGGAAAACACGCACATTTTGAAAAATTATCTGCTTTTTGAAAACGTGAATATTTTTTCAAATTTATGAACTTTATTGAAAAGCTCAAACATTCTTTGCAGTTGTCAACATTTTCTATAAAGTCACAAACTATGTTGTCTGAATTTGTGAATTGTGGGAAAAGAACTCAAAGGGAGAAAAAATGTAAAAAAGAAAACCAAAAAAACTAGTGAAAAAAATAAAAGAAAAAATAAAACCGGTTCAGGAACCATCTAGAAGGTTCCCAAAACTCGTTGGCTCGTACTATGTAATGCCCTCAAAGTTGGTCGTCCCGCTTCTAGTCATTCGCTTGTGTGACGCGCCCGCAATATGTGTCAAATAGGGTTTGCCCTCGCTGAGTGGTCGTCGAGGCGTCGGGAACCACGAGGGATATATCGAGCACTGATATGTATCGTTTCACCCGAGACATATCGAGCGATCGCTCGACTTCACACGTCCCACTCACACTGGATGCAGGCAGGCGATCGCCGGGTCAGGCTAATTCCATACGAATCAGTATGGAGAAGCATGTGCCCATCACTCCTGCAATGGCACCGAAGATGAAATAGAGAGTCCCAATATCCTTGTGGTTAGTAGAGAAGAGCCATCGAACCATATTTGTCATTTTGTATTTGAGAAATGCAAACTTTCCTTATCAAAGAGGGGTCGGGGGGCTGGAAGAGAAAAGAAAGAGGGGCCCGCCCGGGGGCTGGAAGAGAAAATAATCAGAATTACTGAGCTACCCTGCTCTTTTTTTTTCTAATTCCCTTCTAAGATCCTCCGACTTAAACAAGTCGAGAGCATGCTCGTGCTCAGCTCTTTCGAGACTTGCCTTGCTCTTGGGGATTTCTTCCCATCGGATCCTCTGTTCCACTTCCAGGCACCTCCTTGCGGAGCTTTCCGCCTCAAGGAGATCCCGGTTGTGGGAAACAACATCTCTAAAGAAAACAGATCCTCCCTCATTCTCCCGCGGATCTTGATAAGATCTGCGTATTCCTGTAGCCTAGCGTAGTACGATTTGTGTGTTTTTACTTTTATTTTAGCCAACCCAAGAAAAACCCTAAAATGTTTGAAAATGCTCACAAATTTGAAAAATTATCCATGAATTCAAAAACAAATTTGGAAATTACATGAATTTGAAAAATGATTAACAAGTTTAAAAACTGTCTATGAATTCAAAAAAGTTCACAGATTTAAAACATGATCATGAATTTATGAATGGTCATGGATTCAAAACAAGTTTGCGACTTTGGCAATGTTTGGAATTTGAAATTTGTTCACCAATTTATAAAAAAGAATTCAAAAAATGTTTATCAATTTCAAAAATGATTATGAACAAAAAAAGGTCACAAATTTGTGGAAATATTTGTGATTTTTCAAAAACAAATACAAATTAAAACTCATTTGAAAATTGTTCGTCAATCTGAAAATGTTCAAGAATTCAAACACGGGACGTTTACATTTTTTCCCCTAACTCAAACCCACTACTGATATATACATTTTTCTGCTTGTTAAAAAATACAAATTAAAGAAAAATGGATTTGAAAATTGTTTGTTAATCTGAAAGTGTTCAAGAATTCAAACAAGGGACATTTACATTTTTCTCCCTCACTCATACCAACTACTGATATTTGCCAGTAATCTTTTGTTGTGCTCAAATTTTCCCCTAAAAAGCATTTTAGGTCGCCTGAATGCCCTTCTGTCTAGTCAAAGTTGTTTGAGCGCTACTTAGCAAATTCATATCAAATTAGAAAAATGCAACTAAGAAAGCAAAATGTTCAGAGAAACATCGCCTATATGTTCATGTCATTTGCATTCATGACAAAGCATTGTTTGAACCTGCTCAGGGTAAATAATATTAGTGATCTATTTAGGGGAGAATGCAAATGAATGTGTGCATAGTTGATGAATGTAAATGGCATGCACGTATATGTGATAATTTTCTGGACATGTTGAAAACTTATTTGCAATTTTCTAAGTTCATATGAATTTGTTATGAAGTTTCAGAGTATAATGGTCAAACTACTTTGACTAGATGGGTAATTGTGTGACCTAAAATGCTTTTTTGGAGGCAAATTTGAGCACAACAAAAAAAGCGTAAATGTGAGTAGTGGGTTCGAGTCAGGAGCACAAATGCAATTGGCTCTTCAAACAATCTTCATGAAGGTAAGAAATGTTTACGGATTAAAAAGTTCACACATAAAAATCTATTCACGAATTTGAAACAGCTAAGGAATTGAAAAAGAAAAAAGAAAAATGAGAAAAAAATAAAAAGGGATGGGATAGAATAAGAAAGTAAAAGCAGCAAAATAATAAAACCAAAATAAAACCAGAAAAAATGGATAAAACAAAACAAAAAATGTTGGGCGAAAGGTTCCAGAAGTTCCACAAAACCAGGTCCACGTGGTCCCGCTAGATCGGTTGGCCCGCCTCGACAAGCGATGCAGGTGATCGTGATAATAACGGTTGCAAAAGGCGATACATGGCATTCATGGGAAATGTATCTTCGGTTATCCTACGGCTTGGTGCTTGATCACCTAAGTCGGCGTGCCAATTAGAACAATTTTGGAAAGATTCTGTAGACCGATATGGCAGCTTTTTGAACCTTCAGTGAGTTTTTCCTTTTTCTATGTTTTGTAACCATTTTTGGGTTTTCTTGTGTTTACTTTGTTGGTTTTCATCGAATTTTTGCAGTTTCTTTTGGGTTTTTTTGCACTTTTTGTATTTTATTTTCTTCATTTTTTAATTACTTTGTCAACTTTTTGAAATATACATGTTGAACATTTTTCGTATACACGATGAATGCACATTTCTCAAATACATATCTCGAATGTTTTCTAAATACATGTTAAACATTAAATACACATTGAAGATCTTTTGAATGCATGTTGAATATTTTTGAATATGTGTGATTTTTTTCAAATACATCTTTTGCATATTTTTAAATACGTGATAAACAATGTTTCCAAAATTTGTATACAATTTTAATATTGTTTTGGTATACGTTGAACATTTTTTCAAAAACATGATGAATATTTTTCAGATACATGTTTGAACACTTTTGAATACATGTAAAACATTTTTCAAATACAAGTTGAACATTTTTTAATACATGTGAAGCATATTTTTGAATGGTACGAACATTTCTTAAAACTTGTGTGAACCATTTTTTACACTGTATGAACATTTTTAAAAACTTGTGTGAAGCAACAACTTGATCACAATATCAAGGTATCATTGTTACCGGTTTTGTTCTTTCTTTATTTTCGTAGTCCAGCATCTCCGTGATCATATCACGTTGTACCTGACTAGACGATGATGGATATCGTAACACCGAGAGGGACCAGAGAGTATCTCGGCATCGCGAGAGGAGCAAAACTCAATCTTAGGCCATCAGTCCCTATACATTCTTTTTGGTGTACCCGAAGTTGCAGTTACAATCACCCTATTATAGGTGACCTCTCACAACCACAAAGTAAACCATCTGGCATGAAGGTATACGATGGTGTCTGTGATATAAGGACGCGAGTATATGTTAACACTTTCATGATTGCATTATAACATTGTAACGGCGTGATCTCGAAGTATATCATTTAGTTCGGTTTTTCCAACACCATTGTTCCGCCAAAAATGTGTTGTCATTGTTGTCGGCATCTTTGTTACTTTAGCAATGCCCTATGATCAGAGAAACAGAGACATCATGCAACACATGAGCTAGTCTTAGAGGTGAGACTAGAAAACTACTTGGTATTTATATCTTCACACGTGCAAATGGGGTTTCCTCTTACAGCCATATTCAAGAGTCATCACAAACTATAGCACCGAATTATAAACATTAATTATAAACATGAAAATAAATAATACTTTATTATTTCCTCTAGGGCACATTTCCATCAACAACTCCATGTGGTAGGGTTGCAGGCCGGCATGGCTTAGATGAAAACTTAAGCTGCAGGAATGACAGGGTTGTCGGCTTGGGTGGCGCTCGTCCCAATAGGGACGGTTGGGCTGTATGTCGAGGAAGCAACCCCCGGAAGTGGTGTGACGGTCGTAGACTTCGGACGACTGCCCTACGCGTTGTGGGATGTGGGCGGCGTTGGAGCTCGGGGAAGCGAGGTGATATGTCAGGGAAAGGCCTAGAAGGAAGCATCAGGTGAGTGCGTTGAGCGGCTGGTGACCCCAAGAGCTTAGCAACTCCGAGCACATGGACCTCCTGTCGTGTGGGCTAGAGTTATTTTGAATAGCCTCTTTTTTGGAGAAACATCCATGTATTTATTAACCACCTAGCGACGACTACAAACGCTGGAGCAAGCAAGACGTGTCATTGTCATTGCCCCATCCTCACCGGAGCCGGGAAAACCTTGTTGTAATATATAGTTGGCAAGTCGTTGTGTTAAGGCCCCACAAGACCAACACAGAAGAGCAGCAACCATCGCGATGAAGAGAGTCGTATACCAAAGGATCAAAGTTATAACCACATGAACGAAAATGAATGAAAAACGGTTCCAGACCAATCCATCGAAAACCAGCACCGATTGCCCGCAAGATCTAATAGAAACACACCTCCGCACATCCTCCGACGACACTAAACGTAGTATCGGGACGTGGATCAAACGTGAGAGACATTATTCCTACCGAGGGACATAACTGCCACCACACAGCCCCAACTAAGACGCTAAACTTAACAAGAACGAGAGCCCTCCCCTAGCGGTCCCAACGTCCTCCACACCTCCACGTCCCAAATGCCATCGAAGGTGGGGGCGGACCGGTGGCGGCACCAATGAGAGGAGGAAACCTAATCGTCTTGAGTCATTTCTTAGGAGGAGGAGGAAGGAAGCTCGGGAAGCTGGATATGTATCCTCTCTGGCCATACACGTGGAGCTAGAGGGAACTACCAAGATGATGTACTGAGACGCTGCCAGATATGGTCACTTGATAGATATCTTCTTTTTGGTGTACAATACAGCCGTTTTGTTCGTGGACCGTGGCCAGGGCATCTCCAACGTCGACCCTCAAACCGCCCGCATACGTCCGAACCGCGTGGTCCGGACGTGTTTTGCCATCCAACACAGATCAGATAGATCCGCCGAAGGGTCCGGACGCACTTTTCCCTGCAAAACCGAGACAAAGTGGTGGGGGGGTGGGGAGGAGTTCGGACTAGGGGTGTCCGGATAGCGAACTATCATCATCGGCCGACTCCAAGACTATGAAGATACAAGATTGAAGACTTCGTCCCGTGTCCGGATGGGACTTTCCTTGGCGTGGAAGGCAAGCTTGGCGACTGGATATGTAGATCTCCTACCATTGTAACCGACTCAGGTAACCCTAACCCTATCCGGTGTCTATATAAATCGGAGGGTTTTAGTCCAGAGGACTAACAACAATCATACCATAGGCTAGCTTCTAGGGTTTAGCCTCTTTGATCTCGTGGTAGATCCACTCTTGTAACACACATCACCAATATTAATCTAGCAGGACGAGGGTTTTACCTCCATCAAGAGGGCCCAACCTGGGTAAAACATCGTGTCCCTTGTCTCCGTTACCATCCACCTAGACGCACGCTTCGGGACCCCCTACCCGAGATCCGCCGGTTTTGACACCGACATTGGTGCTTTCATTGAGAGATCCTCTCGTGTCGTCAGCCGATAGGCCCGATGGCTCCTCCGATCATCAATAACGACGCGGTCCAGGTGAGACTTTTCTCCCGGACAGATCTTTGTGTTCGGCGGCTTTACATCGCGGCCAATTAAGCTGCCACCGGAGCAGATCGAAGCTACGCCCGCCATCGTGTCGATTTGGAAGTTTAAACTATACGGCCGATATCCGCGGAGACTTGATCTTCGACGAATTCGAGCCGCAGCCAAGCGTGCCGCACTGTCTCGATGGGCATGATCTAGCTCTGCAGCCGAACAATGCCCTGGAGGCCGCACCAGTATCCACTCCGGCCCTTAATCCGGAGCCGGATTCCCCGACCGAGGACGAGTGGTTGGACACCGCCTCAGGGGCTACAATCTCTACGGCGATCGAGCCGAACTCCATCCCTGTCCTTTGCAAAGACTCCAGGGTGCCGGACTCCTCTCCGGACTCCGAGCCCTCCGCGCCCTTGCCGATCGAATCCGATTGGGCGCCCGTTATGGAGTTCACGGCGCGGACATCTTTCAAAGACTCGCCTTTGGCGACATCCTGAATTCACTAAAGTCTCTCTTTTATCCGAGAGCCTGGCCGGATTACGGTCGAAGGTTGGGATGCGAACGACGAAGAAATTCAACGCCCACCCACCACCCACTTGGTAGCCATCGCCGACGATCTAACCGACATGCTAGACTACGACTCAAGACATCGACGGTATGGACGACGATGCCGAGATTTACAAGACCCAGCGCCTACGAGGCAATCGGAAGGCCACCTCGCCATATGACATATATATGGTGGACATCCCAAAAGATGGGAACGACGATGGAACAACGGAGGATGACCCTCCAAGAAGCAGCCCAAGCGCGGCGTCGTGGCGCCGCTCTAAATCCCGCCACAAGAAGAATGAAGATTCCGCACCGAGATAACAATACACCGGACAACGCCGAAGACAATCCACTCCAAAGAAGATCCATCGCAGAGGATGAAGACGCCAGACCCTCAAGAGAGAGCGCGAAGAAGAGGTAGAGGATTATATGCCTCCCTCACAAGACGAAGCAAGCCTCAACGACAATGAATTCGCGTGCTCGAGAATCCCGTCGAACAAGAGCGTTTTAGACGCAGGCTTATGGCCACGGCGAACAGCCTAAAGAAAAAGCAAGAACAACTTAGAGCTGATCAGATCTGCTAGCCGACAGATGGACCAAGTCCTCGCGGCGAAGAGCATGAGCTCGAACGCCTCCAAAGCTACCCTAAACGCAAGCTGCTCCCCGATTAGAGGAGGAGGCTTACGAACCCGCATCACCAGGAGACAATACGGTGACCGACCACCCGTGGCATGACAGAGAGGCCTCTAGGCCCTTCACTAGAACCATACCCGATCGCTCAAAAAGCACACGGCCAAAGGGGAACGCCCGACCTGCGAGATATATTGGAGGACAAGGCAAGACAATCAAGATCGATCTATGGATCGCGTGGGCGCCCCACGGTACGTGATGACAACCATCGCGCCAGACACAGTAAGTCCGGCCGGGCCGAACAAAACAGACCAAGCTCTTTTGAGCTCCGTCGTGATATCGCCAAGATGAGGGCGCCAAGACACCCACTATGCTTCACAGATCGAAGTAATGAATCATCAAATCCTCGAAGGGTTTAAACCTGCCAATATTGAATCCTATGATGGCACAACAGACCCCGTGGTTTGGATCAAGACTATCTCCTTCACATCCACATGGCCCGCGGTGACGATCTTCACGCCATCAAATACCTCCCCTCAAGCTTAAAGGACAAGCCCGACATTGGCTCAACAGCTTGCCAGCAGAGTCAATTGGGAGCTGGGAGGACCTCGAAGCCGATTCCTCGATAACTTCCGGGGCACTTATGTGCGACCACCGACGCCGATGACCTAAGCCACATAATTCATAGCTGACGAATCGGCGGATAATTCGGACACGGTTCTTAACCAAGAAAACCAAATCGTCGATTGTCCGGATGCGGAGGCCCTCGCGCCTTCAAGCATAACATCCGCGACGAGTGGCTTGCCCGGCACCTAGGACAGAGAAGCCAAATCCATGGCATCCCTCACATCACTCATGACCCGCTTCGCTGGTGAGGATAGCTGGCTAGCACGCAGCAACAACCTTAGCAAAAATTCTGGCAGTCCGGACTTCAAGGACCGAAATGGCAGGCCGCGTCGTAACAAAAACAAACGCCGCACTAACGGCGACAATATTGAGGATACGACAGTCAATGCCGGATTCAAAGGCTCTAAACCCGGTCAGCGGAAAAAGCCATTCAAAAGAACTACTCCGGGTCCGTCCAATTTGGACCGAATACTCGACCGCTTGTGCCAGATACACGGCACCCCCGAAAAGCCAGCTAACCACACTAACAGGGACTGTTGGGTATTCAAGCGGCAGCAAGTTAATTGTCAAAACAATGACAAGGGGCTGCATTGTGATGACGAGGACGAGACCCAACCGCCAACAATAGAGGACAAAGGGTTTCCCCACAAAGCGGACGGTGAACATGACATACGCAACGCACATACCCAAAAGGGAGCGGAAGCGCACACTCGTGGATGTCTCGCGATGGAGCCAGCTTGCCCGAAGTTCAATCCATGGTCCTCCTGCCCGATCACTTTTGATCAAGGGACCACCCCACCAAAGATCCGCCACGGCGGATTCGCCAGACCGTCCTAGACCCAATCGTCGATGGATTTCACCTAACCGAATCCTCGATGGACGACGGCAAAGAAACTGAACCTGCTTTACCGTGATACAAAGGCGCAAGATGGGCATAGACCCTCAAGGATTAAACCTACCAAAACGACCTTTAAAGGCGCCATACCGTGTAAAGCCAATTGTACAGCTCAATTACACCGAAGTGGTCTTCGGATCCCGGATAACTTCCGGCGAGGAGTTAATCTTCACATAGTCCCGCTCATGGCGGCTATCATGCCCTGCTCGAACATACCGCGTTTGCAAAGTTCAAGCGGTGCCGCACTACGCATACCTCAAGCTCAAGATGCCAGGCCCTCGAGGAGTCATTACGGTCAACGGAAACACTGAACGTTCTCTCCGCACGGAGGTGTTGGAAATATGCCCTAGAGGCAATAATAAATTAGTTATTATTATATTTCCTTGTTCATGATAATCGTTTATTACCCATGCTATAATTGTATTGATAGGAAACTCAGATACATGTGTGGGTACATAAACAACACCATGTCCCTAGTAAGCCTCTAGTTGACTAGCTCGTTGATCAACAGATGGTTACGGTTTCCTGACCATGGACATTGGATGTCGTTAGGAGCGGATCACATCATTTGGAGAATGATGTGATGGACAAGACCCAATCCTAAGCCTAGCACAAAGATCGTAGTTCATATGCTAAAGTTTTTCTAATGTCAAGTATCATTTCCTTAGACCATGAGATTGTGCAACTCCCGGATACCGTAGGAATGCTTTGGGTGTACCAAACGTCACAACGAATCGGGTGGCTATAAAGGTGCACTACGGTATCTCCGAAAGTGTTTGTTGGGTTGGCACGAATCGAGACTGGATTTGTCACTCCGTGTGACGGAGAGGTATCTCTGGCCCACTTGGTAGGACATCATCATAATGTGCACAATGTGACCAAGGGGTTGATCACGGGATGATGTGTTACGGAACGAGTAAAGAGATTTGCCGGTAACGAGATTGAACAAGGTATCGGATACCGACGATCGAATCTCGGAAGTAGAATACCGCTAGACAAAGGGAATTGAATACGGATCGATTGAGTCCTTGACATCGTGGTTCATCCGATGAGATCATCGTGGAACATGTGGGAGCCAACATGGGTATCCAGATCCCGCTGTTGGTTATTGACCGGAGAACGCCTCGGTCATGTTCAGATGGTTCCCAACCCGTATGGTCTACACACTTAAGGTTCGGTGACGCTAGAGTTGTTATGGGAAATAGTATGTGGTTACCGAAGGTTGTTCGGAGTCCCGGATGTGATCCCGGACGTCACGAGGAGTTCCGGAATGGTCCGCGGTGAAGATCAATATATTGGACGAAGGGTATTGGAGTCCTGAAGTGTTCCGGGTACCGTGGCTATGGCAAGATGACCGAAAGGTGTTTCGGGAGCCCCGGCAAGTGTTGGGGGGCCTCATGGGCCAAAGGGGAAGGGGAAAACCAGCCCACTAAGGGGTGGTGCGCCCCTCCCAGCCCCTCTCACGTAACCAGGAGAGGTGGGGGCGCCTCCCTGTAACACCCCGGATACAACTTTCCATATTTGTAACTCCGAATCTTGCCTTTTCCGGAGATGTGATTTATTATTTCCTCCGTGGTTGGGTTTTTGTCTGTTGTTTTGCATTTTGTTCTTGTTATGCATCTCATCTCATGTCATCATCTGCATTTCATCCGCATGTTTTTCAAAACTTGCATCCGTTCGGGTTCCGCCGTTCTCTCCGCTGTCCGCATCGAGTCCGGATACACTCGCACGCGCTTCGCTGCACCTCCGAAATATTATTTTATTAGTGGCATAAAATGTTCTCGGAATGGGTTGCAACTTGTCATGCGGTCTTATTATAGTGTAGACAGGCCGCCGCCAAGTTTCGTCGCATTCGAGTTCGCTTGATCGCCCAACCGCTATATTTATAACGCGATATAGTCGGCCTAGCGTCGACGTTGATATCCGAAGCTGCCACCGGTCGCTCTGTTCCTCTCTCTTCTCAGCTCGAGGCATTCTACACAGTCCACCTGCAGCCATCTAACCCCCTCGCTCGAACCGCCGATCGCGATCCAAAGGTCCCAAACCCTCCTAACCCTCTAACCCTAGCCACCTACCCTATATAATCAACCCCTAGTCCATTTTGGGCATCTCCTAGCCCTTCCCTACCTCCTAGCCCTCCTCCTCGGCTTTCACACCACCATAGCCCAAGATCCACTTGGCGCCCGCCACCACTGCTACTGCCCAACCAGCGCCACCCACCTCTTCCCTTGGCCCCTCGGCCTCTCCCACGGCGCCACGCTGCCGCCTCTCCTCCTCCCATCCGTCCGAGCCAGCAAGAAGGTCTGCAAGAAGCCCATCTGGGCAGGTCGGCCCGACCCGCCCGCCGCCCGCCTCGCCTCGCCCGACCTCCAAATGGGTGCCGAAGGCTTCCCGCCGCCGCCGCCCGGCAAGAACTCAATGGATCCCATGCTGGCCTCCTCCTCCATTGCCGCCGAGCACTCGTGCAGCCGCCTCGCCAGTGTCGCCGCCTCTCTCTCTCTCTCCTTCCTCTCCTCTCTCTCTCTCTCTCGATTCCTCTCTCTCCTTTTCAGAGCTGCTGCCGCCGCCCTAGGTCTCGCCACGACGCTGAACGGGTTCCCCGACCACGACCTCCGCCGGATCCGGCCACTGCGGCACTGCCCGGCCTCCTCAAGGCCTCCCCATCGCTGCTGACCGCCGCCTTGTCCTCGTCTCCGCTCGGGAGCGGGACGAGCGCCACCATGGGCTTCGCGTCCCTTCTTGCGCGTGGGCCCCAGCCCCGGCCCAGCAAGGCAAGGCCTCCCCGAGGCCCAGCCTGCCTGCCCTCCTCCTGCTTCCACCGACCGGCCAAGAGCCCATGGTGAGACCCCAGCCCAGCACCCCGCAGCTCTGGCCCATGTCTTGTTTTTTTTCAGTTCTGCGAATTTCGCTTTATCCAGTAATTTAACTGTTTTACAGAAAACCCCCTAGACTTCATGCATGTAATAACTAATTAACCGTGCATCGGTTTAAAATAATTTATATATGTAATATGCTCAGAAAATTGTGTAGATTAATTATATGCCATTTTCATCCATGTTTAAAATGTTTAACTTGACGTTTGTTCAAATTTGCTAATATGCCATGCTAAAATGCTTTAATTCATAACTAAATAACCGTAACTCGGAATTAAATGTTCTTTATATGTAAATGGGGTAGAAAAATGCCTAGATTAACATGGTCCACTTTATTTTCCTGTTTAACAACATTAAAATATATTTTAGGACAGAACAGTACCGAATCTAAAATATTGCTCATGAGGATTTTCCGGAATTGTTGTTTCTTATTTCCGGCCTCATTTAAACTTGCCTAGATAGGTAGTTTCATCATGCTTCACCTCTTGCCATGTTTAATAACATTTAATATTGTTGAGTACCTAACCGAGATCAAACTAAATATTTGATGTGGTGTTTCGTCAATATGCAACTCGTTGCATATTGAGCTCCACTTAATTGGTAGTATTATTTGTTGCATATTGCCATGCCATGCCTCATTAAACCGGACATGCATCATATTTGTTTGTGCATCATGCCATGTTTATGATTGTGTGTTTACTATGTTGTTTGCTTCTTTCGGTTTGCTTCTCTCGTTAGCTTCGGGTTCGCTCCGAGTTGTGAGGATTCGCTCGACCACGCCTCGTTTGTCCTCTTCATGGACTTGATCTTCTTCCTTATGGGATTTCAGCAAGATGACCATACCCTCGAAATCACTTCTATCTTTGCTTGCTAGATGCTCGCTCTTTTGCTATGCCTATGCTACGATGCCTACCACTTGCTATATCATGCCACCCACATTGCCATGCCAAACCTCTAACCATCATTTCCTAGCAAACCGTTGTTTGGCTATGTTACCGCTTTGCTCAACCCCTCTTATAGCGTTGTTAGTTGCGGTGAAGATGAAGTTTGTTCCTTGTTGAACATGGAGATGTTGTTCCTTGTTGGAACATGTTTACTTGTTGGGATATCACAATATATCTTATTTAATTAATGCATCTATATACTTGGTAAAGGGTGGAAGGCTCGGCCTTATGCCCGGTGTTTTGTTCCACTCTTGCCGCCCTAGTTTCCGCCATATCGGTGTTATGTTCCCGGATTTTTGCGTCCCTAACGCGGTCGGGTGATTTATGGGACCCCTTGACAGTTCGCTTTGAATAAGACTTTTCCAAAGAAGACCCAACATTGGTTTTACATTTGCCTCACCTAGCCTTTTTCCCTTGGGAGTCGCGATCCCGAGGGTCATCTTTATTTACCCCCGGACCAAGGCTTCTCTAAGTGCTGGCCCGAACCGAGTAGATCATGGGCCCCTCGTGGCAACTCGAGGTTTGGTTTACTCGTAGGATGTCTCATCCGTGTTGCCTCGAGAACGAGATATGTGCAGCTCCTATCGGGATTGTTTGGCAAGATCGGGCGGTCTTGCTTGGTCTTGTTTTATTGCTGTGAAATGTCTTGTAGCCGGATTCCGAGACTGATCGGGCTTCCGGAGAAGGTCTATTCCTTCGTTGATCGCGAGAGCTTATCATGGGCTGTTGGGACACCCCGCAGGTTTGAACTTTCAAAGCCGTGCCCGCGGTTATGTGGCGTATGGGAATTTGTTAATGTCCTTGTAGAAAACCCGGTGGATCTCAATTAAAATACACCAACCAGCGTGTGTAACCGTGATGGTCTCTTCTCGGCGGAGTCCGGAAGTGAACACGGTGTTGGAGTTATGTTTGTCGAGGTTGTGTTAGGATCACTTCTTGATCATAGTTGTTCGACCGCTTTTGCCTCCTCTTCTCGCTCTCTTTTATGTATGTTAGCCACCATATATGCTAGTCGCTGTCGCAGCTCCACCTCACTACCCTGTCCTACCTTTAAGCTTAAATAGTCTTGATCTCATGGTGTGAGATTGTTGAGTCCCCGTGACTCACAGATACTTCCAAAACCAGTTTGCAGTGCCGATGAAACCGCAGGTGATGCACCCGAGCTCAAGGAGGAGCTCGATGAAGATCTTGTTCATTGTGTTGTTTCGCTTCAGTTGATCAAGAGTGGAGCTCAGCTTGGGACGATCGGGATCTGTAGCTTTTGGGGTAGTCTTCTTTTATTTTGGTTCCGTAGTCGGACCTTGATTGTATCTGTATGATGTAATGTTTTACTCATGTATTGTGTGAAGTGGCGATTGTAAGCCAACTATGTATCTCTTTTCCTTATGTATTACATGGGTTGTGTGAAGATTACCTCACTTGCGACATTGCTTTCAATGCGGTTATGCCTCTAAGTCGTGCTTCACACGGGAGATATAGCCGCATCGAGGGCGTGATACTCCCTAGGGCAGCCCCCCTTCCCGGCTTGGGGGCAAGTTTCCTAGGGGGGGGCGCCAAACCCATCTAGGGTTTCCCTGTGGTCGCCGCCTCCCTAGGGAACCCTAGGCGCCTCCTCCACCCTTACCCCTATATATAGTGAGGAGAGAGAGGGCAGCCGCACTTTTCCTCGGCGCAGCCCTCCTCCTCCAACACTTCCTCCTCTCAGAGTGCTTAGCGAAGCTCACGGAGAACCACGAGCTCCATCACCACCACGCCGTGCGTGCAGCTGGAGTTTTCCTCAACTTCTCCTCTCCCTTGCTGGATCAAGAAGGAGGAGACGCCCCGGCTGTACGTGTGTTGAACGCGGAGGTGCCGTCTGCTCGGCGCTAGGATCATCGGTGATTTGGATCACGACGAGTACGACTCCATCAACCCCGCTCTCTTGAACGGTTCCGCTTAGCGATCTACAAGGGTATGTAGATGCACTCTCCTTCCCTCGCTGCTGGTTTCTCCATAGATAGATCTTGGTGACACGTGGGAAAATTTTGAATTTCTGCTCGCTCCCCAACAAAGGGCATCATGAGCTAGGTCTATTGCGTAGATTCTTTGCACGAGTAGAACACAAAGTAGTTGTGGGCGTTGATTTTGTTCAATATGCTTACCGTTACTAGTCCAATCTTGTTTCGACGGTATTGTGGGATGAAGCGGCCCGACCGACCTTACACGTACACTTTACGTGAGACAGGTTCCACCGACCGACATGCACTTGGTGCATAAGGTGGCTAGCGGGTGCCGCCTCTCCCACTTTAGTCGGAATGGATTCGATGAAAAGGGTCCTTATGAAGGGTAAATAGCAATTGGCATATCACGCTGTGGTTTTGCGTGAGGTAAGAAACGTTTTGCTAGAAACCCATAGCAGCCATCAGTAAAACATGCAAACAACAATTAGAGGACGCCTAACTTGTTTTTGCAGGGTATGCTATGTGATGTGATATGGCCAAGAAGAATGTGATGAATGATATGTGATGTATGAGATTGATCATGTTCTTGTAATAGGAATCACGACTTGCATGTCGATGAGTATGACAACCGGCAGGAGCCATAGGAGTTGTCTTTATTCATTGTATGACCTGCGTGTCATCGAACAACGCCATGTAATTACTTTACTTTATTGCTAACCGGTAGCCATAGTAGTAGAAGTAATAGTTGGCGAGACAACTTCATGAAGACACGATGATGGAGATCATGGTGTCATGCCGGTGACGATGATGATCATGGAGACCCGAAGATGGAGATCAATGGAGCTATATGATATTGGCCATATCATGTCACTACTATATAATTGCATGTGATGTTTATTATGTTTATGCATCTTGTTTACTTAGAACGACGGTAGTAAATAAGATGATCCTTACAACAATTTCAAGAAGTGTTCTCCCTAATCGTGCACCGTTGCTAAAGTTCGTGCTTCAAGCACCACGTGATGATCGGGTGTGATAGATCCTTACGCTCACATACAACGGTGTAAGACAGTTTACACATGCAAAACAATTAGGGTTAACTTGACGAGCCTAGCATGTACGCACATGGCCTCGAACACGAGACCGAAAGGTCGAGCATGAGTCGATAGTAGATACGATCAACATGAAGATGTTCACCGATGATGACTAGTCCGTCTCACGTGATGATCGGGCACGACCTAGTTGACTCGGATCATGTAATCACTTAGATGACCGTAGGGATGTCTATCGAGTGGGAGTTCATAAGATGAACTTAATTATCCCGAACATAGTCAAAAGACCTTTTGCAAATTATGTCGTAAGCTCGCGCTTTAGTTCCACTGCTTAGATATGTTCCTAGAGAAAATATAGTTGAAAGTTGACAGAGCAATTATGCGG